>OU343117.1:31318393-32518393 GCA_910594885.2 Bibio marci | reverse complement strand
TCACTTTTATCTTTCTACAATATATATAATATAAAAATTTGAATTGTTTAAATATATAAAACATTTTATAATTTATGTTCAAAAATCCAAACATATATATAAATATACAAGTACATTATTATTTTTATATATACAATATATATTTCTGTTTGAAAAGTGTGTATAATTATAACACATTATAAAATGAAAAAAAAATAAATAAAATATGAACACGAGTGTATATTATATCTTTCTATATATAATAAATTTATAATATTCTATTATACAAAGATGATCTTTTATAATAGAATAATTGCGTACAATAGCACACGATTATTCAATTTTATTGAATGACTAGAAACAAAAAACAAAAAAATGATCTTTTTTCTATATATAGTTAAATTATTTTATATCATATATATTTTATATTTTTATTTCATATGTATATTCATAATATACATAAAAGTATATTATATTTAAATAAAAAATTATAGATTTGGTATGGAATTCAATTTGATTTAATTTCTCTTCTTTTGATGTTTCGGATCTTATGAGCATATATTTCTATATATATATTATAAGTAATAAAAATATATATAGAATTTTTCTTCCACTTTTTTTATATATTGTATAATATATAGTGTATCTAATTATATTTCAATTGTTTTTGTATTTAATATATATGCGCTGATGTTGCTAATGATTATGTTTTTTTACGAATGTATTTAACCCTTCGTTGGTGAAAATATTGCTGCCTATATATATACATATTTGTTTATCTATTCCATAAAATTAATGCCATGTATATAATGTAGACTATTTGTTAACATCATTGTTACATTGAATATGTTGTTAATATACGAATATTGTTATATCAAAAGGTTGTATTTTGAATTTTACTTCTTATATGAAAAACAAACGAACGTGTTTTTAGAATAATTTATTGTAATTACTTTATGATGAACCAAAAATTCGATATAAAATTATCACAAATCTATTAAGAACACACATACCATAAGTGTCGTTCAATATAACCAAAAAATTCAAATTAACAAATTGAATTTTAAATTAATTGTTGTACTGGACTGAACGATTTTGTGATGTAAAAGTAAATATTTTTCTTTCGTATAGAAACACATAATTTAAATTGTTTTCATTTAGGTGTTAATTATCATACACAACATAAAAATACAAATATATATAAAATATTATTGTACTTTCGCATATTATAATAATGATTTCATAACATATTAATAAATTTTATTATTCCACACTTTACCAATAATAATAATAATAATATGCTCGTATATACATAATTATAATAATAACAATAATAATAATAATAATAACAATAATAATAATAATAATAATAATAATGATTACCGATTAAAATTAGTTTTCTATTCTATTTGTTTATTATACATTATTATTTTCGATATATGGGAAAAATTAGATCGTTAATAAGTCACAAAACAATGAACTAAAATTATATATACCAATATGTTTAACTAATTGTTTTATAGTTTATAATTTTATAGAGCGTAAATTAAGATTAAATTTTATTTTATATTTATAAATGCACGTGTTATATATTATAAAAAAAAAATAAATACAATAAATAATAATTTTAATGTTAGAGGAGGTGAAAGGTTTTTGTGTTAAAATGTGAAACTTTTTAATGGTTACAAAAATTATTAGAAAAATATAAATAGAAAAGAAATTATATTTACAATTTTTTTAAATTTCAAGAAATTCTTATCGGAAAAGCTTTAATCAAAACTGAACTTATTTATATTGTATATAGTATTTTTTTTATATTCAACTAGTTCATGGTTTTTATTTACTTTTATGCAAATATAATGTTTCTGTTTCTACCCTAGTAACAATTTGTACGTACTTCGAAAAATGTGGGAAAATTTCTGTGGAAAAAATCCACATATTTTCCATGGAAAATTGTCCGTAGATTTTCCACAAAATATAATAGTAATTTTATTTAGGTTAATTTAAATCTTTGGATTGTCTGGGTAATATGTTCAACATATATCCGCGGTCGGTATTATATTCATAATTTATTTCGCCAATTTATCCAAGACAGTTCGGTTAAAATTTTGTATATATTTTGTTTATCTAGATATAATCCTCACCCTTTTTTAATTTATCTTTATAATTTTTAAAACAACTATTGCAACTCACATCTATATATTTCCTAGGAATTTTTTAAAACGTTTCATGGATTTTATTCGCGGTTTTTTTTTCTTGTTTATTACAAAAAAAAATAAAATGCACAATAGATGAATTTTTGCCATTCGTTCAGCATCTTCATTCCGTGCTCATAGAATTTCTGGTCTATCGTTAAAAAATTAAATTAAAACTCGCGATTTGGCATCATCGTCATAAGAAAATTAATTTTCCTAATACCGTGAATTGTCCACGGTTATTAGTTGCTAAAATACATGTACAATCCAAAGATTTTTTGTCCTTGGATCTTCTCACAAAAAATATGAATATAAATTCTATGGATATTCTGTGGAATAATAGCAACGAGAAATAATTCTAAGGGGAATCCGTAGAAATTATCATCGGAAATATACGAATAATCCAAGGACATTTTTTTTTATAAAAATTCATGGACAGGGTTGCACTGATTATATAAAATTCCAGCGTACATCCGTAAGACATCCATAGATATTTCCTCGTATTGAAAATACGAACTACTACATATAATGTGGACATTTTACGGACAAACTACGAATAGTGTTACTTGGGCAAGATGAATATTTTTAGCGTTATATTTGACTTATACAATGATGCGTGCGTATAATCATTATAATATATCGATTCAGTAAAAATTTTGTAAATATAGCCTTTTACATAATTTAGGTTTTAGTGTCATCATTATCTTATCTAATACACCATATATTTATAAATATATATATATTTTGTGTATATGTCTTCGATTTATTATAAAATGTAATTTATACATAAATCATTTTTATTTTGTGTTAATTAATTATTTATTTATTAATATAAATATAACTTTGTACTTTACATATATGCATTTATATATAAGTAAATTTCCGGTTGATAAATACAAAAAAAAACCCATAGGCTATTTATGTCTCCTGTTCATCGAATATTAAATCTTTTTTTAATCATATATTTTATGCAAAAAAAAAAGAAAAAAATGAAAATAAAGCGGGAATAGTGAAATACGCAGTGCGGTCGGTGTATACGGTGGTGGTGTGTACATGTACAAATAAAATAATTGCACATTTTTCTTTGCCAACAATATTTTATTTTTAGTTTTTTTAATTTTTTTTATATTATATAATTCATAAACACGCAAATGCCTTTTATATATATCTCTCTCTATATATACAATATATATTGTAGATACATACGATATATTGTAGTTTAATGTATATTTTGCACAATAAAAATTATTACTTTTATATGTTGTTGTTGTTGTTGTAATATTTATGGTATATATACATAAAAAGAATATACATTAAAGTGAAAAGCCTTAAAGCTATATATTTATTTATATAAACTACTTCTTTGATTTTGTAAATTTATATTTATATATATATTATTTAGTATTACATATTATTAGTATTTTAGTGTATAGATATATATATATATATATTGTATAAGCAAAATTCTTTGATAATTTCATTTTCTTTTTCATTTACACAATATAATTAAGGTATATAATAATAAACAACAAAAGATTTAATAGAGAATAAAATACCTTAAAATTTTTAGTTAAAATAAAACTGAAGTTAAATTGAGAGAAAAAAATAAAAATAAAAATCGGAAAGAAAAAACTATGCTTTTACGATTAATTCTTTTACTGTTGTTAAATTGCAAATATAATGGCACATGTTGCAGTAGCAATTTAATATATGTATATATATACTTTATATACACATAATCTCGGTTGTAATATACATACCATACCATTTTTTTTTTTTTCTTCTTTCATTTACCTTACCACTTCATTTTATTATTCTGCTGAATATTATCTATATTTGTGTATATGCTCATAAGTATATGTCTCTATATATATATATATTTATATATAAAATATACACCAAACCATATAATTATTTCTGAACGTGTGTCTGTCAGACGTTCTTCTTTAATTGTGTGTATGGAAGATGATCTTTTATTTTTTCGGTTTTGGTTTTTTTTTTTTATATCAATATTATGCATGATCATCATGATCTTGATCTACGGTTTTAAAAAAAAAATAAAAAAAGTCTTATTTTTTTGTTTGTATTATTATGTGATATATGTTTATATGATATATATATATAACTATAACTTCTTATATATGGTACATATACTCAATATATATATATGATCATTCAACTGCGCTGTGGAATTTATTTATAATATACAATATATTGTATATACTTTATGATGTATATATGATTATTATTTGTATATTATAAATATAAAACCACAAACACGAACATTAAAATATGTTTTTATTTCTTTACCATTAAATAAATAAATTTAAACAAAAAATTGCAATATAATTCTTAATAATGATAATAATGATTATGCACGCGTTTATTTTATATGTATACATTGCAAGTTATTTACCATATATATATATATACGCATAAATAAATATTCAATTAAAAATAATTATGGAATATTGTAATTTTTCACTTATCAATTTTACTTATATATACGTTTACAAAGTACATATATTTTATATAACACTAATATTACTACTGAACATTGACTCGCTATATATATAACAATAAATCAACGTAAAGTGTATTTTATATATCGTTTCTTATTTATTTTATTACAATTATTATATTGTATATAGTATTTGTAAATCTTAATAGTATTATAAGTAATTTATAAGTAATATTATTTTCTTGAAAATTTATAAAAATTGTTAATTAATTAACATTATCTTGTTATATAGTTGATATGGATTAAATTTTTGGTTGACAAAATTATATATGTATCTAATTTACTACCTATTTTGTAATATAATACAGAAAAAAATATTATTTCAAATCAATTTTATCCATTTATAATTACAATTGCATGTGTACATTATACTAATCCTTAATATATATATATACATTCAAAACAATTACACATATCCTCTCTATAATTCTGAATTTCTTGGCAATGTATATTTTATGAAAAAATTAAATAGTATTTAATATTTCCGTTCATTATATTTATATATTTTAAGCCATAAGCGTATACCATATATATGATACAATATATTTTATATTATACCATCAATAACTTACCATCGCATATATAAAAACAACGTATATACACTATAAATATATATATATATAATAAATAATATATAAATAACTATAAAAGATACATGTGTTTTATTAGTACCTATAGGCTATGCCAAGACGTAGCCTTTAGAGAACGCATTATAATGTATATGAGGTTATATATATATATATATGCATTCAAATATTGTTACACACACACACACACGTAGACAGACACGTATATATGATAAATTATAAATGAATGAATGATTTTTATTTTTTTTTTTATTTGAAATGAATTTTTCTGTCGATGTGTTATTATATGGTATGCTTCATTTATAGATAATGAAATTAAATATAAAATAAAAAAGGTTAAAAAAAATAACAAATAACGAATGCATCTTCTTATATATAAGAAATGAAAATTATATTTTGCACGTAAGTTAAAATGCACACAAAATAATTTGCCTCCGTTCAGTAGCTATATGCATTTACTTTAATATAAAATATATATATATGTTTGGATGTGTATATATTTATTATCAATATAATGATAATAATGCCTGCGATATATACCATATATATATAATATATATATATGTATATGTAACACCCATTATCAATATACATTATTAATTTTTGTTTACGCCGCAGAACTCTTCTTTTTCTTATAGGAAAACATCGCATTGCAAAGAAAAATATAAGCGACAACCAACAAAGATAAGGAAAAAAGAAAAAATAAAAATTATAAAGAAATATAATTTAGAATTTTTTAAAATTGCATATATATATTTATATTCTTCTTATTTTTGACGTTATTATACGCGTATTAGCTTCTGCTTCTATGGTATATATATTTATACGTATAACGCAGACACGCGATAGCTATTTTAAATTGTTATATAATGAGTCGCGCGATTTAAAAGCAATGCCAAACATAAACCAAATAAATAATATATATAATAATATAGTGTAACGATTTACTAATAAGTATAAAGATATATAATATTAATTGCCATAAATGAAATATGAAATGTTTTGTCATTTTGTCATATTTGGTAGTAATCGTAATTAAAATTAATGGAAAAAAATGCATATTATTATGAATAATATTTATATGGTAATTATTAAATTAAAAAGGAATAATTACTCTTTATATATATATGGGACACAAAATAATTAAGACTTCTTATATCTTATAGTCACCGAATATTATTACAAATAATACGAGTCACATACCTGAAAAGTATACAATTTTATTCTGGCATATCAGCAAGTTTATAGGATTTCTTAAAATAGCAAAACGTCGCCAATTATCAGGTGTAAACAACTAAACTATGCGACGAGGAAAAAATTTCTGCACAACGAACATATGCATTAAATAAAAAAAAAACTAACACAATAACTGCAACAACTATTGTCGAAATAATGAAATGTTCAGTTATAGGAGAATTAGATGGTGATGCAAAAAGAATTGACTCAATGCGGCGATAACCAACTCTTACGCACAATCATATCTATATAAAAACAGATGTATTAAGATTCGCTGAGCTACACAATAATTGAATATTTAAACAACAATTTTTTAAATGTTGTATTATATTGTATCATGTGTCAACAGGTAAAATGTTGAACAATTTATACAATACATTTTTATATATAATCAAATATGATATGATTAGAAATTGTAATTAATTTTCCAATATATAAATACACTAAAAATTTAAAAATCAAATGTTTAAACCAAAATACAAATGCAAGAGAATTACAAATATTTTTAATATTATATAACAACGTATAAAAATAAATGATTTTATGACCAATTTGTTTAACAAAAAATTGTTAACCGATTACCTAACGGTGTATAACTAAATAGCCATGAAGAAAAACAATTACAATAATCAATTTATATTGCACATAATCAATTGAAAAAGTTGTTAAATATAAGTATATGTTAGCAGTTTATACAACAATAATTACATCCATATATAATTAACAAAGCATTTAATTATATATAAATATATATATATATAATGTTGAGTTCCACTTAATTTAATGTGTATTAATTTATGCAAATCAATTACCAGCAGCACACTTTTTTAAATATATGGCCATAATTCACAATTTTACACACAGTATAGAAATGTTATAATTAGATCCCGTAATTTCATTGCGGGATCTTATATATAATAATAATTTTCATTGAATGAAATTAATACTCTCCTTGCGTTAAATATCCTTTTGATAATATATACACATATAAAATATATGAATACATCGATGCATTATATAAATATGAATGAAATACAATAAATGCTAACAGGCAAATAAGTATAAATTTGTTGTTAATGCAAGTAAATATATATAATAATAAAGTAAAGTAGTCACAGTCATTGAAAAGCTTTTACATTTAAAATATAATATATATCTCAACTATATAACGTATTTTTTTATTCATTTCATGGAAATACACATCGAACGATATACCTATAACCATCTGTATCTTTCTACTGCTACTTTTATTATTTTTCCATTTTGTTCATTTCGCGCACATTATTATTATTATTATTATTATTATTATTATTATTATTATTATTATTATTATTATTGTTGCTGATTTATTACTATTACATTCATTAGTAATGCAGAGAATTAGAAAAATTGCATATAATTGACAGGATGCTTGGCTAATAAATATCTGTGATTTCTAGAGCACAATATTGTCTTATATATATAGATACAGATAGAAAAATAAAAAATTAATTAATTCATGTAACATATATATTATTATATATTTTTGTTATTATTATTGTTATTATTACGTTATTACCATATTATTATTATTATTGAACGGAAATATATTGGTATTATATTTTATTAATAAGAAAGGTTAAAATTATATCACCATAATATACATATAAATATATAACCAATATAATTATATATATTTATGGGTATATTATTGTATATTAAAAATTAATTACATTGCATATTTCTGAATATAGCTGTGGTTTCGTATATGATAATTTATGTATACGTAGATTTTTTTAATACGTATTGACTGATATTTTCATTTGCAATCAATTATGATTTATGAATTACGTTTCCAAATAGTTTTCCATATCGATTACTTGAAGAAAATAAAAATATTATTATAAACATAATTACTAATAATTAAATTTAAATAAACTAATTAAAATATATAAAAGCTCTACTGCCATAAGTAATGTGTGTAAATATTTACATACAATTTAATTAGAATTTAATTTCAAAATCTATACAATATACAATTTATAATTGGTCTACATTTAATTATTATGCGTATATGGTCCGGAAATCTCTATAACATTTCGAAAGCTTTATAAATTACGGCGGGAAAAACATTAATATCATTTGGAGTATAAAATATTAATTGGATATATCAATAAGAATTGAATAATATTGTCAAACAAATCTATAGTTTACAATCTATTGGAATGATAATAATTTTATATGTTGTAATCTACCAGTAATTATAATTATAACTGCGTTTAATGTTAAATTATAGTTAAATAACCATCAAGGACGAATTTTCATATTATACAAACTGAAAAGAAAAGAAAATATATACTCAAATTCTATATAAGGTTCTCGAAAAATTGCAACACCAAACAATTACAATTTATCTGTAAATATTTATTATTTATATAGCAAAATTCTAACATTTAGTAATTTAATAGATAGTTTCTCTGTGAATTGATTGATAAAAAATATCGATACTCTCAGTTAATAATTTTAATTAATAATTTCAAATAATATATATTAATTGATAATAAAGAGGCATTTCTATATACGAATCATATATATTTGATCTTCCTTATTTTGAAGATATTGATTATTTTTAGTAAATTTTAATCAAATTCATTGTTTAATGAAATATTTAAATTGATTTTCAAAATTAATTTTAAAATTAAAATAAATTATACATTATTTTATATAATTACAATATATTGTTAATAATTAATGTGTGATCCAAATGTAGAATATATATACTGAAAAGAATAATTAAAATAAATGCTTTATGTATATGTAAAATATTGAATTGTTTTATAAATGAATTTCATATTTTGTTAACATACTCCAAAAACATTTATTCAATTTAATTTAATAAATCATATATTAAATGTCTGGTACTTCAACAAATTTTCCAATGGATCTATATTTTTATTTAAATATCTTGTAATTTTTATAAAAATTTCTTAAATGATTTATTTAAAGATTATTGATCATATTTTTGTAGGCGATGTGAACATGATGTTTGAAAATTATTAATAAATATATTAATAGATTAATAAATAGATGCATTTTATTAATTCTAATAAATGTTTTAGACAAAAATATAAGATAGATTAAATAAGGATAACATTTCTATAAGAAAAATACATAATACATATGGCAAAGTATATAATAACAACTAACTATATAAATCCAAATATATATATATATAATAAATTTAAAAATCCACATAGTCGGTATTATAATATATTATATAAATTTTTTTATAACCACCCGGTGTCATATAAAAGCACATTTTAATTTATATACATAAAATTTTATATATAAATTATATATACCTTTGTCTCTTTTATGTATGATAAAATACAATAATTTCAAAGCTTTTTTTTTAATTCCATATAGTTTAAAATATATATATATATATACAGTAAAGTAAATGTTATTGGTTGTACACATTTATTGGAATAGGATGGAAACTTAGTTGTTATTGGATAAATATTAACATAAGCTAAACAAAATAAAGAAAAATGAATAGAAATATAAGAAGAAAATAATATATATGAAAATAAATAAGAAAAAATAAACACTTTAAAAAACGAAAAAAAGTAGGAACATTGAAACACTCCCCGCAAAATATGTGGTATATAGTTTGGTATATTAATTTTATTGTGTACAAAGTATATATATATATATATGGAATTGCAATATATAAATAAGATTATGGTCTTATATTTATTTTTTTATTAGTATATGAAATGCCGCCTGTGTAGCACCGGCTAGCAGCACCTGACAATAACCAGAGTTAAAACTTCAATGAACTGCATTTTCGTATATATTATAATAAATATTATATTAATTTATATAACTTATTATACTGAATACATACATACATTTTATATATGATTATAAGTGTATATATATATATATAGAATAATGTAGGTGTATTATTGTATTGATTGCTATGCGTCGGTTTATGGGATGCAAGGTGCTTGCTATTTTTATTTTTTTAATATATATATTTTTATAAATTTTTCTAAACTGGTAAAAGACATATATAAATAACTATAATCTATATCTAAATATGTTCTTCTATACATATTCGTAATAAAATACAGAGACAGAGGCTATCCGTTTATTTATTTGTATATACACAAACAATTACAAATAAGTTTAAGTTCAGGTAGCTTTTCTTTTATATGATGAAACCTGTTTCCTTTTTTTTTTAAGTCATATATATATAATCAATTTTATTTCATATATATATAACAGTCGTTCTCGTTAGAGTATAGTTATATTCATTTATTTATAATACATATACAA
The DNA here is from genome assembly GCA_910594885.2 of Bibio marci. Lineage (NCBI taxonomy): Eukaryota > Metazoa > Arthropoda > Insecta > Diptera > Bibionidae > Bibio > Bibio marci. The sequence goes on along the minus strand of OU343117.1, from coordinate 32,507,552 downwards.
TGTAACAAATCATATGAGTATATATAGTATTTGTGTATTGTTTAATATAGTAAAGGTAATCATTGATAGATGATTGAGAGAAAATTAATATAAAACACAAATACATTTTCAAGTCAATGTGTATTCATATGTATTGAATGTAACATAGATGATATTTATATAAGATAAAAAAAATAAATATATTTTCATTCATAAAAATTATCAGATGTATGTTATTGACATGTTTGATGTATATTATTTATTTTATTTATTTATTTATTTATTTTTTTTAATAATATTTATCTTTCCAATTTTTTTTTTTTCTTAACATATACTCTACACTCACACATATTATTATTATTTGTTTTTTTCAAATATTTATTAGTTATAATAATAATATTATTATTTATATTATTTTAATCTTATATTTGGTTTTGCATTACATATATATATATATATTATAAAAAAAAAATTGTATAAATAATGTATAAATTAATACAAAATAATATATCAAATTTTCACATGTAAAAGTATATATATATATATACGTGGAGTACGTATAGAAACATATAGCCATATATATTGTACTATAATATATTTTAATAGCACATATATGTAAATATCTAAAAATCTTAATAAATAAAAAAGAAGTATATCATAATATTATAAGAAAAACATAACGAACCGTAGGTTGACAGTTACTTTTTTTTTATTCCTTTTTTTTTTTTTTTATCTTAAACTGTCATATTGATTTCATTTTTACATGATTAATAATTGGGTTTATTGAATTCTTGTCTATATATTATATATTATAAATTTAAAATATGAATAAATAATAATATATATTTCGTACACCAAAATAAAAAAAACGAAAAAATATTGTACAGAATAAAAATATAATTTTTATATAATTTTTTGTTATATAAATATTATATTACAGTAAATTGTTTTAATGTAGGCATAATATGTGTTATGTTAAAAAATTGGATAAATGATCATTTGATTTTTTGTAATATTTTTCCTACTATTTTACGAATAATTAATATTTCTTGTTGGAACTATATATTGTATATATATATAGAATTTTAAAAATAATTAGAATATATATTTAAACTAAATTCTATAGTAATAAAATGAAAACGTACATACTTTTTTTTTTTAATTTGCTACGATATTCGTTTCGATGTGTTGTGCGAGCATCATTAAGTAACTAAAATTAAAATTATTGTCTATTATAAAGTTTATTTTTTTACATTTTATAAATACACTCTGGCGGTGATGCACTTTAACAATTGTTACACTATATATATATATATGTTCACTTAAATCTCAAGTTTTGCAAGACAATCATTTTAAGACTCTTTTTATCAATTATACAATACGTGCATAATAATTTGAGATTTTGGATGTGTTTTTTCATAAATGTTGGTAAAATATCGAAGTTTTTATCTATTTTAATGTTCTAATGTTGATATAAATATTTATATTGTGTGAGCATATATGGTAATAATTCAGAAATCTACGATTATGTTTCGACATATAGAAGTTTTTCTTATTTCAATAAATAAAATATACTTTTTTTAGTTATTATATCAACAATACAAAAATCTTTTGACCAACGTAATTGTTGTATGGTCGGATTAAAATTATTAACATAATATTACGTGTACATTTCAATTAATTTTTTTTTTTACTACACTGGACTGTGCATATAACAATAATTAATTAAGGATAAAATCACAACTAAAAATTATTTATTATATCTTTTTTTTTTTCAAATATGTGCTATAAAATTAATAAATAAACATTTCTCTTTACTATTATTATTATTATTATTATTAATATTAATATTATTATAATTATAAATTATTATTATTATTATTAATATTAATATTATTATAATTATAATAATTATTATAATAATATTTGTTGTTAATAATATTATTTTTAATGTTAATACCATTGCTGTCACATGCATATATATTTTAATTTTATACATATTATGTCGTACACATGTACATTTTACATTTGTGTATTTGCATATATAATTAATTATGTATAGAAAAAAAATCTATAAAAAATATTATGTATTTATTATTATTAATAGCGCGCATAACGCTATACTATAACGACTATATATATATATTATGTACAATTGTCGTACACACTTTGTACATGTCCACAAAGACAGAATTAAAACTTGTTTGAATCAAAATAAATAAAAATAAATAATATAATATGTATATTTATTTATAACAAATCACATGTTATTATTAATTTGAAGTTTTATGTCATTTACAATTTTATAATTATTGAAAATATTTTTTTTTTTAAATATGCAAATTATAAATAAATAAAATAAATATATATATATAAAAGCAATAACAAGAATTAATTTAGTAAACAACATTGAAGAATTTATTGGTATAAATAAATTTAGAGATTATATAGAAAATACATTGGGTGGAACATATATATAATTTACAAATAAATCTACTTTACCATTACACACACACACAGTGACTATATAATGTAGAGCAGAATTACTAAGAGTAAATAAATTTTCAAATAGTAAAATGCTCCAGAATCGTTAAATTTTATGTGACTATTGCATTATCTAGAAATATATAGATCTTCGAATAGCTGGCAAACAACTTATATTTGAAACAAAATAATCAAAACTTTGAAACTAATAAATGTTTTAGATATACGTTCGTTCGATTTATATTTATTTATATATACGCCACCTGATATTTCATAATAAATGCGTATATTTCTAAAACATGTATGATTTGAATTTTATATAATTTATGCATTTTAATTAGTGTGTATACAGTAGAAGTAGGGCAAAAATTATAATTGTTCTATATGAAAATTTTGACATTATAATAAATTTTATATTTTAACCGGTTTTATATATTAGAAAATATAATTTATTTTACACATAATAAATTTCAATTTGATTGACAACACCTAGAATATGAATATATTTAATAAATTTTTCCTCTGTTTTATATTTAATATATATATTATAATAAAATTTACATACAACTATCTATCTATCAACCATTTCCTGATATATTGTATAAATGTATTATTCTTAATCGCATATAAATTTTCATATTTTGTTACAATATAGTTTTATAATTACTCGATCACGTGTGTGAAAGTATCAATTCAATTTACTAAATAACGTATACACATTTTATATTTGTGTATATGATGCTTTCATAAATCATTTCTATTTAAAACACCCAATTTATCTATATGTATGTACCAATTTTAAATTAAAAATATTAAAAATTTTAATGTCCGTCAATCAATTCATTTGAAAATAAAAAAGAAGAAAAATGTATTGAACTTCGTTATTAAAGACTTATGTGTACCATTTAATTCCATATATCATATAATATTACAGATATATTTTAATGAATAATCTTAAAAATATATAGCTAACAAATCACATTCGCTGTAATGAAAAAAAAAAAAAACCGCAACGCATAATCTATAACTACTTTAATGTTTGTTTAATTTGTTCTAATTGTATATTATTTAAGATATACAGAAATGATTTCGATTTATACACAACTCAGTCAAAGTATATAATATAAAAGAAAAAAAAACAAAATTAATCCAATATAGTTAAATAAATTTCTATAATTAATCCATATTTTATTTGTATCTACAAACAGCTTATGTCATTAATATATTAAAAAATTTTAAATATATTTTTCACTAATACTACAGTCATGAAAATGACAGATTTTATAAAAATTTTCTATACATTGTTGTATTTTGTTGTTATATATTTATTAATTTATTAAATTTATATTTCTTTCTGAATTTTTATTCTAACTAGAGAATTCTATAATTAATCATTTATTTATATATAATTAAGTTATTAAATGTTCTACCTGATAAACCTCCTAAATTAAAACATAATAAATGACAAATAATTCAATTAAAATTTTACAATTTATATATAAATTATTAGTTTTAAATGAAATGTTAAAAAAACATATTAATAAAACAACAAAAAACCAAGAAAATACAAAAGGCATCTGTATATATTGTAAGGTAATTAATTAATTTATTTATTTTTCTAGATTATTCAGAATGAAAATTATGTTTTCATTTGTCAAAAAATAAATATAGTATTTCAAAAAAAAAAAAAAAAAACAAGAACATAACAATGAATCAGCATAAAAAATAAACAAATAATTTAAAAAATACCAATAAATAATATTTTAAAAATGACTCTGCATAATGTTGTTATTATTATTACATCATATTATTATTATTATTATTATTATTATTATTATTATTATTATTATTATTGGAACGGTAGACACTTCATATATTGATTTTTGTAAATCAATTAATTTTTTAATGTTATTGAATACATGCAAGTATTTTCATTATATAGTTAATTTTAATAAAAATAATAATAATAATATTGCTGCAAGGGAATTAAATGTGTGTACCAATGGCAAATTTTCTTACAATGATAAATGATATGTTAAATAAATTCTAAAAAATTTATAAATGTTTGTCTGTAATTCAGAAGTTATACGATTAGTTTTTAATTTTTGATCAATTCTTGTTTAATTAATTGCTCAGCAACAATAACCATTTGATATTTATATTTAATTGTTATGGATTTTAATAAAAATCATTAAATATACATTAAAATTATTGTACTCTATAAAATATAAATCACTTATAATAATAAACTATAAAACAATATAGTAGAATATAGAAATAATTACACACTTATATTGTATTTAATGGGTAATTATTATATTAATCACAATCACACATCACAGAAAATCGCATACAAAATCAGTAAATTACTTCACATAACGAAGTGTATAACCATTTATCAATAGGTTTCAACAAATGTGTCCTCAATATAATTCGATTATTTTTATTATATATTTTAATTGAAAAATTGTAATCAAATATTTCAAAAATGAATCATTTTTTTTTAAGAGCTTCATATAAGCAAATGTTGAATCTATATTCATATTTTTTATGAGCAGATACACGGATTTTGACAAAAATACGTCATGCGACAGCTGAACTCGCACAAAAATTTTGTTATACAAGGTTGTAACTTGTTGAAACAAAATTAAATGTAATAAATAAAAAGTATGATATTTATATTTTCTTATGCAAAAAATAATTTAATTCTAAAATTGTAAAACCACTATCTTGGATAATTGGTGAAATAAATTATGAATACAATACCACAGATATATGCTGAAAATATTACTTCAACCATCCAAAGATTTCACTTGACCTAAATAAAATACTATTATATTAATTGGAAAATCTATGGACATTCTTTGAACAAATTCCAATATATTTTTTCCACGCTATATATTGTCGATTTACTCATAAGAATAGTTAAATTAATAAAGCATCTATCGAAACATAAATGCAGATCAATTGGTGAATTGTTATATATTCGCATGCTGAATAATTAAAAACTTGACTGCAATATTAGATTAATTGTAATGGGGGTTGACTTGACGTATGTCTGACTAATCAATGCATTATTTAATACAACAATCAATCAATTTTGATTCATAAATTTGTAATAATTTAATGCATAGACTCATTTAGACTTGATTTAATTCTAATTTACTACAATTTTTCTGTATTATAAATAGGATTTTGATTTTAAAATTTCCTCAGTTTTATATTAATCTATATACACATTGAAATTAACGTTAAAATACAATTGCAGTGGTTGTAAAATATGACAAAATCCCAAAAATATACTGAATAATATCTGAAGGGGTTAATTATTCCATTGCAAATAAAATAATTTGAAAAAAAAGGCATAGAGTAAAAAAGAAGACAAATAACTAATTATATAATGACTATGAATCATTAACATAATCGTGTAATAAAAAAAATAATATTACAACCATCATATAGGTGGATAAAAAGTAAAATTTAAACAGCAACATACACCATAATGTAATCCGTTTTAAATTACCTTACACGCACGCATATCCAATATACAATATATATATATATATATATAAATAATAACCGACCGAAATGATTTAAATAATATTGTATAAAAAATTTCATACAAAATTAGGGTTCGTCGCTTAAACTCTTTTGTTTTTTTCTTCATGAAATTTTTTATATTTTATTCAAGTTGAAAATATAAAATTTGTATGTAAATAATATTTTTAGTTTAAAACAAGTTGATTATGATTTTCGTTTACCCTTCTATAAAAACACATACACGCATGCAAGGAGGGTTGATTGTTGATCAGAATTTTTATTTTATATATGAACATACTTTTAACCGTTTTTGTGGAAATTTTTTTGTACAATATACAATTAAGATATATGAGATTATATATTGTTGTTTATAGTTATCAAATGTATATATGCAAAATTATATATATTTATGATATTATAGTGATAATATTACGTATATTATGCATTCGTTCATTTTAACTTGACACATTCTTTTATATACATTATTATTTTAAACAAAATTTCTTTATATATATATCAACTTGGTTCGAATGTATTTGTTTTTAAATAAGGTGCCTGAACAAAAATTATTTATTATATATTTTGTAAGAAGATATTCCACTGTAGAAACCAAAGGCGGAGCGCAATTCCAATATCAATAAATTATTATTATACTAATACATGTATTTTCTTCTTCGATATTTACATGTGTTTACATACACACAAATAAACAACAATTTACAGACATATAGTACATTCTTTATATATTCCATATATATATGGTATTTATATATTATTTACAAAGCAAAGATCGAAGTGTTGTTGTTACATAGCGTTTATAAAGATAAAATTAAATAAAAAAACAACGCCGATATACATATACAAACAAGTGAAAATGCGATCAGGTTATATATGCGATGTAGGTATAAAGAAATAAAACCTTCTTATAAGATACAGGTATATATATATATTGTACACATATTTATATAATATTGGAGAATGTGTTATGGGTAAAGTGTATATTTTATATTGTATGTAAGTATATATGCGGTGGTATCTATACCAGAATGGGATACATTAAGTGTGCGTTTTATATTATATTCTTTTTAGAAGGTCATGGTTAGATACTGGTCGATCTCAACGGACAGTATACATAAAACCGTTGAAGGATTGGGTCATCTTATAATAATAATATTATTATTATTGTTATTAGTTTTATTATTGTTTATCGAGTTTAAAAGAAATTAAACTACACGCACACGCATACATTTATATATATATAAATAAAAAAAAAATATATATATAGAAAATAAAGACATTAGAAGTGAAAAGATCGTTTTTTTAGAATAAAATTTAAATTAATTAATTTTTAAATATATATGAATATATAAAATGTTGTTATACCTGTCGTGTGGTTAATTTGTTTATTAAATTTTCTCATTAATATACATAATATATTTATTATTATTATATTTATGGTGTTTTGTAGATTTTCTATAATTTATAAATACATCGAAAATATATATATTTATGCATTAGATCGCATATCGCGTGAATTTTGTATATTAATTAATTAAATAATTAATTGATTTTTCATGATAATAATAAATATACATTTATTTATAATGTGGTGTTATAAAAGATTTAATTATAAATATAGTTGTCAATGTTGGAAATTATAAATCATTATATTTTATAATAGTGGTGGTGTTGTTAAAAAAAAAGATTAAAATAATAAAAGATTCGTAAAATTCGTACTCTTTATATAAAGCATAAAATTTATTTATTTAACTTTTTGTGTGTGTATCGAAATGATATTGTGAGGAGTTAAAATTTTAATGACAATGAATGTGATTAACAATTAATTTACAGTAAAACATTGATACATTGATATTAATTAATAATATGTGACATTATATCCAATTTGGTTTATATGTTTTTTCAAATATTTTTGCGTGTGTTTACTATTTTGGTTTTTTTTTTTATTTATATAATTAGTGATTAAAATAAATACATTTAATAACAGTGATTTTAAATATTATTCTATATTATATAACAAAAAAAAAAAAAAAATGTGATACAGTTTTTACACAATTAAATTATTCAATATAAAATTTCATATTTAAATTTTTTGTGTGAGTTTATAAAATTTATTTAAAAAAAAAAGAAAATTTTAAAAATGGAAACCTGTGTTTTGATACCACAAGAATTTTCATTAGTTGTCACAACTGTTGGTGCACGTAATTCAGCCGAACAAGTGGCATCGGTATGGTCAACAACAAGAATTAAACAAGGAACATTATATTATCCATTTCAAGGAACAATACGTATTGATAAATTAGATATTTATTCATACATTGAAGAAGAAGATGTAAGTAATTTAATTATTTAATTTGTTAATTAATTAATTAATAAAATTGACACTCATGTGCACGCAGGTATATAACCGATAAATCATATTTTATTGAAAAAAAGATAAAAAAATAAATAAATAATTATTTACATGCGTAAAAAATTACCTGCGCACTTAACTTTTAAATATCATTATAATATTGTATAAATATTTTTTAATTATTTTTAATTTATTCAATTGTTGTTGTTGTTGTTGTGTACCTATATTGTATTGTAAATACACATATATTATATATATGTTTTATGTTTTTAAAATATATGTGTGTTTTGTGTATATATGTTTTTTTTTTTTAAGTGAACGCAGTAGGGTGTGAAAAATAGCTCTCCCATGACGATGGGAAAAACTTTAAGAAAACGTTAAGAAATTAACTTTAACGTCTTTTTATCGGCTATATATATATATATATATTCTATTTAAATATATAAATAAATATGACCATATATAATTATGCATAAATGTAATAACGCATAACATTTATGCTATACATATACGTGAATATATTATATAGGGGTTGCTATATTTCTTTATAAATATTTTTAATTTATTAATATACTTATTTCTTCATATTAAATATTATACATGCACTTGTAAAATAAAATAAATTTGTAACTTTATACTCAAATGTACGATGATGCGGTTGTTCATTATTCCGTGAAAACCACATATTATATATATATATTCTACATATAAATATTATACTATTACAAAAAGGAAAAACGTCTTCACATATTTATATAATTTTGTATTACAATATATAGAGTTTTTTTGTACCATATATATATTTGTATAATATGTATGTAATGACTTGTTGAATGAATTCATATACAAATAATTTAATTATTATGTGATGTGATGGGTGGTTATCAAACAACAATTTACAACAATAAAATAATAATAATAATAATAAAACACATAGTCGTCGTATTAATAATAAGAAAACAAAAAAAAATAAATAACGAACGTTTATGTTCTGAAGGGTATTATAAATTATAGATAAAATATATACAGGTAATTTAAATACTATATATATATATGTTACACGGGGTAACAGGTTGTTATGCGCATTTAAATATATTGTATATATATATATGTTTTTAAATTATATAAGGGTTGTGGTTGAATAAATTGTGTGAGAATTTTTGTTATTTCTTAGAATTTTCTTTAAGAATATAACACATAAAACTGTGCATATATATATACGTTTTCTGCGAAATTTGATTCCGTGGGAAAATTTTATTTGGTCTTAATATACATGTATGTGTTCACATGTACTTATAAAATATATACATAAATGTACTATAGCTAAATCTTAAATTATTTTCTTTAATAATATGATGATTTAAGAGACATTCTAAAAACTTCTATTCTAACATTTATTATTAAAATAATAATAATGATTTCTATTGTAAAAAAAATTTTTGGATAGGTAATTAATTAAGATATTTTTTTTTTTAAATGAAATAAAAATGATAAATAATAAAAGTATTTTATTTTATAAATAAAAAAATAGAAAAATTAATAATAAATAACCTGGCAATCAATTTTATATAGACAACACCATACCTTATGTATATATATATATGAAATGTAGGAAATGTATATACGATTATACATATATATTTATATATATATAAAAAGAAAATAATATGATGGAGAGCGTTAAGGCCATAGGTTATATTCTTATATATATTGGTAATAATGTATTACATCAAATTAGTTTTCAATTATATAGATTTTTTGGTATCTAAATAAATTCTATGAATCTATTGTAAATAAATAAATAAATAAATAAATAAATAAATAAATAAATAAGTAATAGAAAAAAAGAAACCAAACAATAAATTGTAAAAGATTTATATGTAAATAAATAATTTATCATTTATTTAATTCTATATTTACAACAAACACGTATGAGGGCTACTGACCAAATAGATAATTATTTTGTTTTTTTTTTCTCTCTATTTTATTCACACATATTAAAAATATTAACGTGTTATATTAAACATTTCTATTTGTATAATAATAATATATTCTGAATTTTAATTAATTTTTTTTTCTTTTAATTAATCCTCTCGCTGTCTATATATTTTATGCATATTAATAATAAATAATAATAATAATAAAACGTGATTTATGTTGGAGAAAAGAAATACGAAAGAACCAAAAATATTTATGCAAAGAAATTCATGTTTCAAAATTCTTTTCGAAAAGTTTGAGTTTGTCAACGGATAGTTAATATTACGGACAAAATTTAAAAATAGCTTTGACATAGTTTATATGTGAACTAATTATTTTTAATTCGCAATTTAATATAAACACATATTTTTTCACATACCAATATATTATAAAGATATAAATTATCAGTGGAAAAAATCAGGTTCGTCGCTTAAATCTTTTGTTTCGTATAATTTATTATATACATATTTTTCTTTATATATTATTTTTTAACTTTTTTAAAATTGAAAATTTTAACTAATAATAAATTTTTACATAAACTATATTATATGAATTCTACTGAAAGAAAATTAGTTATTAAGTAGGACTAAAAGAATAAAAAGCACTGTAATGATTTCAATAATACTGGTTAAATATTTTTTAGAAATAAAATGTTAATGTCTTTTAATGTAAAATCAACAGCAGATTTTGCAAATTGTAAAGGTGTACGGTATACCAAAATTCGTTAAAAATTATTTGACCTTCCGTTTGGAATGCATTACAACATCCATCATATATAGTGTTGATCCATGAAACTTTCACTATTGAATGATGAGGATGCGACCTGTAATTGGTTCATTTTTTTTTTCTGAACTAATGGCATTACTTTTATTATCAACCCAGTACATATTTTCTTAATTATATATATGTTCATAAGAAATTTTTTCTACACGAGTGAGATCAATTTAAAACTAATAACATTACATTCGTTCTATATATGGTATGTAATATTTGCAAATTAACAAAACCATAATACATAATATTACTTAAATTTTTCATTTCGTGCATACATTTAAAAATCATATTATAATAAAAAATAACCATTTGAATATAAAAATAAAACTATATGATACAATAATATATTTATATAATACACATATTTACTTTCAATTTCTTCTATTTGAATAAAGATTTTTATTTTTCTTTTCATATATGTTTAACTAAAAACATATTTATATTATGTGCATTGAAAATCTTTTACGACTTTCCCTATTCGCATATGGTATATAAAATTTATACCATATATATATAAGTGTAATGTAATACTACTATATAGTTTGTTAACTATATATGTAATAACTATACTATATATATATATATATATATATGTATATTATTGCTCATCACACAATGATCATCTATATCATTTTTGCATATTATATTAATAAAATATAAAAATAGAAAAAAAAAATAAGCGCAACCATATATTATTTACAATAATCAAAATAGAAAAATAAATGCGAACAATGATCAAAATCAAAAAGATCGTGCATTTACATTCAATATTAAATTGACAATATACAAATATTATATTTACTATAAATACGAATATTTATTTATTTATTTATTTATTATAAACATGTGAAAACTAATGAAACAAAAAAAAATGAATGCTTTCATTGTACAAATTCTTTCTAACTATATAAGTTACATATTTTTCACATATGTTCAAGTGAAAATATAAATATATTGCTCTTTTTATTATTATTATTATTATTATTATTATTAGTGCTACAAATATTTCTATAATTTTTTGTATTTTTTCAAATAAAATATTGCGCGCATAAACATCTAATTTATTAATAATAAATATACATTATATATTGCTTATATATAAATAAATATTTATTGCAATTGCAATATTTATTTACGGGTATAGATATATATATATATAGTCTTAAAGACAAGCTTTAATACATATAATTTTTTTTTTTTTGTATACATAATGCTAATAATAATAAAAAGAAAAAAGTGTATAAAACAAGATTATAAAATATATAAATTAAATGAGATGATGAAAGGAAAAAAAAAATACACTATATATGTGATGTTACACATTTTTATCATATTACACGTATTGTATATATATGTTTGATATGGAAGATGCGTGTTTTTGCTATATATAACATATTTATAGCATGTGCATTATAATAGAAAAGTTTTCTCTTTCAATTGAAAAATGAAATTTCTATTGTTTTAAATATGGTTTTTTTTTTCTTTGCAAATCGTATAATAATATATTTCGATTCGACGAATATTAAAATTGATTTAAATTAAATTATGATATTAAAATTACATTATAATGGATGTAGAACTACACGAATTATGAAAATATAATTTATCTGAAAAATTGACAATTATTAATGGTCAAATATTGGTTTTGCGATGAGAAAACCGTGCAGTAGAGATTTTGTTACATCATCATTGAGTTTAATGTTAAATTAATATGTATACAATGAAAATGATAAAATATATTCAAATATATACTTTTAAATGAAAAGCATATTTTCTAATTTACAAATATTTTAATATGGTAATGGTAAATACTCCGTATAGTCAGAGTTTAATTATTTAACATTTAATTTATATATTTAGTAATTCTATTCTTATTTCATTACAAAATTTAGATAAAATTTATTTAGTATATATATTAATTAAATATTAAATATTTAGAATACTCTGTGTTATTAATTTGTCTCATTTAAATATTGATTAAAAATTAAATTATATTATTTATTTGTTGTACGTTTTTAAATTAAATTATGATATTAAAATTACTTTATAATGCAAGTCGAACTTCACGAATTAAGAAAATACATTTTATCTTAAAAATGGCAATTACCAATATTCAAATATTGGTTTTGCGATGAAATATCCGCTCATTAGAAATTTTGTTACATTATCATTTGGTTGAATGTTAAATTAATATGTATACAATGAAAATGATAAAATATTTTAAAAAATGAAAAGCATATTTTTCTACAAATTTTTTAATATGGTAAATCCTCCTGGTATACGCAGAGTTTAATTATTTAACATTTAATTTATATATTTAATAATTTTATTTTTATTTCACTACAAAATTAATATTTAGAAGACTCTCTGTTATACATTTGTCTCATTTAAATATTGATTAAAAATTAAATTAAATTGTTTTACGTTTTTTTTAACATGAACGTGATAACTTTTGATTGAGTGATTTAATTTTAAACGATATATTCATTAAATTAAATGATGAGCCCATTAATTTTTCAAATTAACATAATGTTTCTGATTATATTTTATTCAAAGAATTTTTAATCTTTCTTATTATGTATCGATTTAATATTTATATTAATAATAATGATTTTTAAACAGTAATATATATGAAATGAAGACTATATGTAAATATATAAATACAGAGTTAATTTTGAAGCAAGTTCTATATAAAAAAAGCGTATACTTATTTCTAATTTCATTAATTTAATATTTACTATTTATAAAATATATTCAAAATTTTATGTTTGTTTAAGTTATTACTAAAAAAAAAACTTTAATTAATAATATAGCTATTATAAATTTACAGGCAATATTTTTTATTAAAATATATCGTTAAAGATAATTCTAAAATAAATATTTTAAGGTTTCTACTTAAACTATCTTCTAAATTCTTGTTCATCATTGTCCATAATTGTATATACAATTATATTTATATATAAACAACATTGTTTAAATTTTATAAATGGTATATGTTTAAAGTTTTATCATTATATTTTACCAGTAATTGTTTAGAAATTATATTGTTTTGTTAATAAATATATCGCTATATAAAATAATTTTTTCTGCGATTGAAAATTTTGGACTATTTTTTAAACTATTTTTGGTTACATATAGGTCCACACCGAAATTTGATTAAAAACTAAAAGTTTTTATTAATAATCAAACAATTATAAGATTAAATTTTAAACCTAAAAAGTTTAAACAATATTGTTGCCGAACTGTCGTATTTTATCAATGTGATTTAAAAATACATTACCACATCATCGTAATTTTATAATATTTTTTATTTTCGGTTGTCGCAGGTGATTTAATCTTCGACAATTTCAATCCTAAAATAATAATATTATTATTTAAAAATAATAGCAATAGTTTACAATATGGTACAAATTTGATTTGAAAATTAAAAATTTCTATATAACACATAATATATATAACATCTCCTTATTTACTTTACTTACTTTGTATATAACATAAATATATTATAGTATAATTTTATGTATATAATTACATTTCGTTATATTTCTTATTACTGTTACCACCAGTCATTATCTTCTATCTATTTGTGTTGTAAATTAAAAATATCATTTATTCAATTATTTTTTTCCTTTGTACTATAATAAACTCTAAAAAATATATGTCAATACGATTTTTTTAAATTAAATATAATTAATGAATTTTATCTAACTATAGAGATTATAATATTTATTATTTAGTTAAAGCTGCATAAATATTTTCCTTGAAATTTTTCCATTTACTAAATGCAAAAAAAATAGTAAATTATAAAAACTAAAATTGATTGATTTAAAAATATAAATTGAACTATTAAATATAATAAAATAATAATATGATTAATTATTTTTTTTTATATTGTAAATTTTAATATAATTGACAACATTACTTACCGCCCGCCTATAGTCAACAATATGACAATTTATAATGTGTCGCGTTTTTGTTATGGCTATAAATTTTTCGTACATAACAAATTAGTGAAATATTATATTTATTTTATTTTTTTTTATTGTATATACTTGAAATTTCTTTTCATTTTCGATTGTATTTACAAAAAAAATTATGCTAAATCATATTTTTTAAATACTAATCTATTAAAATTATAATTTAATTTATTATGTCAAATGAAGAATGAATAAATATTATTATTTTCTTTGTCAAATAAATATATTTATAATATGAACTCACAAAAATTTATTGCATATTAATTTTTTTTAAATTTAAATAAATGATTTAAAATTATAGATAAAATATTAAAATATTGTATTTTTAAAAAATTACATAATTCTCTCTGACATTGTGTATACCAATTATTATAATATTTATATATAATTAAATTTAAATGCGTTGTTAATAAAATAATATAAATATTTGTTATGTACCACGAGTACAATAACTAATATTTACAAAAATTTTTTGCAATAACCAATAAATTAAATTTAATAGTTTCTTATTTATAAAGAAATATAAAATATGTTTAACAGTAAAATTTTTTTTCTTGTTAGAATTATATATACCTTTATTTTTTTTTAAGTAATTTTGAATTAAATTAATATCTTGATTGATATATAGAAAATTATTAAATTGAATGAAATTATATCTATATATACGCAATATGTGAGATGCGACCGACTTCTGTCAATAACTCCTCTATACACTTTATATATACAATATATTAAAATGATCTTTTTCAATCATAGTTAAATTTAATGACATTAATTTTTTTTAGATACACTATTAAAGTAATTATCTTTAATTTATGCATAAATATGTGTATATATTGAACAATGAAACATCTTAAGAGATATGTCAGACAAATGGTATTTATATAGTTTAACACACACAAAAAAAAAAAACAACTCATAAAATCAATTAAATTATTTCGTATATATTTTGTGATCCAATCTTATCTTATGGAAACGGTGACATAAACACGTCCTCAAGATTTATTTGATCAACGCAGTTATTATTACAATGGATATTGTGGCTGCAGTTGTTTTATTACGTTCTTAGTTGCTTAGTTTCACAATGAATAATTTAATGCCTGTGTTAGACTCTGCCATAGATAATTTTGTATCGTCTCATATTTTTATATTGAGCTTGATCAATATATAGAATAATATATAAATATTCTATACATTTTTTTAAAGTTAATAACAAATGTATACATGTTTTGTTTATATATATACAATATGATATATATGTTACAGGTGTATTTTAAAATATACAAATAAATATAATAAAATAATTATGTTATAATTTATTAATGGTTATTATAACAAGGTCACACCGCCGCATAATGTATGGTATATACAAAAGAACACTTATTGAATATATAAAAAGCATAAATTATATTGTATATATATTGTAGTAAAAAAAATATATCTATACTTGTTTTTAAAATAAATTCTATTATAATTTTTATTATTATACCATATTATGTTTGTCGATTTTATAATATTAAAATGTGAGCTATAATTGAATTATATTTTATTATATTTATATTTTAAATTTATTCAAATAAATAAAATAAAGCATTCTCTTTGGCAAAACATATTAAAATACATACATGCCTTTGGCATTCAAAACAATTCAAAATATTATTATTATTAAAATAACATATATAATTATATATTAATGCATATTTATTTATAAATAATAAATATATTAAATTTATAATGTATTGAAACAAATAATCTCTTATAATATATTTTCTGTGTAATGATAATAAATTTTGAAAAAAGATTAAATTAATTTTAGCAACATCTAAATAAATATATTAATATGGATAGAAACTTACTTTATTTATTATATTATAAAATATTATATTATATATCACAAATTCACCTTGCTATGTTTGAATTATGTGGTTTTTCTGAAATTTACTCATACATAAAAATATATAACAACAATAATAATTAGTTTATGCGATGTAAAAGAGTGTGAATGAACTTCATAATAATATAAATAATCTATTATACCTACCATATGTATTACATATATATAGTGTAACAACTATTAATATGTTTTTTTTATATCTTTTCTGTGACTATTGTCTGTATTGATATACACAGAATAAAGAAATGTTGCACTGACAATATACCGTACACCGTATATACACATTTTACACAATATTTTTTTCATATATATTTTGTACAGCGTGCACCTTTTAACCACTCTGTGTACGAATCATTACCCCGTATATATATACTTAAAAAATATCACCATATAAAATATATATATATAATGATGAAATGATTTATTTATAAATAATATATATATATATATACCATAAATTCATATATCAATATCATAATATCAGATCATATGTCTTTGTATATATAATATGTAATTTATATTTATAGTATATATAAATATATGAAGAAAAAAAGGCGCGATGTTAGGATGATGTTATTATAAAAAGAAAAGTGATTTTTAGTAACTTTCTCTAATGTGCAATTTTTTATTCATTGTGTAAATATATATATACAATTTTATAATCGTCTACTACACTTAACATAGATTATTATACATATAGATAAAAATAACATGTAATATGAAAAATTATTATTCTTGTTATATATATTATAATCTTTAAGTATACATCGTATAAACACTATATATATATATATATATATATGTACCATAAATATCTACAATAATAAACGAGTATATATATGTACATTATAAATACCATAACCATATAAAATATGATATATTTATATATATATATAACAAATGCATAATATTATTTAATTGTAATTCATAAAATAGATAATGAAAAAAAAAGTTACAATATAATACTTCATTCAAATACATATAGTTTTTATATATGAGTATTTATTTATATATCCAATAATATATGGTATATAAAAGATGAGATGTTATTTATGGAATGTTAATATATAGACTATATATTTTATATTTATATATATATTAAATTGAACAAGTATAACAAAAACATATATTTATATATAAATGTGAATATATAAAATATAAAAACTGAATTCATATTTATATATTAAATTAAAATAAATAATAAATTGAATTTTATTATAGCAAAAAATTAAACTTGTTTATGTTTGATTTAGTTTATTCATTTCTTTTGATATTTTACTATATATATATTTATTGATTGATTGATTTCATTTTCTATTTGATATACAATATACAAATACACACATATAAAATTATTATTATTATTATTATTAATTATTTTTAATTTTTTTATAAAACTATATTTAAATTAAAAATCTATACACTATTCATAAAAAGTGTGCGCACATATATTATATTTTTATCAATGAATTTTCTATATAATTATTATATGTTATTAAAATTAATTACGAAGATTTAAAAAAATTAGCTATTTATATATGTGTGTGTGTGTGTGTGTGAGGTCTATCCATATAGGTGGTCATATCGATTATCTATGTAATTTTACCACCCATTATTATTTATTTATTCAGTAGTTTTAATTTTTTAATAAATAAATACAAACGGTATATATTTTTGATGGAAAAGCTTTCTATTTTATTATAATTTATAATATATATATTTTTCATCAGTTCATTAACAATACTCAATAGAGATAATGATTTATTGTTAACTGAATATAGAGATCCAATTTTTTTTTTTATATATATATATAATTGAAAAATTTGAAAAGCTTTTGCTTGGTCAATTGATCATATAAAACATAGTTTAAAAGTTAAGTGTTGAAACACATTGCGTACATTTTAAAACTTGTAGCATCAGTATTATATTATTATCATTAAATTGCATTACATTACATTGTAATAACTTTTAGTTTTTATATCGGCTCGATAATTAAAAAATTGATGTATTTAAATTGTGTCACTAATCTAGAAAAAATAGAGAAAATTTTGTATGCACATTGTCAACTGTTTTTGTTTCATAATGATGCTGGAAGATATTAAAGCGCATTTAAATACTATTCGTGCAATTCGTCATAACTTGTGTTAAATTGAAAAATGACAGAGACCACATAACATAAAATACCCATTGTTTCATTCAATGATAAACAAAATTTGTTTGTTCATCATTTTATACAATATCTGTAAATTTATTATTATACAAAAATAATCCGAATTGGAATCTTAATATAGTCACTTTTTTTTTGTTTTTTTTTTTTGCAATTTATTATCTCCGGTTCTGTGAATGCCATGACCTGGCAAAACTTACCTATTAATAATAAAACCTTTTGTTTTTTTTTTATTCATTCATTTACTTCGATAATGTAAAAATAATTGTTATCAAATTAGTAAAAGTAAGTCTTTCATTTAAAAAAAAAAAAAAATTATTTAGTGATCAATCAATTATAATCAAATATAAATGTATTGCATATATGCGTGCTGTAAATGTACATGGATATTATTAATGGATATTTTCATTTATAATGATCATCTTATGTGGTACACAAAAATATTAAATAAATTTATTTTTATTTCTTAATTTTTAATTCTTTCATGTGTATATGTTTTTTTCTTTCTTTTTTACATCCACACATCAACGGATATAATATATATGTTTTGCATTATTATTATTATTATTATTATTACATATACAAAACATTCATATATTTATTAAACTATTGAGTACACCATCATTATCTATATGATATATATATATATATGTGCGTGTATATGTATAAACAACAACAACTCGAACAACAAAAAACCGACTTATTTATTGTTAACAATAATTTATAACAATACAAAATTATAATTTAATATAATTGATTACATTATATATGAATGAATAAATGCGTATATATATATATATATATAGTTATCGATCATTACCGCGCCATCATATATATATATACAAAGATACACCTATATCTATGATATATTTTTTTATAATTAATGCTTGGTACTCTTTTAAATAATTTTGATTTGTTTTGGTTTATTGTATTATATATATATATAAAAAATCACAGTACCATATATTTATAATTATATATCCATATATCCAACAATATACCATATATATATATATATATAAAATTCAAAATTTTAATATAATCTTCACATCATTTATTTAAATGCGGTTAAAAATGAATGTACTAGAATTATATGTTTTTCATCGCACAGTTTGAAAAATATATATAATTATATATTACATATAGAAAATATTTATAGAAAAAATTTAAGCATTAGAAACACAATTTTTAAATTATATAAAAAATTATATTCAGGTGTATTTTATATATTATATTTGTTATATACTAAACAAAACCCAAAAAAAATAATATTAATATTATATAGTTACAATTTCTATATATGATCATCATATACGACGAACAGATACCATATAACTATTTACACTAAAATCAAATATATATATAATATATTATAAAAGCAAAATCACAAATATACAAATTTCTGTTTCTTTATTATACGTATATCTTTAACACAAACACTTCATATATGTTTTATTTTTATTTAACAAAATATATATATATATAAATAAAATAATAATATAATAACGGAAAGAAGCAAGGCACGCGCCATCACACCATCTTTACCATATATTTTATATATAATATATATATGTTTGTTTATATATATTCATATTATTGAAGAGCATATAAGATTTTACATATACATATTTTAGAAGATCTTCTATATAAAGTACATCATATATACAATAAAACATTAAAAAGCATACACCTTTGGATATTACAATATATATAATACTGATGTAGGTAAATATTGTGTATATATATATATACACTTATAATACAAGGCATTGTTAAGTCACGACCTAATCAAGTGGAAAAAAAATAAATAAAATAATAATAAGAAAAAGAAAATACTTTTTTATTATTAGGTGCAAATTTCACTGTTGTTGTTTTATATTTTTGAAATTACTTATTGTAATACGAATTTGCTGTATGTTCTTTGCTTTGCTGCTGTATATATATTTAAAATGTTTTTATATATATTTGTACGACCATTTCGGTTTTTATTCTTTTGTGAGAATATTAAAGTTAATTTTTAAATTTAAATTTTAAATTTTATTTCATTTACTTATACAACATAACTTTTTTTTTTTTTTTTTTTACAATACCTATATTTATTTGAAATTGATTGTATGTGCATGATAAAATAATAAAAATAGGAAAATTTATTAACTTACTGTTTAAATTTTGTATAGGTTTACATACAACAACAAATATATACAATATATATCTAATATAGTAGTGATTGAATATATTATATAGTAAAGATGAATAAATAAATAAACATTATATATAGCTTTTTATATAAATAAATATTATAATTCTTCTTTTATTGGTTTAATTTTATGTTGAATATAATTTTTATGTTTTTTTTTTTTTGCAAAATCATGAAAGATGACTTAATGTATTTCGTAATAAAATTTATTTATTTATTTATATTATATATAAAATACTATTATATAAATATTAAATATCATTTATTTTTCAAATCATATTTTAATATTTCATGTAAATATTCTGAGAAAATTTTAATTATATTGTTTTTAATTTTTTTTGTATGTTACAATTTTAATTTGGCATCTTAATGTGACACGGTTATGTATACCCTTCTCAAAATAATTCTCAATTGTAACAATTACATTTGATGATACTATATACATATATTTATCATATTTCATAATATTGGAACCATTCGGAAAGTATTCCTAAATAATTAATAATAAAACATTAAAAAAAAAAAATAGAATGCTATAGATACAAATTTTCTATTCATATTATTTACAAATCGATTATATTTATTTTATAGAAATTTTACATTTATTTATAATTATATAATATACATTTTTCTTATCATATTGTTCGGTTATGGTTATATTACATGTACAATCACAAAAGAACATAAATTCGAATTTCCAGCTATATAAAATAAATGTATTACTATACATATTATATATTGATATATTTATAAATAATTATTACAAAATTTAATTTATTGTATATTTAAATTTTAAAACAATCATCAATTTTTATATGTAAATATTAAATTAGATTTACCAATAAATGTTGTGTATATAACAATATATACTTTTAAATATATAATTAATATTGATATATTTATATTGTAATAATATAAGAATTAAATATTGATTTATATGTACGTCAATACAATTAATTATACTTTGTGCTTTCAGCAGAGAGTAATCGGGGAAAATCATGAAAGTTATACGGTTCATTAAATTTCTTCTCTTACATTATTACAGATAATACAATGTATACATATAATATAAATGTTGCAACATATAAAATATTGAATTTTGTTGTAAAAACTTACTTAAAGTTTATTTTTTAAATTCATATTTATTTATGCAAATGTTAAGCATAAAATTAATTAAAGCTACAAATATTTCCTTATATTTATACATATGTTTTTATTTTATATATACTATTAAGGAATATATAAATTAAAATTCAATAGATTTGATATCAAACATCGTAAAATTAGACGGTAAAAAAAGGTTTTATATATGTTAAATAACCAGAATTGCATTGATTTATTTCTATTCTGATTGCCAAAAGAAGACACTTTCATACTGATTAAAACTAAAATATTTCATAAGCTATAACCTAATACCAATATATAAATTCTATATATATTATATTTTGTTTAATATTTTAGTATATATTACTAGTACATATATACATAAGGGATATTGTTTTAACTTCCAACCGTTCACACATCCTGAATATATTATATTATTATTGTTATTATTATTAATTACTACGTTACACATATGGCATGTACACTATATACTTAAAACATTTGAATTCCGATATAAATAAATAACGCATAAACTTATATACATAAGTCAACTATATACACTTTATCCATTTATAGCAACTATAATATTTAATGTGCGGATATTCATATCGATATGAATATAAGTTATTAATATAATATGTTTATTTGAAAAGAAAAATATAATAGAATAATTGCATAATAAAATTAATTTTATAATAATGTCCATAACATGGGTAACCTCTGTAGGTTCTGAACATCTATCATTTCTCCGATTAATTTTTTGGTCTTGATCGAAATTTTTATCATCAGAAAAAAAACCATATCATGTTGAGAAACTACACCCAATGTACATACTGACTTACATCACAAAACGAAAATATCCTATGTATAAAGATTACCCAAAACTTCTGTGGAAAATATTCTTATATAATCACGAATTCATTACATAAGCCTTTTTGTAAAATTTCTTCAAAAATGTGAAGTGACAAATAATCAAATAGCCAGGTTTCTAGAAACTGACACAGAAAATTATTCCAGGCGTAAAGATTATGCAGAATTTTCATTTAGCAACTATTCTTACAATCCAATGTAATAAGTCTTTTTGTAGAGTTTCATTGGAATTGAATGATCTGAACCAGTGATAATCTAATGCAGTAACATTTGGTTAATAAACGCGGTGTGATAACTAATCTAATCCAAGTGCTTGCCACGTTTCTATGATCGGTTTTGCGTCATGCGGGAGAGAATTGTATTGTTGTGTATTGCAAACCATTTTTTCTTGACTGGCAAATTTTGATCATATTTCATACATATTAACATATTGACATATTTGACAACAGCAAACAGAATTTAATCAAACGCTTTCATAATTTTGTTGGGAACATTATGATGAGGAAGAGAGAATTTTTTTATGGCAGCACAATCCTCAACTATAAAAACCATATTCACATATAAAATACGAATAACTATTTTTGACATCCGCGGTTCATAAAAACCAAAGTTTTAGCTAGTGAGAAACACAAATTGATTGTTAAAGAGATATTTAATGAAAACGTTCACAAAAAAAATTTCAGCCGAAACCGACATCGAAACAAGCGATCGTTTCATATTTCTACACGTATTTTATGACAGTATGTTTTCATTTATTGACAACAAAATACACACATTACACATCAATTTTCGAATTTTTTTTATGATGATAAAAACACTACACCACTACTTCGATATGATGGTGTGCGGGATAAATAAATAATTCCGTATACTTAAACGAACTTTAACCAACTTAAACTATAGTTTTGTACTGAAAATATTACAATTTTTAATTTTTACTTTATATTTTATATTGATTTCATAGCATAGTGAATTATAAAGACTTGAAGTTAAAAATAATTAGTTTTTTATGAATTTATAAATGAAATTTAATTATTTTTTAATATTTCTTAATAACAATATTATCCCACTCAATTTCTACATAATTTAAGCATATTTCAAACTGGATAAAATATGTTTGAAATAATTCAAAGATAAAATTTTAGATAAAAATATTAAAAATTGATTGATTTACTTAAAAAAACAGAAGTGAACGTTAGCCACACAGTTTTTCCTGAATTTAAGCATAGTTCCAACTGGATAAAATGTGTTTGAAAAAATTCAAAAATAAAATATTATAGAAAAATATTGAAAATATATAATTTTTTATAAAAGAAAAAGGAAGTGAACGTTACGTGGGCTTCGATTAATGTCGCACGCTCAGTTGGGCGTCATCAGTAATACCATTCCCAATTATAAGTAATTTAGAAAAATTATAATTTTTAAAATTATTCATCATTACATTATCACTAATAATAAAAAATCAATTTTAACCTAAATACAATTACTGTTCACTTTTAAAAAAATGTGTTAATGACTTAATTATATAAGGTCTCTGAAATAATTCAAAGATAAAATATTAGATAAAAATATTGAAAATATATTATTTTTCGAAAAATAAGGAAGTGAACGTTAGCCACACAGTTTTTCCTCAATTTAAGCATAGTTCAAGCTGGATAAAATGTGTTTGAAATAATTCAAAAATAAAATATTAGAGAAAAATATTGAAAATATATAATTTTTCTAAAAAAAAAAAAAGGAAGTGAACGTTATTTGGGCATCGATTATTGCCACACACACTCAGTTGGGCGTCATCAGTAATACCTTTCCCTAATTATAAGTAATTTAGAAAAATTATAATTTTTAAAATTATTTATCATTACATTATCACTAATAAAAAAAAACACAAATTTTAACCTAAATACAATTACTGTTCACTTTTAAAAAAATGTGTTAATGACTTAATTATATAAGGTCAGTGCGATATTATAGTATTTAACAATATATACTCATGGGTTCGGAATGGGTGAATTTTTCATGTGTACAAAACAAAATCGAACAAATTCGCTATTAGAAGTATTTATAAATTCATAGATATATTCACCCATAAATTCACCGATAAATATATCTTTGGTATATATTTTGATGAATTAATTGATGAGTTCATTGCTGAAGTTTTTATTATAAAAATATTATTTCATATTATAAAGTACATTTAATTAGAATTATACTGATTTTGATAATGTAATTATAATATGTAACTATAATAATCATGTGAATGTTATGATTTTTATTTTTTCATCATCTAGTAGATAGAGATTTTGATTGCCAAATACAAATGCATCTGTGTGTCATCCAAAATAATTTTTAATAAAATTACAATATAATTTTTAATACAAAATATTTTTAATGGTAATGTCAACACTTTCTTATGATATGCATACGAAATTTAGAGGGTTACGTTTGTGCGATCTCACATCTCACCTACAAATTTTTCTAACTATATACAGCACCTTTGAAGAATTTCTCCTTTAGTGATCGCCTTAAAAATAATTGGTATAATAAAGAGATTTGGATGTACGGCGTGATAACAAACAATAATTGATATATTTAAATCAAGTGACGAATGAATTGGACATAATTTAAGGACGAGTGTGAAGGATATTACAAGAGAATAATTGGAATGTAATCCACTGGGTATATAGCGTAGAATGTTAATAGCCTAAGTCGAAGTGAAATTTATCTGAAGACGTTGAAACATTTTTATGCTTCTACGATGGAACAAATATTAATAATAGAAATTTATTTGTTTTCTCAATGGATGTGTAATTACGTGTAGAATTTTTGTTATGTATCCTGGATATTTATGACAAAAAATTCACAAATTCGCAAAATATATTTCTAGTTATAACTCATATTGCATATATAGGTCATTAAATTAAAACCCAATTGCGGTTTACCGCTATTCAAGCGAACATATCTGCATAACTTCCAATCACACAAAATATAATAACATTAAAATAAATGGGTATTTCTTTAGGTGTAACAATAATTATGTCAAAAAGTATATACATATCCATCAAATGAATTATAAAAATAGTAATCATCGTCTATATTTTAAAATTTCCTTTTGTGTACAAATTATTGATTACGAAAATTTTATTTAAAGTTATTTCTATGTGTTTTTCTCATTAAAAAAAAAAAAAAAAAATCAACCACAAACTATTATACCCATTTCAAAAGACAGCTAATTTTTATATTTATAAAATAATATGTGTTTTTTTCTTATGTATATGATTTTTAAACCATATTTTATCAATGCCATAATAATAGTATAATTTAATAATGTTGAGACAACGGGATTATATGTAACATATTTTGTTTAGAGTCTTTAGATCTTTTTTTTTTTTTATTTTTAATGTTCTTCAACAATATTAAATAATGTTTTTTCTATATCCGGAGATCATTAATAATAATTATTATTATTTTTATGTTATAAACATTTATTTTATTTTTTTTGTTCCGTATAGTAGATAGATAACAGCAGCTACTACTAAATAAAGAAGAAAAAAAATATATATACACATTAATTTATATATACAATATATTGTATATGAAATAATATTTGGGCTTCAGTTTTGCTAATTACTTTAAAATTTTATAGGTACATTTTTTTTCCATAATAGACACTCTCGTGATTTGGTGTTAATTGATTTTTATACATGAAAACGTGTTTAATGGATATTTTTTGTATATTGTATATGCGAGTACATTTAAAAGTTTTTTTTATTTATTTATTTATTTTAAACGCATATGTGTTTATAATACATTGTATGTATAAATAATATATAGAGTAGCTGTAAAACAGTGAATTGAAGGAGCAATTGCTGAAATCTTATATCTTTCATATTATTATTATTATTATTATTATTTTTAGTTTGGTTTTTTTTTTTATGTTAATTAAAATAAATTATTAATTTATGTTCTTATATTGTTTGTTACAAATTCAATGTTTTTTTTTCTTGCGTATAGTAAAAATATTAATAATATGAATTAGTGTATTAGTAAAAAAAAAAAAAAAATCACTCATCGCTTTCGCATCGCATCGCATATAATATAAATAATATACATACATTTTTATAAATATATTATTCAACAACTCTTTAACAACATATTAAAATATAACCTGTATATATGGTACATACATGGTATGAGAGTATAATATTGAAATGTTTTAATTTTTTGTAATAAAAAAAAAAACAACATTGTATATATAATTTACTAATTAAAATTTCATATATGAAAATAATCAATCAAAAATATAGATTTTCTAAATATATACAGGTAGAAATATATATATATATGAATATATATAGTTCTTGTATAAATGTATGTATATTTATTTGATGATGGACAAATATATATATATATATATACAATCTCTTCTTCTTCAGTCCATAAATATATATTAAATATTCAGATAATATATATATATATATAATATGTACTTGTTTACAGCCAGTTACTTATTTAGTTAGTTAACTAATACTATATATATATATATCTATACAGGAAATGTTATAGTTTAGATTTATTTTGATGTTGTTGTTTTTATTTTAATTTTCTTCTTGTGTATAAGTTTACCATATTATTTTTTTTTTATAAACCATACTCTGTATAGGTTATATATGTTTTATATTTACTCTCATATATGCGCATACATTGAATATAATTTTAAAATGAAGAAAAAAAAAAAATTGGCATTTTGCAGTTGGATTTCACATATATATATATATATTGTAAAACTCTTGAAACTCTGATATATGGTAATTTATAAATTCTTGTTGGGTGTGTTATATGTTATACGGTTGGTTTTTTTTTTTTGTTTTACTTTATTTATATACACCATTACCGTATAGTATTATACGCGTACGTATATATTTCTATATAGTGCAGAAAAAAATTAATTTAAATTTAATTTAAATCTTCTATTAAACTTTCATATATATATATATATATTTTTTTTCTATTTATTTATATTGTAGTATAAAAAGTTACTTATAATTGAATGAATTACGGATATTATATATTTACAATTTAAAATTAATGTTGTAGATGTGTCTTGTGGTACATATGAAAAAAAAAAAAAAAAGAATCTATATGTGTTTAAATTGATGGGACAAAAAAATTAAAACTAAATCAAATGTATAGTTAATTATAAATATTTACTAATATTTTATTATTTTTATTATTATTATTATTATTATGAACTATATAATAATAATATTATATGAACAATAATTTAATATTTAATTTGAGATTTTGTTATTATAAAATCTATAATTTTTTATAATTATATAATTAATTTATGTTATATTATAAAATTTTCAAGTGTTTGTAATTTTGTTTTTTTTTCGTATATATACAATTATGTTTAGAAAGTTTTAAAATTATTAATATAATTATGGATTATATATATATATATACAATATAATCCTTAATATATCGTTATCGTTATGTCAGCTATATTTATTTCTTAGAAAAAAAAAATGTTGATATGGTTTTAGCCTTGTGTTTGTAACGTATTGAAACACTGTCCGTAGTTTGTCCGCAAAATTTCTGCATTATATGTAGTAGTCCGTAGTTTCAATCCCAGGAAATATCTATGGATTTCTTATGGATGTCCGCTGGAATTTTATATGATGAGTGTAATCTTGTCCATGGTTTTTTATAAAAAAAAGTCCTATTATTTCACAGAATATCCATAGAATTTATATTCATATTTTTTTGGTGAGCAGATCCACACAGATTTAGATAAAAATATATTTCAATCGTCCATATATTTTGGCAAGTATAATACCCGTGTATTGTCCGTATTAGCAAATTAATTTCTTATGACGATGATTGCAAATCGCGGTTTGATTCAATTTTTTACCGATAGACCAGAAGTTCTATGAGCACGGAATGAAGATGGCAAAAATTCATCGTTTGAGTATTTTTTTTTTTGTAATAAACAAGAAAAATAAAATCACAGATAAAATTTATGAAAAGTCTTGCCAATATTCCTCGAAAATATATGTCGATTTGAGTTGCTGGTTGTTTTAAAAATTATGAAAATAAATTACGAAGAGTGAGGATTATATGTAGATAAGCGAAATATACAAAATTTTAACCACACTGTCTTGGATAAATTGGTAAAATAAATTATGAATACTATACCGTGAATATATGTTGGAAAAATTACCCTAACAATCCAAAGATTTAAATTGGCCTAAATAAAATACTATTATATTAAGTGAAAAATCTATGGACATTCTTTGGACAAATTTCAATAAATCTTTTCCATGGAAAATATGTGAATTTTTTCCACTGAAATTTTCCTCATTTTTCAATGTACGAACAAATTGTTACTAGCGTGAAATCATATCCTAAAAATTTCATGAAATAAAATGATTACCATCATTTTATATGAATCGTACCGAACTGTTAAAACGCTTTTATATATGTTATCTAATTATATATAATAACATCGAAATGATATTGATAGGTTAAGATGGGTTTTTTTTTTATTAAAATTTAACATACATTCCATTTGTATTTTTAACATTTTTAATATATTCGATTCTCATTTCATAAGCGTTGACCTTAACCTGCGGCACACATAGTAAAAGATTTATATAAATGAGATCAATAAATTACATATAAGTTTGTTTGAATTTCGCATATTCATCCTGCTGTAAAAACTATATATACAGACACATAAATAATCTTTATCGAATCAGTTTAATTTAAATTATAAATTTTTCTCATAATCAATGAACAAATTTTAATGATTTTAAAAATATAAAATAATATAATAATAATTAAATTCTTATAACACCCCGATTGCAATGTATATATATTATATTTATGTGAATAATATATACGAATTAATAATAATAATAATAATAATAATAATAATAA
Source organism: Bibio marci (assembly GCA_910594885.2). Lineage (NCBI taxonomy): Eukaryota > Metazoa > Arthropoda > Insecta > Diptera > Bibionidae > Bibio > Bibio marci. The sequence goes on along the minus strand of OU343117.1, from coordinate 32,477,276 downwards.
TAATAACAATAATAATAAAAAAAATGCACACATCTTCTTTTTATTATATATAGTAAAATACGAAATTAAATTTATGTAAATATAAAATAAAAACTTGTATAAATTGTTATTTTATGATCAATAATTTTTTTTATATATATATATTTATTTGAATTTCTTAATTTCAAATCCAATATATTCTCAATCTTTATAAATATTATTGTATTTCTTATATACTTCTTATTACTTACAACTCTATATATACCATATATATAAGTTATTTATTTTTATATAAATTTTTCTCATTCTGATAATAAATACCTTTTTTTTTATATATTGTATTTTACATCAAATGAAAAAAAGGAAAAAATAACTATGAAAATAAAATTAAAATTTATTTCTATAATTTTATGGAAAGTATATAATTATATTGATTATATTATTTGAAAACCATTAACAAGTTATATATATTTTATATATATATAGTTATATTTTCATTGCTTTTATATAAATACATATACTATAAATGGTATATATATTAAAAATTATGAAATGAGTTTTGTCTTCGTCTTTAAATTGTGGGATTTTTAAATTTTTTCATATATGCATATTAAAGATGATGATGATGATGATGATGATGATGATGGTGGTGGTACGCTGTGCGTTGTGATATATACAAAACAAAACAAATATATAATATATTGATATAATCTTAGGTACCTAAATATATATATATACAATATACAATAAAATAACAACTATAATATTATATGTAAAATTGTATAAAATTATTAAAAAATAAATTGTATACTAAAACTATATAACACCAACTAAAACCATATATACACTAATATCCATTAGCATAAATAAGTATTAATATGTTTTAAGTTCTTATTTGAGTATAAATATATATATAGGAGAAATGAGGGTAAATATATATGAAATTATTTCGAAATGAAATCACTGTAAATCTTTATCTTATAGTTGATTAAATTCAATGATCTGATTCGGATAATTTACGTGCAATCCATTGATCATTATAAAATTTGACAACAACCATCGTATGTAATAAATATATAATAAAAATAATAAAATATTCATATGTAACATAATTATTAGTTAGATAATATTGAAATCAATTTCTTGTTTGTTATATATGAAAAAAATATTTTGTGAAATATGTTATCCCGATGTTAAATACAACCCATTATCACTCTACCCATTCATATTTAATTTATATATAGATATTCGAAATATATTCATATATATATATATAGTATAAAAATTATATTTGAAAGAGGTAAAGACATATCGAATGAATATAAAAAAATAAAATAAAAGGCAAAATATAAAATAAAGAAAACTTTGTAACGTTAAATGATGTTGCCGACATTATATAATAAATTACATATATATATATATATTTATATATACAATATTATAATAGATACGAGAATCAACCACTTTTGATTTTACAGCTTTTCAGCTGCTGATATTACTTTTTTTTTTTCTTGTTGCTTCTGTATATGTTTTTTTTTTTTTTTATTATTATTATTTATTTCAAATTCATGAATAAAAATTTATAAATATATACAATAATTATTATGTATGAATACGAGTATATATATATACAAATAATATAATAAAAAGTTATCAATGTCAATTTTATTAGTAAAAAAGTTTATTAAGATATTTTATAATTTCACATATATTCATTTTATATTATAACACTGTGTGTGTATACAGCATATAGTTAGTTACACGATAAAAACATATATATATATATATATATAAATAGATGAAAGCTATCAAGTTTAGTTGAAAGTAATATGTGTATAATCTATTTGGTCTATTAATTCAGGTATGAATGCACATATCATATTTATAATTTCTTCTTTAACTGCGTCTAGTAAAATATGGTTCACATGCTATAATTAAATTTTAAGAAATTATATATTATTAACATATTGTTTATTTCATCATTTTTCGATTTTATTTGGATAAAATTTGTTCAACAAATTTATGAATTTTTATAATAAACTTAATAAAAACTTAAGTTTTTTTTTGTAGTGGTTATATAAGTGTTTAAGTAAAAATAAATTAAAAAAAAACTAACATGCAAATAATTAAAAAAAAAAAACATAAATAAATATAACCTTGAACGATGAAATAAAATAAATAATTTATTGATTATAAAATTTTAACATTTATATGTTGCGAAACCTTTTATTTTAACATATTATTGATTTTCTTTCTATACACACGCATCAATATTAAAATATGTAATTGATATTTATGATCATATCATTTATTTATTTATATATATATATATTGATATGAATTCAATATATTCGCACATTATATAATATCTATATAAAATATGTTTTTATAGTGTAAATAAATATACACAGCCATATATGAATAAAATATACACACTTTGAAGCCATATTTGAAATATTTTATATGCGAACATAATTTTTGGACAGGTATTGTAATATATATCATATAAATCTTTATATGTATTATCTTTTATAATTTATTTTTTGTGATCCTGTATATAACCTCAGGAATTTGCTTTTTGATATTCGTACATACCTATGTAAATTATGAAAAAAAAAAAAAAATGTTTTATATAATTTCCATTAAAATATTATCTTGTAAATATAATATATGTACAATATATATATATAGATAGATATTATAAGTAAAGTACATACATTGTAATAAATGCTATCATCATGAGAAATATGATCACCTATAAATTCTATTTCTTTATTTTTTTCTTATACACTTGTTTGTGTATACATTTCGGAGTGATACAGAGATGTGTTAATCAGGGACGTATTTATGTTTGACATACAAAAATCGATATTTCATTTCTATATATAAATATATATATAAGTTTTTGAAATTCTATTAAAAAATATATTTATAAATTATACAAAAGATTTAAGCGACGAACCCATTCGTTTGATTGTAATAATAAAAAATTATGTGAAAAATATTAATATTATTACAAATTTAAATTAAATATTATATGTAATGAGTCGTTAGTATAACTTGTATAGTCAATAGCTTATAGTTAAAATAAAATTCTCCTACTTCACATGATTGTGTTCAATAGATTTTATTTCAAAATTTGATTTAAAAAAAAAAACTATTTAATTCTGCTATAAAAAATTAAAAAAATATTAAATTAAAACAACATTTAAATTTCACTATTAAAATCATTACAAAAACTTATGTATTCCGTATGATTGAACATTAAACTATATTGTTTTATCACAACCACAGACCATCCATTAGACTTACAATTTATTAAATAATTTTTAAAATAATAAAATTTCATTATATCCACAAAATAAACAAAAGATTTAAGCGACGAACCTGTGTTTTTTTTTCTTCAATAAAACGATTAAAAAGCAATAGTATACGAATGAATGTTTTATTATTTAGGATTAATATTTTAAAATATATTGGTGTATATTTGCTATCGACAGTGCACGCAGACTACGAATATATTTACTATCTATTTTTTTATTAAGCAGGAGCAGAATTTTTGAACACTTCCTCTGTATTGCAATAAAATAGAGAATTTTATTTAAAAATTTTTATTTTAAAAATTTTGAAGACTCAAAATAACAATTAAAAATTAATTAACCTACGGCGCCCCACATTCATAAATGTGGCACTAGTATTTATACACCTTATATATATTATAATACATTAATTTATGTAATTTATTATATATTATATAAAACATATATGTATATATAGTTAATGTTTTATACATTTAATCTCTGGTATAAGAATATAGCTATATATATACAATATATTGTATATATATCGAATGTGTACATATATTGTATATAAAAATGTTGACGTGTTGTGTTACAGATGTTCCATGAGAAATAAAACATGATGTATCAATTTAAAATAAGAAAAAAAATTACTAAATTAAATAAATAAATAAATAAATAAATAAATAAAACACACACATACTTAACATATATATATAAAAAATAGAGATATATTATATTGTAAAAGATATTTACAAAAACATTGATTTTTTTTTTAAACATTTATTATATTGTATAGTGTATACTCTTACATGTGTCTATGTGGAGATAGGTGTTTATAAAAATAAAATATGTAAACTTGAAATATCCTATATGTGACATTGGCAATGTATTTTTATTAATTTTATATATATTCATTTTCTTATTGGATTAAAAGTAATCAATTTTTTTTTCTCCAATATCAAAACACTTAAATTGAAACAACTTGATCTTATTTAAAAAATCGGGAAAATATTTTATTAAAAATGTTTCTTATCTTTTGTATATTTATTATAATTTATAACACACACACACACATTTAGCACACTTAACATATTTTCTTATTATTCATTTATAAAATGACAGTTACATTATAAAAACAATTTATCTCCTTGAAAATATCAAATCAAAAATGGCTGAGCTAATAAAAAGAAATGTCAATCATAACAATAATAATAATAATAACAATAATAATAATAATAATAATAATAATAAAATAAAATTGTGACAATATATCACCTGCTGTGATTTTCTTGTTTCACTTTATATATCCATATCGCTTTATTTTTTATTTTTTTTTTATATTATAAATTGTTCATTTGATTTAAGTTGACATAAATTTGATTCAGATGAATTTATCTCTTTGACTTTATATTTTTATAGTGTGTTTAATATATTGTATATATACCACATATATATTGTATATATGATATGATATATGAAATAAAATGGTTATTATATTTATATATTTATATGAAATTGATGATGACGATGAACAACAACCATGTACTCAACAATTATATGCGTTTATATAAATTTATTATTATTATTATATGATATATCGGAGAAAAACAAATATAATAACATGAATTTCAAATATAATATAATTTTATTATTATTGTACTAAATATAATACAAAAAATAATATAAAAGATCAACAAAACTTTAGAGAATATTACGGTTAATTTAATTCAAAAGATCAATTAAGGTTAAAAAATGATTATTGAATGAATTTTTATGTTTTATAATAAATATATATATAAATATATTGTAGTTATGTGTGTGTCTCTGTGTGTATATGTCGCAAAATAATTGGAGTAAGTTTTTCTTACTTATTTTCTTTTTTTTTTATTTATGTTATAAATGCCTATAATATTTATTATAATAATTTTATGGTTTTCTTTTAATATTGTCATAATAAATTTGTACACAATAAATGTTTCTCATACATTTATTTTTATTATTAACCCTTGTGGGAATAAATATGGTATATGTGAATTGTGCGTATAAATAAACAATTAAAAATAAAATGTATACTGTTCAAATATTCTATTATTTAATAATAATCAAGAAATAATGATGTTAGTGAGAATAGATTATTTGGCTAACGATATTTCTATTCGTCTATTTTATTGATACTTCTAAAAGATGTGAACTCAATCATTTTTTATATAAATATATATAAGCATACCAAGAGTCAAGTCATTCAATTGCAGAAGATTACGAGTTTTTGTACTAAAAATTATTCTATTACCATTTATTTGTTTATATTGAAAATTGAAACACACAGTGAATATCTGTGAAAATTGTGGTGTTAAACGGATACATACAAATGAATAATTTACAACCCATCCGAATAATTAAATTAATAATGTATATGGACCAATTACTGAATTTGTTTAATATATTTTTTTAAATACGGAGTAATATACCAAATATGATTGCAATGTTATATATACAATAGATCGTAGTGCGAGGTGAACCGGATCGGCTATAACTTTTAGTTATCTTATGGTTAGTAATAATAGTGATGGAAACAAAATAAGAAGATACATTCACTACAAGAAATATATAAATAAACTAGTCGCCATGGAAATATATCATGATCACTAATAAATTACGATTACTCCAAGTGGTGCTTATTTAAGGGGCATCTAATAAATCTACGTTACAACTAAGATAGAGAAAATTCTCTACATGAAAGTAAATATAACAATTAGTTTGCAATTATCGAAAAATATATATATTTAATTTCATTTTATATGATTGCGATGATTATATGGCTCATATATTATAAAAAAAGACACTTATAAATTAGATCACAAACTTTTATGGGTTAACCATATAAACATATAACATGTAAAGTTTTTATAAAAGATAATTACCGCGCACATAATAATATATATCAATGAACGCATATATATATACATTTTATTTATTATGTAATTTATCCTGGGTATATCACGACAATGATAATGACCACATATAGACAAATATTTATAATGTATGAAAAATAAAATAATAATAATAATAATGATTAATAAAATATTATTGTATTGTATCATATATATATATATATACCTCTCCATCCATACGATGTTTGATTGATTCATGTGCGCGAGTTAATAGGTGGCCGCATACTGCGATCAATTAATTTATAATTTTATATAAATGATTTTGTGTAAACCTGTTGATTGTTTATTAATATATTTATAGTTAAAGATATATCCAGGTTGAATATGAATTTTTTTGTGAAAATATATATATGTTTTATAATTAATTTTTTAAGAAATTGATTTGTGTCTATACCATATATATTCACTTTATTATTATGGTATATATTTACCTATCCTACATATATATATATATATATATTACAAAAACAATATACATTAAATCTAAAGTTCAAACTTTCTGCCAGTATATATTTTTATTGAACTATCGCATTTGAAAATTATTTAAAACATTTGTATATGGTCTAGAAAATAAACCACTTTTTATTGCATCTTGTATCACATGTGTTTGTGTGTGTATGTTGCTCTATAAATTACATCCATATAATATAAAAAAAATAATGGAAAATAAAATGTATAAATTTTATGACTTCGTGGTGTGACAATAAACAAAATTTATCATTGCAAATATTTTCTACATGTAATTATTTATTAAATTAATTTTCTTAACGCATATCGGTAAATACACTCTGCATTATAATAGATGTGTACCTAAAATATATATATATATATATATATACCATAATTTAATAACGTGCATCGTGCTGCATGTATATACACTTTTATTATTTAAATATATATTAATAAACATCATGTATACGATTATGGTATATATAATATATATATGGTAACAAAATACAATCACTCTTTATATAGTTATAATATTTCATCTTATATATTATTTAATGATTTATTAAATTTTTATATAAATTTGCTTGTAAAAAATTTATAATTTATACACAATTTTGTTTTAATATTTTTTCGGTTTGTTTGGTGTTAAACTTTATATTTATATTGTATATATATATAATATATATATAAACTCTAAATAACATGGATATATATCATGCGTATTTTTATATATATATGATATAATATTTATACATGGTTACAGTGTATAAGCGGTTACAATATTGTAAATATATTTTCTGGTTCAAAATTATTGTATGTAAAATATAATATTCGTAATTTGTATCCACTTAAATTCTTCATTTGGTCATTGCTCGATATATATACTATTGGTAAATAAAATTAATATATATATATAGAAAATATTACTACATGTTAACAATGAGTAAATATCACATAAATATATATAAAACTATCGTGTATCTTAAAGTTATTTTATTATATATAAATATATGAGTATATATTTTATTATTATAAAGAAATTATGTTATATAGTTATTTATTCGTATATATATAAAGGATGTATTTTGAAAATAATAACAAGAATTAAAATATAGTGATACACATAATTTTATTGAAATATAAATAGAATAATATCCGATATAAAAACATAAATAATAAAAAATATATATAAATAATAACCAATTGATACACGAATGTATTCACCTACTGTCTATTATATGAAAATTGTTGCAACAAGTCATGTTTTTGTATATATAAATTTCCACCTTATATATATATATCTATAGTTTCATAGTTGTATAGTTTATTGTTAAAAGACATGCAATCGGTAAATATTTGTTATACACCTAAACTAATATATTATAAAAATATAATCATTGCTGTAGCATAATGAAAAAAAAAAACTATATCGAAATGAACAGAATGTGAAAAAAAAAGCTATAAAATAAATATGTATAGTATGTTTTTTTGTGTGTTTACCAAATCGATACACACCTCTATATTACCTCTATATATATATATATATATGTTCCAGCATCACAAGATATGTAACGAATACGAATATATAAAAAAAAAATTATTATATTATTTTAATTTATTTTGTTTTCATCTATAGGTTTTTTTTGTTTTTATGTATTTTTTTTTATTATTTATTTTAAATTGGCGCCAATAATTTTTATCTTTCTTATATATGAATGCTGCTGTTGCTCTCTGGTTACTGCTTCTTTTGTTATTATAAAAATTGTAATACATTTTATTTTATTATATATGTGCACAGCAGCAGCAGCAGCAGCAGCAGCAAAAAAATGAATTGATATAAATATTTTTTGCATATAAGTTATGAAATAGATTTTCAATATTTCGTATTTAAATTATACATAATTTTCATATATCACAAAATGTGTGTCCATCTTTCTTTATAAATATTTATATAAATTTTTGTTTTAATATTCTGTTTTTTTTTTTTTTGTAAAATAAATACTAATGCTCACATTGGCGGCGCCCTCTTGAGACTATGATTTATATCTATATATGTTTTAACATTAATTTTAAACAATAAATAGTATATATATATTTGTAGCCGGTTCGCACTGTCGGTAGCAAGTTTATATATTTTTTATTTTTTTTTTGTATATATATTTATTTTGAATTATAAAAACATTCATTCGAAGAATAGTATTGTTTTTTTAATCGTTTTATTGAAAAAAAAAAAAAAACCACAGGTTCGTCGCTTAAATCTTTTGTTTATTTTGTCGATATAACGAACAAAATTTTATAATTTTAAAAATTATTAGATAAATTGTAAATTTAATGCAGGGTCTGTGGTTGGGATAAAACAATATAGTTAAATGTTCAATCATACGGAATACATAAGTTTTTGTTATGATTTTAATAATGAAATTTAAATGTTTTTTGAATTTAATATTTTTCTAATTTTTTATAGCAGAATTAAATAGTTTTTTTATTTTTAAATCAAATTTTGAAATAAAATCTATTGAACACAATCATGTAAAGTAGGAGAATTTTATTTTAACTATAAGCTATTGACTATACAAGTTATACTAACGACTCTTTACATATAATATTTAATTTAAATTTGTAATAATATTAATATTGTTCACGTAATTTTTTATTATTACAATCAAAAAAATGGGTTCGTCGCTTAAATCTTTTGTTTATTTTGTACATATAATGAAGGAAATTTTATAATTTTAAAAATGGTTTAATAAATTGTAAGTTTAATGCATGGTCTGTGGTGGTGATAAAACAATATAGTTAAATATTCAATTAGATATGGAATACGCATATAAGCTTTGGTTATAATTTTAATAATAAAATTTGAATTCTATATTTTTCTAATTTTTTATTGCAGAATAAAATAGTTTATTTTTAGTGCAAAATTTTTTAATAAAATCTATTTAAATATTAAACACAATCATGTGAACTAGCAACATTTTTATTTTGATTATAACCTGAATGACTATACGACTAATACTAATCACTCATTGTAGAATACAACGTCAAATTTGTAATAATTTCCATATATATAGAATATTGATGCCTTTTTTATTATTAAAATCAAAAAAATAGGTTCGTCGCTTAAATCTTTTGTTTAATTTATGAATATATTTTTTAATTGAATATCAAACACTTTTATATTTAATTTTAAATTTATTTATTGTTACAACAGAAATATCGATATGTCTGTTTTCTCGATAAATTGAGAACTATGGTTAAAGGCACCTCGTTAAGTTGAGAATTTTTTATCCAATTTTGTATGCTTCTGAATGACATATTAAATTAACAATATTTTATATACTATCTTCTGAATTTGACTTTTTATCAATTCAATTTTTTATCAAATTTACAAATTGTATTGTATGCACCTTCTAACAGAACTAAAATTATTTTAAATGATCAATTGTGTCGAGACACAATTTTATTTTTTTTTAAACGTATATTATTTTATATCATTTTACATAAAATTTTACATTTTTTATTTTTAAAACGCCTATTCAATGATCCCCCCAAACACTAAAATTATATTAATAATAAACCACGAAACAAGACTAAAAAAAATTAATATTTCATTTTATAAACATTAATGTTGTGTTGGACAGATAAAAGAAATATATATATATAAATTATAACTGCATTTTTATTAATCCAGGTACAAAAGAACAAACTAAAAAGTTATTATAAATTCTTTAAGTCAGGTGCAAAATATTTCATACATATAATATATATACCAAATATACTGTCTAATGAAGTTTGAAAGGAAATTAACCTTCAGAATCCTTATTGTTTCTATGTATTTAACTTCGTGTAGCTGCGTGTATATAAAAAATAAAAAAAACAACAGATAAATAAATAACAATAAAAATAATAAAAATCGTTGGGTCCTCCTAATTTGTAAAAAAAAAAATAATATAAAAGAAAAACGATATTTTGAATATAAAGAAACAAATGTAATAATAAATAAATAACTATAAATAAGGGACTTGAAATTTTTTTGGGTTTTTTTTTTTTTTTTTTTATTCTTGACAGGTGTATTGCACTTTACTTTTTATATATTTCTTATATACGAAAATAGAGTTCATAACTTTTAAAAATAGAAAACATAAGAGATATTGGGCGCCAAATGAAATACAATTATTTTATTTCCGGATTTTATATTAAATTTTCATATATAGAATTTATATTTATATGGATAATGATGTTAATATGTTTATATGCCTATAATTTTATTATTATTATTAATTATTAGTTAAAAAATTATCGATAATATTTGCATACTACATTGCTTAATTAATGGAAAATAAAAATTGATTTTTAAAATTATAATAAATATGATAAAATACAATACTATTTTTTACTTCAATTAACAAAAAACGAAAATCAATGCGTGTGTTCTACTTTTATTGCATACTCCAGAGTGTATATATTCTATAATTACCTATTTTTTATAATTTATTATTTAAAAGGATCATTAATAATATTATAATTAGTAGATTGAATATAATTTATTTTATATAGGTATATTACATATGTGTATTATATGTATACCATATATATATATATGATTAAATATATATGTACTTGTTGTTGGTCAATGGCCCACATTTAAAATTTATATAGTTTATTTTCTGCTGACCATTTCACTTTATATTTATGCTATATATAATATATTCCTATACATATAATTAAATATGTACGTACACGTACATATATATTAAAAAATCAATAGATTGAACACTATATAGTCAATACTCGTGCATAGTTAAAATTAATATAATTGCCACCATATACCATAAAATTATTAAATTCTTATATACATTTTAGTTAGAATATATCTGAATAATAAATAAATAGCATAATTAGATAGACATCATTATATATATTTTCTTTGAATTGTTAATGTTAATCGTTTTTTTTTTCTGTCAGCTCTTCATTTGTATTATTATTATTATTATTTTTATTATTATATTTTTCATTATGAATATTATTATTATTATTATTATTATTATTATTATTATTATTATTAATAAGAATAATAATGATGATAATATAATAATAAATAAGAAGACATTTGAATGAAAATTATCATTATTATCTGTACTAATCTGATTTATATTTAACAATTGTATTTATTTATTTATATTTTTATTTTTATTTCTATTTTTTTTCTTTCTTATTTTAGTTGTTGAACAATTTATTGAAGAACTTTTTTCTCCATATCCATTTGATATACCATATAATATTTTATTCTTATATTTCTGTGATTTATATATGTATGCGTGTGTGTGTGTGTGTGTGTGTCTATGGCTTCTCGTTATAAACATCAGTAATATAACTTATTAAATTTATTATAAAAGAATAATGCTAAAATTGTTTTTTTTTTTTTTTTTAGAATTGGTATATCTAAATATATAAGTAGAGAAAAAAAATCAGATAAATAAATAAGTTTTAAATTCTATGTACAATATATAGCAGCTTCTTTTAAAGACATTTATAAATTGGTTACAAGCATTTTTTATTCGATTAATTTTAAGCAAAATATATAATAAATGAAAATACTATATTTATATGTATACAATGCCGTAGCGATAGAGATAGATAAGATTTATAAAAATTAAATTTATCAAAATAATAAATATTTTAATAGGTACTATACGCGTATACATTTATGCGTACGTATACAGAGACAGATGAATATCTCATTAATTATATTTTCTGTAATATGTTAATAATTAAATGATCATTTTTATGTTAATGCATTTATATACAATTTAAATTACTTACTTATTAATATAGTACACATTTTTGTAATTCTTATATGGCATCGCCGATTGAGTTCATATACTTTAAATTTAAATTTAATGATGAGCTATAGAACAAGTAAAATCTATCACCTATAGTTTTGTGGACAATGAAATTTTTAGGAAATTATGTCATATAGAAATTAAGTACACTCAGATTGCTATATAATTGATTAATAGTATTGTATAATTATTGTATAATATTATAAATATTGATTCACCACAAGTTTTCTGGAACCTGGTTAGTCTGTCAATTTATGAATGAATTCTGAAAAAAATTGTTGTGTAAGTTTATAGTTATATGAACACTTAATAAGAAAATTCTAAAAAAATTCATATCAGTTTGTCAGTTACCCATTTTGCTGTGTCCCAAAATATCTGAATTTGGTTATTTTTTAATTTTAATGAAATTTTGTATGTAGGATAATAATTTCATGAACGGTAATGGCTTTCTTCCTTAAAAATATTTCATAGCATTTCCATTCTAAGCACAAATACATAAAACTTGGCAAAATATTGAATAAAAATTAAAAAAGTGAAGAAGAAAATCCGTTTTTATAAGTCGCTTTGTGTTTATATATTTTATATATAAAAAATCCAATTTACTTACTAACTGTGCGGCGTTTAACATAACTGCTGTTCTTTAAAGATATTTACTTGCAACTACGATTATAGTCACAATAAATTAAAAATTATTAACTTTTATCTCTGTATGATCAATATATAAAATTTTTTACACAATCTTTTAATTTTATATTTCCTAAAATAATATAACTAAATGACTTAATTAGGATTATTCTGTTTCGTTTTTTCGATCTATTATATAGAAACACACAATGAAGATTTTAATAATAAAAAATTTTTTTTTTTAATATTAAATAGTTAATTAATTTTCAATAAACTAATATAATATTAATAAGTAAATAAATAATATATATTGCGACGACAATAAACCAATTGAATCCCACATGATATGTTAATATATAATTATAATATGAAGGTTAATTATAATATATGGTATATATGTTATATATATATGGAGGAGCCATATTAATATTTTTTTACTACAATATTTATTATAAATATAATAAGTGAAACAACAGGTTTTTAGCGATATCGTTATAAATGCTATTATAAAATATTAAAATATAATGTATATATGAACAATATTATAAAAATATGCAATTATTTATATTTTTTCAAATATATTTATTTATTTATTTATTTATTTATTTATTTATTTATTAAAATTTTATTTATGGTATATATATGAAAAGTATACTATACTCTATAAATTCTATTTATATGTGTTCTATAACACGAATAATACACACACACACATATATTAATCCTTCATATAAAATAATTTATTATGAGGTAAAATCAGTATTTTAATAGTGGTTTTATTAATTTGTTATTTATTGATTTTAATAACGCCAACGTTATGGTTTTTGCATATTTTTCATTTTTATTTTTTATTTTTTTTAGCTTCACTTATATTTTTTTTTTTTGTTTAACATATATTATTTAAGTTATTATTGTATACAATAATTTTTTGTAGCATAGACAATTTGTAATTTAATGTAACCACATATAGCTGTGCGACCATATAGTTTTTGTCTACACATATATTTTTATATATATGAATAATTCTTATAAGAATATTTTTACCATATATATATATGAAGTATGAAATGCAGTTCAAATACAATATTGTTGTTTATAATGTGTGAAGTATCGCTGTTTAATAATATTTTCATATAATATTTCACAACATGAAACAAAAAAAAAAAAAAGCAGAACAACAAACCACAAATAAATATATATGCAATTATACATTTCATATATATGCACATAACATTTGTAAATTTATTACATGTTGATATTGTGACAATATTAAATATATGTAAAACATAATGAATAACTTGTTAATGGTATTTTTTATACGTATATATATATATATATATTTAATTAATATAATGTTTAATTTTTTTAATAAATTTCTTAAGAATTTTATTTTGTTAATAAAGAAAAAAATGTTTATAAAAAAAAAACACACACGGTTTTTTTTATACCTGCTTTTTTTTACGTAAAATATAACCATTAAAATTATTATTTTAAATTCAATATATCGTAACGTTCTTCAATATGTACAATAATATAATGTATATATATATGTGTGTATTATTATAATCAAATTAATCATTTAAACATTTGATCTTAATGATGATCTAAAATCTATATATATAATCTATAATGTATTTTAATCAATTGTATTTTCAAAATATTTAAAATTAATAATTAATTATATATTTAGATACAATACAAGAGGTTTATATATTTTTTTGTTGTTTGTTGAAAATAAAAAATTATATGCGGAATAATTCTGCTATTATAAATATTATTCAATTTTTTCTCTTTAATTTATTTATATAATAGAATAGTATATAAAAAATGCGTATATAATATTTATATACTTTAACTATTATTATACCAAATGGAAATGGTATGCGCGCTCTGTTAAATGATTAATATAAAATATAATAATGTTAAATTGATGATAACAAAGCAAAAAAAAAAAAATCAAATCATAATTGTTAAATAATTATACTTACTAAGTTACAACACACATATTATGGGTACACATTGTACAGAAGATTGGAATAAAATAATTTCACCAAAAACAAAAATAAAAAATGGAAGCAATAATCAGTTAATAAAAGAAGAATATTAAATTTTTCACTTAATATACCATACATATATATATACCGATAGATGTACTGTGAGTAATCGCGCTCATATTAAAATAAGAACAAGGTTTTTGTATAAATATTACTTATATATTATATACCATATTTAATAAATTATATATATATACAATATATGTTATACATATAAAATAAAGTAAAGTCATTTAATTTAAGGAAAACAAAAAAAAATTCTATGTATATGTACGGTTGTTTGTATATAAGCGTATACATGCCCCGGCAGAGGGCAAAACAAAAAAAAAATCGAAAATAAAATAAAAAGAGATGAATATTTATGGTTCAGGAGATGTTTATCGTTAATTGGATTTGAAAAAAAATAAAAGATAATTTAACTCATATTTATAATCAATCGCGTAATGAATTTTCTTTCACATACCTCTATATATACTACACCATCATATACATTTTGTTGTGTTGTTGTTAACATTTGTATTTTCTATATAATATCTGCAGTGTTGATGTTCTTTAATATGTGCTATATAATAATCTACTGTATTATATTAATATTATGATAAATAATTGTATATACATAATTTTTGTCTTGTACACAAGCATTTGTAAATTGTATGCGTATAAATATATATTAAATTTTTTAGTGGCAACACGTGAAAAAATGTTTTCAATATCACAATATTTTTTGGGTAGACGAGAGTTGAAAGTATATAGTCTATATATTATGAGAAAAAAATTCGAATGTCCATATTTACTAAATTTTCCGAAAAATCGGCTTTTAGATTTAACGGATTTCCAGTTTTGTATATAGAATTTCAAATTATTTATAATCAATTTCCAATCTTTTATAGAAGAGATTTTTTAAAATCGATTCACACTCACGTTCAAAAGATATGATCGTTTGATGTTAGTAAACATTTTTTATGAAATAATGATACTGTTTTATACAATTCGATTGTCAACTTTATTTATTACATAGTACCATAAATTTCTTTAAATTTTTATCTACCATCAATTGGAAAATTATTGGTTATATAATTTTGTAACGTGTGAATCGATTTTAAAAATTGTCGCTATAAAAGATTGGAAATTGATTATAATAATTTGCAATGCTGCATAAGCAAAATTGGAAATCTGTCTTAAAAACTATGGTACGCATAATTAAAAAAGATGATAATTTCTTAAAGTCGATTTTGCCGGAAAATTTAATTCGATGAACACCCTAATTTTTTTTCCAAAATTTAGTTTAATTTCACCCAGGTTATAAGAAAAATATAGCGATATTGAAAACTTAATGCTATTTCTCAGCCTTCGCCACAGATAATTTTATATAAAAATTTATATATACAATTTATAACAGGTTGATGCTATTTTGTTGTCGACAATTAATATATTAATAATAAATAAAAGTAGTAGTAGTAGTAGTAGAAGTAGTAGTGGTAAAACAAAGTTTGATTTTTTGAATAATTTATATTTTCATTGATATTTTCTTTGATTGGTATTAGTTTATTATCTTCTTGTTATAATCGATATTATATATTTATGTATTATATACCATTCGTATAGAGGACATTATAAGATCTGTATAACAGTTTTAATCAATATTTTTCATTATATATTTATTTTTATTTATTTAAATATTAATATATTGAATTGGATCACTATGCGAGACGACTCTTAACAGTAATGGAATCGTATTCGCATTGATTACGCAGCCAAATTATCCCGTTTGCAATAGTGTATTTAATTTTTAAGCTAAAACTTACATTGCAGCTCAGTATGTATATATGGTAATTCACCATAATAATGTTTCGATTCTTATATATGAATGAGTGTGTGACATTGTTTAATCATTGAATAACATATATGACCATCTATAAACATCATTGCACCATTATATTATAACAATTCTATATTATATATTTAAGCATAAATTTTTGTTTTATTTATTTCAATATATATTCAAACTATATATGGTAAACATGTTTTCAGATTATGTATTTTTAAATCTATACATAATTATCAGTTATGTAAATTTTATGAATATCAAAAAACTTTATTATGTTGTTGTAATAGAGTAAATTACCCTTAACATAAACAAAATTCGATATTGTAATTCGGGGTTTTTTTTTCGGGTAAATTACATTTTATTTGTCATTTAAGTATTTTATATATATAAACAACTATTTGTTTCCATTTCCAAATTTTTTTTATCCTAATATATGATGATAATTGTCTATCACTAACAACAAGTAAATGGTGGCATATACACATTTTTAAAATCAATTAAAGATGTTTCACATGTTGGTTATCCATCAACAACGAGCACTGATGAAAATGTGATAAGTTAATAAAAATTATTAACGCATGTATTTGATATATGTACAATACAAATAATTGAGTATTTTATTTCTTACTAATTTTAACAATTTGCTATGCAAATGCAAACAGGAGATTTTGTAAATGTAAATATGTTGTTGTGACAGGTTTTTTTTAGTATAAAATGATCTCATAAATAGTCAAATTAAATTAAATAACTAATATATATTTAAAAAATAAAGTAAATTATCTAGAAAATTTCAATCTTTTACCATCGATGATCCTTGTGCCAAAGAAAAAGAACAAAAAAAATTTAATAATTATATAAATTTAATAGTTAATATATTACAATAAAAACACATAATTATCCTATTTTTTTGTTGTGTTGTATATATTTTATGCGTGTAAGGCAAAAAATAAAAATAAATAATTGATCATAAAGTTCTTTATAAGTACATAATGATGAATTGTATTGTATATATAATATTTATTTATAAATAATTGCCAATTCTATCAATGTTTCTTTTTTTTTTTTTTGTATATATATATATTATGGAGCAATATTTATTTATAGAGTTTATATAATACAAACTCCAACACACACACACACACACGTAAACATATAGAATTTGTATATAAATATATGGAATATATATACCTATAATTTTTATTCCGGAAAACATTTTCCATTTTTGTATATAATATAATAATCATTAAATAATAATAATAATAATAATAATTGTATTATTATTTTATAATATAAAGCAACGGCAGCGCACACGTATGTGTAATGTTCAATGATGATGGTTCTTTATAAATTTATGGTATATAAAATTGTCAATCTCTTCACTATATACAATTTTTAAATTAAATTTATACTTTATATATTTCTTGTATTACATGTACATAATTTAATAATTTTATACACTTCAAAATCAAACACATTATTTATTATTATATTAAGAAATTCACTTCTTATTCTAGCTACATATACGAGTACATGCAATTATATACATAAACATATGTACAAATAAATGTTTTTCTATATATATAAATAATAACTATTTTATAATTGTAGTATATGATGATTAAAAACATTATTATGTATATGACTTCTTTTTATACATACGATATTATTTATGGGTTATTAACTTTTCAAAGCTTTGAGCAATATATATTATTAGTTTTTTTTTTTCTTCTCTTTTAAATGAAATTGAATGAATTAAAATACAATAGTTATATCTTTTAAGATAGTTATTTGAATGTGTACACATATGTGCTCGCGTATATGTGTGGTTTTATTATATGATGTGATTAAAGTATAAAAATCTCTATATATGATGATAAAATTCACCATATGTGGTTCTTTTTTTTCATTCTTATAAATATAATTATTATTATATAGTTGTAATTTTTTTGTAAACTTAAATAAAAATACAAAAAAAAAATTGTGTAATCGTGTATAAATATATACAAAAGGCACACTTTATAAATAATTTATATTATAATTAAGAAAAAAAAAAATAAATATTTTATTACGAGCTTTCTTTTATTTAATAATTGCTTTATATTTTTTGGAAGTTTATGTTTTTTGTTGGTTATAAGTAATGATGATGAATCATTAAAAGAATTTAAAAATATTTTTATATATATATAAAATATAGGTTTTAAATTCCTATATATTTTATTATTAATTGTTTTTAATGATTTACTATATTACAATTTAAGCTTTTTTTGTTAATATACTAAAGTTTTTTTTTTGAAACATTTACGAAAAACCGTAGAGTGATTCTTGGGTATAGAATTTTATTTTATTCATTTTTGTATATATGACTTGAAATTGTTAATATTTTTTGTGCCTATATATTAGCAAACTTTGTCGGTGCGAGTAATAAATGCGACACACAAAAACTATGCTATAATTAAATATTTACTTTTTTATTTGAACTTATATCTTTATTTTTTTATTATATTTATTTATTTATTTATTTATTTATTTATTTATTTACTGGCCAACGGGCTTCTATGTATCCTACTGACCGCTAATTATAATTAAAATCCAATACAAACATCAAATTATTATCAGAATGACGTTCACTCTGCGTATATAAATTTAAATACACATTAAAATAAAAAAATATTAAAAAAAAACAACTTTACAATAAAAGTTAAAAATTAAAAATTAAAACTAAGTTAAAATCCAAAATTAAAAATTACATTTAAAAATTAAAACAAATAATAATTAAAGCAAATAACAATTAAAAAAATAAAACAAACTGATTAATTGAAAATCCATAGATCTGATATTGTTCCTAAAAACATCACGGGACAAGCGAAATCAAAAACACTAGAATAATAATCAAATAATCGTTACATATTGTTTAATGGACCATATTTTCCATAGTTTTTTGGTATATGATGGCTCAAACGGAAAAAGCATAAAAATACGACGACGCCCATTAGATACGGTAAAATCAATAAGTGATATAGCAAATTTGGTGCATCGATCCTATTTAACAAAAGATCAAAAATAAATAAAACACCAGACTATGTTTTAAAGATTCCAAATTGATCGCAGTTGACATCTATGCATTTTGTTTTTGTGCAGACTAAATGAAATTAGAGTGTTCATCGTAGTATGGGTTCCATACTACTGAAGCATATTCGGATTGAGATCTGACAAAGGCACAGCCAGAAGCTCTTCAACACGTATGGATCAGATAATTCACGACAACTTATATATAGAAAACGAATAAAATGCATACTATTGATAAATAGATAGAATATAAATATATTGTGCCAATAGTCTTTCTCTTGTCAGCTTTTTATCAGTGCATATAAAAAAATATATTAGCTACCCTCTTTCGCATAATTATGCGGGCGTTGTATTATATTAATATAACTATGAACACATTTTTTGCTTCACACGAATATGACATTATCGGATAAAAGTTTAACAATGTATCGAATTATTTGCAATAGCAAAAGAAATATTTCTGTTGATGTAGTAAAATGTTCTGGTGCATCAATCAACATTCCGTTTCACTGAATTTATACTCTCAGGTTTCATACGTTTCACACACAAAAACGAATATCTTAATAGTAAATCAACCCCCAAGAATTTCGCAAATATAATTTCTTATTTGTAATTCTGCAGAATGTGCGATGTAAACACTATGGTCGAATTCGAATTAAAATTATTGGTTTATTGTTATTTTTATTTTAACTTAAATACAATATATTCAATAGAGCGAATTAATTTTATCTTAAAACTCTAAATATGCGGTTAAAAAAATACCGATACAATCTTAAGTTTTTTTTTTATGGTTAAGTCAGATGGAGGAATTAATATTAATATTTAATATACTTTTACTATATAATCTATATTATATTTACGTATAGCAACACTTTTATAATATATCCAATATATAATAATATAATAATAACATAATATAATTATAATAATTTAATAACGAAATAAATAAATTATATAAAAAACATATTATAGTATATATAAATTTAATTAATTTATCAGTTAATTATAAATTAATAAACAAAATTGTTTATACATTATACAATTAATATCTATTTTTTCCTATATTCATTATTATAATATAGATTTCTTCGCGCTCAGAGTCGTATACAATAATTATTAATAAATAGTTATTTACATTTTTTTCCTTCTACAATATATATTATTATATTACTTAGTACTACTTACTGTTACAAACGCTACAATGGCTATTATAAACCATTAACATCTTATGTAATTAATTTATTTGATCGTTTTTGTTGTGTTTATTTATTTGTTTGTTTGTTTGTTTGTTTGTTTGTTTGTTGTATTGTGTTGGCAAAGAAGGAGATTTGTTGTTGATGAGTGAAAGAATTTGTATAGAAGCAGTAAATAGAGAAAAGTAAAGAAAAAAAAAAAAAAAACTGACAAGAAATATAAATAATTAAATTAATTTGAGATTGATTGGTTTTTTTTTCATCTTATAAATTTAATACTAATTACAATTTAAAAAGATAAAAATTAAAATTGAAAATTTAAAATCCATCATTAGTTAAAAGTTTTTAATTTGAATTTATAGACGAATATCTACAATATATGGTATAAAGAAATTATATGTGTATTAACTTTAATTAAATTCGAATTAATTTTTTTAGTTTATTCGAATAAACTTCAATTTAAATTAGTGTTTGATTTTTTTTTCTTTTCATTACTGTTATATTTACGCAAGAATTTACGCCGAAATAATTTTATCTTATAATAAAATCAATGTGTCAAATTAAATGTGCGTGTTATTTATAATATATACTTTAAAATTAAAAGAACCCCATATATTTTCAAAAATATATTGAAAAATTCATAATTCATTTTTTTTTTGTGAATAAGTGAATAAATCTAAAAATTATATAAAATTAATATTATAATAATACAAATTTAACAAACCATAACCAAAAGGGGGTAGATATATATGGTATTTAAATGCATGTGTAAATATATGTGCACTTGTTTATACGCTTTAACACCATTTCATATAACATTAATACTTGTTATGCGGTATATAGAAAAATATAAATATAGTTTTAAATTCCATTCATTTATAACAATTTATGCTAATTATATGGAAGAATGATTCCCTTGGTGATATATGATAGCCCATTAGAAAAATTATTATATGTTTTATATATTTATTTATTTTTTTATTATGTTAAATGTATAGAGAGAATAGTAAACAAATAACAACAAAAGTTACAAGCCCATAACACTCACTCACTTGTTTTATAAACATATAATAATATTATTGAATATGGTATTTATATTTACCATATACAAAGTATAGATAGGCTTTTGTTTGAATTGTTATATATGCGTACTTAGTAAACCATATACAGAAATAAATATATATATATTGCCTGTATACCTTTTTTTGTAAATATTTATATTATAAGTAATATATATTACAATAGATATATATAGATACCAACTTATTATAAAATAAAAAGGTGTTAAACGATTGTTATTATATGGTAGTTTGTTATTTATTTTATTCACGTGTATTTTATTTATTTATTTATTCTATTTTTTTTTTGTTTTTCTTACAGATTCGTTACAGATTTGGTCTTTACGATGAAATTTCAATATCAAATGGATGCCGTGTACGTCATTGTAATTGGATTAGATTTTTACGCATATCAGAATCATATGGACCTCAGGTAATTTATGATACATATACATATACATATATATATTGGCAGTTATGTTAAATAATATACAATATATACAATTTTTTAATGGTATAATTATTAGTACACCATCGAATTCCATTTTTCTACAATTTAAATGCAAAAATGTTATTAGTTTAGAAACTTTTGAATTATTTAGAGGCTAATAACCTCTATTAGTGATGGGCAATATGGCTTCAGATATATAATCGTTTTACATGCGAGATCTAATAAAAATTACTATTTGGATAAGTGAACTTTGGCGAATCACAAATCGATATACCTAAAGATTTTTAATGACTTTGGCATATAATAAGAATTACTATAATATATTTATAATTTTAGGTTTGACGCACTTCTTTTTATGATTTGATTAATGACTTCCTTTCCGATTGATAGATTAAAGCTATTCTATAGAAATTATTCTTGGAATCACCTAAAATTATTTTATTTAACAGCAACTAATAATCCAATTCTTTGTTCCAATTACGTTACACAAAAATTCATAGATCGAATTCAAAAACGAACATTTTAATTATATATATAATATTTATATAGAATGCAGATTATAAATCGTATTGATTCATTAGACCACATATCGTCGAACGGTTATATATTCTGTGATATTATATATATATTTTATATAGGTGCATTGTCATCCAAAAGTGCTGGCATGAAATCATATAAAAGTTTTTTTTTCTTATAATTTACGTAGTTCTGAATTTTTTGTGAGCAGATCCACAAATTTCGACAAAAATATCATTGGATTGTAAATGTATTTTGGCAAATATAATATATAATATAATATGGTAAAAATTTATCGATTGCTCATTTTTTTTGTAATAAACAATAAAAAAAAAACCATGGATAAAATCTATGAAATGATTTTCAAAATTCCTCGGAAATATATCGGTTTGAGTTGCTGGTTGTTTTAAACATAATGAAAATAAATTAAAAACAGTGAGGATTAATACTAATAGATAAACGAATTATACAAATTTTGAACCACTGTCTTGTATAAGTGATCAAATAAATTATGAACACAATACCGAGGATATATGTTGGACATATTACCCTTTCAATCCAAAGATTTCAATTGATCTAAATAAAATACAATTATATTAAGTGGAAAATCTATGGACATTCTTTGGAAAAATTCCAATATAACTTTTCCATGGAAAATATGTGGATTTTTTTCCACGAAATTTTTCCTACATTTTCAAAGTACGGACAAATTGTTACTAGCTACACTATTTTCTGCGATAGCACTACAAGACTTTGGAACAAACTTCAATAATAAATGTATATATATTTTCGGAATCTTATGACACTAATCATATATTATGTGGTGTATATTTTTTTGTTAGGTAAACCTTACAGATTATTTACCTATAATTCTCGCTGACAATTACAATACATGTAAATATGATTATTTTTTTTAATCATTTCTAAAATCCTATTATTTTATATTACAATATTTATATAATTTTTTCAATTCACTCAATTTTATATCCTAAAATTACTTACAATTTGTAAAACATTTTACGTTTTTCTTTCAAAAATCAGGTGAATATAGTGTGTACAAAAGTCAAAGGTGAACCATTCTATGAAGTTGTTAAACCAATATCAGCCCATCAAGAATTAGTTGTATATTTTTTGCCAGAAAGACCAGAAGAATTATTTTTTGTCAGAATGAGAAGTACATTATATCGACGAACAATGGATTCAATTTTAGAGGGTAAGTAAACAAATATGTTATATTTATAAGATGTAAATTTAATTAATTATATATATAATATACCTTTGGATTCACTACTCGAGTATACTCGTACACATTTCAAATTGGTATATATAATTTAAAAAATATTAATTTAGTGTTGAGAAAAAATATATCTCCTTTCTATTATTGTTTCTATTATATTAAATGTACAGCATCAGTTTTAAGACGATAAAATTTAGAAATAACACCGCATTATTTATGACACATGTTCCATAATATATATATATGTGCACTTAATTTATGTTAGTATATATATATATTTACAACGATATTACGACATATAACAAATAATTATAAAAAATTTATAGTTATTATATTATTATAAATATATTTTATATTGTATTCGATTAAAACTAAAACATCATATATTATATACTTTTAAATATATGTAATTATAACTATATATTGTATATAAAATTAAAATTCATTAGCAGAGTAAGATTAATAAATTAAATTATTGATGTTATTAAATTTATATAAAGTGTATATACAATATAAAGTAATATATATTAAAAATTGCGAAAAATTGTTATAAAATATAATATAATAATTAACATTTGTTAATAAATTTATTATAATAATAACATACCTATATATTAAAAACATGTGAATAATACAGGGTGTTATTTAATATTATATATTAACAAGCATTTTCCAAATTCAGTTCAGCACTTAAATGGATATAATACATATAAGTTATAGAGACATAGACTTGTCCATTTCAAGAAAACATATGAAATCATATCTAAACTATATATTTTTCAAAAGTATTATCATTACACTTGTATAATATAACTATAAATTAGTATCCATATAATTTTTAAGGTTACAATTACACACATAAATTATATTAACAACCTATATATAAATAATATATATATATGTTTAATTATAATTTTTTTAAATCCCAAGATGAAGGTAAACAACCAACCAATACAATAAATTTGTAACCTGATACTGTGTAAAATATATGTAAATAGTTGTGTATTTTACATTCATTTATTCATTCTCTCTAAACACCATATTGATATTTTTAATTTACTGATAATTTTTAAAAAAAAATGTAATATTATACACATGAAATATTTTATGATCTATATATTTCAAAAATAAATAAATATATATATAGAAAGATAGCCCTTGATTGTTTTATAGAATTAAAATAAAATTAAAGTAGAGAAGTTCTTACTATATTTATTTGTATGTAAAATATTTGATAATATTTTTTTAATTCGTTTGTTTGTATATATATAAAGTTTGTTAATTTAAATTAAAAGTTTTTCAAATTAAGTAGCCTAAACAAATATATACATACACAGTTTGTTATGTATCCATTCTGCGCTCAGTATCTTTAAATTTTAATCTTTTCTCTATTCTTATTATAATTTTGTTGGCATTAAAACGATGACCTGACCGTCCCCTCCACCCATGTTATTTATGATTTTTATTTCCAAAATATTCACTGTATACCCTAGTAACACTGTCCGTAGTTTGTCCGTAAAATTTCCGCATTATATGTAGTAGTGCGTAGTTTCAATCCGAGATAATATCTATTTCTTACGGATGTCCGCTGGAATTTTATATGATGAATGCAACCCTGTCAATGGATTTTTATAAAAAATGTCCTTGAATTATCCGTATATTTCCGATGATAATTTCTACAGATTTTCCTTAGCAGTATTTCTCGTTGTTACTGTTCCACACAGAATATCCATAGAATTTATATTCATATTTTTTGTGAGCAGATCCACGTATTTTGATAGGACTGCGACCAGTGACTGATCATCCAAAGATTTCCGTTGACTTAAATAAAATACTATTATATTAAATGGAAAATCTATGGACATTCTTTGTACAAATTCCAATATATTTTTTCTATGGAACATACGTCGATTTTTTCACCGGAAATTTGCCTCATTTTTCAAAGTACGGACAAATTGTTACTAGGGTATATGCGTGTAATGTGCGATGTATACAATATATAAAACGCTACACTAATATATAAGGTATATAAAAATAATACATAAATTTCAAATATACGTTTCAAATTTTAATACATGATTGGAGAGAAATGAGAAAAAAAAAACAGTAGTTGTTGAGATTTGTATATGAGCAGCAGTGTATTACTGTGAATAAGAAAAAATATTTATAATAATAATAATAAATAATAAAATAACAAACTTAAAAAATTCAATTTGGATGACATAGCATGTTTTAGAATGCGTGAAAAATATTTTAAAAGAATTTTGATGTATTTCATCATGTGTATAATAAAAGGATTATATTATTATTATTATAAAAAATAGTTGTTATTTAGTTAATATATATTTTTTTTTTTTATTTTTATTAAATTAATATATTGCACGTTTTACAATGAAAAATAAAAAAAAGTAAATAAATAAATAAATAAAAAAGGTTTATTGTTGATTTTTTTTAATTATTTATTTTTTAATTTTCTATCACATACATAGAATCACCTTTGGACTTATCAATGTCATTGCTCTCAAGAGTTTTACTACCAATATCACCACCGTCCGGTGGTGAAGATGAACATCTACCAAATGAATTATTAACCACATCATCTACATCATTATTATTATCATCATCTGCCTCATCATCATCATCATCATCATCATCGTCATCGTCATCGTCAGCATCATCAACATCATCGTCGCTATCAACATCGTCGACAACAAGTAGTACCGGTGATTTATTAGATTCATCAATAATTACAATACCAAGATCATCACCAAAAGCTCGACCAACCCGCGGCGAACGTGCCCTATTACCATGCGAAGTTTGTGGTAAAGCATTTGATCGTCCAAGTTTATTAAAACGACATATGAGAACACATACAGGTAATTATATTTATAATCTATATCTTCCTACTATTAGTATACCATATATTTATATATATAAGTAATAATACCTTTATTTAGTAATAAAAATTTTAATAATATTAATAATAATATGAATACTTTTTATAATAAATTTGATGTACTTTATAAATACATATACATTTTAGAAATAAATGTTATAATGCGCGCACGCGGATTAAATATGTTATTCGTACGTACTTATATACAAATCATATAACATATATACCATATATATGTAGGTAAATGAGGAGGTCATTATTAATCCATCACAAATAATAAATACCTTTAAAATGATTTATTTATACATATATCTATATATATAAGTATGCGTTACATACGTATAATATAATAATAATAATAATAATAATAATAATAATAATAATAATTGTTTAAAAGAAATGATATTTTAGAAATGAATCGTTTTTATTTGTGCTGCGGCGAAGTGGTTGGTATGGTTTTACGGTTCGCGTAATGAAGAAAAATTAATATTTTGGTGCTATATATAAATGTTTAAATTTATTATTTCCAACGAATATTCATTTAAAAATGTTATTCTTTTTATACCTACATAGTTTATGATTTTTCAGACTATATTTAAATTTACATTATATACATACCTATGTTCATATATATATATATTGTAAGTGATATTGTACACATCATTCATTTTTATTTTTTTAGTATTATATATTTGATTAATATTTTCGATTTCCGTATATATATTGTACGTACTTACATATAATGTAAAATCTAACTAAACTATATAATTGACATACTTTCTTATTTTTATGATAATTATAATTTAATGAGGATGTTTATTTATTTATTATTGTTGTTAATAATAATAATTTTTTCTTATAAAAAAAATTATAAAGGTTTCAATTTAATTTATTCGTTATACGTATATTTTATATATGTTAGAGAAGGTGTGTGGATATAATTAAAATTATAAATTAAAATACTTAATTATAATGGCTACAGATCAAGAGTAAAATGTTATATTCAGTTAACATATGTACCAATAGAGAGAGGTGTATATGTTTATATATTTTATATATAAAATATGGTATTATATGAAAAGGAAATATAGTGAAAGTATATGAAAATTAAAAAAAAAACTATTATAATATATTTATTGAGAAAGTTGCTTCCATATAATTTATATTGCAATAAATAATTTTTGTTCTATACTATATATTTTTAGTTTTAAAGTGTTTCTCTTTATATATTGCCATATATTTAGTTATCTAGTGGTTTAATTAAAAATTTAGATCCAATATTATTATTCCAATAAATTGATAAAATTATATATAGTATTATATACATACAATTTTTCATCAATTAAATCAAAACGGTTTCAATATGTTGAAATATTTTGTAATATTTCAAAATAAAACTATGGTTTTTGTCTTGTAAACATAGTAAACGTAATATAGTGAAAAACTTATAAATTCAAAAATGATTTTCATCTAATAATGGACATAGTTGAATAAATTTCTTGACATTCTGCCTCGGCCATAACAACATATTTGTTCTAGTTTATTATTAATTTCATAAAATTGAGCTTACACATTTCGTATATCCAGCAGTTGCATCTCTCTATATGAAACATTTTTGAATAGAAAATATTATTAAACCGAACATAATCATTAAAATGTTAACAAAACACATATGGTGACAGACATCTATATGTATAATTATATGTAACTCTATATTTATATGTATATGAATTGTGAAATGCATATAAGCTCGAGCGCATATATACATATTGTATTCAATATATGTATATGTTCAGGTTTTTTTGTAAATAAACAATGTAACCTTTTTATTAAAATCAAGCAATTTTTATTTTTTAAATACGATAATAGAATATAATAGAATGTACATGTAACATATTACAACAAATGAGAAAAAATAAAATAAATTAACTCTGTATATTTTTCTGTTTATAGGTGAAAAACCACACGTGTGCTTAGTTTGTGGTAAAGGTTTTAGTACATCAAGTTCATTAAATACACATAGACGAATACATTCCGGCGAGAAACCTCATCAATGTCAAGTTTGTGGGAAACGTTTTACAGCCAGCTCAAATTTATATTATCATCGTATGACACATATAAAGGTATGCATTTGTATTTGTATTATAAATTAATAAATATGTCACATAATAATATGGTTATTGTTTCAATGGACTATGTCATCAACTTGTCACTTACGCATATACCATACACCATCGTATATATACAATATATATAATGATAAATAATAATTATTTAAACAATATTGTTTTATTTTACTTCTTGCACGAATGTATATATAGTAATAAACTTATATTATGAAAAGATTTTAAAAATATTATGTGAAATTAATATTTTATATATTATATTGTTGTAGTATTTGTGTTGTGTGTTATAAGAGAAATATTATAGTTTTTTTTCCCTTAACAAGTATTCAAATGTATATAAATATAAAATAAATTGTAATTCACACAAACAACCGCCGCCTAAACAAGAAAAGTATTGTGTTCAACCAGGTATATCTAACAAATTTCTTAAAGTTATATATATAAATATGGTGACTGGGTCTTGAAGTCATACAAGAATTATATATATGTCTTTTCTTATTATATACACATACTTTTATATATATATTTATATATATATGAACATTTTAAAAATTAATGAACTTTACTTATTGTTGTGTATATATAAAATAAGACTATCGACCAAGACGACGCCATCGTGAGAGATTTTTGTTCTGTTTTGCATATAACTATTTTTAATAATTAAAAAACATAATAATTTCATTATTATTTAACACGCATATACGCATATAATATGTTTTGCTCATACACTTCATCGCATATAAGTAATTATTTGGTATATTTGTATTTAATTATATTAATTGTGGGTGAATATTAGAAATTTATAATTATAGTATATATTTATAATTATAGTATATATAACATAAATATGTTTTTAATCAGTATATGGTATGATGTAGTAAGAAGGAGTTTTTTCCAGAGATTTCTGTATTTACTTTTCGAGGTCGAATTTCTTCATTGTGTTTGTCCATAACCGCCGGAGTTACTTTGCCAAATAAAATATATACCAATTGATTGTACAACAAATATGCCAAATTTCTAAATAAATAGTATCATTTGTAAATAATGCATCTACCAAACGTTAAAGTTATAACTGGATGAGTTACTCTGTACAGTTCATCAATTGAACCTATAACTATATGTTTATATAGATATTTTCATTTATTTTCAAATAGGTGATATATCGTTAATCTTTGAATAGCAACCAACACTAAATTTTGAAAAAAATATATTCGTTTTTCGATTTTATAAACGGCAAAAAAATATAATAATTCATTTAAATTTTTTTTTTTTTATTATATGAAGAATACTGAAACATTTATTCCTCCATGGGAATCAAACTCACCACTTCCCAGTTGATTGGTAGTATTATATTTATATGCTACAATAATGTTTCTGATATATCGTCGATTGAACAGCAACATTTGTATTTAAAAACAAACAAACATTTCGTAAATATTCTATTCTTCGTTCTTGTTCTGTACAGAAATAATCTAATATTATAAAATACAATAATTATAAATAAATTATATTTGAAATGTAAAACCAAAAAAAAACTGCGTGCACAAAACAATAAAAATAAATAATTACAATAAACATATATACAATACAGGGTGTATTAAAAAAGGTGTAGTAAAGTATATAGTTTTTTTAAGCTCATATTTTACGAAATACGCAACCTTTATATTTTGGAGCATATATTCTAAATAATCGGTGAGATTTTCATATAAATTTTAAACGAATTTAGAAATATTATAACGAAAGCATTTTTCAATTATTTTTTTGACGAAAAGATAGTATCCGTTTTTTTTTTTGTAATATTTTTTGATCGACGTTATATAGATTATAATATTAAATTAATTAATTTAACCTGCCTTTGGTTATATTATGTTATATAGATATTCAAACCATATCGCATCATATGCTAAGTCCTGGTATATTATTTTAACATTAACTTTAATTTATTTAACAAGTATCTTTACAATCCAGTTTACATAAATTAGTTTTTTACTGTATACTATAAAAACCAAAGATATTAAGCAAATATTTTTGTAATGTATACATTTTTTTATTTTGGTTTAATATATGAAATGTTGGTAGCAGATCCAGTGATCAAATCTATCTATCTAATCACCCTAATAATCATTATCTTATAAAGGATAGCTATTATTTATTGAAATCTTGTTATTAACTCCGATGGTATTTGTCTTTTTAATCTTCGTGCAAATTTTAACAAGAAAAATATTTATTATTAGATCATATAGTTGATTTCGATCGGTTATATAATGATTCATATTATATTATCTGTTTGCTTTTAAAATATCCTACACGCACGTACGTATTTAATAAGCATTAAAATTAAATTATTTTATTATTCCATATATAATTAATTAACTTAATTACTATTTACATAATTTAATTTCTTTATAAAATAAAAATCCATTTTATTGACGTATATTTCAACACATAAAAAAACAATTTCTCATCAACGATCACGATCATTTGCGGGTGTGTGTGTGTGTGTGTGTGTGTATTTAAGAAAAAAAATAATAATATTGTAATAAGTTTGTTGCATTAATTTTTTTTTTTTTATATAATATAAATAAAATATGTAATTAAATTATATTAATTCTGTTTTAATTCCATTTTAATGAAGTCTAGAATATACAGTACAGTATTTGTATTTATATATATATATTTATTTCAATTCATTTTAAAGTTTCACGAGATATATGGAAAAAAATGTAAGATTTTTAAATGAAGATTATATGTATTTATAATAAAAGCATTCACTACTGCATATATACTATAATATTTAAATTAGTATACCAAATATATTTATGATAATAATTTACCGAAAATTTATAAAATTATAAATACATGTATTAAAATTCACACGCTATTTGTATACATATCAGATTATTATATTGCTATTATTAATATAATTGTTATTATTGTATTTATATATATATATATTTAATTTTTTTGTTATATATGGGACTTCTCTAAATATTTACGCAAAATAATTATTAAATATTATTATACAATAATTTTTATATGAATAATATAAAATCTCGTTTTTGTTAAAAATCGTAGATTCATATATAATAATACTATAGTAGAAATATAGATAGATAAAACACACACGTATATTATTTCTCTATTTAATATGTAATAAATTTAATTTTTTTTTTTATTGTTATATTAAAATAAGAAAAAAATTGAAAAATTGTAGCACTTTAACAGAAAATGAAATATACAAATTCTAATAATAATAATAATAATAATAATAATAATAAATTATTGTATAATATATTTAAGTATATAAGAGTACATATATTACATATACAACAAATATATATATATATATATTTATAATTGTATATTTAAGATTTTTTAAAAAAAATTTTCTTAAAACTGTGGGAATATATGCATCGTTGATTTCTTAAGGTCAATTTTTTTTTTTTTATTTTTATTTTTTATAATTTATTTTATTTTTAACAATATATTTATGTTTACTTATACACATGTACGCATACAATATAATAAAATACCATATTAAACTATTATTACATATAACAACTATATGGAGTTGGGGTTTGGAGGATGGTTTATTATTTGAAATATAAAATAACAATAATTCGTATATATAGAAATATATTATTTAATGGAAATAAAATAAACATTAACATTATTGTTATTATTATAATATACATAAATATATAAGAATCACATAAATTATTACATGGCGCATCCTGGCAAAGTCATTTTTTGTTTCTATATATCGTTTTATATGTTCATTTATGGTCATATATTTATGTAAAATATAAATGTGTGTGGATAAATAATAGCGAATTATAATAATATCTATTATTTAATAAATATTAACTATATAAAAAGTTTTTATTTTCAAAAACAAAACAAAAAAAAATCATATATTACTACATCGCAGTTTTTTTTTTTTTTAAATAGATAATAAAATAAAGGAAATTGTATTGTAAAGCGCATAAATATTTAAGAAATAAAGAAATTTGTGGGTGTATAAATATATAATAATTGATTTTATTATACGACAAAATTTATTATTTGTCATATTATTCAATTATACAATATGTTATGGTACAATATATGTAAAAAAAAAAGTGAAATTATATAATCTGACATTGATTTTTATATTGTGATAACATTAATATTAATTATAATTTTAACGTTTATATATTTTTTTGTTTATAGGAAAAACCACATAAATGTGGTCTTTGTTCAAAATCATTTCCAACACCAGGCGATCTTAAATCACATATGTATGTACATAGTGGTTCATGGCCATTCAAATGTCACATATGTTCAAGAGGTTTTTCAAAGCATACAAATTTAAAAAATCATCTATTTTTACATACCGGTAAGTTTATCGAACAATAATAACATCATGCACATAATAACAATTAGTTTTATATATTAGCCTAAAATTTCCATTAAGCATTTCGTCTTGTTATTATACATAAACAGTATAATTTAAAAACAATTATAAAATTAAATTTTTTTTCGTCTTTTCTATTACAGGCGATAAACCACATTCATGTGATTTATGTAATAAAAAATTTGCATTAGCATGTAATTTAAGGGCACACATGAAAACTCATGAAGGTAAATATTTTTGTTATATCAAAATAATTATTATAAATTTTGAAAATTATCCATTTATAAAATTAAATTTCAATTGACTTGTCAATAGTGTGTATATTACTATTAGCTTGTGTATTATTTTTAACTGAATATCATATATAGAGGTTCAGAACCTAAATTAGCTTGAATGAAAAACACAGATGCCAGAATTTAGCTTTTGCTACATTATACCAGTTTTCAAATTATGACATTTTTTTCTGTTCTAATTAAAATTTCATATTTTATTCTTTTGCAGTTGGATGCATGTGTAATAATTTCTGTTTTATGCTTGAATGCAATTATTATTGATAAAGACGAATGCTAAACATACATCTTATACTATATCCAATGTATATGCGCTTCCGATTTCAATATGATAACACATTCTTTTATATAATTTATGTAAATTCAATCCGGCGATTTTAATTTTACTAATTAAATCAAATACGTTATTTCCACTGTATGGTTTATCTCACATATTTCAAATTTATAATAATTTAAATCATATTAACTCTGATTTTAATTTTAACAATAAAAAAAACGCATCCACATAATCTACATAAGATAAAGATGATATTCATTATCTTAGATAAATTTGCAATTATTTTTATCTAGATGATAATCATATATGATAGATAATAGATAATAGATAACAACAAATTTACTTTTGGTCTTATGTTAACGAAAAAAAAAAACTTAATTTATAGAAATAAATACACAAAAAAAAAATTTATTAAAAAATAAAATAAAATTAAAAATTTAATAATATTTTAATTAATAAAAACAATAAACTAAATCCAAATCTATAGGTGAACCACAAGAAGAATGTATACGATGTGGTAAAATGTTTATTATAACAAATGAAATAAATAGTAAAAGTTTGTGCGGTAAATGTTTAGGTATACCACAAATAATACCATTTCGTTCGTCTGGCGAATCCGAAGAAGAAGATGAATTATCAAATGGTGAAACAGAATTTAGTGATAAATAAATTGATTTGTGCTGTGCGATGGTGATGATGATCCGCACAACAACAAGAAAATGTATAGGTAAATGTTAAAAATAAAAAAAAAAAAATTAACTAAATGTACATAAATTAAAATTAAATATTAAAAAAAAAAAAAAACGAATATATTTTAATTTATATAAATAATATAAAATATTTATAATAAAATTAATGGAACAAAAACACAAAAAAAAAAAAAAAATAACGAATACGGCGAATGATTATAGAAAAAACCAAAAAATTTAATGCATTATTATTTTAATATTTTATTATAAATTCTTTTTTTTTTTTTTTGTTTTTATTATTACAATATTATTATTATTATAATTTTTGTACAAAATGTAAAATTCATTTGTGCCCAAAATTTGTAAATAGAAGACTGTAATTTTTAAGAGACTATATAAAATAATATATAATTATTTATTATTTTAATAAAAAATGAGATAATTTAAAAACATAATATACATTAATTTACAATATCAATAATAATAATAATGTTCGCAGCTTTATATTATTGTAAAAAAAAAATGGTAATACACATATTTGATTTGTTAATTGTAATTAAATTAATATATTGATTTAGGAACAAAAATTTGTTATTGGAAAAAAAATAAAAAATTCCAATATTCAATGAAGCACACATAATCGATATTTTGTTAGGAGAGATCGAAGAGGTAGATAGATATTTAAAAAAAAAAACTTATAAACATATTGGTGACACTTTTTGTAATTGTTAAAATTTATCAAAATTTTTTGTTAAACAAGTTTTTCAACCTCTCAACTTACAAAAATGCGTATTAATAATAATACATCTCTTTATTTTTCTTAAAATATATGTAAAACTCACACACGCATATTATTGTATTGATTAATAATATTATATATATTTATTTTGTTATTTGTATACGTATTATGGTTATGGAATTATGAAATTTATAAATTGGAAGATTAAATCAATTGATATTGTCACATTTCAAATATAACGAGACAAAATTTTTTCAATTGGAAATATTTGATCGGACACCTTATATGTTTTTGTTTGTTCATTCGATTGATTTATATTTTTATTTTTTTTTTTTTTTGTGAACTCTTTTTAATACATATAAATAATATTTGGTCAGTCATAGAAATCGGTTCTGTTGTGTAGTTATAAATTATAATATATATAACACATAGGAGGTGGTGTTTTTTTAAACATGACAGAACATTTAATTTTAATAAAACACAAACTGTTTAATACATTGGCAATATCATATATCATCATTTATAATCTACAATCTGCAACAACGCTTCCACAAATTTTAAGAATTCCATTTCATTGCTCGCACAGTTCGCCAAACTTTTACCATGCATTTCGTGAATTTTAAATTTTATTCATTATTTTTTTTTATCGAGTTTGTATCACGCTTAAAAAAACACTCTGTTAATAATATAATTTTTTAATTTAATTTTTTTTCTATTTTCTTTAACATCGACAATATAATTAATTAGTTGTTCAAGGTAAATAGTTAATATTTTGTTTGATTTATAAAACAGAGTTATAGTTATGTATGAGTTTTTGTTGTTGTTAATTTTTTATTTTTAGTCACTATGACCGTATGCATTGATGTCAATTATAAATTTTTAATATTAATAAATACGTACACAAATACATTATAAATTTTGTCCTATATAAAAATTTTGTATATGTTAAAATTTGAATAATATAATTTTTGTGCTCGTTTGGACAAAAAAAAATCTAGCTTATTAACAGTATTTTTTTCTAATTTTTAATATGATGTGATTTGAAAATAATTTTAATTT
Organism: Bibio marci; assembly: GCA_910594885.2. Classification (NCBI taxonomy): domain Eukaryota; kingdom Metazoa; phylum Arthropoda; class Insecta; order Diptera; family Bibionidae; genus Bibio; species Bibio marci. The sequence goes on along the minus strand of OU343117.1, from coordinate 32,440,252 downwards.
AATTTATATAATGTAAATATTATAATAAGTACTGCTCTCGTATACTAAGTCGTATAGTCTTTCTTTTACACAAATCACATATACATTTATTTTATAATTATAAAAATTGTAATTAAAAAATTTTTTTTTTAAGTATATGTGAATGAAATGCGAAACAATGTTTATTTTATACACAATTGACAATATTGACACTTTTTTAAATTAAATTGATTACTATAATAATATTAATAATAATAATAATTGGGTATAAAAAATTACACATGACTCATGAAATTTGGAATTTTTATATACCATATATGCGAAATGCTATTAATTCGTTGTTCAGATTTATAATAGATCAATTCAAATTTTATTGTTAAACATTTTCATTGCAATTGTAATTTAGAAATTCTATTTAAATAATAATATATGTTCCATGCCCATATTCCATTGTTAACAAACGCTATATAATTTTCCATAAAAATCAGTATAATTTGTAGGTTGTACAAAACCTCAGTGGAGAAATTTTATTATATATTTTGTTGTTTGTGATGGACCCAACGAATCCAATTCATCATGTAGAAATGTGTTTAACTTCAATATATAATAAAGAATATGATTAAATTTTTAAATACTAATGAAAAATATATAAAAGTAATCCGCGCTACTCCCAAATTCGCATCGTGCTGCTGTAGTATTATTATAGTATTCTTTTTTATTAGGGTAATCGGTGAAACAGGTTCTTTTGTGTAAAACAATGATAATTCACAGAATTTGCATACATATCGTATTTTGTTCCTTACCTTATATTAGTATATTACTTCATGTCACCAGATAATATATCAGATTGCGCTGATGTTGCACTAGCAACTTATAATAAGAATTTTTCATACACCAATTTTTTATTTGGCTTTATCGTTTTGTATATTACATTGCTGTTAAATAGTGTAATATTTAATATAGTGCTTTCTTTTTTACAGTGGTCCATTTAGTTGTTTTTCGATGGATCGATTTGTACGATCAATACCTTTCATGAATTTATTATATTCTGTATTCACATATGTATTCTAATAATTCTATTCGGTTTTCTGTGTTCCATAAAATTTCACTATAATGCATTTTTTATACTTATATCATTTTTATATCTATATTTTATGCAACATGCTGCCAACAACAGACAGTCACCTTTTCGGCAAAATACTATATAACCTTTTTCCATTATTTTTATATTAGTGTTTATACCTATTGAGATAGTCTTCTAATTTACATTTTTCGTGAGCCGAACGTATATTTTAGCATTTTGAACACAAAATTATAACCATATTGTCTTGGTATATAAATAATTTACCATTTACCTAATATTGAAAGCAAAGCAACATTTGGTTGACCTTGTAATTTTTTTACCTTTTGCACAATATATTTCTAGATTTATTTCACATATCCTTGGACTCAATTTTGCCAGTACAAGTAACTCATATTTTATAATCTTAGCTGGATTATAAATAATAGTTTCTGTCTCTTCCAACAATGTATTTCTTCATCTAAAGAAACCTTTTGTTCCCGGCGAATAAAATTCTTAAAATTTTTGAAAAATGTATGTTACAAAATAGATTGATATTTTATTAATCTGTCCGAATCTTACCTTAATTAACTGGCTATGTTGTTATTAAAGTGGAAAAACGTTTATAATAGTTGTTAATTTTTATAAATATTGTATTGGTGTTTCTATTAAAATAACTTTTTGACTAATAGTCTAGAATTTAACTAATTTTTTCTTGCTCCAATTAAATTTTAGGTCCAATAAATCACTTCATTTCTATATTGTGGTAACATCAGTCCAACTTAATGTATTTTTTTTTTTTCAAATATACGTATATGTTTTGTTATCCGTCTATTATAAACCAATTCGGTATACGTTACGGAATCAGAATAACTTTAAATTAAATAATATTCATACGAATTTAAAATCTTAATTTTTCTCTTAATAAATAAAAATGTAAATATTTAACAACAAAAAATAAATAAATAATAAAATTTTCATTATCATTCATTCAATACATTAGCATAACCAACAATTTAAAAAAAAAACAACAACAATAAAAACCACAATAAAAAAAATATTAAATATAAATCATATTATAATATTGATTTATTAATAAATTTATATAAAATTAAAAATATGTGTTTATTTATTTAAAATTTATTTTGTATAAATAAAATTGATATTTATATTATAAAAAAAAAATGAATGATAAATTATTTAAATTATAAATCAATAATGTATCATTGGCTATAAATCTTTAATTAATTAATACCTTCTTTATAATATTATAAATAATATTCTTTACATTTACGTACTTTATAATACTTTATTTTATATTATTTGTGTGTGTGTTTAATTTGTTTTTAACTTTTCTCTATAATTATAATTATTTTACTATTATTATTTATGAATTTATAATAATTGCCCTTTAATGAAAAAAAAAATAAAAATAATATTATTAAAAAAATAAATAAAAACATTCTAGTCAAACAAATTATATTTCTTTTCTTATTATAAATAAAAATAATATAAAATAATTAACATAAAAATTTTATATAAATAATAATAAAATTTTTATTACATATATATATATTTTAAAATTATAATAAACAAGATAATTATTATATTTGTTTGTGTTTGTGTATCAATAAAAATCTACTCTTTTTTTATATATATATTAATATTTATAATTATATCAATATATAATAAATTAAATGAAATATATAAATTTAAATGTATTTTTTAATTATACCTAATATTTTAATGTACATTTTTTTTTTAATTATATATTCTATGACAATGTGTAATTAGTCATATTTAATTTTTTCTACTCAAGTAATTACTTAAATTAAATTGTAAATAATACATCACCTAATTCATTTAGTCTTGGGTGATTAATTAAAAACTATAACTGAAATTATGGTATGTCACAAACCGTATCATATTTATTTAATTTAGTTTATAACATTTATTTTGTAATTGTTTTTTGTAGAAGTATTTTTTGTTTGTAGAAAATTTAGTTTGAAAAACCTGGCTCAAAGAAAAGTGCCAAATTTATCATAAAGTGTGATAAAACAATTTACAATTTATGCTGTATTCTAACATAATCACATGAAACAAATATATAAACAATTAAAATCCCCCATAATAATAATTGATATTGTTATCCAGACGAAAACCTTTTCAATATATATATTTTAATTTTGTATTATGTAAAACACAAAATGGGCTAATCACCACCCATATAAAAATAATAGAATTACGAAAACATCTGTCTTTCATTAATTTCAGTACAATTTGGTGAATTGTTATATACTCCCATACGGAGTAATTTACCAACTTGATTGTAATCAATGTTTAGTAGATACCATAAGCTGCTCCACTTGGAGTAATATGACTTGCTAAAACATCCAATAAGGATTTTGAATAAGCAACAATAATACTAAATATACTGTATTTAATTGTTTAAAATTTTTCAATAATTATTTATTATTAAAAAAAAAAAAAACAATAAAAATTGTCACCCTATATAAAATAAAAAAATTTAAAAATATCCGAAAAATCGTTAAAAATAAACATATCGATTTTAATATTATTATTTAAAAAAAAAAAAAAACAGAAAAAAAAATATAATAAAATGTTCAATTGTTTCATTTTTTCATTATTTTCTCTCCATAAATTTTTCCATGTATTAAAATCATAATGTCTCATTTTAGTTTTATTTTTGCACGCGTCGGTCGTATCGTTCTTAGTAAAAATCGTTTTAGAAATAGAAATCAATTAGTAAAAAGTGTTTTTATTTAATTATTAATTAGTAAATATTATATTATATTATATTATTAATTAATTACTATATTATATTATTAATACACATAAATATAGTATAGTTTAGTTTTAGCAAGTGCGTAAATGTATAAAAAATCATTTACAAAAACAACATTTCTTTTTTTGCCCCCAAAGTGTTTTTTTTTTTTTTTCTTATAAATTCCTTTGTGTTTGATTTTTAAGATTGTGCTTTTTCTATTATTAATTCAGTGTTTAATTTCCAAATATCATTCCTATTATATAGTAATCTTATCAGAAAGATTACATTTGGTTGTTTTGTAAATGATATATTAGAAAAAAAAAAAAATTTGTAAAAAAAAAAATTCTTTGAAAAAAAAAATGTTCATAATATCATTCAAAAGATTTTTTTTTTTTTTATTAATTTATTTATAATGTGCGCAATTTATTTTTTTTTAATAAATATCGGTAGACGGGACGGTGTCGGTTTTCGGTGTCGGTATTATATCGGTATTTGATTTGTGTTGTAATTACATATAAACGTATGGAAAATATATGTTGGACACTATCTCTCACGCGACACAAAATAAATAGAAGGGAAAAAAGATATTAATTGTATATCCATCACCATGCAGGTATTTGTTGTAATTGGTGAGTACAATATTTTAACAGTAATTTTGTTATATTCAATATATTTTTTGATGGTGTTATATATTAAAAATTAATGCCATTGTATATGTACCTATACTTATATATTATTTTGTCTACCACATTCTTTTTGTAATAAGAATATAAATATATAATATAATAAATTGCATATAAGTACATACATTTGCGCAGATAAAAATTACTTCTGTTTTGAAATTAAGTATACACTCATAATTAAAGTTCATATTAATATTATATTGCACACATATTTATATTGTATATACTCTACAGCTACACTCTATAATAGTATATAATATACTTGAAAATAATTAATTATATAAAATTTTATTGATGCGCACAAAATAATAATTTATATATATATTTCTATATCTATAATAAAATTGATTACGAGTTTGATAATGCGTTGTATGTTAATGTTTTGGCTGTATTAGTATAAGTACTAAAATACAATTGGTAATATGCGTTTGCCATCTCCATTGTTTATGTGGATAATATTGTATTTAATATTAAAATGTATTTAAATACGAATTGTGAATTGATATATGTTCATATACAAAATATGTTTGTATTCTTATGTACATTTGTTTCAATTTTATTTAATAAATCACCGGTAGGTTATACGTTACCCAACACATATGTAAAACACATTTTACATAATTGCTTTTTACAAAAATGTCGGTAAAAATTTGGTTCCTAGTTAACGACAAGGTGATTAGCATGAAACTGATATGTGTGTGTGTGTAAATGATAGGGCTTCTATACTGCCTTAAGAAGAGTGAACAGAACTCTTGTGGCATAACCGTAACAGAGTATAAATATTTTACAACTTGAAATCTAAATGATGAACATAGAAGCGTCGCGTATTCGAAAAGGGGTAAACGAAATTTTGTTCAGAATTAAATGTTTCTCTTTGTCTTATTATTACAATCCAGTTATTTTTCGAATAATATCAATTTCTTTAATATCTGATAAATAGGAACATAATACATAATCAAAAATATTTTTAGTATTAAATATTCTGCTTTAATTTTAAATTATGCAAAAGTGGCATGCGTTTTGTTTTTTGAAGAAAATGTGTGGAGATGCGCGATTTATTGCTAAACACAATTACAATTTTTCTTACCAATGTGTTTCCAACATATTTTTGTTTCTTTTTCCTGTTTTTTTTTTTTGCGATGTCTGTTGTTGCGTTGTTGTTTTTGTAATGATCAATTTAAGGGGAATAAAAATGAGTGAATTTATTTTTATAAATGAATTAATCAATTCTATTGAAAGAAATAATAAATATTTTGTATTTTATTGAAAATACCTCGTCGAAGAAATGATGTTAAAAGTATTCATGAACGATTTTATTTAGTATATGGTCTAAAAATTAAAATAATAAATATGTTTTTAACATTTTTTTGATCGATAACCATATCCACCTTCTTATATGCGACACATTATTTTTTATAAATTATGAATTTTAAAAAGATTAATATCTTTTTAGACAATATATGGAAATAAAAATACCGATATAACCGCATATAAATAAAATCTACTTTAACCGCTTATATATTATATTATAATGCGTATATATATATATATAATTTACATGGTATTATATTTATATTATAATATAAATTGAATATAATAATAAGTCCATGTAAATATATCCATATCAAATCAATTAGTTGATAAATTTGACATGTTTTTTTTTTTTTTTTTCAAAATTAATTCAACCAAATTTTTATTCCAATATTATGCGTAAGAAGAACAACATCAAAAAAATATATAAAATGTAACACACACGCTTAATTTCTTATTTGTACAAGAGCGTATATATATATATATATTTATATAAATACTTTAGCGATCTAATATATATTTAATCCTCATTCAATCGAAAAGAAAAATGGAATTATTAATTCTTTTAAATATATATATTTGATACCATTATATATTTATTAAAAACACATCTAATAATAAATGTATATTATAATGCATATTTCTCGTCGTCTTCGTAATCGACGCCGTTTCTTGTTTATATCTTATAATATAAATAACATTGTATATATATATATTTAATTCCATAAAGTTTCTCTATATTTTAATATACATATAAATATAAAACAAAATGTAGAAAAAAAAAAAAAGAATAAATTTTTCTCTTCATTTTCTTATTTATACTTCAATGCCTAATTAAATCATTTCCGTTTCAGCAATTTCAACATGTCAAAAATAAGAAATATGTATATTTGACACTATCGATAAAATTAATCTGTTCTATATCTATATTACAGAAAAAAAAATAAAAACTTAAATAATAATAAAATACATCTATATAATATATTATTGTTATTCTATATCACATATATTTCTTACCACTATATGGATGGAGTCGAACTATATAATAATATATTATATAATATATATATATGATATATAACTTATAACCCATAACACCAATACAATATAAAAGAGGTATATTGCCGAAACTTTGTATAATATTATTTGTTTATGTATCCCACAAATTTTTTCTACATGTTATTATTATTATTATTATTATATATATAAAAATTTTAAACAATAATATATAAATGAATTGAAACAAGTTTTTATATCGGGTGTATGGTTCAGCATGATAGAAATTTAAATTTGAATAAAACACAAACTATATATTTAATATATAATTTAAATAATTTATTTTTAAAAATCAGTGTTATTAAGCTTTTGAAAAAAAGAAAAAAAATTTTAAGAAAATAAAGGTGTTGAAAATTAAATCGATCGTATTTGCCAGATATATAAAATATAAATGTAAATTATTATTTAATTATATATCAAATTGTTTGTTTGGATGTTATTCAAATTTAAAGTTTTGTCACGCTTAAAATTGCACTCTATTAAACTCTATATACGCATATAAATGAATACATAGCGAGCTATAAACTTTATCGTTTCTTATTACATTGAAATTCAATCTCAGTAGATGATACAATAAAAAAATATATATATATTTGATATAAATTACAATTTGAATCTTAATTTGTTTTTTTTTTTTTTTTATACTTTATATGTTTATAAATAGTAATATTTGAAATATATGGAATTTGCTTCTGAAATACGATTGTCAAGATTTCTATCTATATTTTATAATAAATTGTTGTAAAACTCTATATGAAATATTATTATCGTTAATATATTTTGTATAGACGTATTTAAGAATTACATACTCAAAATAAAACAGTGTCGGTTATTGGGTATGGATGTGATATTTTTCAATTTTTCGGAACACTATAAAATAAATAAGTTGTAATGTTAATTTTTATTATGCAAATAGATACCATTTGCATAATTTTGTAAAAATAATAAAAGTAAATTTTCCCGGAAAATTTATAGTAACTTAAACATATCCAAAATATTTTTTCTATACATAAATTAGTTAATTTCAATTAATTACACTAAATTCTATAAGACAGGAAATATAAAAAATAATAATTTGACTACTAAATATCTTGACAAAATGCCACTGAATAAATAAATATACGCACTCGCATCGTATATTATATCTATAATAATATATTATATTAAAAAAGTTATATATTAATTAATTTTATAATATAAAACACTAATAATTTAATGAGATGATTAATATATAAGTGCATTTTCTTTTGTATATTTATATATATTGCACATAGCTTGGAAATAAAAATAAAAATAAAAATTATAATAATGATAATAAATAAATAAATAAACAGATTCGACGACATTTTAATTGAATACATTATTATTATTATATATATCGTGTTTTTTATAATATAATAAAATTAGTTTGGTTTTATTTTTTATTGAAATTAAATAAATACATAAATAAAGATTTTTATTTTGATGATTTTTTTCTTTTTTTTTATATTTTTTAATGAATTATGTATATAATAAAACACAAGACACTATAAAAAAAAAATAAATTGTTAATTCTTAATTGTGTAAATTTTATTTTTGTATGTTTTTTCATTTATACTTTAATACGTACAACAGGTAAATCAACATTCAGATATTTATTTAATTTGTTTGAAAGTCGTACGAGAATATTGGTGTAGTTTTCCAGCAACACAATATAATACAGCACATTTTCTAAATTGTGTAAAATATAAAATGACATTTTCATTTATTACACTTTTGGGCCATGCATTTATGCGATATAAAGTGTACATATAACACTAATTTCATGTGACGATAGCTCTGCAGTGTTTGAATTTACCTGTGTTAAATTACTGTATAGATTAATTTACAAAACATTTCAAGTTTTATAGCAAAATAAATAAAATACAATAAAAGCAAAGAACTAATACCGGGATTACAAATGGGAAATCAACATATAAATATAGAATTTGTGTGACAAACTCACATTTGTTTGCAGAGAAGAAAACTCGCCCAATATAAAAATATAAACAAAACTAAATATCTGAACTGTTGAATTTATTTTGTGGTTTAAAAATAAAAAAAAACCGACATTTAATTTATAACATAAATATAAACTTATAGTTTATTTATTTATTTATATTTTTATATGTATTTATTTAACCGGTTTTGTTTCAAATGTTGATGCCTGGTTAATTGAAAAATGTTTTAATTTAGAAATGCGTTTATATTCGCATGTATACGAGAGCATTGCGTTTTGTCATATAATAATTTTTAATGATTTATAAATTTTAATGTGATAATAATTAAATTTTTTTAATTACATTTATTTATAATACTATAATATAAATTTATTATTATTAATTTAGAAAATTTTTTGTCATATTAAGAGTAAAATCCAAGATCGATTTAAATTTATAATAAAACTCAATACACATTATAATTATATTAAAACAGACATTTTTCGGTATTATTCATTACGCATTTCATTTTTTATACGAATAAGAAATTTTGCTTTTATATCTCGGTATAGTCGCAATATAGAAATATTAATTAATTAACTTAATACCCAAAATAAGTAATAATTATATATACTAAATTGTATACTATTACCTACATATACAATAAAATCCATTATCCATCTATATGAAATAATTAAAATATATAATATATATAATTTAAATATTTTTTTACAATGAAATAAGATTGCAATCAGTATAATTATTCGACTAATTACCTATATAAAAATTTTAAAAATTGTAAAATATGTAAAAGTATGTATATTGTTCCCATCAGTAAATATAATAGCTATTATATATATTGTGAATATATAAATTTCATTTAAGTTTTTATAATATAGTTTGTTATTCGATTTTTGGTTAACCCTTTCATTGTCATTTTTTTAACTATTTTGCTTAAAAATAATATATTTTTTTCCAATTTGATAAATAGAATTAAAAATTATTTTGTCTTTTCCAACTTGTGCCATAAACGGTCGTGCACAAATCTACTTGGTGATGAAAAATTCAATTATTTTATAATAATTATCAAAATTTTTTCCACCAGAATAAAATTTTCGTTTTTGTAATATAATTTATTTTATTTATTTAACGTATATTTCATTCTATAATAATTTAATTTCGAATTTAGAATTTTTGATTTTGGCACCTTATTTTGCCTATGGAACATTTTTTTATATTTAATCTAACCAGATACGATGACAAAATCAATAAAATAACATTGCAAATGCTTATTTTTTCGGAAGTAATAAATATATTATACAGAACTATTTGTGGAATTGTATATTCATATTTTTTATTTATTTTGTTAAATCTATATAAATATATTTTTCATACCTTCTCCATCACAGTTGGACGCTAAATGTAATGGTATATTATCTAATCATTTCATATTTCCATACCAACTGACAATTTCATCAGAAAAATTTTATCTTCCTTCTGCATATCTTATCACAAATAAATGGAGCATTCGAAAATCTATTCATTTGTATATTTTTGATAAGTTGATAAGTACTTGTGCGGCAAATGCAATACACCTTCACATTGTACACATTTATAAATAACAAATTCGTGAAGTAAATACCATGTTAATGTATGGATAAGGTAGTAATATAAAAATATAGTTGTGATATGATTTGTGTTTAATGTTAATAAACTTTAAATTATATTATATAAACATACGCGGATTCCTATATATAATTTATAAAAATATAAAATTCCTTTACCATATATAAATCAGAAATATATTTAAATATGTTATTGTATGTATACTTCAAAAGAAAATCATTGGATCTAAATACTGATCAAAAACATAAAAACTACAACAATAATTTAATTTTAATATTTGTAAGATCTTTAGATTTGAAAAAGTTCAATGTTATTATTTGCAAACAATGTCGAAAAGTGTGGTAGTGTGTACCGAATGTGGCACAAATCCACTCAAAGGGTTAAGTGAATCACATTACTTACATAGATGCATGGTACGCTAGGACGAAGCATGTAAAAGTATTTTTAGAAGAATTATCATCATTTTGAATTTAACGGGGTCATAGTTTTAATGGATTTTTATTTTTGTACTTTGAATTGCAAACTATATAATCAATTTCCAAATCATTTATAGAAGAGAATTTTAAAATCGATTCACACTTTCAAAAGTGATGACCGATTTTACGTTTGATGTCAGTGAAATTTTTTATGAAATGATTATACTGTATACATTTTTTGCACCATTTGGGTGTTTACTTTATAAGCAGTAACAAAAATTTCTGTGAAATTATGTATATACAAACAATGAAATCCGTTAAAACTATATGGCCAAAAGAAGATAATTGGTAAAAATCTATTTTCCGTAAAATTTAGTTTGATGACCACCCAAATTTAGTGGAGTTAAAATGTGAAAACTATTTCTCTGGCTTCGCCACTGATGGTACGTATATAATATAATAATACAAAAGTATATATTAGTATAAAATTGATTCAACATAATAATGGTCTATAATAAGTTTAAAATCGGATCTTACTCTATATTTATATAAGTATATACCGACCGCATTAATAACAGTAAGTAAGTACATATAAAGTAGAAATCCTATTACAGATATATATTATTATCATACAGAATCTAAAATGTATATATTTTTATATATAAAATATAATTAACCTGTACGTGTATGTATGCGTAATATTTATATATATATAAGATTATATTATTGCAATTTTCACCTGGAAATATATATATATATATATAGAATGTATATTATATACCATATAGAAGATGTTTTATATAAGATTATATATTTTTCATTTAAAATATATATAAGAATATTTTATTATTTCAAAAATATTTATATATAGATAATTTTAACACCTTTTATATTTTATACATAACATAACAATATTTCACATTAAATTATATATCATTTCTATAAATCTTATATTTTACATATATTGTACTTGTACACTGGTACACTGTTACATATTTATATTATATTATATTGTATATAGTTAATATAAATGGTACAGGTACACACAGTAACGAAGCTTGCTTGATAGATTTGGGTAGAAATATTTTATAATTAAAATAATTTATGCATTTTCCAACTACAAGCTAACAGCTTCATAAATATAGTACCAGTAGATCTGACTTTGGAATAAGCTTTTTTACCTTTAATTTATCTTCAATGGAATTCCATTTTTTCTATATCTACTTTTACTATAAAGGCAACACAATCAGAACTATATTCAAAAAATAAAAAATGGAAATGAAGTTCTTGCAACAGCAAATGTATTACATTTCGAAAAATAAAATCAAAAACCAAACAAGAAACAACTAATAATAGAATATTAAAATCCAATCAGAATAAAAAAATCGTTATCAATAATCAATACCAAAATTCAAATTCATAAATCATAAATTTTTAATACACACAATTTCATATTAAAAGAGAATATGAACAGATATATTCATTTAAAATTTATATGCTATAAAAAACATATAAAAGCCATTCTTCATATTTGACTTAACTTAAATGCGTATTGAAATATATGATTTTGTTTGTGATTGACTTTGGGATATATGATAGTATGACAATACCATATATACAATAATTTGCAGTATAGAAAACAGTATTGAGTAATGTATTAAATCACGAGAGTCAATATAAAAATAAACATAAAATATATATATCAAAAACAAAAGATAAACCCATAATTAAAAAATTACTTGAAAAGATAAATATTTGACTACGAAAAGATAAAGATAAATTAAAAATATGATTTTTATGCATGTTAAATATACTATATAATAATTAAGTTAAATATACATATATCTACTTAAGTCATAAATATATTATGACTTCCTAATATTTCCTTCATATTTATTTTAAATTGATTGGTTTTTTGTATTGTATTTTGTTTAAATTTAGTGGTTTATATAAGTATAAAGACCAATTTATGATATTGTTTATTTTATATGCGAAAAATTTATGAATATTTTGTATGAACATAAGTTTTGAAGTATTTTTGATATAACCCGTAAAAATCTTTTTAACATACATTCTTCTGAGGTAAACAATGGAATTTTCTAGGGTAGTCACTGTCTTTTTTTTTGTCTATATGACGCTTCGTGGCTGGGTACACACATCTATGGAATTATCTATGATGATATTATATAAAAAAAAAATAAAAAGGGTTCGGTTATATATTCTATGTGCGATGTTCTATACATAACATTGTAATACATAAGATAATATTCGACAGGAAAATTATATGATTAAATATTTTGATAAAAGTTTTTATAATTACTTTTTCTTTTAATAGTAATAATAATAATAATAAATAATAATAAATAATAAATAATAAATAATATGATGATGTATTGTATTTTTGTATTTTTTTTTTCAAATATGATCTATATATTTCAAATTTTTTTCTCATTTCGCTTAAAAGATTTATATTTATTCATTGTTTAATTTTTGTATTACTTCGACTTCTTGATCTTTTTTGTTGAAAAATAAAAATAAAAATAAACTTTATAATCAATGAATATTTTTTTCATGTATACAAATATATTATATACAATATATATATATATATATACAAATACTTATACATACATATATATTATATTATATAAAACATAACAATATTTAATGTATTTTTTTATATATTATTATTATTATTATTATTATATTATTCTAAGTTCAATTTTGAATTGCCATCATCATATACATTAAAGCCACAAGTTTTTTTTTCTTATGCATACAAAACTTTTTATATATTATATATATATATTGATATACAACATATGTACATAATGTACAGCATGATGCATGTACATGGTATATATATATATAATATGTATGGATAATATAACCATATATAATATATTTATTGTAAATAAGTGGTATGTTAATGGTTTTATACCATAAAACATTATAATTAAACGGAAATCTTATTTCAAATATGGCATGAACAATTTTTTTATTAATCGATCATATTCAGATATCAAAATAATAATAATATATCAATCACATAATTTTATATAATATTATAAAGGTATATATGTATTCGTGTGTGTGAGTGTGTTTATAAATAACTTGTTTTTTTTTTTTTAAGATGAATTTTATAGAAATTTATGTACATCAAGTGTATTTTGTATGGATTTATATTTAATTGTGTATATTGTAAATAATAATACATATACTCTTTGGCATTATATATTTATTTTAAATAAGTAAAAAATTATAGTACCTAATTTTTTTATTTATCTAAAAAAGTTATATTGTTATAGTAATAAATTTTTTTTTTTTTTGTTTTATATAATATAAAGTATATAAAATATACACAAATATCTAATGTATAAATATATAAATTAGATAGATTAATTACAGACTATGTTTGAAAGCAAAAAAGAAAAAAAAGATAAAATTAACATTATGGTTTATGATGAGTTATATTTATACTAGGTTTGGTATATTACTAGATTTTTATTGTTTTCATATACATAATAATATATAAAATGGTACAGATGTACAAACGAACAAATTATAAAGACCACCTCTAATATTTTTAAATTTTTTAAGAGTTGTTAATATACAAAAAATAACTTAATATAATAATAACTTGTATAAAATATTAGAATTTTTTTTTTTTTTTTCATTTTATATATTGTACATTAAATTCGCTCTTTAATTTCCGATTAGCATTATTAAAATTCGTGAATGAAAATATTTTGAGTATAAAAAATATAAAATATACATTTTAAGATCTATAATTTTTTTCAATAATTTTTCGTTTCGATTTTTTTTTTTTTATATTTATTTATACATTTTAAAACGATTATCAGATAATTTGTTTTTATTATGATTAATTTATTTACGTATGAAAATAATTAATTATTTATTATAATTTTAATGAAACTAAATATAATTATAATTGCGATTGGTGGGTTGTTTAAGAGGAAAGATTTTTAGAGTATAGAAAAATCCATACATTAAAATTTGGTTGATATTTTAATATACTGTTAAACATGTGCAAAGATCTAAACACAATAGTTTACGTAGTAAATAAATTTGTCACACATTGTATCATTAAAAATAATAACCATTCAGCACGAATATGTTTTATATTTCGTGACAATTTATTAAGTATATTTAATTTTATTAATAATATTAATTCGCGATGCAAATTTTGTTTAATACATTATATAATATGTTGGGACCTTAAATCAAAATTGTGTAAATTTTGCGTATTTATTTCTTATGGTAGTATTTCAAAATAAATAAATAAAAATCTATCCTCTTAATATTACCATTTTTATAAATATATTTCATCTATCTCATTTCATATAAAAAAAATCAATTAAAAATTATTATTTGGTATACTTGAATAATGTTTGTGCGAGATGGGCCACAATTTTATTTCCATATATTTTTTTGTTCATTATTATTTAAATATATTAAGAGAACATTCTTGACACTGTGTATGAAGGAATTGGGGTTTATTTCCATATGTTACCACAATCAATTAATGAACGACAATTAAAATTGTTATGAGAGAGTTGGTTTGAGATTTTAATTTGGTTATACCGTTTAGTTTCCAAAATTGATCAAAACCCATCCATCATAGATATCTGCTTCCAGATGAACAAATAATTTAGAATATGAAATGGAGCAGTATTTACATGTAATGATTGTCAGAATTGTGTTTTTCCAGAATTTTGGAATTGAAGTTCAACGAATACAGTTCTCAGATTTGTGCACTCAAGAGAAAAATTAATCTAAAAATGCTGTAGTTCTAAGGATACTTTAGCACTACTGACATTTGATACTTGATTTGCAAGTGAATTAGGTTAGAATAAGAATGATATTTCCATGGATCGATAAATTTTCACAATATTATAAGGACAAAGCAAGTGTATTGTGATACTTTATTTGAAAAAGAATTTATTTGAGAATTTGAAAGATTACGATACTATGGAACATTTGGTTTGATGGAGAAACGGTTGATACCACATAATACCTGGAATACCTAAATGTTGGTTGTATAGATATTGGCCCCCGTTTAGCACTGTACACACTTTTTTATATTGATTATTTTAATTTTAAATTGACACTAAAAAATTAAACAAATTATAGGTTCGTCGCTCAACTCTTTCGTTTTCATTTTTTTTTTTTTTTTTAATTGAAATTTTATTATAATTTTAAAAAAAAAATGAGACAATGTAAAACTTATTTCAAATTTACATTCTTATATACAAATTGTGATTATTTAAATAATAATAATTATGTAATTTTTGGGTTCGTCGCTTAAATCTTTCGTTTTTTTTTGCATAGAAATTTTATAATATTTTTATTTATTTAAAAAACACATAGTAAATTTCATCAAAATCGGATATAAATTTTTTAAAGGGATAATACAATTTTATAAATAAATGTCTAATAAATTTCATTAATAAGGAATTCCCGGATTAAAAATCTAAAAAAACTGTATACAATTAATGTGATCAAATAAATTCATAGCATTGTATTTTATACGGTCGCTTCAATATTAATTTAATTTTAAATCCATTATAATATGTTTATTTTATTTTTGCATATTCATACTCGTATAAAATTATTTAGATATAATTAAAACAATTAACATACATTAGAAGATTAGAGAATAATAGAATAGAGACTGCAATATATATTTAATTAATTAAAATTACTTTAGAAAATAAAGAAATAAAATTTATTATATGCTCGGATACAAAATTTTATATAATATAAAATTGTATTAAATGTGAAAAATTAAATATTAATAAAAGTATATGCAATTGCAATAATTTTTAATTAACTTAACTGTTCGATATCGATATAGTTATATATATTCTTATGTTTTAATAAACATACGCTTGTGTATATATTGATTTTATTACCTTATCTTTATAAATATATATAGTTTAGTTAGAAATATATATGGTTGGTGTATATAATATACACATACTTTATATATAATATACCATAGTTGATATCTAATATAATATATATAAAATATACAGTTTTAATGGAAATGCAAACATGAAAAGTAAATTATTATTAAAAATATTTCATAATCAAAATGCGAATGTACCTATTAATTACAAATATATATTATTATATTATATATGCACAAAATGTGCATATAATATATATAATTGTATGGTATATATTTATATATAATGTTGATCACCGGATGTATGGATTAACTTATAAATAAATAAATAAATTAAATCTCAAGTTTTACCTTTTGTATATGTATACGAAAAATAATAATAAAATTATTATTATTATTATTATTATTATTATTTTATGTGTGTCCGTGGCTGTGTGAATATAAGAAACAAAGTTTTTGTTGTATAAACCATAAAATGGTACAGTACATTTTGTGTAATTTCATATTTATGGTATAAATTTCTATGCGTAACATAAGTATATATGGTAGGTTAGGTATAGAATGTGTATACACGAACTTATTATTATTAAAACTTTTATATGATATCAATAAATTAAATTTTAATTCAAATAAATAACTAGTTTATATAAAATGGTTAGGATTTTTATATATATAATAAATATGTATATAATAGATGTATCTTGAAGATAAGTGTGTATATGGTGTGATGATGTTACATATGTATAATTAAAAAAATATATTTTAATAATAATTTACTTATGTTTGAAAATTAATAAAATAAGGACTTTTAAATATAAGGATTCGCAGTCATTATTTTTAGTTTTTATTATAGTATATATAGTCGATATTATATATACACGAAGGATTTTACATATATATATATATATATACAATTATTATAACAACTAGTAGTACCAGTAGTTGTCTTATTTCAAAATAAAATAAAACCATTAACTAATTATTAAAACAATAACACACTGTTGCATATACAAAATTGTTATATAAATAATAGTTTTGTAAAATTGTTTTGTGCAAAAAATTTAATTTAATGTTATCTAACTATTGACAATCACATAAAAGCGACAATTTTGCGAATAGAATCAGTGAATACGGGCATATGTTATATTTTATTCTTAAATACAAAGAATTACTATATGTGTACAAAGTTAATATATATTATATATAGATTAAAAGTTGATTATTTATTCTTCTATATATACTTATGTATAGGTGCATATATATTTTTATATATATAAATATATATATAAAAAGGATGATATTATACCATATTATATATATATTGTATTATATGCAAGTACGTTTATGAATGTATTATATAAAAATTTATATAAATATGTATGGTATTACCACTTGCGAATATATCTATATTTACTAATATATTACTACTACTATATGCAATATTTCTTATAGTTATACAATAAATAAAATAAAAATGGTTAATAGTTATACAAAAGAGAATAGGAATTATTTTATATATACCATAAATTTATATTGTATAAAATAACAATAATAATAAAACGATGGGTAAAAAAATAATTATATTATTATAAATAGATGTGATGGTAATTGTAAATAAAATGTTGTACGATATATTAATACACATAAGGAAGTGCAAACTTATAAAATTAAAATTATCACAGCTTGCTCTTGTCTAAATCAAACCTATATATATATATATATACGAGAGTATATTGATGTATATTAAATTATCGATTATGATCATCATCGTAGTTAATTTTCCTTTTTTTTTTTTTTTAAATGGTATTACTTATTTTAAATTTTTATTGATTTTGTAAATGTTCTTGTTATTTTTTTTTTCTGTTATTTCTCTTCTTATACACAAGTATATAGTACTATTAATATTGTGCATATAAGTGCTTATTGATTATTAACTGGATTTGTAATTATTTCATTGAAATGAGTTTTCAAAGTAATTGCTATTATTATTTATATTATTTATATATGTATATGGTTTGTTGTTGGTGAGTGTGTGTCAATTAAAATTGATTTGATTAAATAGGAAAATGGGAAATTAAATTTTAATATTCAACGTGTGTATATATATATAATAATAATTATAATAAAATTAAATGTAATTATGCCAAAATATTATTTATACATATAAAGGAATTTCTTTCAAGTTAATATAATTTATTGACATGTGACGCACATTGAACTCTGTAATAAAATTAAAACTCTTAAGAATAGAAAATCCGCTGGTAATTATGCAGAATTTTTTGCGTCAACTATTGTGACTACAATAAAATATATATTGCTACCAATATAACAGGGTAGCTTTGGGGTGGAAAAACTCGTATTGTTTTTGAAAAATGATTTAGTTATCAAACTGCACGTCATGTTTTCACTCACTGAAGCGCTTGAATATCATAAACAAACTACTTTGGTACACATTTTGCATCACAGATTAACAAACTGTGATCAGATTGTTTTCGATCAAAACAATCATGTACTCGTTAAAATCATTGAATTCTGTAGTGGTGTATTTCATCACAACATTTAACACACATGCTGACACATAAAAGAATTTAAATACAAAATAAAGTACAACAATTGGTAATGAGAAGGAGTTTTGGTACAAATAAATAATATTTGATATTCAAATTAAAGGGCCAAAATGAGGATAGATCGGAAACAATTCGAGAGAAGTTTGGTGGAAATAAAAAGGAACACTTTTGTGTGGGACTCACAAGACAGGAGGAATCACATCAATTTATGAAGACGATTATTGCCAAATGTTACAAAAGCAGTAAATTATTTTTCCTAAATATTTTTGTTTTAATCAGAATATATTACTAATTTTTAATTCAAAAAACATATATCAAAGAACTTTTCCCTGTACATTTTTTGTCCCATAATCCATGTAATGAATATGTGCTAAAATTAATTTTAATGGGATACGCTATATACTCCTGATTATGTATACTATATTTATTCAAGGCAATTTAATTTTTTTAATAAACAATATATATATATATACTCCATTAACACTTAACGCTATATATATATATCCATCACAAATCATATCCCAATTAACTTAAACATCACATATAATTACTTCTTTTAAATTTTCTGAACAAAAACAATATTTACCATTATACATGTATATATATATTATCCGAATTCAAGATATATATGCGAACATTCCTTTTATTGTAATATAAAAAAAAAACGTATAGTATGCACAAAAGTATATTAATAATTGCCATATTACACAAAAGAATAAAAGCAATCATTCAAAAATTTTATTCATCGATCACCACACACTCATATCATAAAAATCTCTTTCAATTATCATGAGAAACATTTTTCAAATAATTATGTCGTACCAATCCAGACATCAGAAGCTTTAAACAATATATATATATATAGGTAGGTATAAAATAACTATAATATAAAATATATATAAATATATATAGTTAATGCTGATATGAATGAATGTAATATAAATAAATAGTTGCATTGTGATGCATACAAAAGATTATAAATAAACTGAAAATAAAATAAATAATATATATATATAAGTAAAATAATTTAATGTATTGCAGATCGGTTTCTTTTGTGCGCCAAACTACAAAGCATATCACACTAATGACCAAATATTTTTGTTCACCATCTCATATATACTCGTACTATAAATTTATATATATATATTCCTTATGATTCCTTTTCACCATAAAACTAATTGTAAATTATATTTTTTTATTTATTTTAAATTGTTTTAATTTTATTTTCACATTACATATTAATATTATGTGTACCATATATATATACGATATATATATCAGCAAATTATATATGTGTATTATAATACGCATTACAGATAAACATGCACAATAAATTAATATTATAAGGTTCACCTATTGTTAGTTTGTGATTATATGGAGATGATGAAAATTTTAAATGTTAAATTTTTTGATCTTTTGTTTACCAATAATTATGAGTTAATTATATTCGTATTGATTTTTTGCGAACAGTATATATAATTAATTATGCGTGTGTATAATGATTATATGAATTATATTTTGTTATAGAAATGATATACAAACTAAAAGGTGACAACTTTAATATGTAATACAATAAATTTTCCGCTTTATTGACAGGCGTAAAAAATTGTCTTACTATTCATATTAATGGTGTATATATTTACATCTTTTAAATACCACTCTATACTTAATATTTTAATTAAATTTATTTATTCATTTATACTTGTTTCAGTTTTGTTTTTCTAGTTTTGTCTGTGTGTTATATCTATTATTGCAAAAGTAATAAATTTTATCATTAATTTGTAATTATAAGAAAAATGTTTTGATTAAATTAATAATATTAATATAATATTGAATAATAATAATAATAATAATATTAATAATAATAATAATAATAATATTGTATATAGACAACTCATATATATCAAAAAATAAATATAATGATAGAAATTATTCATTCAAACAAGTATTTATATTTTAATATTATACAATATTATGTATATGATATGTTCAATCTCAAGTAGTTTTTAATGATTATAATTTGCATCTAAATTGAATTTTATATAGCGCAGATAAAATAAGTAATATACAATATATAAATGTATGAATACAAAAAATGCATTGGTATAATGTTATTTATAATATATAGAACATATATTGTAAATTAGAAAATAAAATGTATATTTATAATTGTGATTGGTAGTTTATATAGAAGTACTATTTATTATTTTAAAAGTGTTATAGATATGTTTTTTTATTATTATTATTATTATTATTATTTATTATTTGCTAATAAGAAATAATTAATCATTGGAAATAATTTTTTTATGCATTTATATTTATATATAGAGTTAAACTGGACTTTATTTATATTTATACGCACCGATTAAAACGTGTATTACTGTAAAATACATATATAATATTTACCAGATTTATATTCAATAAATATGCAAATGTCCCCAAAGGTTAAATTTTATTATAAATATGCGTATAATAAGATAAATTTATTAAAAAAAAAAAAATGAGCAGAATTGATTTATTAACATTTTTGAAAATTTTACCAACTACTAGTCTATAGTTTTCTCCATAAAACTTGGAAAATTGTCATCATATTTTTTAAATACATTGAATATATTGTATACAAGCGAAACACTATATAAAAACATATATATCATTCAATCCAATATTAGCTACACGTTACATTCAATTAATATCAAAATAAATACCATGTTTTGAGTTAAATTTTCATATCAAAAATATTGTTGGAATTATTGTAGTCCGTGGCGACGCGTAAAAAAATGTTTTCAGATTGCAATATCACTATATTTTTCAGGCTGATGAGTTGAAATTTATTATAATATAAATATAATAAAAATATTATAAAAAAAATTGGAATGCCCACTTACTAAATTTTTGCGGAAAAACTACTACTAAGAATTATCATCTTTTTGAATTATAGGCCATGGTTTTAATGGAATTCCATTTTCGTATACATATTTTCAAACTATAATCAATTTCCAATCTTTTATAGAAGAGATTTTTAAAATCGATTCACGCACGTTCAAACAATATGATTAATTTTCCGTTTGATGTTAGTGAAATTTTAAATGAAATAATGATACTGTATACATTTGTTGTCAACTTTATACACAGTACCACAAATTTCTTTAAATTTACTCTGCCATCGATTCGAAAATCGGTCATATCTTTTGAACGCGTGAAACGATTTTAAAAAATCAAGTATTTACAAAATGTCATCAAAGGAATATTTATAGCTCATTATAAAAACATTTCTATATATCGACATATAAAATTTGGTAAAAAAAATTGAATAAAAAATATCTAAAAGAAACTAATAGATATTTTTACTATACTAGTTAAGAACGATTTTCATAGATAGCAATCGATTTACGAAATTATAGACAGAAAAATTTTCATAAATGCTTACACACATTTTTTTACTCATCTGATTTATAGAAAATTAATTATTTAAATATTAAATTTACACTAAAAAAAAAAAAATATATAAATTTTAGGTTCGTCGCTAAACTCTTTTGTTTTTTTACCATAGAAATTCTATAATTTTTGAATTGAAAAAAAAAGTGCGGACAATGTTAAACGTTATTTCAATACAAAAGCAAATGTTTTGCTCATGTTAACGTATTATGAATCACATTCATCTACTGAGATTAATACAGAGAAAACCAATTTAATTTGAAAAATATTGATTATTTTAATTAATTTTCCATTATTACGTGAATATATATTATTTTATAAACAATCCAATTTGAATTATTTTCTATTACATCAATTTATATTGTATAGTTTTTGTAAATGAAAATTAATTGTAATAATAATATTAAAATAGTGACTTAAATTCCATATATGTACCATAAATTGATTATGTTGTTATGTCATACAATATTTATTCTATTATTTTATGTTTTACATATATTTATAATCGCATATAAATAAAATTTCGATTAGTCATATATTTATAAAATTGTATTTAATATTATTAAAAATCGATATAATAAAAATGAAGTGAAGCAAAACATTATTAATCATAATTATATTGCATTTAATTATTATAATGAAAAGTGATATTTAAATTAATATGCATTATGTTTAAGTTGGTCGTTAAATAAATTTACAATTAATGTAGAGGTGTCTCTATTAAATTTTAACGAATAATTGTTATATACATGTGTTACACAAATATTATAGATACCAATAATATGAACAAATTCGTATGCTTAAAACAATTATATTTTATATTGTATAATTATATTAATTTTAAATTAAAAAAAAATAAGTAGTGTATAAATGATTTCAAATATGAAAAGAATTATTAAAAAAAAGTTGAAAGTTATTCGACGATTATATATAAACTATTACTAATACGTATATGTGATCGAATTTGTGATACTTATTATTATTGGTATAATAATAAGATATTAATTTCGTTCAGAAGGGATTTTTTTTTTTTTTTACGTTATATCATCGATATTATTTCTCATGATATACTTTCAAAAAAAAAAATTTTAAAAAAAGAGGTAGTTTTTTTTTTTTATTATTTTAATATCTTTTCGTTGTCTTCAAAAAAACTAAAAAAAAAGTAAAAGAGACGTTGTAAAAATAAATCGATATATAACAAAAACTAAAATTATACTACTAATATCGAAATGTATACTATATAATACTACTTGGTTACGTATACAACACCACTCAGTCGCTTTATCTGTGTATATTTTATATAAATAAAAAAGTGTATATAAAGTAACGAAACAGATGAAAAAAAAAAATACAATTTCAAATATGTGCTACCGGTTTCTTTGTGCGGTTATCTTCAAAGCATAGTTCACTCTCGATCATCGAAAGAATAACGTAAATCTTTAGTGGATACATACACGTATATATATATATGAATATAAATATGTATACAATTTATCTATTTAAATATATCTTTATATATATTATATTCAGCACATAAAAGTATATATACAGAAGGTAAGAAGTGAATGAATTTGAAGTATGGATAAGAATATTATAATATTATAATATTTGAAGTATGTTTATAGTTACGTTGCGTATACTTTTTAAAATTAAAATCTAGCTATACTATAATATTGGTTTATATTTAGTATATATATATATATATATAGGTACATGATCAAATAACGTATTATACTATATACTAATATATATATATATATACTGATATGACGTTATTGATTGTTATTGTAACCCAAAAATTCCAAATTAAATTGTATTCAATATTATATATAGAATATTATTATTGTTATTATTATTATTATTATTATTATTATTACTTTATATTTTTTTTTTCTTATATTAATAATATTTTTAATTTTTTATTTTAAAAGGATTTTATATTAGATAAGTGTTTTATATGAAATGAACAGAGAATTTTTTTTTTTGTATTAACAAAACTTGTTGAAATTGAAACTATGAAATGAGGAAATAAAATAATGTGTGTTGTATAAAAACGTGGGAAAATATATTAAATTAATTTGTTCTTTTTTTTTTCTCTTCGATTATTATTATTAGAATATAATTTATAAGTGCAAAAAATATCTATAAAATATGGATTAATAACAATATTTCTATAATTTATAAGTAATTGTTTTTGTACATAAAGAATTATAAAAAATATGCACTTTTATTTAAAAAAAAAATAAACACATTAATTCATGTAAATTTAGTAAAATCAGGGAACCCCAATCAATAATAAATCACGAAAAGTTGATAAGTCTTGTCAAATTTTTATGAAACACTTGTCAACATATAATTTATCGGTTAATGAAATGGCACATAATTAATATCAAAAATACATGATTCGGAATCAAAAAAACATGTATGACAAATTGTATCAATGAAAACTGCGAAAAATAATAACATTTGGTGTTATATTGGTGCAGATAGTGGTAGCGATAATATTTACATAAATAACTATTAATTTCACATTCAACTTCCAAATTGACATAATGTTTTAAATCAAATTTAAAATCCCTCATTTTCAATTTTAGCATAACACACACACACACACACACGTACCCATATCAAATCACTCTCATAAATAGGTTAAGGTAAAAGCTTTATACTATATTTGGACAATAAAATATGTAAATAAATAAAAATTCCAATGTGTGAGGTAATGAGTTGTATATGCGGTGGGGAGGATTGTATAACATATTATTATATGCGATAAAATCTCGTATCCATACAACTATAATAAAATCAATCAGGATGAAAAAACAAAAAATTATACCGTTATTTTCTTCATTCAATATTTATATTCCTTTTTTTTCGTTTTTGTACTTTGCGGGATTCAATTTTATTATTATTATTATTATTATTATTATATTTCTTTGCATTTTGTTAGTATTCTTCTTTTTTTTTTTTTTGTTTATGTTGTTGCCTTTTTTTTCCATTCGATTCTGTTCTCATTCATTTTCAATATAACATTTGTGAAAGATATATTGTTTTCGTCTGACAAATGAACAGATCAATAAATCTTATAAAAACAGAATCGTCTTCAGGATATCAATGCAATAATAATATGTGAATGTACGAAATACAATATGTTCTCTATTAATATTATATGTTCTCTATTAATATTATATATAAATATAATACATTGATATAATGAATTCATTTTATATATATTTATTCAATAATGATATAACATTGATTTTGATGTTCATATGAAATCAATGTATAAAAATACAATACAATATAAAAAAAAAAAATTAAAAATTTTAATTCATTTTTATACAATTATATTGTAGCAGGTATGTTTTGTATGTATGCGTATATTTATTGAAAATTGTATAAAATAAAACATGTATATTTTACATAAATATTTCAATTTCAATACTCGCGACAATATATATACAATATACCATATATTATAACTGCACAAGGTAGACAAAATAAAACCTAAATACAACACTGAATTTTATAAATTTTAAGTTTTTTCTTCTCGTATATCCTGTCATTTTCTCATATACTCGATACTCTGACTTCTGTTATTATTATCATTATTATTATTATTATTATTATTATTATTGTTATTGTTATTGTTATTATTGGTATATACCATATATATTGTTGCGGTGGCTATGTTGTTGGCGGCTGAATCTATTGTCTTTTTCACCGTTAACAATATGGGCTACCGAATTTATTATTATTTATTTATTTATTTACGTTTTTTTCTTTTTTTTTTTGTTACATTTTTTAAAAACAATATTGTATGAAAAAGGAACGCCGCCGCGCGACATCGTCGTAGTTCTTTTTATATATTCAATCATCGGTCGCATATTCATCCATATCCATATACCATATACATATATGAATAAATATAAACATATATATACGATATAAAACGAATTATAATCATACAAAACTCTATCTATATATATATTGTATAAAAATTCCTTTTTTGGAAAGTTTTTGAAACTTTACATTTTGTTGGCGCGGAATATGTAAGAGAAAAGAAGAATTATATGGACGGGGAAAGAATATCTACAATATATGTAACCAATATATAATATATATAAAAATATACACAAATATTGCATTGAACAGATTACATTATATCTCACATAATCAAAAATAACACATTTTAAAATGAACTTTTGAAAGTTTTCATTTAATTTCATACATATGTAGGTATACAAACAACGCGTATATATTTATTATGGTTTATTTAAATATATGTGTATAATTGAAATTCTTTGTTTCCAGTGTGTTGTTGTTGTTGTTGTTGTACCAT
Organism: Bibio marci; assembly: GCA_910594885.2. NCBI lineage: Eukaryota > Metazoa > Arthropoda > Insecta > Diptera > Bibionidae > Bibio > Bibio marci. The sequence goes on along the minus strand of OU343117.1, from coordinate 32,413,099 downwards.
ATATAACATTAAAAGAGAAAAAGGATTGTTTATGAGGATTTTTCAATTGTACAATATATACATTATATTTTATTATACGTTGTTTATACTTCAATACTGTGTATTGTTCAAAATTTCGTATGGGTTATATATTATTCGTATATTGATATTGTTTATTTTTTATAATAAATTTTATAACTATAACTTTTTTTTTTTCTAAACATATACATAAATACATAAAGTAGAGCATAAATTAAAGTAAAGTTAGCAGGAAAACTATATACGCTATACGAATGTAATATATACATATGTGAGAACATACCGAATACTTTTTGTTGAAATTTAAGTATTGAAACGATTTACTGAATTGTTCCGATCGATATGATAAATTCTAAAAATTTTACAGACCATTTTGTACGCAATAAAATTTACTAAATGAATTGTAAAAAGTAGCAATGTAAGAAGAAGCGTTGTGTGCGGTGATAAACAATTGCAATTTGTGTGGACTGGGGTATATTTCAATATTATTTAAAATAATTACATACTAACAACTATGGTGTAGCTATACAAGCCCTAGTAACAATTTGACCGTGCTTTGAAAAATCAGGGAAATTTCCGTGGAAAAGATATATTGGAATTTGTCCAAAGAATGTCCATAGATTTTCCACTAATATAATAGTATTTTATTTAGGTCACTTGAAATCTTTGGATGGTCAGGGAAATAGTTCCAACATATATCCACGGTATTGTATATTCATAATTTATTTCACCAAGAGAATGTTTCAAATTTTTTTATAATTTGTTTATGTACATATGATCCTTACTCTTTTTAATTTATTTTCATAACTTTTAAAACAACCAGCAACTCAAATAGATATATATTTCCGAGTAATTTTATCTTATCTATATCTCTTATTATATATCTTATTTTATCTTCCAAATTTCTACAAAAGTATACTATGAATTTATTAATTTAATCTTATAATTAAATTATTTTTTACATAAGAAAATTATAAATATCATACTTTTTATTTATTTTTTACATATTTATTACAATAAATTTTGTTTCAACAATTTACAACCTGTTATAACAAAATTTTTGTGTGAGTGCACTTGTCGCATGACATATTTTTGTCAAAATCCGTGGATCTGCTCACAAAAAATATGCATATAAATTCGATGGATATTCTGTGGAATAATAGCAACGAGAAATAATTTTAAGAAGAATCCGTAAAAATTATCATCGGAAATATATAAATAATCGAAGGATATTTTTTATAAAAATCATGGATTTTGTACTGATTATATAAAATTCCAAGATCCATACATATTTCCTCGGATTGAAACTACAGACTACTACATATAATGCCTAAATTTAGCGGACAAACTGCGGACGGTGTTAGTATGGAGATGACTCCTTTATTTTCTAACAAGACAACGAGCCAAAATAAACTTTAAGCAAAGTCACGAAACAAAATGTATTCATTTATTGAAATAACCATTACGTAATCATTAGATCTAAATCCTATTGTATATATTTGTACTAAATTGAAGATAAAACAGTGCGAAAAAATGTAACTATCTACGATTTGAATGAAATAATTTAACAGATTAAAAGAGGTCTGCGGAGATTCTTGGTATATTGACATAGAATTTTACCGAAAAAATGATGATGGTAATGGTAGCAAAATTTGGCTATAATGTTTTTCATCAAATATTGTACAATCAATCGTCCAATCAAAATAAGGTTATAAACATTTTCAAAAATTCTAGAAAATATCGTAACATGCCTTATATAATTATTTCTAATTATTGTAAGTTAAAATAAATAGATACAAATTAATATTTATTTATTTAGAATTTAAATAAATATTAAAAATATATTTAGATCAAACAATTTTTATTTGCGAATTATATATATATATATTTGTATTTATATATTAATATAATATATTCGCATATATTACATGCATATGCATAAAATAAAAGAATTAAATATTGCGGTACAAGATATAATACAATATAAGATAAAGAAATAAAAATTTGTAATTTATAAACACGTAATATAATATAAAATATAATTTAATATTTTATATAAATGTAAAATGTAATGTAAATAGTAAATGTACTATACTTACATTTATTTTCATATTATATTCCTATATAATATTGTAAAATATAATAATGTACCATTTATAATATGTTCAATTTATTCAATCCTATATGAATATAATATAGATTTCAATATTATTATAAATATATAGCTGTAGTATATATAAACTGTATGCACAAAGTAATATTTATCAGGCAGCAAGCATATATAACAAAAACACAAGTTATATATACCAATAATAACCAAACAAACAATAATAATCAATATAATATGTATACATTTATTTATTTCATATATTATATATATATGTTATATGGTAGATACGAAGAATATATATGAACAATTGTATTTGTAACTCTACTGTGTATTTAATATAACTATATCTATCCATACATAAAATATCATATCATATATATATACAATATATAAAAATATATAGAGCACATAAAAACTATAAAATATAAATTGAATATAAATAACGGTATATCTAGATTATAATACCATTTTCCATACATGATTACACGTGTAGTTTATGTTACCTGTCTACTAATCAAAGAGTTCCTGTTGTGTCAAAATATTTTTCCAATATATACTCATTCGTCTATTCTTTTTATAATGATAAATGATGTTTATATTTTTATGATGTTGATGTTTGGTGTGCTATTTTATTTCACCATATATATTTATATACTAAATAATTTGTATATATGGTAACATAAGGTATATAGAAGACTCTATTATATTAATATATATATATATATTCGAATAATATATATGATCGACTGTATATATTATTATTTTCATATTACATAAATAATATTATGTTGATCTATTTGTAGTGATATAATTTTATTGACCAAATAGAAAAAATAAAAATAAATAATATATATATGATGATGATGTTGATGATGGTAATGATAATGATGATGATGATGATGATGATGATTATTATTATTTTTAATCCCATTCAGAATTTTTAGAAATGTTATGAGTCATTTTATTTTTTTTCGTCAATTATATATTGTTATTTGTTGTCCCATATCGTTCGTCCATGAGATGAGATTTAAAATAGATTATTTAATAATTTATTATAAAAGTATATTTTTTAAACAAAGTGATTTTATATAAATAATATATATAAATAGTAACGAATTATTTACAATGCGAAATGATTAAGAAAGTTTATTGTGCAAGTGTATGTACAGACATTTAAATAATTTATCATTTATCGTATTATTATATTATAATATTATAATTAATATATTATACTCGCGCTTACATATAATGTACTGAAATATAAATATATTCTTTATGGTGTAATAAAATTATATATCTGATTAATTTTAATATTTAATTTTACTAATTAATTATATTGTATATTTAATTTGATAAAATGTCAAGGTTTATTTTGGTTTTTATTTTAAAATTCTTTTTATAGCACGATAATCATTAGATGATAAAGCATTTGTTATTTAATTGAATTTTTTTTTTATTTTATTTATTTTATAAAAATGTGATCGATGAAAAAGATCACTTTGGAAATAATACACAGTGGTAGCATTCATACTAATCAATCGTGAAATATCGGCTTCAAAATATTAGTCATGACTGAACCATTTATGTGTGTGTAAACAATTAAAAATAAATATGAAAATAAAATAAGCTCGTTTGCAACATAGTGTTTTTAGTTATTCAGCTACTTTAACTGATAAAATATATATTTTTATTTAACCGCTGAAACATAACATTAAATTTTTTTTTTATTTAATGTCAATATTATCATATTTTCAATGCAATACGAATACCAAATATAACCAAATATTAATATTTTTTTGTCAAATAATCATTTAGTTATCGAATATTCATATATATATATATATTATTTATATACAATTTATTAAATATAATTAATGCGAAAAATTAAAATTGGTTAATGAAATTTAACCAAAATTGTAAAGAATTTTAAAATTTTTACCTAAATACATAAATATATACATAATTAATTTATTACATAACAATTTTCCATTTCATATTTTCTCTTCCCTTTTTTAGTTTCATAATATAATAATATGCTTTTTTTTCTCTCCTTTTTTACATATTGTACATAAATTGAATAATAAAATTAAAATCATTAATATTGTATAATAAAATAAAATATATGTTATAAAAATGTTGTAGCTAGAGCTATATACGAATATGAGAAATGTATTCAAGATATATTGAATATATGAGATTTTAATTTATTTATTTATACATACAATACATTCATTTGGAAAAAAAAAAAAATAATGACGACCATATAATATAATTATTATCAATCCATGTATTTTAATATATTGAAAATGTATATAGTATTTATATTATAATATATATATGAATACATATATGTATATATGGTATATATGTTTATAAATGAATGAGTCGACATCACTCGCTTTATAGCCATAATGTCCGCGTATGGACTTTTCGTCTGGTTCCCATGTTGATCCTCTATATATATATATTTGATTGGTATATAATAATAGTATAAATAACCATATATACATATATATTCTTTAACCAACGTTACATATATCATATTGTTAAAGTTAATCTATATATATATACATGGTAAAAATATACCCGTAACTACATGTATATATTTATATAAGAAATAAAATATACATATAATAAAAAGAAACGAGGTTATATGGTTATAATGTATATTTTATTGTCTTTTTCCTGTATATGCAACCCAATAATAATAATAATAATAATAATAATAATAATAATAATAATAATAATAATAACAATATTAACGAAAATGTAAAATCGAAACATATTGTTGAGTTTTAGCCTCTGTCTTCATCTTTTCTGTATTTTATTTATACATATTTATATTTAAAGTTATATTGTACTTCATTTATTTATATACACAGTAATGCTCAAAAGTGTAACAGAAAAATTTAAGTTATGTATTTTATAGCATTACTTTTAACATAATAATTAGATATTTTGAATGGTAGTCTTAAGGGATATAAATAAACAATATATTTTAAATTTTTTGTAATCATTTTTGATAACAATTAATACTTTCGAAGATATTATATAGCGAACTACCTGTTTTCATTACTTTATTATATTTGGTGCCGTAGAACTGCCACGTAAACGTTTATTACATTAAATACCTTTCGTCCTTAAAATATACATCAATCATTTTTCTGTATATACACATCACCGCTAAAATTGTTTGCTGTCGATTTATATAAAAATATAATTATTATTGCAAAAGATATACTAAATTTATTTAATTCTTTCACAATTGCGTACACTTTACTTTTCGACAAAACTGTATATCATTTTTTTTTTCCTTTTTTTTTTATTTTTTAACATTTAATAATATACCATTTAGTTTTATAGCTGCTGCTGCTGCTGCTGCTGCTGCTGTTGCTGTAGTTGTTATATTGTTACTGGTTACAATCTATTACTGTGAGCGCAGAGTTTCGTCTTTCTTGTTCTTCGCGTCTTTTTATTTATATATATATACAATATATACATATCTCAAACAACGAAAAACCAAACATATATATACCATAAATACTATAAACATGTACACCTATATATTGTATAAGACAGTACATGTACACATCATACAGCAGGTGTTTCCTTAAATCATGCATTTATTAAAATATTCTTGTGATAGCATTCGTCATGAATTTAACTTCCCATATGTCTTGTCGATTGTTTGAATTATTCATTTAAAACAGCTTTTGTTGTCTGCATAAGTGTATAATGTGTATATATTGAGTACAGTATGCAATATATATATATTATATATATATGTAATATGGATTGTAAAATTTATGTTATTAATATTATAATATATAATTTTTGCGATTATTTTATATAAAACCGTATATATACAATATATATTTTTGAATCTAACTAAATCTATAAAATGTGTTTTTTTTTGTGTTACGTAATGTTTTTCAATGATTGTTGTAATAATATGTGTAAATTATATAAATTATATAATACAAAAATGTTACAACGATATTAGATATTTTAAATTTATTACTAAATTGCTGATAATAAATTTGATGTATTATAACCATAAATGTGCAATCATTGTCATTTGTTTTTGTGTTACTTCACATATATATAGCAATAGCATCAATTTTCTCCTACCTTGTGGATTTCATTCCTAGGACTATCTTTTGTAATATCCTTCACATTCCTCCTCCGGGTGTGAACAAAAACCAACCTGATTTGAATATCAATTCTTGCATATATATGTAGTAAGTAAAGTTGCTTACATTTTTTATAATCTATAAAAATTTGTATATTATGTGCTTATATAAAAATTCAATGACATAAATCATAATATTGTAGAAAGACTACACTTTTATATATATAATTGTGTAATTTTACCAAACATTTTCAATAACATTCATTTTGGTAAATGCCTGCGAATATAACAATTCACCAATTGTTCTGCACAATTATCTAAAGATATTAATGTTTCTTTAATTTCATTATTTTTTCTATGATTGATTACTGAATTAGTTGTTAATCTTTCAGTAGTCTCAGCTGAAAAAATTAAGCAATATATTATGATGATATAGTGGAACTTAATATATTTTTAAAATTAATTTAATATTTTTCTAAATGTATATTGTGATTTATTTATTAATATTTTTTCGTTGTACATGTTTAGTTTTAGGTCTAGCTAACAAATATATAAATTCCTATATAAAATTCCATCATTAATCGCATTTCAAAATACTTTGAGATCATAAAAATATAAATTACTATATATACATATATAACTTCTACATACACATGACCACACAGACAATATACGCACACAACTTTCATTAAATATTTAACATTTATATTATATATTTTTTAGCGTGGTTCGCATACACAAAAATATCATTAAAAAATAAAAATTAAATTAATTAGAATATTTCACATTTAAATATTATAATCTGGTGATGTACACTACAAAAATAAAAAATTGGTACATAGTTAAGTATATCTCAAAGTAACATAGAAAAACGAAGTACATTTTTAATATATAAAAAATTTACCGTAAACAATTTTGTATAAACGTCACCTTTCCTGTCCTTTTTTTTACGGTATTTGATTGAAAAAAAAATATAAAAAAAAATAGAATTATAAAAGAAACTAATTACCAATTCATGTCTTATTCATTTACATAATTAAAATCTATTTAAAAAAAAAAGTATATGTGTACATTTTATAATATTGTGTGTTTTGTTGTACCCATATATTGTATGGTATATATGCGTGAACATAAGATATATGTGAACATATATAATTTATAATAGGTCTTTCTAATCTACCATATATAAGCTACTTAACAAATAATTAATATAAAAATTGGTTTCAATCGTAAGTTCTTTTTTTTTTTTTTTCTGTCTTTCTTTTGTTATTTTTTATTTTTTTTTTTCTGTGCTCCAAACGTCTACAAATGAATATATCATATATATATATATATATAATCGTACATAAACATGAAAATATATATATATGGTATATACAATATAATCTATATATCCATAAATACAAAAAATATTTAATTTATATACCTATACATAACTAAACATCTTGTACATTTATAAATTATAATAATTAAAAAATATGTTAAAATATAATTGAAATATCATCTCATATAAGAGCAAGTTTTTTTTATATAGTTATATATTATATTTATTTATTTTTATATACTTTTTATGTACTCTGAAATATAGAATTCATATTTATTTAGTTTCATTTATATACAATATATAATATATAGGAAGTTTTATACATACATTTAAATTTGATATTGATTTTGGTTTTCAATTCATTTGTAAAATATTATAATATATAATATTTGGCAGCATCGAATTCAAATTCATAATCAATCAAAATTTTCTATATATATGGTATATATAGGTTGTGGTGGTGGTTATACGTGTATATATTTATGAGTAATTTTATATGCGTCTATATGAAATATGATGATGTATAAATAAAAACGTATATATATATATAGAAGTACATAACATAACGTACAGTATATAACTACATATACCATATATATTTATGTTATAAAGTTCATTTTCTGAAATTAAAGCGTTTTTGATGACTGGTCAAAAATTTAAATTAAAATATATCTGTTATAATAAATGTATATTAAGTATATGCATAGACATATATGTGATGGTTATAAATTTAAATAAAATATATATATATATATTAATTATATGGTGATGATTATGATGCTGATATTGGTTAATTTATAAATATATATATTTTTCAAATACACAATATATTATTTACAAATACGCATATATAATTTTAATGTATATATCCCTAGTAACACTGTCCGTAGTTTGTCCGTAAAATTTCCGCATTATATGTAGTAGGTCCGTAGTTTCAATCCGAGGAAATATCTATGGATTTCTTACGGATATCCGCTGGAATTTTATATGATGAGTACAATCCTGTCCATGGATTTTTATAAAAAAATGTCCTTGGATTATCCGCGTATATTTCCGATGATAATTTCTACGGATTTACCTTAGATTTATTTCTCGTTGCTATTATTCCACAGAATATCCGTAGAATTTATATGCATATTTTTTGTGAGCAGATCCACGAATTTTGACAACAAAAATACGTTATGCGACAAGTGCACAAACATTTTGTTATAACAGTATGTTATTTATATTTTCTTATGCAAAAAATAATTTAATTGTAAAATTGTAAAACTCTTGAATAATTGGTGAAATAAATTATGAATACAAAACCACGGATACATGTTGGAAATATTACCCTAACCATCCAAAGACTTCAATTGACCTAATTAAAATACTATTATATATTATATTAAGCGGAAAATCTATGGGCATTCTTTGGAAAAATTCCAATATATTTTTTCCATGGTAAATATGTGGTATTTTTCCACGGAAATTTTCTTCATTTTTTAAAGTACGGACAAATTGTTGCTAGGGATAGCTCTCTCTCTCTAGTTATTAAATATATGTATTTATAATATATTATTTGTCTGATATATTCAGAAATGTAAATACAATTTATGATAGTTCATTCAATGATATTCATTTATACACTTATATATACAACATATAAAATTTATTCAGTAATCTGAAATATGGTTACAACTTTATTTTATTATAAATCAATCAAACAATTAATTATATCAACTACTGTACTGGTTGTATTATATCGTTTATTTTATTTATATATTTACCAAAAACACCGAGAAATAATTATAATTTCCATAGATCGAGCATTATTAATTATATTTGTATTAATTTTTTGTTAAGTGTTTGGTGGTGGTGTATTCGCATAATAATATATAAAGAAAATATCAATTTACACAAAATTTTACTATATAATAAATTTATTAAATTACAACAAAAATTATATTTATTTATTTATATGATGATCTAATTCTTAAATTTTAACCACCGCATTTCTATATATTTATATATGCTTCTCGTGCTTAAAGTAATTTTTTAAAATTTTTGTTTGTTAGCAAGATGTTTTGTTATCAATTATTTTTGGTCCACCAAACACGAAGACTCTATATATATATATTCTGCTTATAAATCTTTTCCAATGGTTAAGACATGTTATTTTATAATAATATATAATTTTCTATATATGTATGGTATATAATGACAATATATACAATAACATACCATCTAGTCGGACAATTCTTAATTTTTGTGTTCATATGAAAATATGTATTATATTAATGAGTGTTATGGTATTTGTATGCAAAAAATAAAATAAAAAAATTGAAGAATCTCATTGTGAATATTTTATTTTAAACAATTTTTTATTTTATTGTAAAATAATAAATAATGTATAGTGAAAAGTTACATCTTCGTGTAAATTTTAGATGTTATTCAGTTATTCATTATTTCAAATAATAATTGTATATACTTAACTTATATATATTATAAACGTACATAAACATATACGAGAATATATATATGTGTAATTTTACTAATAATATTTATCATATATATATTTTAAATAAAAATATAGTATATAAACACATAACAATCTCTACACTGTAGGTATTGTTATATATTATATATTATTATTAATATTATAATATTATTATTAGCATTATTATTATTATTATTATTATTATTATTATTTGTATTATTGTGTATACAATTGTTTATTGTAAAAATATGTTACAAAAACCGTATGGTCAACATTGTAAATTTATATATATATAATGTGTCTTGTAATAGGGTGAGTATGTGACGGCATTATATTATGCTTTATTTTGACACAAAATTTTCACATCTCGTTAGATGGCTTCGACTATGGCAACCTTTTTATTACGCTGTGAATTTAACTCTACACGTGTTGTACTATTAATATCCACTACATTTCTACACAACAAGAAGATTTCAGTTTAAACTGTATGTCAGACGTTTGTACGGCGATTGTAATTCCATTCGAATTAATGTTGCTCAAGGTGTTTAGTTGATCAGTACATGATTTTTTTTTAGTCTAAATCCAGTTTATTCCATCAGAAGCACAGGTTCGATAAATTTTTAGATTCTTCAATTTAAAATCTGGTAATCTGGCATTATAAAATATGTAATATACAATATTCTTTGGCTAGCGACAAAAAAACCATTAAATTTAGTAATGTTATTAGAAAAAAATATAAAAAAATAATTGATCACCAACATTTTTCACAAAAATGTGTCTTATTAAATCTGATAATATTTATAATTATAATTAATAAAATAACAAAATACTATCTTACACAGTATTTGCGAGGTTTAAAATTAAATTCAATAATAATTATAACAAAAATTTAATAGTAATAAATCTATATGTGGACCGGTCTAATAAGGTTATACATATATAATTTTTCTATATTTCCAATCGTTTTGCTATAGAGGAATGAATGCACTACATCACAGGTTCACCCTATATATATATATATATAAACATAAAAGTAAGTGTATGTAGTATTATTAAACTTATAAAATCATTGTGCATATGCATAAATATATACCAATAGCTTCGAGATATTAAATTTTACACAAAAGCATGTTTGTAAAGAAAGAAAGTAGCTGATAAATTTGTTAATTCTGATTTTCTACTATATAATATATATATATATATTACTAAATATGCCCAAGTATATATATACGAGTACACACACATATAATATGTTTTGTAATAATAATAATAATAATAATAATAATAATAATAAAATTGTAACAATTGTTTAAAAAATATTTGTTAAAAAGTTTTTTATGATGATGGTAAGTATAGAAAGAAAAGTAAAAATATAGATGAATATATTGTAGTTATTTAGTTATATTATAATAACGGAACATCTTTTTCAAGTAATAAATTTAAAATGTTTCTATATATATTTTTAATATTTATATAAATATATATTATTTATATTCTGGCAGACAGAGGTATACCGCATTATAGAGCTCGCAATTTACCTTTTGCACTGCACCATATACACCTATTTATATATACAATATATTGTATAATATATGTAGTATATAATATTAAAGTTCATATATACAATATAAAATATATATATTCTAATAATTTATAAACCAAATAACGTAAGTACATATACTATAAAAATTACAATTGTATGTACTTTCATATCAATGTACTCTAAAATATATAAATTTTATACACAGTATTATATACAGCGTATAATAACTATATGGTTTTACTAGTAAGTATATATATACAAAAGTTATATATTGAAGTAAATGAAGCATGCAAATTACTATATATATTTTCTTTCTTCAATTCAGAATAATAATAATAATAATAATAATAATAATAATAAAAATATATATATATAGAAAATATAGCATAACCTATAACTACCTTACATTTTTTATAGAATGTATTCAAAAAAAAAATTAAAGAATTTATTAAATTCCATTGTATAGTTTTCTTCACACATGAATGGATATAAATCAATAATACAACATAGTAATATATATATATATATATAGAGAGATAGTAATAGTTTATTTATTGTATCTATATACGCTATATACGCAGGGTGTTTTTTTAAGTATGATTAGAACATTAAACATTGAATAAAACATAGGAACAATAAACACTTCCAAAACGCGCATGCAAAATGTCTTAAAAATTACTGTCAATAGTCCAAGCTTCATGAAATTTATTTTTAGTTATGTAATTTTTTAATTTTGCTGAAAATTCGAACCGATCGATTAACATAACAGCAACCCGTTTTACACATTTACCATCGATATATATATATATAAGTTTTAAGAAATAAAATATAATTATATTTTTTTCAAAATTTAATGTTCTATAGCACACTTAAAAAAACACTCTGTGTGTATAGTAATCTAATCCATTTAAAATATAGAATGTATATATATAGTTTACAGTAAAAGATATATAGGCAATATGTATAGAGAATATATTGTTAAGAAAGTAAATATAAAATACATATATATTTTATATATACATAAGTATTATTATAATATAGAAAAAGTTATGATTATTGGCAAAGAAAATAGTTTTTTTGAGCACGTGCTCTTAATTCTTTTGAGCGCGCGAGTTATTTAATGTTTCTTTATTATTAAGATTCGCTGCTTATATGTTTACTGAATTCAACCGTGATCTATTTATTTTTAAATTCATTGTTCAATTATATGGATGAAGATTTATGATGTATGGTATATATGGTATATATATAAATATGTTGTATGTACAATATATATATATGGTATATATAAAATTTAAACAGTGTAATTGTATATATATTATATAGAAATGTTTGAAAAATGTAATTTATATAATTTTGTGGTAATGTGTTTTATATTATATGTGTTATATAATATAATATTTAAGCATATTAAATTATTTAAAAGTGTGTCAATTTTAAATTGAATTTTATAATATAGAAATTTTAGTGCATTTTATTTCTAATGCAGTGGTACCAGTGGATAATAATAATAACAAAAAATAAATATATCCCTAGTAACACTGTCACCGTAGTTTCAATCCGAGAAAATATATATGGATTACTTGCGGATGCCCTCTGGAATTTTATATGATAAGTACAGAAAATATATATGGATTACTTGCGGATGCCCTCTGGAATTTTATATGATAAGTACAATCTTATCCATGGATTTTTATAAAAAATGTCCTTGAATTATCCGTATATTTCCGATGATAATTTCTACGGATTAGCAGTATTTCTCGTTGCTATATTATTCCACAGAATATCCTTTGAATCTATATTCATATTTTTTATGAGCAGATCCACGGATTTTGACAAAAATACGTCATGCGACAAGTGCACTCACACAAAAATTTTGTTATAACAGGTTGTAACTTGTTCAAACAAAATTTAATTTAATGTAATAAATATGTAAGAAATAAATAAAAAGTATGATTTTCTTATGGAAAAAATAATTTAATTGTAAAATTGTAAAACCACTGTTTTGGATAATTGGTGAAATAAATTATGAATACAATACCACGGATATATGTTGGAAATATTACCCTGACAATCCAAAGATTTCAATTGACCTAAATAAAATACTATTATATTAAGTGGAAAAATTACAATATATTTTTACCATGATAAATATGTGAATTTTTAACAGGGAAATTTTCCTCATTTTGCAAAGTACGGACAAATTGTTACTAGGGATGTTATACTGGATGTATACGATGATTTTATATAGTATTATTATATTTCAGAAGAAAATTTAAATTTAATTTATACACACCAGTGACAATATATTTTTATTTGACCACCTTATCAATTGATCTAATCAAGAAGTTTTAACGTAATTTGTTTAGTTATATGCATATCATATTCTGTTACATTATCGATGAGTGCATGTGATTTATTATAAAATCGCATAAACGACATGCATATATATATCATGCTATCTACTATCTATATATAGTGTGAGTGTGACAGTGTGGTGGGTACAAGGGAATTAACATAAAATTAAATATCAATAAATTTCAATTCAATCTATATACAATATATAGAATTAAAAATTTCACTTTGAACTTGATAATACTTCCGTCTTCATAGATACAAAATTGCATTTTTAATGTTATTCTATAATATTGAAATTAAATCCTATATATTCATTATAAATATTATATATATATAGTAAAAATGAATAAGATTATAATACTATATATATACCGACACATATATAGTTATTATAAAAATTAAATATAATTGTGATCAATGATTAAACTATATATTATATATATGTAATATAGACTATCTATAACTATACAATATATATATAAATTTATAAATAACTATATAGTAGATACTACGCATAACTTGTCATTTAAAACACACGTCGCATTCTATTAAATTTTTCACTATTATATACTCTCGTATATAAATTGTAATTTTAACCTTATAAAGAAAATTTATATTAAATTGTATATAGATTGATATTGTCTGCACCTATTGTATATTAACTCTATATATATATATATATATATAATAGTAAAAATATCCATATAGATTCATATATATATATATATATATTTTGTATACTTATGTTATATGTACCATTCAAATATAATATAATATAATATAATATAAAATTAAATCTAAATAATAAAAAACATTGTATAACTTTTGCGTAAAAAAAAAGTGCTGTACAGAATTTCAAATTATAATAATGAATGGTGTGTGCATTTTATAACAAAATATTTCTATACATATATATTATATATATATATCCTTGACTTTGTCAATCAGATCACACTTGATATTGTATCTGTAGTATATATAGTTATGCGTATTTGTATGTTATTTTTGTATGTAATTTATATTTTTATATACTATTTTATAATATATGAATGCAGCAGCAGCAGCAGCAGCAGCAGCAGCACCGCTCATATATACCATATTACAAATATATAAATAAATAAATAAATAAATAAATAGATAAAACAAATACAATATATTATTATAGAGTTTATCAATATATCAATAAATATATAGAGGATTTTACCGCATATTGTCTGTATCACGCTTATAATATATTGTAAAAAAAAAAAAAACGCTGTGGTGTGTGGCGTTCTTTCTTTTAAACACATTCATTTATTTGCTACTTTAGTACAATATGAAATAAGACAGTTGAATGAAATGAAAACAATGAAAGGTATATGAAGATAAAAAATAAAAAAAAAAACATAAAACTTAAAATAATAATAGTAATAGTTATAATAATAATAATAATAATAATAATAATAATAATAAAAACAACAACAATCAATAAATGCAAAAGCAAAAAAAAAAAAACACCGTAAGAAATAAAAAGAAAAGATCAATTATTAGACTGCCAAACAATTACATTATTGATGACTTCTTTATATTGCCATAACAAAATATATATAATAATAAATTTCAATAACAGAGCACAGTAGACGCCCACTAAATCCGATATAAATCACACTTGTCAATAAACCTGTATTTTTTTTTTCTTTTTTAAAATACAGTTGCCTACTCCTCATCGCATCGTCGTCGTCGTCGTACTAGCGTAATCATCGTCATCATTATCGTTATGTTGTTCAACCATAAATCTATGTACATACCATATATTGTATATACGATATTTTTTCACATATATATATATGATATATGAAAGAAATTATAATATATATATATTGAATAAATAATATATATTATTTGCATATAAATTTATTTATTATATTATAAAACATATAACATGAATTATGATTATATTTCATAAATCATAATTTTTGAAATTTTCATAAATTCTATAACATATCGCCCATATATGACCATATATATAAATAATGTTTCTGTTGTATTATATACATATGCCTATATTTTATATAATACATTAAATTGGAACTTGCGATATAGTTATAATAAGATCGCACCAACGATCAGTGTAATATCATACATAATTGTATGGGAGAGGGCAATTCAATAAGTACATTTTTATATCAATTTAAGTACGATACTTAAATTTCTCTATCGAATTGTACTATTATATTTCTTTTTCAAAATATATATTTACAATATCTGATGAAACGATATATAGTGATCATTCCAGAAAATAGTTGCCATATAATTTTTTCAACTAATGGAACTGTCCGGGTTTAGCCAATATATTCAATAGATCCTTTTGACGACTTTTTCTTTAATTTTTTTTTTTCAATAATAAAACTTTATTTGACTCATATATATTCTTTTATATTTATACGCTTAGCCAATATATTCAATAGATCCTTTTGACAACTTTTTCTTTAAGTTTTTTTTACAATAATAAAACGTTATTTGACTCATTTATATATTCCTTTATATTAGTTATACATATATATATATGATATATAAATAAAACAAGATTATTATTTATAAATTTAAAACAGAAACTATATATTTAATACACGAGTGTATGTGTAATAATAATATCTAAAACAACAAAAAAATTAATGAAATGTATACAACAGGTGGGTTCACATTATATATATTACATATAAAATCAATAATCAACCACACACTATATCATCGTCATCTCATTATTATTGTATATATATTGTATATAATGATCATTATACATATGAATAATCACATTGTGTTAATGATATATGTCTATACATATCAAATCACAGAATATATATATTTCATCCATATAAGAAAACTATATCATTTTTATTTAATAAAAAAAAAAATAAAAAAATATTACATTACAATGATCGTATATTTTTTATTTTTCGTTTGTGGTCCTTCGTCCCTCATATCAACTTTTAAACCATATCATCAAAAATATATATATATTTGAATATGTTACGTTTTATGTATATGTATATCATAACCGTTCCAATATATCATTTTATTAATATATAATAATATTATTATTTTTTTTTTACCACATCTTCTCTATAAGACAATACAATTTTTTTTTTTTATGTCAGTTAATGTTGTTGCATTTATTAATATTAATTTTAGTATATATAGAGATCGTATTAAATTGCAGCACATAGATATGTATGCATATAATAATATAATATATACATAATATTGTTAATTATAACTAGCAGCTTCCATATATATCGATACACCACAATAATTATATCCTTTAGGGCAATATTTTATGTGTGCGTGTGTGTGTGTGTGTGTGTGTCTGTGCGTGTACATATGTATCTTTTATTTTTTTTTATGCTTGCTAAAGTATAATTTAATGCAGTAGCCTGAAGTAAAATTATTAAAAGATTTTATATGGAAAAAAATAAAAAATAAATAAATAAATAAGAAAGAAAAATGATGACCAAGAAAAATTTAATGGGAAAAAAATTACATATTTATAACTTTATGTATATGTTGAATATATGTATAGAATATGAGTTATATGTTTTTGGACAAGAACGCATTGATAATTTATAAAAGTATTTTTTCCCTATATACTATATTATTTAAACTATATATTGTAATAGGGCTACCATTTAGGAATATACACGCACATGCTAAATTTAGTCAATATTGTAATTATTTTAATGCTTTATCATGCGACTATAAATATATAACCACCTATTGATTACTTGAGTCCATGAGTGTAAAAATTGAATTTCAAAAAATATTAAATAGAATTAGATAATAATTTACATTGAAATAAATTTATTTTAAATTTTATAAGCATTTTTAAAGTATCCAAAAAAGTATTGGAAATTTTAAGAAAAGATGGAAAATTTTAAATTTAAAATACACTCGTAATAACAGCAATAGCATTTTTATAAGAATTATTATTTAATTAAATTTCGTATATACTACACTCAGATATATGCAATAACAGCATATATAATAAAATTAATAATCTATCTTATTATTATTATTAATTAAAAAAGGTATCTAGGAAAATTTGTTAAACCTATATATACTCGCATCTCGTTTACACTATCTTGCACTTGAATATTTTTGTATGTTTATTTAACAACATGTTTTATCTAATTTAATTTTAATTCCTTCATATTTAATCACTACATTCATAAGAGTCTTTAGATCCACCATAATATTTTGTATATAATTATATGTACACAATAATCTTTAATGATCGCATGACACATTTAAATCAATCTACTTAAAATAATTAACATTATTATATATAGATTATAATTATACAATACCATATTAAACAGTTTTGTATTACACACTATAGAAATATTGTATATAATTCACAAATTCTCAAATCTTCTATATAAGATGTAAAAGTTGCTACTGCACAATTTTTCCAATTAGTTTTCCATGTATATTGATTGGACGAAATTCATTAATGCCAATTGCTATTATTTTTCAATTGTTATAAAATGGGTAGCCTGGAAATTCAAATTTCATATTTCTTAATCTATTATAAATTTATAAAATGTAATATCAAATAATAATACATTATAAATAAATCAGTTCTATAATATTTTGTGATACTGAAAAAGTAATTTATATAAATTTATACAAATCTCACTAATATAAGATTTTGTTATATATTTATTTATACAAACATATATGTTACACCCTTCATCTCAAAAAATCAGATATACTATGAAGTAATCATTTCATAATTTTCAAATAATATGTACCAGTAATAGTTTTGATGAAATCACTCAATTTTTCGATGTTATATATCTTCAATATAATCACCAACTTTGGTCATCCACATCTTTCATCATTAGCATCAATGTTTTCACGACTATATTTTTGAAATGATAACTCATAAAATGTTGTACAATAGATACACAATTATTACCATATACTATTTTCATCATTTCCAAAGTCTCGAAGAAAAATGATCTTCCAAAGTTTAAAACAAAATTTAACTTTATTTTTTTTGCTAAATTCATTTATGTACCGATGTGTCTTTCTAACAACAACCAATAGCACACACAATAGATGATGTCACCTTTGGTTTATAAAATATTCTGAATGTTCGGGAATTTTTGAGACAAAAGGTGTGGTGTACTATATGTATTTTATTTTGTGTATACATTTTAATTTCTATTAAAATAATAAATATATATAATCTTAAAAAACAAAAATTGCATCAATAATTCACAGACGACCCTCTGGTATTAAAAACATATTCAGTAAAGTTATTTAGCGCACTATCTTATATATTTTGTTGTTGTATATTTTGTGTACATATATATTATATTTATTTTTATATATATTTTGTAATATTTTATATCACTATTATATATTAACATTTGCAATATAGTATAAAATGATTATAAATTATATATATATGGTATATGTTATATATAGGTAAAACATTTGAGATGTTATTTCTTAATATGTTTATATCTTATATATTCACGTAAATGTTATACGTAAATAATATAGTATTAGTATATTGTGTATAGCATATATATATACAATATATAGCATGTTATAGTTCTATCATATAAAATTAAAATTCCTTTTGCTACTTTATTAGCAAAAAGCCATATATTTATCGCCTCCGCAGTAAAATTTGCATTAACTGATAAGTTTCTTTTGCGGTTTTCTTCTTTTTTTTTTCCTTTTTCATTCTATAAATATTTGCATATACACCTAATAACTAAATACTATATAAATTTTGCATATCGCTATAAACACTTTTATACAATATAAAATATAAAAATAAATATCGTATCATACAGTCAGGTACATAATAATGTAATAGAGGTGTTTATGTACAATACAGTGTGTTGTTTTATTATATATTATTACATTTTTTATATTACATTTAAATACCATAAATGAACAATTATAATTGTGTATGCGCTTATATTATACAATATTATGCCATACATTATTTTGACATATTACATAAATAGCTGTCATAATTTATAATTCTTATACAAATATATTAATAGTTTAATAAATATATACAATATAACAAAATAGTATCCGTCATGAATTGCGAGAGGTTGCGAATAAATCAATTTAATGTATTATATGTACTGGCATGCGAAATATTTTTCACTATTTTTTATGTACACAAATATATGGTAATTGTTCGTTTATGTATATAATCTAAAGTAAATTATTACCAGCTATTGAAAAATAATTGCAGATCAATTGATGAACTAATTATATACTCGCATATTACAGAGTAATTTATCAACTTGAGTGATGTGTAATGTTATATATAGATGCCCAAGTGACACTATTGTCCGACGTCCTATAGGCGTATATGTCTGAGTAATAATGATGCGAATATATAGCACGAAATATTTAAAAATTTAACAACAGACAAAGAATAAAAAATGGCAAAATCTAAATTTATTTATTGTAAGAATAATTAAAAACAACACAAATAAAACCTTTTAAAAATATACTTTTATATTGTAATATTGTGCACCACACAAATAAAATATTAAGATAATTCATTCCAAATTGAAAATAATTAAATTGCATTACTACTGTATTATAAAATATTTTGTATATACATAATTTATATCTATATATAAATACATATACCATATACATATATCCATCCAGATATATATACAAATGTAGACTTGTATTTTGTTATATATATATATATTTATTTGTATTTATTTATTTATTTATTTATTTATTTATTTATTTATATATATATGAAACGTTTAACATCTCAATTTAATATGGCCAAATCCATTTCGTATCAAAACTTATTTGCATAGTACAAGCTACTCATTTGAAATTCATTAAGTCTTAATTGTTTGAAAGAGGAATTATGGAGACTTGAAGGATAAATATCGGTTTTTTGTTTGTATACATATATAAATATATATTGTATATATATATTTGTATATTAAATTCATTCTATATGGATATATTGTTCTTGTGATATATTTTTTGGATGTTATATTGGATTGCATATATATGCTGCTACTACATATACACAATATCTCTATATATAAGTATTCGCGTTTTATGTATTATATGTTATATGCATTTAAAATAAAATAACATATAAGTTAATTATATATATGTAGCTATATAATATATATATAAATGTATATAACAAATATATATAGTAAATTGTACATTATTATGTAAATAAAATGTGTATATAATATGCAGATTTTTGTTCTCGCACGGTTGCAGAAAAAACACAACAGAAGCTGCTGTAATGTAAAGATATAGTGATTGGAAAAATTTTAAGATTTATGTTTAATGTATATTTATTGTTTTAAATTGAAATGTGTATTATATATTTTAGATATATATATATTTATATGTATTACATTTAAATGTATAATCATGAATCATTTAGTATTTATAAAATATTGTATAATATAAAATTTTGAAAAATGACATATATTATGTGTTATATTATTAGAGATTATGATTATATTAAATTATTAGACTATTTGAATTGTATGTATAAATGATTCTTATAGATCACGATCGGGTCGGTGCCTCATTCTAACATGAAACAGAAAGTTAATTTTTCGTTATCATGAAATATGTTTTATTTATCAAAAAAATCGAAACTTTATAATATTGTTTCCAATTTTTGTCCAACAATTTAATCAACCGTATCATTAAAAACGTGATGCCAGATGGCCTGCAAAACGTTCATCCGCACGCCTGCAATATATTTGTCATTTATGTTTAAGAAAATCGCTTTATACAGACAGAATTATTTTTAAGAAACAGTTGAATTCTTTCATCACCATAACATTTATGTATAAACACGCTCAAATGCATTGTCAGCCTTTTAAAGTAGCAACTCACAGTGAATAATTAAGGTGATACATCCTGTTTTCTTTTTAATCACGACATTAATTTTTTTTCATTTTAACAAAAAAAATCAATAATACACATAAATAATAAGCTTCTCCTATATATTACTGGAATTAATTGACAGAGACCAAAAATTATAACTTAACAAATCAAATATTATCCATAAAAGGTTTGTTCCTGAAAATAGATTAGCAAACTATTTTATATAATAAAATTTAAAAGTTTTTTTTCATTTTAAGGTATAACTATATAATTGCAAGTTACAATATAAAACTTATTTAAAAAAAATTTCACTTATATTCTATTTATACAAATAATATAACTTTATCCAGCTGAGACAAATGTACAATGTGGTTCCTTCACAATAATGAAAATAAAGATTTTTATGTGCAATCAATACGAAGGTCATGCGTTATTCCAAATAGGGCTTATGTATTCATTTCAATATAAATATATATATATATAACAATGCACCACTTGGTCTGAAATTATCGAAGGGTGGTAATAGATGTTTCCGTAATTCTATTATTTTTATAAATGCATGATTAGTCCATAATTAATTTGGCTACACTGAAAATAAATGTATACATAATTTCGTTTATAAGCCCATTTTTCATTGTTTTAATGCATAATTCATTAATACTTTTCATTTTTAAAAATTATCTTAATGTGAATGAATTCGCTATCATTAATTAATTTATGTTCAGAATAATAAGTTATTAAACAGAACACGTTGAAAAAATGAATAATATTCATCAAAAGAATTATACAATTCTTTAAACCAACGAAGTGATTCATTGAAAAACATTCATTTTCGGTATTATATTTTAATGAATTATTCGTTGATTTAATAAAAAATGTTATTTCATTTTAACAATGAACCATGTTCCTTGGAGCAAAATTAATTAATATTTAATTGTTTTGACGTTACTTTTTAATTGAATCCGTGTACTTTTTTTTCAGGGTATATTTATATATAGAATTTAGAATGACAATCGTATATTTTCTGTATTTGTATAGGAGGCAATAAAAATCTAATCCAATATTACATACTATTTATTTACACATAATTATTTAATTAACCGGGCTAGGTTAACTTTTAAGGTTCCTATTTTATATATATATATATATAATACATTATATTTTACATATAGGCTTCATTCACAGCTTACAAAAATAAAGTAAACCATATCTGTATAAAAAAAATACAGTTTATATTGCTAAACTGAAATATAAAACAACTAATAAACCACTGTTTTCTTTCTTTTTTTTCACATTTAATGTATTATATTATATATAGTTCCAGTTATAAATTTATACAAATGTTTTATACAAATAAAAAAATAAATAAATTGAAAAGCTTTAAAAAGCAAAAAAAAAAAAAAAAACAAATAAAGCACAAAGTTTAACAAAAATAAAATAACTATATCGTCGTATATATGATACATAAAATAGTTACTTATATCCACATAAACATAACGCTATGAATATATTTAAAAGAAAAATTATTATTAAACATATATAGAGTCGGTCGGCAAAAATGTTCTTGTACAAAGGCGATAAAAGCAATCAAAATGAATTTTATATGTACATTTTTAAAATGTATCAGCACAATTTCTGTTTGATACTTCTTCTCTGCATATAATATAATAATATAATATATATATATTAGTATATTATTTTATTATTTTATTATAACTATATAATAAGTAGAATATCATATATTGGTAAGTATATCGAATAGATAGATATATATATACCAATTTATCTGTATATTTTACAATAATAATATGTAAAATATAGTGAAATAAAGAGAGAGGTACACCATTGATATTCATAAATATTATAATACATATAATAAAAATGGAATAATAAAATAATAATAGTAATATTAGTTACTATTATAAGTAGATATATGTATATGCAATAATAAGAAAAAATGTATTATTAATAATAATATATAATAATAATAATAATAATAATAATAATAATAATATAAAAAAATAGAGCATCTATATATAAATAAAAGTAATATATTGATGTTTGGGAACTGGTTTTATTGAGATTTTTTGTTTGTACATCATATATATATATACAATATATTAGTACGTATTAAATCTATAATATATGGATCTCGGTACATATATATAGCGTATATATATGTTATATAGCAATAATATATATTACATATGGTACAATATTATTTAAATTTTTGTATCGTTAATCGAAATTTTTTAATCTTTTTAATGAACATAATGTTTTATAATTACAAAAAAAGTAAATATATATATATATATATAATTAAGTGATCGTTTCATATTTAGATAATATTAATCAGGATTATATTTATATTTGTATATTATATATATAAATAAAAGAAATGCTTTTTGTTATAATATTTATACATATAAATATTCATTGATGTATAAATACAATATAAATAAATATACTTCCTCAATTCAATATTTGATTTTTGAACGACATATGATAGATTTGTTTTCTAATAATTTAAATAAGATTATGTAAAAAACAAAAAATATTAATATAATTAATAGCAAAAAATTTCTTTCGACATATGATTGAAAAAAAAAAAAATAAAATATGAAAATATTTAAAAATAATACTATACATATATTATAATTGGCATATCGTCATTTGCACATGTATATTTAAAATATGTATATAATCAGATATAGTGAAATTGTCATGTGTTTGTTATATTTATATAATCTTGATGTGACACATACGTGAAAAATAAATAAATATTTTTTTAAAACGTAGAGGTACTCTATATGAATAACTTAAATAATATAAAATTAGTTGAAAGGTTATAAATATTATGTTTAGCTACTTATAAATTTTGGGTGATATATATATATATATTTGATATATTGTCGAAATTAACGTAAAGCTTTTATTAAATTACAAAATTACTTATAACCAATTCTAAAACATAATCGATTTTCCAAAGCGATGTGTGAATATATATAATATTATTAAAATAGTTAACCAGTATCGGTTCAATATTGATATCGGACAATATTCAATATGTTATACCGATATACTTAAGGTATATCCATAAGTCACAGCATCATATATTCTAAGTTCGCGTGCATGTTACTGTTAACCAGATAAGATGACCTGTAACATTCATGAATTTATGTATATCAAACAAATAACTTTCACAGATATGTAATGCCTTTTAACAATATATAATTATTATATTAATAACAGATTTAATTAAAAAAGATTATGAGAAGAGCGTTTCAATTATAACAAGGTATAATTCAAAATTATCTAATGCCAAAAACTTAAATAATATATATCAAAATCAATAAATTTATTTTGTAACCAAATTTCATTACTATAAAAATAACTTCAAATTAATTAAATCACCATTAGACGCATAAGTGACAACATCTATTGGAATAAATTTCAAAAATGAGCAAATTTTTAAATTTGAAAATTCGTTAAGTTATAAATATATAATTACGATAATAATAAAAAATAAATTCGAATTTCTTATATAGGCGAAATAAATTCAATTGTTTTTTTGCATTTCTCATGTGTCATCAATTTTTTTTATGTCACATTTATAATTTCGATTTTTATTATTGCTATTTTTTGTTTTTCTTGTGTCAGTCACGTCGTAGTAAATGGAAAAGAAAAGGAAAAAAAAAATTGCATATTAATCGTTTAATTATTTTATATTTAATAATTAATGTAAAATAGATAATCTATTATTTTAAATTTATAAACCGAATATTAATATTTAATATTATTTAAGTTTTATTTTCTATATATTATTAAAGTGTTTAGTAATTGTGTGTTCAAAAAATGCCTACAACAAATTTTAACTTTCTTTTCCCCCTGCTTGCGTTAATGATGATGGGTAAGTGGTGCTCCTCATTTATTTCTATTTTATACATTAAAATATTGTAATTGTTTTAATTATTTTTATATTATTTGTTTCCCAACAATTATCAGTTTATTAAATAATTAATTTTATTGGAAAAGATAGTATAGATTTTTAGTTTTATAAGAATTAAATTTCAACTTTTTCCTATATGCATACGCAAAAAAAAAAAAATGTAATTGTGTCTGTGTGACGCCGTGGTGACAGAAATTTTTATATAGCATTTATTGTTGTTGTTTCTTGTTGTTGTTCTTGTTGCGGTTTTTCTATTTATGTTTAAAATTGTACCAAATTATTTTGAAAAAAAAAAGTAATAAAATAATTATGTTTAATTTGATTTGGTACAACACCTATTTAAATTTACCTAATACATAATAAAAATATTAAAGTTAATTTATTTTTTTTTTTGTCTTTTTAGCAAATGTGTTTGGCGGTTCAATTTTGTTATTTGTGAAATGAAATTGCAAATTGAACTGTATGTGCGGAATATTAATTCATCTGTTAACCGCTTTTATCTATTGCGGCTAATTTGGGGAAAAGTGAATTGGTGAGTACCCCTTTTTTTATTACATTTTAGTTAACATTTATATTATTTTATTATATAAATATATATATATGACTTTAATTGTTTATGGAAAGTATATTTGCGATATATTACCTATATTTTAATTTATAACATAAGAAAATATTATAGTAAACTTTAACTAAGTGTATATATAAAATACAGCCAGTGTCAAATATATTGATGAGTTTACATTATTCAATAGTCATAACCACTAAATTTAAATCTGTTTTTTTGGCGCACCGAATTCGTTCATGATTTTCTATAACATTGGTCAATTATTGAAGCTATCATATATACTATCTTAAAAGCAATAAAGTGTATGTACAATATAGCAAGATCGACATTATATACTCGATTCACTTTCCCAATACTAAATATTTGATCAGTAATAATTAAAATTAACTGATGCCGCAGCAGCTGCAAGTATACACCGGTTTACCAAAAGATTAAAAAGAAATAAATCAATTGATGATGAGAGTGCAGCGAAAATTATAAAATTAAAGTGAATTTAATAAAAGTAACTAATTTAAATTAAATTAAATAAAACCACATGAATAGATCGAGTGGAAAAATTATAATTTTAAGAATCGCATCATTGGACGGTTTTTTAATACAAATGTTATTATACATTTTAGAATTAAGTTACTGGTATGCAAAACCCTCACTGGTATTTTTGTATTATTTTAGTCTATATACTATTTGCAAATATCTTCTTACGCAGACAATTGTTTAATAAAGTTATTCCGATGTATGTTTTTCTTGATAATTATTTAACTATAAATATTTTCTGAATATAAGATATGCGATGTTATATATTTTACTTATTTTCAAATGAAACCACTTGGAATGAAATTATAAATTAGGTAATTTAAAAAATTAATGAATGAATACCAAATTAAAAAGAAATGTTGAAGTCTTCTGCATGTCTCAATTAGTAATATGTACACGATAAATTTTTAGAAATCTACATAAAAATAATAATAATAATAATAATAATAATAATAATAAATATTATTAATAATAAAAAATGTTATTATAATATTAGATTAGAGCAGACTATAAAATATTATTGTTAATAAATTATATATATATATAACAATATATATTGATGATTATATATATTCACCTATATAAATTTATTTATAATAAATACATTTATATTGTGCAAATGAACAGGTATAATTTATATTAAAAGAACAGGTGAACATCGGAAAGGAATATATAAAATCTCCCCTTTTTTTTCCGTAGACATTTACACTGCACAAATAAGAAATTTATATACAAATTTTAAAAAACAAAACCATCTGGTTTTTAATAAAACCATGTTTTTTTTTTAAAAAATATATACTTAATCTATAAATATAAATTTTTTAGAAATAAAAAATTAAAATAATATAAAATAATATAAGGAAGGTACTTTGTTTGTTTGTTTGTTCGGGTGTTTTTTTTTTTTTTGTTTTTTTGGTCAGTTAAGCAGCAGGTTTATTCTTTTTATTCCTCCGTTTTCTTATGGCGTAATATCAACTGTGGTTTATTTTTGGCGCAAATTTTATTATTTTAACGGTTTCTTTAAATAAATTGTTATTTAATTATATTGAATACACTTTAAGTTATATATTTTGATGTATACGCATACATGTAGTTGTATAGGGTATGAATGAATTGATGGTATCTGAATTGTATTTGTATAGTTGTAGAGTAGTTGTTATACTTTAAATTTTATGAATCTTCGGATTACATCTATCTTCTACAGTAGAAACGCAGTGAAGAATCGATCATATTATAAAATTTATATCCTATTCGGAAACAATTTTAAAATCGAGATGATTGAAAATGTACGCTGATCTATATGTCTTTTAAAATGCAAGTGTCCGTTAACTTGATTGAGTCGTATTTAAACATTGATAATTGGAAATTTACTAAATTTACGTATGGTATTTAATTCAGTATTTAATAATGTTCAGAACATAATATGATTTTATGAATGGGGACGATCAAAACTACTAATTTATTGGAATTTGATACTTTTTATATACACATAAATTTATTGAATGGTAATATGGATTTGTTTGTTTTTTTTTTTTTTGTTACTTCAAGACTTTCTACATATTATCCCGTACGAAACAAACTTACAATAAAATATAAGTTATTTGAAATTTCAATTTTCATATTATGATTATAAAATTTCTGGTACAATTTTAAATCATATAGTAAATTTTTAATTAAATGCATAAACAGTATATTATAATTTTTATAACTTAATGTATGCATACACACACACACACACACACGTATATGACATATAAACATATAATAAAATTATTAATATGGCAAAGTCTCTGTATGAATACCTGTACTGATAGATACGTATATATACTGATTATTTTATATCAATTATTTTATATATATATATTTTTGTCATCATATACTTTTATTTTTTATCGATGGTACAACACAATAAAAATGTTTGTCATCATCATGTTTATGGATCTTTCTTTATATTATATTATTTGTTAAGAGAAAAAAAAATTAAAAGTAATTGCAATTAATTTAAATTGTATACAACGTACTTATTCTATATATTGTAAGTTTGTATATATTATAATTTATAATATGCAGAGGCAAAGAGACGAAAACTGAAAAAACTTTGTTGTTAAGAAACAAAAAAATAAAAAAAAATAAGTATCTTCCTCTTTTTTTGTTGTTTATGTTGTTGTGTTAATTCTAATATGTGTACGTACAGTGTACAGATTATATAACAATTTGTTATTATCATATTATCAACACATATAGAAAATCTAACATTGGGTATCGGGTCCTGATTGATAGAAAATATTCAATTTTTAACCTATAGGCTATATAGATGATACCCAATATCACAACATCATATTCTAACAATAACTCTAAATATATTGAAATTTATATTAGAGATACACCAAGCTAAGCCAAGTTCATATTAGTTCTACGTTATTTGTTATAGAAAAAAAAAAGCGGTCTGTTATATAAATAATACCCGGTACAAACATATGCATATATGTATCTTATTTATTAAAACCATATATAATATAAGACGCAGTAAATACCATTAACAATAACAACAATAATTATGCACTCGTAACAGCAGCAAATAATAATAGCATCATCAAAAGTGTATATATAAATATAATATTATCAGTAACAAAAGCAACAAAATAATATGCTGTACAGCAGAGGCAGCTTATAAAAAAACTGTCAACGGTATAAAAGTTAAAAGAATATTTCTTCTCTTCAAGTCATCTTGCAGTTCACACGCAGTAAAAAAAAATTAGAATATATCTGCCATGCAGACGAATTTTTATTCGGAAAATATAGTTTTGTAATAAGAATGTGTACTGTTTTACATGTAATCTGGTTCATAATTATACATAATGTCATAGAATTGATATACTTTATCTTACCAGAGGATTAATTCAATTGTTGTTGTATTGTATACTCTTCCTCGAAATTTTTGTACTCTCTTCGCATAAATAGAAGAACTAAATTGACACACATTTTGTTTTTATTTCATTTCACTAAATGTATTTTAACTTTATTTAACAACTAATTAATAAAATTAAATTGTTCATTCTGTAAAAGTATGTTCAATAAATTTATATTTTGAAATATTTCTCAAGAACACGCCACTGGTCACACAGACTATATGTAATTATATGTATTTTATTATAACAACGTATATAATATACTATAAAAGAGAATATATATAAGACTAGATTATAACAATTTTAACAATCCATCCGCTTGTCCATCCATATATATTCACGCAAACCATATATACATTTATGTATATTTTGTATAGGTACTCGTATATGCATATAAAAATATATATATAATATATACAACAAGTCACAATATAATTATTACCTTCGGCAATTTGGAACGCGTAATTTTTGTATATAACAACGGTAGCCAGATTTGCAAAGTTTATTTTATATATATATATGGTTTAGGTGGTATAGAAACAATATATTAGTTATACGATATAATACGATATATGCGATACATATACGAATTAGGTATAAATAGTTATTTAGTTTTGTCTGGCATTAGTTCAATTCGAAAAAAAATTTATATATGTAATATTCTATTCACATTCCTCGCTTCAAGATATAATCGATCCTTTCGAATTTTTACATCTTTATTTGACTATCAAATTGGATTGAACGCAAAGGATTCTGTGAAAGCAATTATTTGCAAAAAATATTTGCAAGCACATCATTGTTCCTCTATGCATAACACACACTTATTTTTTCCCAGACAATTTCTATATTAATATCTATACATAAATATGTATGTTATATGTAAAAGTATTTAATAGTATAAATATTTTAAAAATTCAGAAAAATTATATAAAAGGACAACAAAATTTATAACTTAACAATAAAATTTAAATTCAATATTAGGTTTATATATTAAATTATCATCATCAGCTAGCCATAAATTACTATACTTTAAGTGGTGTAGTATATATTCGACATCTATCATAGCATCTGCATTACGCATAGTGCATCAATTGTTGTGCAACTATCAAACATAGATTTTTCCTTAATTCCATAATAAATTCATTTGTTAGAGATTAATAAATAAAGTAAATATAAATAAAAACAAAATAAAATTAATTGAATAATCTCAACCAAGCAATTCCAATCGATACAGCTTTATAATAATAATTGAGGACGATACAAATAACAGAATCAAAAATAAATAAAATATGATTACATTAAACTACGATCTGCTGTGATCTATACATTTATAGGGACGATATAATCTTTAATATTAATATGTCTGTGTCTGTGTATTTATATCATTATAAAAATATATATTTATATATATATAAAAGAACATCAGACATCTCAATTTGTGTCAAAAATACAGAAACCAACTTATATAAGTATATAAAGTAAAAAAATCTTATTAAAAAAGATAATAAAATAAAAGGAAAATAAAAATCTAACTAATATATATTTATTTATATTTATATAAAATATCAAAAGAAGATGGATGATGAAAGTTAAATATCATTTTTAAATATCTTATTAAAGTTTATATTGTATAAATATAAGATGCTTAACAAATAACAATATAATATAATAATATGATCGTGGGAGACAACATTAAAATAATTTAATAAGATATTATAAAAATAATAACAATTTTTTCTGCTTCTTCGTACATATATAGTTTTAGTTTACTTCTTTCTATACAATATAAAGCATAAATAAATTCGTAATAAAACTTAAAATCCTTTTATCAACATAATTTTCCTTCAATACAAAAAAAAAATGTATATACAAAAAAAAACAAAAAAAAACTCAATATTATTATATCAGAAATTTTCATATTCTTACGTTACACATTATATTGTTGTTTGATTTTATTTCTTAAATGAAATCAAATAAATCCGTCAGAAAAAAAGACATACATTTTTGTGAAATCAAACAGAAATCACTTAAAGTATTTTAGTTTTAATATTAGTAAACAAAAGAACAAATTTTATATATATATATATATTTTGTATTAAGTATTTATATATGAGATGATGATTCGACTATATTACAAATACTCTATGTCTATATATATTATGCACAAATGTATACCTACAATATATACCTGTATTATTATGTATATTTACGAAATTGTAATGCATGAATTCAACCGTGCTGTGTATAGATTATTTGAAAAAGATATACAGTAATTGGATCAAATTGTAAAGATCGACCTACACGGTTTTGAAATATAAAGATGCATCCGTTTATTTCCGTAGAACATTTTCTTTTAATAAAATAATATAATATATGGTATATATATATGTAATGTGTGCACATATGTATATAAAACCACATATATATAACTCTTATGCATTTTATTTCTATCTCCATACATTTGCCATCATCATCATATAATATGTATAATATAAATAAATCTGCTAACTATATATACATACTTGTTTTGTTATATATATATTTTTATTTTTTTTTATGGTATAAAGTAAAGTTTTATTATAAACTTTTACTCAAGAAATATTTACAAAAAAATAAGAAAATTAAATAAAATAAATAAAATATGGAAAATATATAATAATAATAATAATAATAATAATAATAATAATAATAATAATAATGAAATGAAAACATTTGAAAGATATTTAACTTTTAAAACTATTCATCAATTCAATTCAGTACCTCTCTACCTGTATATATATATATATATATATAATTATATTTTGTGATGAATCGTGATTTATGATGTCAACAATGTTTTATATTAAAAATAATAACTATCTCTTAACGATCAAATATACAAATCAAATATTTAAGATTTTTATTATAATATGAAATGATCAAGTTATATTTAATTTAATTGGATTTTAAAGTTTAGGATATATTTATACTCTATCTGCCTGCAGTCTTTCTTTTTTTTATTTTTTTTTTTTTACGATACACACACACAAATACAATATATATATAGAATTTAACTTACAAATAATTTTTAAGTGACTTATATATTTTTTTTACAGAAAAATATAAATTATTTAAATTTATGATTTACAAAATATATATATTTTCATAAATATCGATTTTAAATGATATTTATATTTATATTTTGTATATGTAAATATAACAGGATATGGTATTTTTTAAATGATATACTAAATATTTTATACGTTTAATGATGGGATTTGAATGCGTGATTAATGGTTACCTTTATTGGAAGATTATATTTTTGTTTTACAAATACATTTTATTTTATTTGTACATTGCCGTTCGTTCAGATGATAAAAATAATTTTCAGATCAGTCTATACAATAAATGCGAAACATTGACGGCATTAACAGTTCCATAAATCTTTACATTAGTTGTCCGGCATTCACATGTATGTGAATTGCTAAAAACAGAAGGCATTAATTTATATAAAATATATAAAATAAAAACTAAATGACTACACTGAGGAACATTATATATTTAAGATTAATAGAATTAGTTGCAATTCGTTTTCCAACGATAAGTTAAATTTCGATTTGATACCAGAAACATAATTAACAATGTGTCTAATAGTTTTTTTCCCTATAGAATACCGTGAAACAGTTTGCCCTCCAACGACTTACTAAAATCCGTAAAGACAAAATGAATTTGTTTTCCATCATTGAATGTTTCCAAATAATATAACACACAAAATCAACTAAATTATATTACTGTATTTATTTAGTAGATCTACCACCGAGTATATAAAACCATAATAAGCTTAACATTAAAATCAAGAACATAACTATCTATGCTTTTTTTAGTATATACAACTGTGAACGATAATTTATTATTATATTATTTTTACAAGACGTAAAATAGTTATTAGATGTAAAAGAAGTTAGAAAAATATACACTCTACAAAAAGAATTTTATTAAAGAAGACTTAACAGTTGCAATGATAAACTACTAACACAAGCCAAAAGAGTAACACTCGTAATATTGAAAAAAAATATATTCAAAGGATTTATTGTATATTTCCAAAATCATTAAAAATGTAATTAGATAATATACATAATTCTATACTGAATTATAAATTAATTAATGCATTATCCAAAGTATTATAATTGTCAATAAAATTTCAATCAATCAATTCAAGTTTAACATTATATGTTTATCAAAATCTGAATTTTTAAAATCATAATCATAAATTCCATCAATTATTGGATGCACACAAATTATCAATATTATATTGTGGTATCCTAAGATAATTTTGAGTTGTCGCAAATCATCAAGAAATGAGCATTTCAATTCACCATATATTAATATTCAATGTTACATTGATTCAATTAATGTGTGTCAAATATATATAGGACCTACCTGAACCATAATTTCGTCAATATCATCGCAAACATCTAACAATAATTCGCAGATTTATATTTATATAGTAGAAAAAACATATAAACTATTTACCATTTAATTTTACACGGACGCATTTTTACGTCCCAATTTATTAATTATACTTGTAAAATCAAACCATAAAATAGAAATATATAGCAATATAGCAGCTATTAAAACACCACCATGCATCACTGTTTAACATTGTGCTTGTGGAATTTTCATATAGATATTATGCATAAATATTCTAAAATAAAATAAAAACAATATTGAATTCATATTTTACATATTTATAAAGTCACCATATTTCTGTAAATATATACAAGTACAACATATCATAACAATAATAATAATAAAATGATTTTTAAGACACATTACATACAGGTATTGTTGGTACACATGCTTTATTTTTACAAATATATTTTCCAATTAGATGTGGCCATCATACAAAAAGTATACCAAAATAAAGATATTACATTTTCAAATAATATATAAAATATATTTATAAAACATACTCACCGTAATATTGTAATACTATATAGTCATATAGTGACTTATTGCAAATATTTGGAATAATTTTTTATTATTAAAATAATAATCTATTTTAACAATTCTCTTTGATTTTTACATCACATACTCGTATTATGTGCAAATTATATATTATTGTATAATAATATTGAATCCATAAATTTCAAAAGATACACATAACATATGTAAAGTTAATTTTTGTATTCTACAATATATATATACAATATATGTATTGTTGTTCAATGTGAAGACAACCCGCATGGTTTCATAAAATATAATAAATTGTCACTGAATCTTTTGCTTATAGAGGTGTATATGTGTTATTCATATTTATGCGATATTATAAAAAGAATACTACAGAATAACTATTATTATTGCTATGTTATGATTTATTTAAATTAAAAATACTTATCATTATACTTACCCATATACAATACATATTTATATATACGAAATATGTGAAATTAGTCATATAATATTACGTGAAAGATTTTACATAATATACTTACTCGTAATATATCCCTTGAAAAATTCTTATAATTATTTCCATAAATGTTTTTAGTAATAAATTGTCTGATAATAATATAATTCTATTTGTTCTAAAATGATAATATACAAATGTATAAAAATATATTTGATGTACGTTATAGGTTTCAGTAAAAAACTTTAAATATATGTAATGAATATAGTATCGCAATATTAGATATATATATATAAATAAACAATAATAATATTATAAAATTGCGTCTATATCAATATATGCGTGGGAAACTATAACAACATTTTGATACAGACATTTTATTATACCTTTTTTGAATAAATATATATATATATTGTATATTGTAACAACATTTAAAAGTATTTAATGTTTCCGTTTTATATGGTATTTTTGTAATGATTTTATTTTAATTTTTTTTTATATATATATATATCTGTAATTCAACATTTATAAATACTCTCATGTTATTGTGATGCACGCTATTTATATATATATATTAAGAATTGTATTTATTTGTTACATATATATATAGTGTATCGTTATGCGTTAAAAGGCATATATTGGAACCTGTGAGATTCTATGTTACAATAATAACAAGAGTGATGAATAAATTTGCAAATACTTATAGAAAACTTAACTTTGAGATGTTTCATTTTTATTTTTATACATCGTTTATATACGCGACAACGACGTACATATTTTCCACATTATAGAGCATTTCTCTTTTGTTTTTTCTGTTTTTTTTTTTTTTCTTTACACTACATACATAAAAACCATAAGATGTTACGACGATGATGTTACAAAAGATCAAGTTTCCATTTCATAGTACTACGGGAACAATAAATTACAAACGACTTGCATATGTCACATAAGAAAAATACTCAATTCTATATTTATACACAAAAATCAATGTTGAATGATTTAAAACATTTTATAAACTTTATTTAATATATCCGTATGTGTGTATAAATAAATATACATAATACATATTAACGAACGACTTATATATTATAAAAACAACTAAATATTGTGTAACATATTACAAAGAAATTGTCTTTTTGTGATATTTTATTGAATTTAATATATTATAACATATTATATAAGTACGCTTATATACATAAAATATTCAATATCAATATTATATAGTAATAGAGAACATATATTGTGCAGCATTTTAACAAAAAATAGCAAGAAAAGGAAAAATCCGGAGATCATTGCAAATGATTCATTAATAAATAAATGTATTTATTTTATTTTTATCTGTTTGATTTTTGAGTTTTTCTCTATTTTCAATATATGTACATAAATTATAGATAATCATAAATGAATAAATAATAAATATATACGGGACGCATGTACAATAAGTTTTCATTCATCTAAAGTCGCTTAAAAGCTATACACACAGGGTATTCTATTTAATACCATATACAGAATAAACTTTTATACTATACAGCATTGATAGAGAACTCAAAACGTAACAGGTTATAGCCAAGAAGTTTATAATCTTGAAGTTGATAATCGCGAAAATTATTGTATTTAACAACGAAGCTGTTAAGCAAGAATGTTATTAATACAGACGGCTATAATCAAGAATGGATATAACAACGAAAATTGATTTTAGCATATCTTATTGTATAGCAAATACATGAACATTATATCCTGTTGGCTATTGGTCAGCAACTTGAAAAGTATAAAGAATATAATGTTTATGTAATTGCTTATTTAAGGTATGCTTGCATAATTCATATATAATTTTTTGTTGTTATAGCCATTCTTAATTAAAGCCTTCTGCATTAATTAATATCATATTATTTTCTATGTAGGTTTTACATTGTGAACCAAGAGCGGAAATATAATTTTTGTTTGTGTATTGCCGAAATTCAGATGGGCCAGAATAAGTTTTCGTTGTTGTAGCCATTCTTGATTATAGCCTTTTGTATTAATAACATTCTTGCTTAACAGTTTCGTTGTTACAATACAATAATTTTCGTGATTATCGCCTTCTTGATTATTAACTTCTTCATTATACAGCGCACTCAACTCAAAATTCTGTTTATATGAAAACTATTAATTTAAATTTAAAAATTATCATAATAAAAACACATATTTACCATAAAATAATAGTATAATGTTATAAATAAATTTGTAATTATATAATTACTGTAAAAAACATAACATTTATAATTAAATTTTTAATTCATAATAATATTTCAATAAATTAATTAATAATTATCATTGTTATGTGTATAATATAAGTTTGTATATGGATAAATAATAAAAACATATATATACAAATTATTACCTTTTGAGATTTTGAACAGTTTCTAAAAATTGATGACAATTTAAATGGTGTTTATGGTGTAAATGTTTATTTAACGTCTGCGTTGTTTTATATATTTTTTTGCATACAAAACATTGTAATATTTTATTTTTATTAAATACCTGACTATGAATTCGTTTATGATGAATTCGTAAATTTTTTAAATATTTAAAACATTTGCAACACCTATCACAATTGTATGGTTTTTCATTTGTATGATTTCGCAGATGAATACTTAAATTGGATAATGTTGTAAAATATTCGAAACATTTACCACATGGAAATGGTTTTTCTGCAGTAATACCTAAATGTCGTATATATTCATTTGATGGTAATAATACATTGTTGAATAAATTTTTGTGACCAAGGGTATCATCATCATTAGTTTTCGAAGAAATTAATTTAGAATATTTTGTAAATTTTTCATAATAATGAATTTTTTTGTGAACAATAAAATGTGATAATTTTTGAAAACATTTTTTACATCGATTACAATTATAATGGAATTTCTTACCATTATGATGCATAATTCTTAAATGTTTTATTAAATGATATTTATGTGCAAAACATTGATCACATTTATGACATTGAAATGGTTTTTCATTATGATGCAATCGTTTGTTATGGTTGGACAACGTTGATAATTGTGAAAAACATTTATTACACACATAACATTTGTATAATTTTTTTTGGACGACCACATCAGCAGCCACACCATCATGAACTCTTGCATGTCTATTTAAATAATATTCACGAGTATAACCTTTGTCGCATACATTACAATTATATGGTTTTATACCGGCATGAACACGAGTGTGTAAATTCAAATCCGACGATTGTTTAAAACATTTGTCACACACCTTACATTTAAATGGTTTTTCACCAGTATGCGATAATTTGTGATAGCCCAAACTAGTTGAGCTTATAAAAGAAAGTTTACACATGGTACATTGGTATGGTTTTTCACCAGTATGTGTTCGCATATGTGTAGTTAAATGTGCCGATTGTCTAAATCCTAAATTACACCAATTACACTTATGAGGTCGTGTGTCTGTATGTATTGCAACGTGAACTTTTAAATGAGATGGTTTGAGGAAACGTAATTCACAATAATTACATTTATATCGTCTGGCAGTTGAATGAACTTTTTTATGAATAATTAACTGTGACAGTAGTGTAAATGTTCGTTCACATGTATTACATTTAAATAATTTTTCACCTCCATGTAAACGTTGATGATCAATTAAATATGTTAATCGTTGAAAATATTTTCCGCACACAATACATTTGAATGAATTTTTACCGGGCTGATGATGGTGAAGTGATTTCGTGTGAAACAATATTTTTTCGGATGATTCTTTTACATATTTATTTTTACACATTTTATTATTGTATTTAAATAATTTTCGACGACTATGGAAATGCATATGAAGAATTAAATTCATTTTATATGTAAACGTTTTTTTACAAATATCACATGTATATTTTAGTTTAATTGTTTTCTTTTGTGATAATACCAATTTTTCTTCCATATTATTCCTATGTTTGTTTATACTACACCCATTTCATAAAACTGGTACACACTTTTAATTTTAACCTTAAAAATAAAATTATTTAATCTTTTTATGTAATAAGCGATAAGTTTGCCAGGTGGCGGCGTCTTCAGTTAAATTCTTTAAATCGGATTTTTCGAAAAAACTATTTTAACAAATTTTAAAAGTGTTTATAAATATTATTTATACAATAAATTTTATATCACCACACTTTTTAATTTAGTTATTTTACTATATTTTTTTCATTTTTATTTATGTTTAGATACAAATAATTTAATTTAAATGTATTTCTACGAAACTTTATAAAATCAAATATGTCTATTGGGTGGAAACATAATTACAAATTAGATTTATTATATTTTTATATATTCTCTTTGCTATTTAGTTATAATTTAATTAAAATTTAACAGTTACTGTTTTTTCAAATAATTTAATTGAGTATATTAATATTGAAGAAAAAAATGTTACAATCAAGTGATGTGGATACTCACTCTTACCGAAAAATGCTCATCGTCAGGACGTGTAATGAATTTTTGTAATTAATGTTTTTATAAAAAATTAATAAACAGTAAAATAAAAATAAATCTTAAAAAGGAAAATAAAATAAAATTAAAGTAATTAAGTTGTTAAATAGAAAAACAGTGCGGGTACGTTTGATAAATAAATTTTCTGAAAAATTCGATTTTATGACTTATAATTTCTTTAATTCTTTTAATTTCCTCATTTCTCTAATTCAATTTCTTGCATATACAAACGAAAAAATGATTAACACAAAATTTACTTGTTTGTTAACGTAGTATCAAAATCTTCAATAAAAATCAGTAATAGTTGTTTCAATGTAATATTTCAAAGTTACCCGTGCACCATCGCCAATATGGCAGCCTCTTAAATTGAAAAAAGATACTTAATTAATTACATTAACTTTAAAAAGTATCACCTTGTGGCCTGTGATTTTATGAATATTTAATTACTAATCAATGGACATGTATATAATATGATTTTATTATATATACAAAGATAAATATTTTATATGTTAACAAACACATATGCACCATCGCATCACATCATCCTTCTCAAAATAAAACTAAATATTTTTATTGATTTGACTTTGCAATGACAAAGACTTATTTAATTCTTTAAAAGAAAACAAACCAAGGAGAAAAAAAAATTAATCATCTAAATTTTACTCATACGAATTATAATGCACGCAATAAATAAACATTTCTTATAAATATATACCAATCTTATTCAAAGTATTTTAATACAAACATATATTGCATACATACGTTATAAATACACATAACATTAAAACATATTTCTCTGATGTTATGAATGCGATTATTATTATTATTATTATTATTATTATTATTATTATTATAATGGCATACCATCTTTAAAGTTATAATGGTTAAAATTGGTTTTGCCATTATCGATATACCACTCTATGTTCATTCAGTCAGTCATATAGTATATACATACACGAGTCTATATATTTATATTTTTATATATATATATGCATTTTTTTTCGCAATGCAATATATTTCATACATACATATTCATATATAATTAATACCTTGGGCGATGTCAGAAACCAATTTTATATAACAGACGGTAGCTGTTGGAATTTTAAGAAAATATATATCAAATTTCTTATATTCGCATTATAAAAGCTACTCTACATTATATACCTATATATTTATGGGTATATATATAAGACATATTTGAAAAATTGAGAAGTGCAGTGTAAAAAATATTATAAATAAGAAAATCGCACAGAAAAAAGGCTTAAAAATAAAAAATAAAGAAATGCATACGCATTTGTACGTATGCATGTGAATATTTATAAGCAATATATTGTGGGCATCATGTGTATCGAGAATGAGACTTGTCTGAAAATATATATACATTTTCTAAGAGTACGTACATTTTAGTTATTATACAATTTATGTATTATATATATATTTAGTTAGATATTAGCACAACAGCACAAATTTTAAAATAATACAACACTTTGTATATAATTTTTACAAGCCAATATCCGTGTGGAGAGAGCGATAATAAAAAATATGTATGCCTTATACACTTTTTTAGATAGAGATTATTATTATTATTATTATTATTATTATTATAATGAATAAAGTGAAAAAAATATAGAAATATAAATTGAATTTTATAATTTGTTGTATGTGCTGTGTGTGTGCTTTATTTATTTTATCATCTTTTTTTCTTTTGCCAATCATTTTGTTCCACAAGAAAAAATTGTTTCAAAGATATTTTCATTTTATTTTCCATTCATTCTGTTGGATCTTTAATGAAATGAATTTAAACTTATTACACTTTATGATTACACCTTGGTGCTATACATTTTTTTTTTTCATTTATAATGATTTGTTCTAATAAAATGTATATTATTGTATTTACATACAAAATTCAAACCCATTTGATCTACGGACGTGTGATTCCGATTCATATACCATATTCAAATCAAATTTTGATGTGTATAGTACAAAAAAAATATATATATAAATAAAAATGAAACATTTGTTATTTCCTTTAGGGGATTACTTCAATTTATATTATAAAAGCAATGTTTGTGTTTAACTTTTAACCAATTGTATTATTTAAATAAAAAATATTATACATGTGCACACACAGCACACAGAATATGATTATCGTGTCATATGAAATTGTATTAACATATAAAATATATCCTTTTTTTTAAATATATTGTTATTAAACTTTATTATCTATAGTTGTATTAAAAAAGGTTTTAAGTTATTGTTGTTACTATTAAACTGCAAAACTGCTTACTTTGGTGGTACCAATGCGAAAGTATACTTTCGAACGATTATATAAACGATTTCAAGACCTACTATATTTTTAAAATAAAGATTATCGTTATGTTCTCCAACACATGTCCACTTCATGTTCATCAGTTAACATCTGCTTTCTGAAAATATATAAGTAGCATTAATACGTCCTCAGTTTCCATTAGAGATTTTTCAATCACAGATCAAATTTTAGTTTATGATATTATTAGGGTATAGATAACCATAATACTAGATACATTCCTACACATAAAAAGTGATCTAATATAATGAAAAAAAAATAAAATAAAAGATACATTAAATTTTGATGCAAGATTAGATTAAAACTGGTGGCACCGTGACCTATAACATCTCTATACATAGTATAAGCATATATGTAATAAGTCATTACAGAAACTAGTGAATGGAAACAGAAACTAAACCACATATTATTATCGTCTTTAAATACCATCCATTTATTGATTGTATGCGCGCGGTGGTATTAGTTATTTATTTATTTATTAAAATAAAAAATCAAACCAATTTATAATAATAATGAAAAGAAAAACGAATAACAATTCCAAAGAGTATACCATAACTAACTCTATACATATTACATATATAATAATAATATATTGTACAAAAAAGTAAAAGACTATATTATAAATAAATATTAAAAATAAAATGTTAAAGAAAAATTGATCAACGACCATAAGAAAGGCCAAACCAATATCTATATGTACCAATAATAATAATAATAATAATAATAATCATAATGGTGTTTTGTTGTTGTTGTTGTTGTTATTTTGTTATTATTATTATTTTCTTGTTCTTTTTGTTTTAAAAGAGAACTTATTATGCGCTACTGTATGTATATTATAAGAAGCCCCCGAGAGCAGGTTTCTTCAGATTAATAGATGCTTATCAATAAAAATTACTATGTAAAAAGTTATTAAAAACAGAAGCTCTGTGCTATATAACATATATTGTATATATATATATATATATATATAGGTGTAGGTACGTGTAATATGAATGAAAAATCATAAACTTAAGGATATACAGAAGACAAAGATTGTATAGTTGTTGTTTTTTTTTTTTTTTTATTATTGATACACACCACTATTATAAGATTTATACTTTTTTTTCTCCATATTTACTATATACATATACCTAATTCTTTTACGTCTTCAATGGATGGTATGATGAACATTGCATCGCACACATAATAATTTTTTAATTTATTTAATTTTTTTTTTTTATCATCCTCTCAATATATAATATAGAAATATTTATAAAAGAATCATTATTACCACCATCATCATTCATATATCTGAATTTATAATAAATTAAGCTCCATACGTTAATTTCTTTATCGAACGGATACATATAAAATGTACTATATATATTTATAACGATACCAGAGTTAAATATGTTATTGTTTATAAGATAAATTTTTGTTAATTTGTGATTTATTTAATAAATAGTTAATTTAGGTCAATAAATGTTTTACTACAATAATTTAAAATGGGGTGATTCAAATTCATGTAAAGTAAAGAAAAAAAAGGTTAAAATTTTTTAAAAAATAGAGACCATCAAAATGCAACAATACAATTATCACTGATTGCAATACTTCAAGCAAATAATTTATAACACATCTTGGAGAGGTATTAATATGCTCTCTCATCATCCAATTACTTACTCGATTCATTTAGTAGTTTAGATATATTTATATCAAAGTTATATTTACTTCATTGTATTGTAGACAAATTCATTAACATAAAAAACTCATTCAAAATAATGTAATTATACACACATTTGCGTTAATTAATATTTCAATCGATGAGTATATAGTAAGT
Organism: Bibio marci; assembly: GCA_910594885.2. Taxonomy (NCBI): domain Eukaryota; kingdom Metazoa; phylum Arthropoda; class Insecta; order Diptera; family Bibionidae; genus Bibio; species Bibio marci. The sequence goes on along the minus strand of OU343117.1, from coordinate 32,369,267 downwards.
AACACTTAAATCTCTGTGATTTACTATTTCCACTTGCACATGAACACCCATTTCGGTTTACTTGTAAGAAAAATGTTAAAATATAACCTATTTTTATTTTAAAATTAATTATAAATTTATTAACCATTTAAAAAATAATAATTATAATATAGAAATATTAGAAGAATATTAAGAAAATGTCCTAAACAAATAAAATAATATATTGGTTAAAAAAGAAATAATAAATATGTTCGTTTGTGTATGTGTATAAGTTTTCTATTTAATTAATTAATAATATTTTAAATAGATATAATAATTCCAAAATAATAACGAAATCTAATAAATTAAAAAATTAGTATATAAAAATCAATCTTAATATTTTTCACTGGATATTAATTTTAGTATTTTGTAAATATATTATTATTTTTTTTTCATCCTGTCTTTTTTTTTTATTGTTATTCTTTTATTATTATATTTTTAATTAATTATTCTAACACAAGTATTAAATATTGTACATAATGAATTTTAAAATAAATAATTCAGTAGTTTTACATATTTTAAATAAAAAAAAAAAAAAATATTCTTTTTTTGTCAATTATCTTTGGTAAAAAAAAATGTATTTTTGATCTTTTCTTTTTTAACCATAAAATAATATATATATTAAATAAAAATTTACTTAAATAGTAAATAATAACAACAACATTATAATTATTAACAATGCTCAAATAAAACAGCATAAGATTGCGAAAAGCAATGAAATTTGAGAAGAAAAAACGGAAACCAAGGTTTTAAAGAGGACGGTTTTTTTTTTTTTTTGAGTAGATATATTTTATTAATTTTTAAAACGTTAAATAGAAATTTGTAAAAAATTAAATTTAAAAATTTATAATTATACAAGGAAAAAAATGAAAAATAATAGAAAAATTCACAATTAAAAAATATGTAATTTTATCTTTTCTTATTATTATTATTGTTATAATTATTAGTCAATTACAGTAAAAAAATATCTTCTTATTTATTTATTTATTTATTTATTTATTTATTAAAAATAAAATAAAATCTAGAGTCATCAAATAAACTAAAATTTATATTCATTATTTCATTTTCAATTTCATTTTTATTTTTTTTTAAACAAATCGATGCAGTCAATCCATGCATTTGTTTTTATTCTCGCAATAACAAAATCCGCGCAATTATAATATAAATAAAATAACTTACAGCGAGTATAGTATTATAAAATAAAAAAAAATAAATAATAATTTAAATTAAACACATACAAATTCACAAAAATCGAAAAACAACAGTGCTACTTAACTATAACAGTGTATTGAAAATTGAACTAACCTCTTTAAGTCATACGGTTACATAATGAAACCAAGATCAGTGCATTCTTTTCTATAATATTTGAAAATAATAAATTTTCCATTTCCATTTGAATCCATTCAAAAACTGTTAATACTCCATCCACAGTTAGATGGAATATCTTTTTAAACTTTAGTTTTATTGTATCTATTAAATATTAAACTTAAAGAAAGCCAATCAAAAAGAAAAGAAAAATTAAACTAAAGAATAATATTAGAGAATAGAACACAGTAACCAAACGTTATATAAAGAAATAAATAAATAAAAACTTAGAACTTAGATATTTATTATATAGAAATTAAAAAAAAAATGACAAATGATGCTATTTCATTTCTTTTTCAATTTAAATATTAATACAATTTAATCTAGTTTCAATCAAATCAATAAACACATAAATTATTAATTAATCGAATAAAATAATAAATACTAATAAAATTATATATGCTGCTTGATTATGAGAAATTATTAATATTAAATTAAAAAAGAAACTTTTACGAAGGAACACTAAACGAAAATTATATCTTCCGTAATTACCATATCCATAAAAAAAACAAATTATATTTACAATATGAGAGTTAACAAACAATTTTTACTAATTATATTGGTTTTTGAGTTCCAGCAGACATTGATAATAATGATAAATTATTACCGCCTCCAGCAGCTACAACACCACCATCAGATGTTCCTACCTGATATTTACCATTTTTAAATACAATTATTAAAACAGTTATATTATCTACAGAGCCACGATGATATGCTTTCAATGTAATACTTTTGGCACCAAAATGTGGTTCATCTAAATGATCTTTTACAAAAGCAACAGCTTCTTCATTTGAAAATGTATCCCAAAGACCATCAGATGCTAAAATTACAAATTTTGGTCTAAACAAGTACAAGAAAATGTACGGCGAAACAAAACAAAATACATGTATTATTAAAATAAAAATTTAATTTCTTTGCATAATACTATTAACTATGCTATTACTCACTTGTGATCATCTAAATCAAATGTTAATATATCTGGATCAGCTATAACAAGATTATTATCTTTTAATGGATAATCACCTAGCGCACGTGATGTTGCTAATATACCAGCAACACGCCATACACCTTTAAAAGCAATATAACCACCGGCTTCTTCAATACGTTTACGTTCACGAACCTATTTTTACAAAACATTTTAAATTATTAAATTTTTTTCAACCGCACTTTTTTTGTTACAAAATATTTTAATGTTTATATTTTATTAATTATATTGTTTAACTAAAGCCAACATGTTTTTCAAGCAACAATTAAATTTCAATTAAAATGATTTACTACATCATCAAATAATAGCCTATGTCCTATATACAAATTTTAAATTACCTGCTGCGGTTTATGATCAAATGATAACGGAATTGCTTGTCCTTTCAAATCACACATAACACCTCTTGAATCACCAACATTTGCTACAATTAATCGTGTACCATCTACAATAGCAATTAATGCTGTAGTACCTGCTACATTTGTCTATCGTAATAAAATAAAATTATCAATTTTATGAAAATAATTGTAATTATATTATTACATAAGACGTTCTATAATATATATACCATTTTTTTAGCAGCTGCAACTAATTTATAATCAGCAGCTAGTACTTCATCAGTTACCATTTTACCAAAATTAATTTTACCATTTTCAATATAACATTTGGCTTCAAATTTTTTCGGTTTTGTTGGACTATTATGTGAATTTGAAGGTCCAAATAGAAAATTCTCTTTTGTTCTTAATAATGAATTAATTTTGTTCATATATACATCTGGATCACGATTACAATTACCTTTAACCATACAATCTTCATCGGTGCTATACGATTTACGAAAACTTGTTTTACGTTTCATTGCCGGAGACTTTAATAAATCATTTTCCTTATTTACAATTTTATTTGTTGTGTCATCATCATCAGTACTTATTGTACCATCATCACAACTCTTTTTATTATGATGTCGTAATTTTAAATATGCTGAATCAATTGAATCCGCTGACGTTGCACCACGTAATATATTGGATGTCTCTACAATTTTACTATAGATATTTTGTACTAAATAATCTTTTGCATAATCAGCAGCAAATTCACCACCATGTCCATCAAAAATAGCAAAAAATGAAATGCCTGTATTATTTAAGTTTTCCTCTAAAACAAATCTATAAATGAAGGGAAATTATTTTATTGTTGTAATGTAATTGGAATTGTGGAATAATAAAAAGAAAAATGAAATAACTTATAAAGAATTTATTTTGAACATAATTTGTCCTCAATTTCTACTGTAACAAAAGGTCATTAACCGATAACATCACATCAAATCTATCAGTAAATATAAAACGACGTAATTTAATTGTTTCCTAAAAAACAACTTGTAATTTTTTAATATATTCTTTCAATAAATATTATGATAAAGTTTCATCAAAATATTGATCAAATAAAGCAAATATATTATTCATATGTTAAATAAAATAGTGGAGATAACTTTATTTAAATTAACCTAGTTATTTTATTTTTTATTTGAAATAATCAATAAAACATATCTATAACAAATTAACAGCTTCATTAAAATTTCATAAGATACAAAATTAATTTATATAAAACCAATTTTATTATAGGCCAGCATTAGTGTGGCTGCTAGAGGGGATATTTATTTAAATTAATTTCAATATAGGCAATATTAAATAATAAAAATTATGTTAAATGTCAATGGCATTATATCACGCACTTTTCATAGAGGCATAGGCCCGATATACTTTTACATATATCAAATAATGTGCAATAGGCAGGCAGTATAAAATAATTTAATTTTAAAACAGATGTTTTTTTATATTGTGACCAATAAATAGATTCACGAAACTACACGCATACTTATGACGACGACAATATAATGATGTTTAAGTGCAATATTATTTATAGAAATTACAGAAATAGAGAAATAGTTACGCAATTTATTTGTAAAGCAATGTTGGTTGTCATTGTACTATGTAAATGCTGTAATCCAGTAGAATCTATTTTCTATATGAAAAATATATATCTTTTTCTTTTTACTTAATTAATATAGAATTAATATAGATTAGACAAATTTTTACCTATCTTCCATTTTTGGACGTCTACCTTGTACAGCATACACAGCGCTAACCTCTCTTTTAATTTCATAACTTTGTTTTTCTGGTGAACCATTTTGAGAATCCAGTAATTGTAAACGTGATACCGTGGAATTTCTCGAACCAAATGTGCTTGATATACGTCCAGCTAAACCACGACTCCATAATTCAACGGCTTGTATATACAATAGAAATATAAATATAATTAAACCGCATAGTAAAACTTCAGGTCGTAATAAATGTAAACGAAATAATTTCCATAAATATGATAATGTTGAATTTAAGGGCGGAACACCCACAGCAAATTTTGACAATATTTTCATATGTGATATATAAGTTTGATAAAATACTTTATCTTCCAATTCGTCATCCATTACATATATCTAATTTTTTAATTTTTTATATATTCTAAATTTTTTTACTAAATGTTAATTATTTACTACGTCTTTATTTTTCCAATTTACACTTAAATTAATTGTATTTTCTGCAATAATTCACGCATACAAGCTCACACACACTCAACAATACATTTTTTTGTCATTCCCATTCTTTTCTTTTTTCTTATATTGTGTGTAAATGTCGTTCGTCAATAATATTTATTCTTTTTAATTAGATTCGGTATTATTAATACTAAGTCATATATTTTTATATCACTTAATTGAAAAAATTACAATATAATTTAACTTTAAAAACAAAATATAACAATAAAAATTTCTTTTCAGTGATAAAAATTTTCCGCATTTTATTTTTCACATCAAATCTCGATATTATTCACTATTTCACTTTTGTAATAAAATTGCAAAATGTCAGTAATGTCAAGTGTCAGTCAATGTGGACGTGAAGTAGGTAACGAAATTTATGTTATTTAATAAGTGCTTGAAAACATATGGGATATTTGTAAAGGAAAAGTGTACAAATATTTTTAATAAATATTGTACTAGATTCACAGCAATAAAATTTAAATTTGAAATTTATTTGCGATTTATTAATCTAAATATAAATATCTTAAATAAAATTATAAATTAACTAAAATGATAATATATAATAATTAACTTACTTGAATTTGCCAAATATATTTTTCTGTATCTTGATCGGAACATTATTTATAATATAATTTTTCAATTTTATTTTATTGAAGCGAAATCAATTTTCAATAAATTCAAATATAAACATTGATTTTATTAATATAACGATAAACTATTTGAAAAATTTATTTCAAATTGTACTGCAATATCTAGAATATTATGCATTTTGCAATACAAGTGATAACTGGAAATTGTATATTTAATTATGATTCGAAATTATAATTTGATTATTTTTAATTAAAACTAAAATGCACGATATCAATTAATTGTTTGAATTCCGCACTACGAAAACACATGTTAATGAAATCAAATACAAATACAACTATTTTCATTCAATATTATTTCTTTATATTGAAAATTAATTTGAAATAAAAAAATAATTAATAACAATTATAATAATATATGTTTGTATGTTGTAATTGTGTTTATTTTTAAAAAAAGTAAAGAAATGCTATGTTTTATTGCCAAACAAAATATAAACGTTGTTTATATATTTGTTTATTATTATTACATACATATATATTGTGATTTAGATATAATTATTTATATACAATAAATAAATTTGTCGAGGAATTTCTTAAATAGTTTACATTTTTATACATAAAGACGTCATAAATTTTTTTCGTCATAAAAGAGGGATATTTTTTGACATTGGCAATACTAAAGATTCTGGAAATTGTACTAAACGTCATCAAATTTTAAAATGAGCGAAACGAAGAAGAAAAAGTAATACATTTTTTTTTTTTATCACAAATTCTCAAAACTCAACTCAATTTTTTTATTTTTTCATTAGTTTTGTCAAAATGTTTACAGTGAGTGGTTGTTTTTTTATTTGTTATCTTTTATTAAACTTGTGATTTATAATTTTGTTTATGGATTTTAAAAGAAAAAGTCGTTATAAGACAATAAAAAATGAATAAAATTAATTAAATAAAATATACTTTATTTTATATGATTTTTAGATAAATGTGAAAACTAAAGAAAATTATGTAAATTTTATAGTATATTTTATATTTATTGATGGTGGGTTTTAATAATTTTATTATATTAATAAAGTAGAAATAATTAAAACAAAAAGTATAATGAAATAAATACAAAAAGGAAAAAAGAATATTAAATAAAAAAACATTCAAAATATGGCAGAACGAAAATTTACACGAAGTCTTAATAAGCCGGGAATGGCCGCCCAATTGCGTGAAACCGTTTCGCAAGTTGTACGTGAAACAAATGTACTTGTAAGTTATATTTTGTTTAATAATTTGTTATTCTTTTTTCTAATCTAAAATAATAGAATCAATCTAAAAATGTACACAGCAATTCATTTATTAAAAATGATAGTCGTATAACATTTAAATGTTCAATTATACACAGCTATTATACACACAAAATACTTTACTATGGGATGGGTGTATAAACTTGTTAGTTTGTTGTTACATTGTTTATTGTTTTGTTACAGAAACAGAATACAGAAATACAGACAGACAGACAAATAATAGACACCACAGAAACATTTTCTGACAATTTTTCAAGAACATAAAACCAAAAATAAACTTACAGTATATTTTTATTCCATTAATGTAATTTATTATTTAATAAATACTTTTTCATTCCATATTTCTTTTCTCTTACATCTTCTTCTGAATTTGTTGTTCGTTTAGTTTTTGTTTGATACTAATGTCTAGGCCTACTTCTAGACTATGTATGTGGTTGGTTGTTTAATAACAGATATGACGTAATTCTCGATTGAAGAATTTTGCAATCAATTTATTTATTTATAAGTATACATCAACATTATATACATTTATTTATTAATATATTAAGACCATAGAAAGAGCTATTAAGACAGACAGAATATATGTGTGTGCATATAATTATAGTGTGTGATATTTTTGTGATACATTTAGCATAACTTCACTTTTTAAAAAATTTATAAATACTTGTTTATGCAAATTTGGTGTTATTTTATGTTATTTGGTTTTTCTTTTTACAAACGTACTCGTTTGTAAAGATGAATAAAATTATATTTTCGTTTGATGTACAAGTTTTGTTGCAGCTTAATAACAACAATAACAACAGCATTGATATGGAATCAATAAAACCTGTTATAATATGTATGTTGTTATTCTGTTACAATGACTCATCCATTTTTTTATTCATCAATTTGAATCCATGATAAAATCATGTAGTGTAGAGAATCCATTGTATGTATATATATGAAAAAAAAAGGGGAAGGAAATTAAAATTTATTTTGTTGTTGTATTATTTTTATTATAAAATTTGAAAATATCCTATTGATTTGATGTTAGTGTACGTGACTTCAATCAATTTGTACAACTTATTAAAGAATTTAATCGGAATGAAAAAGAGGCTTCAATATTTGTGATTGATTTCAATACGTAAAATAGAAATATTTTAATACAATTATTTTTAAAAATATATATTCTTGTCATTTATGCTGAAAGATTCTTACAATTTTATCGTTTAATTAATTACATTTGGTATATTCAATCTCTATTATTCCGAACCTATACTTACTTACTCCATGGCGTTAAAGTCCAGGTACAGTTTTTTTTTTCTTCAACACGCTCCTCCAACCTGATTTATCCGAAGTCAATGTCTGCCAATCCAGAATTTTAAGAATCTTTATATCCCAGTTTACTGCTTCTAGCCATCTAGCTATAGGTCTTTCGGCTATCCTTCTACCTTCTGTATTACCATTCAACATTAGTAATGCGGAATACCTGTCCAAGCCATCTTGATCTATAGATTTTTGATTGTTTTGTTGACAATATTTGGTTGACCGTACAACTTATCTAACTTAAAATTGTATCTTCGCTTCCAACCATTAACATTCTTATATTCGTTAATAATTAATTAAATGATTAGGTGCTACTATATTGATTTAATTTCTATTTTATTTATAGCATATGTTGTTGTGCTAAATTGTTGTTTTATAATTATTATTGCTAGTTACTTACATTTTTAAATGTATCTTAAATTTTGTAAAATTTCCTTGTAAATATAATAATTTTTAATATCTATTAACATGCGATTAAGAATTGCTTGCTATTGTTATATTAATAATGATAATAATATAGCAAGTGATGTGATGCGATATGATTATATTAAATATTTAGAAGAATAATTGGGTTACTTCCAACAAATTTGCTAAATTGTTGTATACTAAAATCAAATATTATATTACAAGTAAATTATCTAACCATATATAAATAAATATATAATTAAATGACTTTCGTAATTTATTATTCAAATAATCTACAATATATGCAATATTCAATGTAGTACAGATATTCTATTCAATATAATTTATATTTTATTAATATTGAGAGCTGACCTTAGGTGGTGGTAGTCAATCTAAAATAAATTTACACAGGTAAAATTAATGAATGTGTCAACTTTAATTAACTTATGTATTGTATCGTTTATTTATTTTACTTGAACACAATTTAACTATACATATTTTCATGAAATATAATATACACGTATGTGAATTTAATTAAAAATGAATCTTTAAATGATATGTTAAAATTAAGGTAAATTGCATATAATAATATTTAATTATAGAGTAGGTACTGCTGTATATATGTATTAAACTTATATAATAAATGTTTATTATTCTGTATATTTTTATTATATACGCTAAAATACAATCGTATATATATAAAACTATTATTATAAACATGATATTTTAATTTATTATACAAACACATAAAATATATATATACATTTACATATATTCGTAGAAGTAGAGGTCATTCAGATTAATATATGTACATTATAATATATAGTATCATGTACAAATACACTGATTTCCTATCTCTATATGTCTATCTATAACTTAACTGAACCAAAACACAAAATACGTCATCATCATTAGATCATTTTATATGTAGAAAGAATATTTTGCGAATTTATAAATAAAAATTATATAAACAAAACATAGGTTTTTTATTTATTTTTTTTTTTTTTTTCTAATATTAGGTTTATGGTGTGGTTTATATAAATCTTATTTGAAAATTCTACATTTGTTAGATATAATATGTGTATATCTATAAATGTATTAAATTCAGTAGAATCACAAAAAATCTAAAGCTACTTTATATTAGAAAAAAAAAAGAAAAAGATAATGTATTGTATAAGTGTAAATAACTGAATCCATAAATCTATTTTGGATAAATGCCAATTTCAATTGTTTTAAATTTAAATTTAATTTAAAAACACAATAGAAGTCACAACATAATGAAAAATTAAATTTTAAATGGTTTGCTATAATAATATTTAAATGTACATAATTTTATATTTATATGCAAAATATGTTAAAAAGTTTTAAAGAGTACGGAAACTGATTCAATATGAATCGAAATAAATGTGAATAAACCGTCAATAATGTTTAGATGCGTTGAATCTAATTATGTTTATTTGTTTTATACGAATCTAAATTTACTTTATTTGCTTTGCCCAGAAATGAACTTATACAATTATACGTCCGTCCCGTATAGATTCATATTACAGGAAATAAATAATAATATCTTATCAAAATATCGTATAGTAGTACATAATTTAATTTTACACATGATTAGTTTTTCGTTATTGGATTATTAATTATTATTATATATTGTAATTATGCTTTTTTTTTTTTTTTTAAATATTCATAAAAATCAGTGCATTATTATTCAATAGATTTTTTTCTATCAGGTGTATGTCTACATAGACATTTTGTACAAAATATAAACATAAAGTGCATAATATATGTACTTATTTAGAATAGTAGAACATGTATTAATTATATTAGTTATTAATATAAACAGAACTAAATACAAATTATAAAAAAAAAACGATTCTAGTAAATATTTTGTAAGTTTCCCGTTGAGTAGAAAACGAATAGAATAATAAAAAAAAATCTCACACTGTATTAACTATGAAAGAGATAAACCACACATAGAAAAAGTTTATTTTTGGATATTTTCCAAAACAAAGAAAAACAAATAAATAAACATTTTTATTTTATATTCATTTAAAAATAAAAATAAGTAAAATGTATTTGTATTTCTTTATTTTTTATTTTTTTTTGCTTTTTTCAAATCTTTTGTTTTTACAAATCTCAGAGGATACACATCAATTAGTTCATCCTTTTTGTATAAACAATTCATGGTAACATTTTAGCGAAAACAATTCGGGAAATACTTTGGTTAACCTCCAAACACCAAGTGATAATTTAAATAAAATATTAACCTATTCGTTAATCATATTTTTTTTTTATTTTTGAATTTGGAAAACGAAGTTGGATAAATTTAATATCTTTTCTATATAATAGAAATATCTTATTTTGGTATAGTGGAAATTCCACTAGAATCACCCGGTATCTATAAATAATATAATAAAGAAAGATAAGAAAATACCATAACTTCCAAAAGTAGGTTAACAAGATTACTTGGTTTTTTTTTTAATAAAGCAATAAATATAAAATATATTTATTCTAAAAATAAAGTTTATATTAAAAATCGTAAAACTCGTGAAAATTCTGGCAGTCGAGAAGACATTGTGTTTAATACAATATATTTTTTATACTCATCTGAATTGATATTATGCCGAATTTCTATTATGTAAATCTTTCGTTCACTTAACCTCTCAGCAATGCGTAATTTCAATCAACGCTATGCGCCGTAGACCAATCTAAATTGTTTATATTGTTATCCTTTAAAATTTTGTAACAATTTTTTCTCGGTGCATGGGTGCATTGTCCTGCGCTGTAATTAAAATTTAATGAAAATTATACGCCTTTCTTCCCAAATTATAACTTCTTTTAAAAGATTTAAATATTTTAGTATTGCTAACCTACATTTGGCAGCTATTGTATATATATATATATATAAATCAATAATATAAAAATCGTGGCAAAATATAATTAAGTATAAATATTTTGTTTATTTTATATTATTAATTAAAGAAGTTCCAATCATTTCATATTTTTTATTTGTCTGTTTTCTTCTGAAATTTTGTGTGCGTATATTTTTTTGAACACACTAAATTTTGGTGTGGCAAAAATTTCCCATATAATTAATTATATGCAAGCAGAACGCTAAATGGCCATACAAAATTCTATAACTAAAAGAAAATATATATACAAATTTTGAATATAACATATTATTTTATTTGAAATAATAAAAAAATACTTTAAATATTTCTTTTATTTTAAGTATTTATATAATAAAAATAACAATAATATGAGCAGACACTAATATGTCAAACCATGATAAGAATTAAGAAAAGAAATATTTATAATATTTAAAAAAATATTTTTGCATGATAATAGGTTCGGTTTTTTTTTTTTATTATTTATAATCTCTTTGTGATATAAATTATGTTATGTGTGAAAGAAAACTATGCTTTTATAATCAATTTTTCGTACAAAGGAATTAGTTTTTTTTGTATTTGCTTAATTTTTATATAAGCAATTAAATTACAAAAAAAAAAGACTGTAGATATAAATAGTCTTCTTGATAAATTAATGGTACTAATAATAATATAAGTGTAGTTATAATATGATCATACACAATAACTTATTTTTAATCGTTGATATATAGAAATGTAGCGAAGTAGATCATCTTTTAAGTTATTCTATGAGAATTAATACATGTCGAATAAAAACTATATCCAAAGTACAATGTTGGACAAATTATGTGTATTTCTTATGGCAATTGTATATAAGTTCAAAGTGTTATGGAGATGATATTCATATTTTTTTGTATCATTTAATAAAAGAAATTTACTTCTCTTAACTCTTTTGCATACAAAAAATACATTTTAATTATCAGAATATGTATCAGAAGAATTTATTCTGTGGTTTACTGATGAATATATCATTATGTATTCTCCTAATACCTTATACGTTATGTGAATAATTTACCATTTTTGGTTTACCATATAAAATCGTATTTTATTATTAAATTATAGTGGATCAGACAGACCTATTAATTTAATTAAAATTTCTCTCTAAATATTAACCTTGACTTAAAAAAAACCATTTTTATTATATATTTAAATAACTTAAATTCTTAAATTTTATAATCTTTTACATAATATAGAATTCAATTCAAATTAAGTATTTTTTTTTACTAAAATGATCCAAGAATAATGTTAAGTTTTATTTTGTGTATAGTTCTCAAATTTCTTTTCAAACAAGTTTTTTTTTTATTCTTTTTATATATATAAATAATAAATTTTTCTATATAAAGTTTTGATGGGCTTTATCAAATTCCTTCACGAATTATCCTCTATCTTATGTTATATAATTATACCAATATATATGCAGATGTCTTATATTATTATGTTGTATGGGATGTATAATATATAAAACCCTAAAAATGAAATATGAACGAAGAATTCGAAATAGAAATATGAATCATTGTTTATGGAATAAAAATTTCTTTATATATATGGAACTACAGGAATTATAAAAAAAAATGCCTCATATTTTTCATTTATTATCTTTATAAAGTCTTGTGTATTTAATAATAGTATTTAATTTCGTTGTTGTTGTCGTCATCGTCGCTGTTGATTTTATATTATAATAAAAAATTATTATTAATAATCTTAACATAAATTATATAAGTACATAATATATTCTATATTTATATATATTTATACATGATATATGTAAGTGAAATGGGTTATCATCTTGTACAAACTATAGCGTGATGCGTGTGTTGTGCTGATGATGTAAACGAAAATAATTTAATATATTGAATATGTGTAAACTCAAGTATATATTATCACAGAATCATTATATATACTATGATATTATCATAATTTAGTATTTTATATATATATATATATAGTATAAATACCATACCATCATCAATATATAAATATACTTGATGATGAGCATATCATACCATGTTTGTAAATACATAATTTAAAATGCAGAAAATTATTAAAATGGAAAAATATAATTATGTGTGATGAGATTACTGAATTGGAATTAATTTATATTTTATGAAACATTGTATATAATAGTAAATATATATCGTATAAACCAAAGTATAGGGTTTCCGTATTCTCGACTTTTTAGAATTTTTCGAGATTCGAGAATTCTCATATATTTCGAGACGCTATAAATAAAATAGGAATTATCGAGACTTGGCTGTCTTCAACCCGCCAATCCTATGCGAAAGAAATAAATATTAGATGATTGAAAATATGTGTTGTCCATGTCGTGTAATTTTTTATCTTTTTATGCACGGTCTGTTCTGCATAATAAATATCCTTTCGAATGTTGTCCTTCAGTCGTTGTTTTGTACATTTTTGGTTAAACTATATTTGCTGTATTGTATCGTATGTTAAATAACCATAATTATAAAAATAATCTGAATTTTGTTAAATCTGTTATATAGAAACTATATAATCACATAAGCGAGTCGTTGTTAATTAACTTAATACTTGTTTAATCAGATGATATATATATATATATATTATTTATAACGAAAATCCATTACAGAGATGATCTTATTGAAATTGTTACCATATACTAATTAAATTATCGCATATGTTGATTAGCAATGGATGATAATAATGCGCTGTGTCAAAACAAATAGGACTCAACGAAGTGTGAAGAAATGTTTTTAGAGTGCAATATCTGTATATTTTTCTTGTAGTTTTAAAATTATGGGAACATCTATAAAAATATCCAGAAAAGTGTCTATTATTTATAATTTAGTCTACAGCTTATAAGAAAAATATATTGAAAATTGAATACTATTTCTAATATTTAACCGGGAGATAAATTATTATTATATAATGTACATTACTGAATCATCACGCTGCCCCATTTGATATCATTTTTTATGTAATAAATTATATTTAATTTATTTATATATAAAAATTTTAATTTTGATCAATTGAGCAAGAAATCTAATGAAATTTATTCAAAATTACAAATAATAGCGGAAAAACTATACTCGTATATACTAAAACAATAATAATAAGCGTATGAAATAACAATTGTCATACATAAATAAATAATAATTATATGAGACCTACATATTTTAATTATATTCTGACTACCTCAATTTTTGTCTTATATATTTTATATATATGAAATTATTTTGGTTTTTTTTTTTTTATGTGAGTTGATGTAACAAAAAAACAAAAACAAAGAACAAAAAATAAATAATTATATCGTGCGTTAACTTAAAAAAAAAATGAATTACAGATTACAAAAATTAGTTTTTTCTTATGAAGACACCGCTAGCGCTCTGGTGTATATAATATTTTGTGTAGACAAAAAAATTTAGATGAACAATGCCATTAATATAAATTATAATAAAATGTATAAATTACATCATAAACATCATCATTTTTGATTTTTCTATAAGAATATAGATTTTCTTTCATGTTTGGCTGTTTTTTTTTTCTTTCTCCATTTATTTATATATGTTTGGCGC
The DNA here is from genome assembly GCA_910594885.2 of Bibio marci. Taxonomy (NCBI): domain Eukaryota; kingdom Metazoa; phylum Arthropoda; class Insecta; order Diptera; family Bibionidae; genus Bibio; species Bibio marci. The sequence goes on along the minus strand of OU343117.1, from coordinate 32,354,248 downwards.
CAACGACATGACACGCATTCACCCATACTAAAATATAAAATATATGTACAAAAAATAGATAATTTTTGTTGATCTTATTATATTTTGTCTAACAAAATTTATAGTTATCATATGTTTTATATATATATTTTTAATTATACGTAATTTGTATATATATATATACACTTCTATGATATCATACCCATAATAATAATAACAAACACAAATTATTATATAACAAATATTCCTTAATTATATTAAAGAGTAAAGAAAAATGCCGTTGACAAAATTTTATCTATATATAATTTAAATATTATATTTCCTGAATAAAATTTGCTTAGACATTTATTATTTGCATTTTGTGTGTGTTTAGTGTAATTATTGGTTATGTGGTGTATTTCTCGTAAAAAGGAAAATCTTCATTATATAAACAAAAAAAAAGTATAACGATAAAATAAATAAATTGATTTTTCTATTTTTCAATTTTCCTGAGAAAAACATACGGTAAAAATATTATAACACCTAATCAAATCATTTTTCACATTTTATTTTTTCAATAAATTACAATATTTTTGAGATCTCTCTAAGAAAATGTTGTATATAATACAATAATAATAATATATGTATAGTATTGAAAAAATAACACAAATTGCATGCGGTATCCGCCCGCGCGTTCTATTTTTTTCGTTTTTGTTTGTATTTTGTACTTTTTTTTTTCTTTTTTTGTTGCTGCACAATTTATTTATTTAGATTTAATTATTTGTTGTTTGCCAAATGAAAACATATGTTATTTGATAACAAAGTTATTTCAATTGTATATGTATCTACAAAATATATATATATAGGATTAGTTCGTATAGGTGTATTTGAGCGTGTATTTATTTTATATTTTATCACATATAATTAAAAGAATTATTTATTTTAAAAGAAATTGTCGAAAGACAAAAAAATAGTTGAAGAATTATTTTTAAAAAATTCAAATCACGTGTTATAAATGATTTTTTATATTATTTTATAAATTTCGTATATAAATGCGTTTGTGTATATATTATAAAGTGAAATATTTTGATTAAAAAATTTATATACGATTTTTATATTGTGGTGTTGGGAAATTTTCGGAAATTCGACATACATTTTAATGAATTTTTAATACACTTTCATATAATATATTATAGTCATTAGAATTTTTTCCTATATACATAATAATTTACATGTTATTATATAGATTAACGTTAACAATCTAAATATTGTATAGAATTTAGCCAGATTAATATGAAATCTATGTTTTTTTTAAGTATATACGTTGATATTCTGTATATAGAAACGTAATGTGAGTTTAAAAAATTTCGCTACAAATCTGTGTCGGTAATATTTACGACACGTAATTGAATGTATGATGTACGTTACTTAAATTATATCATACAGTCAAAAGAGGTTGTTCCACGTAATTATGAACAAATATTCTGTGTGTTTCTTTTGGTTATTCCACCCACAAATTGAATTAGATAAAAATGTGATGACAAAAATTTGCAAGTTATTTATTATAAAAATTGAATATAAAATATTTTGTATTTTTGTTATTTTTTTTCGTGTATTTTCCGCAAATTATTGATAATATCTTTTATAATTTTGAAAATCAATTTTATGGGTTGTACTCTATCGAACCATAATTGAATGACGAAAATTTTCCTATAATTTTCCAGAACTTCGCTATATATAGTATTAGTATTTTTTTTTTTAATTTCTTTTGATATTAGGTCTTTACAATCCACCACTACTAATTCGTTTACCTTTATTAATTTTGGTGTTTATAACGCTGCGCCGCTATACATAAAGGAATGTTTTTTTCAATTAACTATTTAGTAATTTCTAACTTATATATTATTTAAAATTATATAATTATAAAATGTTATACTATACTTAATTTTTTATTTATACTAAAATGTCAAAATAATATTTTGTTTTTTTACTAATTTTTAATATATATATTACAAAACACTAGACACAGTATAGTTCGTCGTATACGTTTATTTTACGATTAAAATTAAAATTAGAAATTATGTCAAGTGGATATTTCCGATATATCTATATGCATACACCTATATATATATATGTATATATGTACATTCAATCAATAACAATTCGATTCAATTCATTTAATATATTGAAATTTTCAAACCAAATAAGATATAAATCGTATATGCATTTTTCACTTAAACTGACAGCATCTAATTTCGACATACAAAAATATAATTTTATTAAAACAGAAGAAAGAAAAAAAAATTAAATAAAATTGAATTCTCGACACCATACGATACCACCTATACTTTTATATCTCGTTTATATTCAGTATTTGTATATTATATATATTATATGATATACTTCTTTAATAATAAATTTTAAGTATGTACACTTGTAAGATCGACGATGAAAAAAAAAAAAAAAATACGAAAAACAAATCAAAAAATTTTTAGAGGAAACTTCTCTATAATCTTAATATAACAGATTCGTATTCCAAAAATAAATTTAATTTAATGTATAGTAAAAGAAAAAAAATATATTACGCACGCAGCACTATCTCTGCACTATATAGAAATAAAAATACTCTTTATTTAAATAATGTGCGGTTTAATTTTGATAGTTATTCCGTAATAATAATATTTATAAAAACGCTTATAATAATTTAACATTTTTTTTTATATTAATGCTTCCGTTCGCACAACTACCAAATTTTTATGTTATGATTTGATTATTTAAAATTTTTAAATAATTTCATCAAAAGGTATAAAAAAGAATACATAACTATACAACACATAGAAAAAGATTTTATATAAATAAAATTACAATTGTTATTCAAATAAGTACGACATTGTGTATCGAGAGAAGCGACAAAAAGAAGCAAAATGCGTATAGTACCAACAAAAAAAAAAAAAAGATGATGAATGGTTTAATGAAAAAAAAATAAAAAAATAAGTCTAATATTTATTTTCTATTAAAAATAGAAAATAAAATAAAAAAGTATAATATATTACTGAATATATATATATCTTATTTAGTTAGTTAAGAACGTGACCAATGTAAATAGAAATGTAAATAAATAATATAAATGTTTAAATATCATATTACGAGACATTGTCGATGCATGTGTATGGATTTACATTACGACCAGTTATTTATTAAGAAAAATAAGATTATTTATGTATCGTTGTATATATTCTTTTATTACATATTTTATTAATATTTTTAATACAAGAAGAGAAAATTTCATAAGATATATTGACATCAATCATTGTCCTATTTTTAGTTCATGTCTTCATTTATCTCCAATTTTTACCCTTGTCTTCGGTCGGTGTTTGATCGATTAATTTTATTTTGTTATATTCACCACACTTCTTCTCAAATTGTGTACGATTCATCGACATTTTCACCGTTTCATATATCAATTTTTATATGTTTGCTATACACGCATAGTCGAAAGATCCTAAATATACCAATTGTTTAAGACCAGCTAAAGAATTTTTCGAAGACATTTATTTATAACAAATTGGAAGTTGTTATCACAGACGTGATCCTCTTATTTGCTAAAAATAAATGGTTTGGTATAAGAACCATGCCCTCTTGTTATGTATGTATATGTTGTAAAATATTTACATATCGATTTTCGCACCACCATCAGTTATTACCATACGATACCGCATGGTTGCATAAAATGTTCTTACGCTCCATTAACATTTTCTCATGGTATCACCTGACTCAAAACTTAAGAATTGCAGTTGAATGTAAAACGCAGTTGAATGTAAAATATATCGTGCGTAATTATTCTCCTTTAAGATTTACGTATATACTTTATTGACCTTATCACAGCATCGTTTATTTAAATACATTACGCATATGTAAAATATATTTTTTAAATTTTTAAAACAGCTTATGTAAATAGAAAAAAAAAAATCAAAATCACATAAATTAATTCATTAGACAATCTGTGTGTGTGTGTGTGTGTGTCGCGCATATTGTCAATATGATAATGAATTTAATATGTATGTAAATTTTAAAAAAATAGAATATATTAATGAATAGATTAAATTAAATCAAAATTTGACCTACTCATATTATTTCCTTTATATTTCATTTATCGTATCTCAGTACTTATACAATTTTACAGATATAGTGAAGCAATTTGATCATTATAAAAAAACGAAAAAATTTTTTTGTACATGGCTACATTATTTTGATACATAAAATTATAAACAGTGAATTTTTCATTTACCCAACCCATCCATATTGAAGAAACAATTATCAAAACTTAAAAGCTCTCTAAATAAAAATAATATATATATAAATATTATATATAAAACCATTTATGGCGATTAGTTTTCTTCAAACGATGAACTTATTCTTTCATAATTTTGCACACGCTATACAATTTTATTGTATATATTTATATGTATAGAAGAAGATGCTACTATTATTCATTTTAGTGCTCCATATCCTGTATACAGATCGGATAAAATATTTTCAAATTTAATGTATGCGATACATACATTAAGTATAGAGTTTCCATATATACTTAAATATATGTGCTATTTAAATAAGTGTACACAAGTGTATGTATAGTAAAAAAAATATAGAAAATTTGCATGCTATCTATTGTATTTTATATATATAAAAAAATAAAAAAAAGTCAAAAAAGCATTTCTTTCTATTATTATTTTTTTCATTCAACAATTTTTATATGTATGATATAATACTTGATGCATCTGGCAATTTTCCAATTTTTCATATTTTATTTTCTTTTACATTGCGAAAATGTTCGTTTTACATTTATTTTATATATTTAGTGTAAATACCGCAACGCAATATTCATCATCAAAATTTCAGATTAGTTTTTTACCATTAATTTTGATGTTGTTTTTTTTTATTTTTTGTCTTTTTTAATTTTCATCGATTGTTCTGCAATGGCAATTTATCGTATTTTAAGATTATTATTATACCATGCGCATATATACATCATTTTAGAATTTATTCGAACATTGCTTATGGTTTAGTTTCTATGTACAGTTGGTGTTGAAATTATTAAAGACAGTATATTGTTGGCTGAAAATAATATTACTGTTTTGTTCTCACCAGATATGCACCACATAAAGCAAGCGGAAACTCACTAAACGGACGATCGCTAAGGAAGTGATCACCACCAAGCGCCATTTGAGTGAGAACATGCCCCGACGCATAGAAGTCGCTATAAATACTAAAATTAATTTTATTACATTTTTATTAATGTATTTATTATTTTTTTTTAAAAAATCAAATAGTTTTGCCTAAGTACATTCTATAATAAATTTTTATAAATAAAATATACCTATATAAGACCTACCACCTATAATTTTGTTGGAAAAATTCAGTTAAATTTAGTAATATGTCGCTAATAATTTGAGCACCTACTGTATACAACAACATTATATTATTTTTAATAATATTTATTAATTTCAAACAATGTTCCAATTCATTGCGTAATAAAATCAAGTATGTGTATGGTAAAGATAAAGTGAAAATTAACAATAACTAAATATTTGTGTACATAAATTAAAATGAAATTCATTGTATTAAATTAACGCAGATAACTAATCTGTGTGTATACAGAAAACTAAATGTATTCGCAGAAAAATATAGTTAATAATATAAAATTTCATTTAGATACTCTGTTCCATATATCTATATAATACGAATATATTACTCGTATATTTATATATAGTGGTTAACCCATCATCATATCAATTTATCATACGACGATATATAATATTCAAATTTATACTTAGTCAACTGTTTTGCTCGTTAAGTTCCGGTGTTTGTTCTCACGCTGATAGACAATAATAATAATATTAACAACAAACAATAACACTAATAATATAATTATAATAATATATATGTAAATATATATAAAAAACATATATATCCACGCCGCCGACCAACCGTCCCATATATATATTTATATATTATATTATGGTATCAGATTTAACATTAATATATAGGTACATATTATTATACAATAAAAACCATTCATAAAGATTGTATATTAATAATTTATTTATGGTAAATAATCTGATGCATACGATTATAATTTTTATACTGTATGTTATATATATTTAATCATTTAATGTATTGTATATATAAGGTCAAGTGTAATATAATTATTGGAAAAATTTTTTATTGCTTTTACTTACAAAATATTGTATATGGTATATATATCCAGTGGTGGCCGGATTGATGTTGAATCAATTTTCTATAGTTCGAATTTGATCAAGTGGTAAATTTGAAATCTGTAAATTGGTTTAGTATGGACCAATACAATTTTTATTATAATTGCTTTCGGTAAAGGTAAAGATTTTAGATTTATAGATATCAGATACATATATATATACTCCTGTAAATGCTCTACGAATTTACAGAATGATTAAGTAAGTTGTTTGTATGGTTAACTGCCAACTTCGGAAAAACAACCAGTTATTAACCTCACAACACGGCCTCGGAATGGAAAGGATAAGGCTAAAATCGCACCTGGGTTTTAATGCCATTCACAGCAATACTATGTTTACCCGATTTGTATTAAATTTGATGTAGGTTCAAAAATGCGATTCTATTGCTATTTCCTAATGAAATTCTGGAAAATTTATATGTAATTAAAAATAAGAATCGAATGGCAAATGGTAAATGGACCAGGTTTCTTAAGCCCATTTCGAGATATGTATTGCTCTTATTATCAATTTTCCAGAATTTCATTATAGAAAATATTATAAATAATCCAAATCTCAAGGTATACCATATTTGATAAAAAAGACCAATCGTATGAGAAATGACGACAGCATTTTATTCTATATATAAGATTCAGAAAACTGGGTTTAATGTTAATTTGTTGATACCATTCGATTCTATGATTATATATATTATTGGATGTTGATACTAAAAAATATTCACTGAATAAAACAATTTTATTCTGCCGCACAATGGTTGAAAATTTTATTTATTTATTTACTACTCTGCATGATTACCACAGTACTTAGAGTACGTATATGATAAAAAAAAAAGGTTTGGTCATAATTGTTTTTATATATATTACAGATGCATATAGTGAGAAATAAAGTATTTTAAAGTTAATTTTTATTATTACTTTCACACTGTACAAACATATGCATATTGTAAATTTATTATAGATTTTAATCACTCTCAACTCAATAATAGTATAATGGTATTAGAATTACCATATATATAAATTGAAAAATTAATTTATTATAAATATATTTGCTGCACCTCATCATATACTTGATGATTATAATTTTTCTATATTGTTATTGAAAGAAAATTTATTTATACATATTACCTGAGTATATAACATTTTCCATATATAAATTTCTGCTATCAATATGTTTGACTTTGTGACCTAAATACGCATTTCTCCCGCATTGGCATACAAATTTTGTTATATAAATATGCATTTCTATTTACATATGTTTTAAATTGGTTTTTTTTTTATGAATATTTAGTCATCACAATCATTATTGTTATTGATGTGCGCGCGTGTAAATAATCACAATCACCGCGACACAAATTTACAGACCAAAATTTGTAGAATTTATTCATACGAAGTAATTTTATCAATTTGTTTTTGCGTAGATGTCGCATATGCTCCACTTATAAAGTATTCTATATATGACTTGTTGATGATGATGACTGAATTTATCATAAATGATATATAAAAAACAATAAAATTAACATAATAATAAAACTCTATTTCAGTATATATATATTATTTAAAATAAATACAATTAAAATTATCGCATAATATGTATTTGCAAAATAATAAATTATTATTATACCTACACTTTTAGCCTTTTTTTTTTTTTTTTATTCACATTAACCGGTTCGAATTAATATTAAAAGACTGGCCTGAATTGCAAAAAAAAAAAAAAAATTGAAGGTCAAACTATATATAGTTATTGTACCTGTGCGTGTATTTTATATGTAATACATATATCTAATTCTCTTCTTTTTTATTGTACACTATATGGTAACTCTACTATTATAAAGATATCAGATACATATTTTGTAAATACTAATAATAGTTAAAAAATTAAAAGTATTTTAGCAAAGGTATAAATTTAAAAATATGACTTGATTATTTGTTTAATTTTTTCTTTTTTAATTTATTCTAATTTATTATTAAAATAATACAAAATATAGTACATACATAGTCATCAGGTGCCGGCTGAAATTTAGAAATTGAAAGAATGTTGAAATTTTTATTCGTTTTTATCTATATGATTTATTTTTTCACTTTTCCATATTCATTCATACAATCTGCAACATCTTGTATATATCTACGGGTTGTATATAGAATAATTATACAATTATACCATTATTCGGTGATACCACCATCCATACCTTTATAGAATACTAATGTTTTGTTTATGCTGCGTATACATCATCAAATATAAATGCTTTCATTTTACAAACAAATTCAGCTATATATCGTTTTACGCATAATGAATATATAATTTTACTTATACCATTTATTTTATATAAATATATATTTTGTATATTTAAAGACGATAAAATATCCCCATTTGAAATAGATTATCAGGTTATTATAATTTTGCAGTATAGAATTAAATATTTGTTTAAAAACGCCTTTAAATTTTGTTATTGACAACTGACTGTTTTCTGTTCTTTGCATGCATATTAGGTTTATTAATTATAATTATTATACTAAATAAATAGATTAAGGGTCGCCAGATTTTCAGTAATCAATTTTACAATTTTTTTTAATCTATTTAAAAAATATTTGTACAATTTATGTTGTTGATATTCAATCATATTTACAAATATATGTATTTACTTACGTAGTAGTGCTCCATGTACTTCAGTGACTTTATTAAATTTGATTATCCTATATTTGTATTAGTTTACCATCTCTCAAGCTGCTTCAGCTTTTATTGATGCATTAAGTTTTAAATATAAATTGATCAATTTAATAATTTATACTAATATATATAAGCTATCTATTATACGTGGTAACCCTATATACAATATATGCGTATATATATTAAAATAAATTATTAAATAGAAATGTTAAAACATATTAATTAATTTTTTTAATATATACATTTTCAAACAGGTAATGTATTAATACATATAGGTGTATTATAACAAGTTTAATTAATATTATAATTATTATAATAAAAATTAAAAAAAAATCTTATATATCTGCATATGACAGAGATTGACACGCAGCGTTATTTACAACCGATATTAAAAATATAATTTAATGCCTATGCATGCAATAATAGTGAAAGTTATTTAAATAAAAATTAATAATATATATATATAGTAATAAACATATACCAATGAAATGAATTAATGAAATGTCATTGACAGGTATATTTTTGCGTATAAATTATAGTTTTTGCCAAATTTTATTGAATTAATTTTAAATTTTAAAAATGTTTTATTTAAGTCATTATTGAAAAACAAATAATTTTATAAATTATATCTTTCTATGACTTATGTTAAACTACCAGGAATTAAAATATAGTTATGTCACTATATATGATATTTTTATTTTTATTGTTTTCTAATTATTAATATGATATAATATATAATTAATGAAAGGTAATCACAACATCATTGCGATGTTGATGTGATGTGATATTATATAAAAATTTGATAGTTAAAAATTAACAACAAAAAACGTAAATCCATTTTCATATTATGTTAAAAATATCAATTTATTTTAATTAAATTATCTAATTTTGATAAAAAAAAAAAACAATATATTAATATAAAATTAAAGGTTTTATTCAAGTTCATATGGTAATTTCAATAAAATATATTTTATATATAGAAATAGAAACATTTATTGTAATGATAATAAATCGCGTATATGGCGCGGCAATGTAATTTGGACGAAAATATTATTTTAACATAAATTTAAATTTTATTTTGAATATTTCAATTCCATACGCATAATTGTTAATCTATGTATTATATAATTTATTATAAATTATATAATAAATGTTTTATGTTAGAGGAAAAAATAATGGGTGAAAATATTTTTTAATATCAGTCATTTACGTATGAGTTTTGTATTACTGAAATATACGCAGCAATAAGATATTTTTATATAAACACTTAACCGATATACAAAAACTTCCTGTGTTAAGTTATAGTAAGTTAAAAATAAAATAAAAATAAAATTCAATTTTTCATATGTTTTTTCGATTATTTTATTTCAAATTTCGTTTTCGTTCGATTGGATCGCAATAACATTTATACTTGACAGGCAGGTTATTGTGTGTTGAACAAGATTCGACAGAGAAATTATTTCTTACATTATTGTATTGATAACAGGAATTTCACGCCTATAAACTATAGTTTCCTAGGTTCACAAAATATTTCCAAAATCGAAGTTGGTCGGGTGTGTGTGTGTGTTGTACATTCTAAACAGAATTATTACAAATTTAGTACTACGTAAAATAAATTATAAACAGTATATAGAGCAATCGATAAGATAACATTAAATTTGAATATACTTGAAAATGTAAATATAATATTTGAAAGCATATTTTTATTTTTTTGTGTTTATTGATTATAGATGGTCTAAAAAAAATGTAAGACTATTTATTATGTCTTATATCTCTTTTCCTCTATCTTTTACTATTACATAATTTTATCAATTTATGTTTAGAAAAACTTAATAATATTATTTATGTAGTTTTTTTTTTGTTTTACCAATTTATACTAAAATTTAACATACATTTTTTTTGCTCAACCTTCTTACTATAAATAATGGGCAAGACATTATAAGAACATAAAAAAAAAAAATAAAATAATAGCTAGAGTGTTTGTATTTGGGTGTGTTTTATCCATATAATAATTTCTATAATATAAAAACATCTTCCGATATAGATCTCATTGTTCATATATATAATATATATTTTGTAAAAGTTGTAAAAGTATATGTATATGAAATAATAAATCAATAAAAATATTAAATAATTATTTTATATAAATAATACTTGTTAGAGGTGTATGTTCTATCATATATTTACTATATTACAAAATTTTATATATACATTTCAGCGATGCTGAGGTTAAAAAAAATATTAGTGAGGCATATATTTTATAACATAGTATTTGTGTATTAATATATTATTATTATTATTATTAATATTGAAAATTTATATATATATATATATATATACGGCACTTACAAAATAAAAACTTTCTTTAATATAATAGCTACTATATTTTGAATTCTATTTGTTTATCAATCTTATGTTATTATAATTTCAATAATATATATCATAAACATATATTTAAAAAAAAAAAATATACAATTTAATCAATATTTAATAATTTAACTAACATAAACTTTCATATATACATATTATATTCATAAGATTTAATTAAAATAATAATTATGAACTATTATATACATAAAAATATAAATAAATAATAATAAAAGTCATTGCACATCATTTTTCTTGAAACTATAACCGCATTCAACGCATACAGAAAAGTAAAAATATATATTTTTTATTGTATTCATCGCATCCGAACAACACCTATGTACGAGCATTATATATATATATATATAGAAAAAACAATAATTATACCTATATACAGTCATCATATAGTCAAAGGACAAAGTCATTTGAACTTACAACAAAATTTATAGTGCATATGCTCAAGTGCATGCATGTATAATAAATAAATTTATATAACTACTTACATTTATATAAAAGAAAAGAATTCACTGACCCCATTAGATAATCAACTGGTTTTACTACTGCAATGTCTGGTATTGATCCAAATCATATTTATATATATATACATACACCTTATATATACGAGCTCTTATATATTTATGTATGGTATATAATAAAATATATGCTTATATACAATTGTATAAAATATATACCTAAGATGAATTTTTTAAACTTGTATTTAACTTATATATATACAAATTGTCGAAATGTAAATTTAAATTTTCTATATATATATATAAATTATAGATGATATTATAATTAAAGTTGCATGTGACACAATCATATGAAATTTAATAATTTTGTAATAAAATAAGAAAGGAAATTCCTTTATTAAATTCTATATTTTCATAAATAAACCATTATTTAAAATTGTATATATACTATTTAATATGCGTATATATAATGAGTAGGAGTCACAATAAACCCACAAAACTAAACTAGGCATATAGATATATATATATATATATATATATTGACTTATGTATAGTATAATGTCTGCACAGAATTATTTTTATTTACAAAAATATGTTACCATTTTTATTCATTTGCTAAATCAGCGTTAAATTATATTTCATATATGTTATATAAATTGTATGTTGTTTCACATGTGTGCATGTGTGTTATCATCTATATTGTGAAATGTATTGTTTGTACCTATATATTTAATACTCGTATATAAATGAATATACCATATATATACAGGGTGTCCCAATTATCGACGGCAATACGAAAACACTAGATTCTCTGGGTCATTTTGCGTCGAAAATATCATATAACATTTTGGCCGATTCGACTTCGGTACCAAGTTACACGCAAATAACCAAATTTTCAATCAGACCATGTTTTACACTCTACTGGGATCAATATCTCAATAACTAATTAACCGATTTTAAATTTTTGATACACTATTAGCATTAGCATACCGAGATCTTTAATTTGACGTTAAGATAAGACAATTCGGACATGTGGTTATCGAGATACTTACAGGAATGTTGACAATTTGCTGAACGCCATTTTTCTTTTTGAAAGTTTGTTCAAGCATAAGTCGAAAAATCATGATGAAAAAATTTTTTCGGTATAAGTTTAAAAACTTGCCACATTCATAAGCTTTCGTTTAAGCTATAACATTACGATAGGTCTCAACTGGTTCCAAAGATATACACAAATAACTACAACGATGTAGGCATAAAATTGATTTTCGCTATAGAAAAATTTTATCTTTTTTTGTTTTTTCCAAAACCAACAATACGGACGTGACAGATAATTGATTCCATACACTCGTATGCATTCACACAAACCTTCTCACACACAAAAACGAACTCACACACAAAGGCCCACACACATAAACCCACAAAAGCACACGCACGCATATCACCACAGTTTTAAACAAACAAAACCTAAAGTAATTATTGAAAATGTGCTCCTTCAGCTCGAATACATAGACAACAATGCTTTTCAATAGACCGAATCAATCTAAGTGTTGGTTGTGACTTGTGGCGAAATTCTTGGATACAGTCTTCAGTACATTGAATCTACTCTTCACGTGAATTATTCACAGTTGCATTGACTTTTTCTTCCAGGCAACCCCATAAATCGAAATCCAACGGGTTTAAGTCTGGAGAACGTGGCGACCAGCTTATGGGCCCACCTCTGACAATCCATCTTTGAACGAGTGTAGATGTGGTTTCAACATGATGGTGGGCCAGCGCACTATGGAGGGAATGTTAGATGCTGACTGGACGCAAACTTTTATCAAAGATGGATTGGCAGAGGTGGGCCCATGAGATGGTCGCCAAGTTCTCCAGACTTAAATCCATTGTATTTCTATTTATGGAGTTGCCTTAAAGAAAAAATATATGCAACTGTGATTAATTCACTTGAAGAGTTAATTCAGCTTATTGAAAACTGTATTCAAGACCTTCGCCACAAGCAACAGCAAACACTTAGATTGATTCGGTCTATTGAAAAGCATTGTTGTCTATGTATTCGAGCTGAAGGAACACATTTTCAGCAATTACTTTAGGCTTTGTTTGTTTAAAACTGTCGTGATATGCGTGCGTGTGCTTTTGTGGGTTTATGTGTGTGGGCCTTTGTGTGTCAGATCGTTTGTGTGTGTGTGAAGATTTGTGTGAATGCATAGGAGTGTATGGAATCAATTATCTGTCACGTCCATATTGTTGGTTCTGGATAAAACCAAAAAAAGATAAAATTTTTCCATAGCGAAAATCAATTTTATGCCTACATCGTTGTAGTTATTTGTGTATATCTTTGGAACTAGTTGAGACCTATCGTAATGTTATACCTTAAATGAAAGCTTATAAATGTGGCAAGTTTTTAAACTTATACCGAAAAATTTTTTTCATCATGATTTTTCGACTTATGCTTGAACAAACTTTCAAAAAGAAAAATGGCGTTCAGCAAATTGTCAACATTCCTGTAAGTATCTCGATAACCACATGTCCGAATTGTCTTATCTTAACGTCAAATTAAAGATCTCGGTATGCTAATGCTAATAGTGTATCAAAAATTTAAAATCGTTTAATTAGTTATTGAGATATTGATCCCAGTAGAGTGTAAAACATGGTCTGATTGAAAATTTGGTTATTTGCGTGTAACTTGGTACCGAAGTCGAATCGGCCAAAATGTTATATGATATTTTCGACGCAAAATGTCCCATAGAATCTAGTGTTTTCGTATTGCCGTCGATAATTGGGACACCCTGTATATATGTTTATATAATGTAAATGCAAAAAAATTCTATGTATTAAATAAGATATTGCGACAAAAATTTATACTATATGGTAATTTGAATGTCACCGCATTAACTATATACATTTTAAATGAAAAAAAAAATTGTTCTACAAAAGGTGAATTCAAAAGTTTGTTGCACATCAATTGAGTTGAGTGCGTGCGATGATCAAAAACTGTATCGAAATGATCATACTATAAACGAATATCAGTAAAAACGCACTGAAAGTGACAATAAAAGTTATATTGTAATTGATGATGAAAATTGGTGTTTTCCAATCAAGCTAAAATCTAAGGGGTTAAAATGGCTAAATGTTGGCCACCACATGAACATAAAACAATTCTCATTTGATTTTATGATTCCAAAGCCATATATATATGTATAAAGAAATGGGGTACAACGATTATTGTTTTGTTTTACCTTTGTGATATTCGGGTATTCGTTTATGAATATCGATATAATGCACCTTCTCATCGTACAATAATTATCACTCAATTTATTTGCTTTAACCTTATTTCACCAGATTTAGGTCCATTTGACTATTTTCTAAAACATTCATATCAACGACACAAAAACAATCATTTGATCCACTTGTCATACGGCGGCGTACATATATCGATGTATTTCAGTATGTATAAATTATTTTGGTATAAAAATAAATGAATTTTTATAGGTTTTTTTTTTTCCTAATTCCATTCCATTTATTTTCCAATGGATGGGTATGTACTAGCTTTAGATTGTTAAAATATACTTTTTCTTGTATATACAATTATATTATGTAAACACTAAGCAGAGAATGCAGTGTGTCACACACATACTCGTATATTAGTACAAAAAATATGAATAAATTTTTTAGTATATATTATTAGTCCATTTAATTTTATGCTACTACTGCTGCTGATATATATATATATATTTAAAGTTATATTGTTGGTGTATGTATAATTGCCCAGTGGGACCGGTATGTATGCTAACATCAATGATTGTCTACTTACTTCTTGTCCGCACTACTCCATTCTTGCAATACTTTCTTGATTACATTTGTACCGAGATGCCATTGGTGTGTTAAATACTTCTTCTCTAGATGAGTTGCTGATGGGTTCGGAATGGATGGATTTTTCTCGGATGCCGAACATATTCAATAAATTCGCTGGTGAATTAATTTATGAAATTAGAAGTATTTATATATAAATTCACAGATAAATTCTTTGGTGAATATTTTGATGAAGTAATTGATGAGTTTATTGGTGAATTCATTCATGAAATTGGAAGAACTTACAATTTATGTATGCATTCATTGAAGAAATTTGAACTACATATAGAAAAGGTCCCACTGGGTGCTGTTATTATACAATATTTTGTCTATATATATATATATATAATATATTTAGTCGTATAATATTTCTATAGATTAGTTTAGACATTTTATATCGTTGTTCAAAAAGGATTATATAAATTATATTTTATGATAATTCATATATAAATTGTTTGAAATTATATGTATATAGACCATAAAATAAGTAATAATTTATGTTTTTCGTATATAAATATAATAGAAGAAGAACTTAGCAAATTGTTATGTCTATATAGAACATAAAAAATAAAATTAATTTATTGTATACATCTACAAAGTCTACATTTCCTTCAAATAAATCAAGCCAAAAAAAAATAAAAAATTATGCTTTTTTTTCGCAAAGAAACAATATTCACATATAAAAAAGAAACGAATTATAATTCGTTAAAGTTGTGTGTCAATATAAATTTTATATATAGAATACTCGTCCATTTTAGACCATTCAAATGCATTTTAATATGCGTAAATTGCCTATTAAATTGAACAAAAATTTATTTTCATAATAATAATATAAATTATATGTATATTTTTTACAAATTTGAATAACATCCATCGTATAAAATTAAAGAACATGTAATATCTCTCACATTCAGTGAATTTTATATTTTGTTTCATCATTATATTGTATTTATATTAAAAAAATTATTTTATGTACATTTTATTATAACTATGACTTAACATTCATTATCTTTAACCATTTGTATATGTATAAAAAGGTCATCATTATTATACAATATTATTATTATTATTATTATTATTATTATTATTATTATTATTATTATTATCCATATCTAATTATTTAATGATATTTAAAAAGTTATAACCTTTTAAAAAAAATATTTACATAATAATATTACTAAATTACTTATATATTCTCAAATGCATATATGTGTTCGTACACAGTAGTTAGGTTAGTAAACTATTTTCCTATTTGTTGTAAGATGAAAAAAAAACGTATATCTAGCTAGAGTAGTATACTTCTTATATCTACTGTATATGCGGGACCGAACACATGTACTGAATAAATAACTTTAATTTATATTTTAAATATTTATAATATTTACAAATGTATTACCATCAAAATAAAGTAAAAAATAGCTAACATATTTTAATAATATTTATTTAACCTGTTGTCTACTCTCTGACGTATATTTAATCAAATATACAAACATATACACCTATAACTAAATATAATAATAATAAATAATATTATATTGTAATTATTTAGATATTTTGTTATGCATATATACCTTTTTTTTTTATATACGGAATTATTATTTCTATATGAATTAACCTTGGATGGACATGGTGTATATGTTTGTGTTTTATAAAAAATATAAAATCAAATATACTAAATCTAAACAGAAAAAAAGTTACTTTATAATAAATTTTAGTTAAAAATATAATATAAGTATTAATAATTTTATGGGTTGCTATTAAAAAAAATCTGCAGTGACATATACATTTATATGTAATTAAGATTATAAGAACAAAATTCGAAATTTGCCTACAATGTACCCTCGCATATAAGTCCATATAGACTTTTATTTGTTGTTGTGTGAGCGTTAGAATGGAAATTGTAATAATAAATTCATTTTATATTTAATAATGCTTAAATAACATAATATCAAATCTTTCTCGTGGTGTTGTCTGGGGCTATGCACATTACATCTATATATACGATGCGGCTATATACCACCATATAAAAACTTTATTACATTATTATATGGAAAATTGAAATGACGATCTTGTGTTGTTGTTGGTTTATCCTTACGACAAAATTGAAATGTTATATTTTTTTTTTGTGTGTAGGCGTTTATGAAAAAAACATTAAATCTCTGCAGATATACAGGCAGAATTTGTATACACGTATTATTTATATTATAATATATCTTGTATATTTTTGATTACTTATTTTTTATTTATGTTATTTTATTTATTTATTTTTATTTTTTTTTTACAGAATAAACCACTTCTTGTTGAGCCAATCGATTTTGAAAGTTTTATTTTAAAAAATAAGACTCTAATACAAAATGATCCACAACGTGAATTGCTTATGTATCCATCAGACGATGTTTCGGTAAGTACGGCATATATAAATTTATTATCTAATAATATTTTGATTTATAATATTTTTTTATGCATAAGCATACACCACAATTTTACATTTATATACACATAAACATATACAACTCTACACAATAATATGGAGACTGTTTAATAAGACGTATAGTAAAATATATAGCCCAACATTTATTATATTATTCCTATATTCAACATTCGGTATCCCTTGAAAAATAATACTGTTGTGTTCAATAACATAGTTACAAGTGAATGGCTCACTAGTTAGAACAGGAATGGGTAATTCAAACTAATTTAGTTGCAACTTCAATTACGTTACTGTGACATTAGAGAGGAAATTAATTTTCATTGAATTACCATTAATTCGTTTATAAAATCAAAAATCAAATGTGTTTGAATATCAGATATTAACAATGTTTTCAATGGCATTTACCATACACACTATTGTGTTCTAATCATTTATATATAAAAATAAAGAAATTATATCTTAATAATTATCGATTATATTGGAATTTCTTAGTGTCATCAATCTATGTTACATCAAAGTAAGGTTAATATGGCATCTACCAAACATACATTCATAAGATATAGTCAATTTGATGGTAAATTACCTTTGATGGGACACAATTTACAAATTGCTCTGCAATTATCGGAAATTTCATGTTTCCTTAATTCAATTATTTTTATATAAAAAACAAATTGGTTATATTATTTTATATATTTCCCATAAAATGCTGGATTTTTAATAATGGTGAAATAGTGGTATGAAGAAATTATTAAGTTGATTTTTCCACGTATAGCTTATGTATCTTTAGCCTATATATTTATTTTAATATCATCCATGTTGCCATCATTACAGAAACACTATATAATTATTACATCTGAGAAATATATAAACATTATTTAAAATAAGAATATTAACTTTTTAATAAATCGAATGACATAAAAAGTAATTGGCGGTGGAATCAGTTGTCGCGAAAAATTACTCATATGAAAAATATTTCAAAGATTGGGTATCACGTTTAATTTTATACACACGTAATGTATACTGTGGTATTTTAATGAAACATATTGAAAATTTAAATATTTAATGTATATCATTTTATATGATAACTCCCGGTATTTTTTGTCCATGAAATTATAGTATATATTATAAAAGTTTATGTTAAATTTAAAAATATATAATAACAATACAAAATAAATAACTACGAGTATTTAGAACACTTTTATTTATTTTATTTACATATACAATGTGTTCATTCATGCAAACTATATAGTAATTTATTTGTTTATTATATTTTGTATATGTATTGTAGCCTCTGCGTATCTGCGTATGTGTAATGTTTGTACCCAGTCGGACCGGTGTGTATGATAACATTGATGATTGTCTATTTACTTCTAGTCAGCACTACTCCATTCTTGCAATACTTTCTTGATTACTTTTGTACAGAGATGTCATTGGCGTGGTAAGTACTTCTTTTCTAGATGAGTTGTTCATGGGTGGGATTTCATGTGTACAGAACAAGCGTATTTTTCATGGATTCGTATTGGGTGAGTTTTTCCTTGAGTAAGTCTTTTTGTAGAATTGCATTGGAATTGAATGATCTGAAGAAGTGGTAATCTGATGGAGCAACATTTGGTTAATAAACGCGGTGTGAGAACTGATACCATCCAAGTGCTTTCCACATTTCTATGATCGGTTTTGCGACATGCAGTAGAGAATTGTATTGTTGTGTAAAATCATTTTATCGTGACTGAAAAATCTTGGTTATTTTTCTTGTAATAATCAACAAGCATTCGATCACTTTCAGCACCATTTTTCTTCCAATGAAATGAAATATTATATAACAACAATCCTCTCAGCAAATCAATTTTTTACCGGCACAAAACATAATATTTTCAACTAACGAAAAAAATATGTTGTTTACACTTTTAAGTTTTAGTTTTTATGAGCCCGCATTCTGCAAGCGCCGCATTTACAATTTTTCTCTTTCTGTGCGGGTTAAATAGCAACCATGGTTTCTGTTATACGGACTTCGTAATTTACACCACCATAATTTTATTTCCTCACGCTCAGTTGAGTTTCAACATAAATACCTTTCCCCATTGCAAGTAATTTAGAAAAATTATTCATCATTATCACTAATAATAAAAAACAAATTTTAACCGAAATACAATTACTGTTTAAAAAATATTATTTATATACTTAATTATAAGGCCAGTGCGATATTATACTCTTTAACAATAGTCATGGGTTCGGAATGGATGGATTTTTCATTTGCACAGAACCAATTCAACAAATTGTCCCACTTGGGTATTTATGATAATTTTTTTTTATATTTTTCGTTTAATAAAATAAATGACAATGTTTGTAACATAAATAAAATAAAATCACGTATACTTAAAATAAAAAAAGAAGTATATTTAATTAAACTTTTTTTTTAAACAGGAAAGTTAATTATAAAAATTGTCAGAAATATATTTTATATATAATATATATTATATTGTCTCTAAACTATAAACTAATAGTTTAGTTACCAATGGTGTATATTTAACAGGAACAAACATTTCAATTTTTAATGCACTATCGCTATTAAATTATCAATCACATCATTTTCGGTGACATTCTGATTATAGAAAACTGAGCTGCATATATGCATATGTATAATACAAATTAAGTACTATTAATTCTACTAAAAAATATTATTGATTTTATCAACGAAATAAAAAATAAATAAATAAAAATCAAATTCATTCATCCGTTTCGTATGTTAATATGTAATTTTTATAGTTTTTCGCATATGAACTTTTATTGATATAATTTTAAATGCACGAATGTATAACATTTGTTTAGTTTATTTTATATACGAATATGTTGATCAATTTATTTATTTGTTTATATTTATTATAAGTTTTCTTAATATATTATTTAAATTGGAATTTAAATGTTATTCAATAATTCATAATCATTTTATATTGGTTTTAATAACATATATTGTTGTACATGTACATTTTAATTAAATATCATGATTTTAAAACAATGACGTAATTATTTTTTATATAAATTAAACTGAGGTCAAGATAATAAAAAACCAATTATTTTATGTAGTAAATATATGCATATAATTATAATTAAGTATAATTTATATTTAATTTCATTAGGATTTGTCATCAAATGAAAAATTTGATATAAATATACTAAGAATTTATGCGATAATATTTAATAATTATTATAATAATGTTTTTGAACCATTTAATTCATTTAGACGGAATGTTTAATGTACAGAATCGGATTATAAATAGTTTTATTATATACTATTTTATATATATTACGAAGTTTTACCACATTGTTTGGTCGCCATTATGGTAAACATGAATGTTAACACTTCATATTTGGCAGCCGTGATGTATAGACGTGAAAAATGTATTATGGAAAAATACTCGATAAACTGCAACGCCTTTCAATCATAAAATAATTTTATCATTTTCTGTGAAAAAAAAACTAAAAAATTAGTGATGATTCGTATTTCGCATTTAAATGAATACGTTAATAAATTAATAAAAGTCGATCTGATCAACAGAAAATCCTCAAATTATTGATCAGTCACTTTTGCATCCACTAAAAGTGTTAGTATATATGATGGGCTATCTGGTATGAAGGAATCATTGGCCCATATATTTTTTTTGAAAATGAACGTTGCGTTAGGGTAACTGTTAATGGAGAACGTTATCGTAATATGATTAATAGATTTTTGACACCATAGATAGGATGCTGTGTATTTGATTGGAACATGTGGTTCCAACAAGACGGTACAACTTCACATACATTCAATGTTACAATGGAATTACTGAGAGATTTGTTTCAACAATAAGTTATCTCAATAAATGGTAAAGAGCAAGGTTTATGTCAACAAACCAGAGACTCTGCAGCAACTTAATTGAACAATTGAAATTTGTTAAACTGTGATGAAAAATGTTATAAAAAGTAGCTAGTGTTTGTCAGATTAATAGAAACGCACATTTAGCTGACATTGTGAACGATTAAGTAGACAATACTTGAGGTAAATATTAATGTTGTCGTTAATTTTGTTGAATTCGTATGATCCAGCGAATATATATATTTGCAATTGGAAGGCTGTTCCAAACTTTTGTATAGTTCTAGAAATGAAAGAATTTCCATATATCGGGCCATATTAAATTGAATTAAAGTTGGTACTTTTGATTGATTAGTACATGTTCGCATACTCACAATCAGTGATTTCTTTTTTTATAGTATCACAATCACAATATTGTTTGAATATTTAAATTATATGTAGAGTTGATATTCATATTTTTTTTAACCATATTAAATTTTGTTTTCGATTTTATTATTACATATTATTATTTATATTGTCTTTATTTAATATTTGTTGACATTTTTATTCTTTCACGGACAATAAATCTTTTGTTTCGCAATTTGACATTAAGAATGTATTTGCCGTTTACCTTTATAATTATATAAAAATATTTATAACACCAATAATATAATAATGTTTATATCATAAACTAAATACTTAACTTTAACTATTTGGATGAATAATAATACGAAAAAAAGATTCAAATTGTATTACAAGGAAAATATATTTAAGTCCACAACACACAAGTAATCATAATATTCAAGTAAAATTTGATTAACCATTCATTATTAACTTATAATTTAAAATATTTAAATGAAATTTAAAATTATATTACAAATCGTTATATAGAATTTTAAATTATGATGAATATTTTTCATTAAAATAAATTTAATTTCATATTTTATCAATTTTAATCTCCCGCAAACAAAATAAAGCTATGGTTGGTATATATTATGTCATCCGCACAGTAAAAATGACTGTTTTTGTAATTATTTAACAACAAAAATTTGTCCAATTTGTTTTTTATTTTTTATGTTTCTCTTGTATTTTAGAAATGAAATAATAAAAAAAAAACAACTCTTAAATTTTTTACAGTTTAATGTTATTGTATAAATATGTAATTTTATAAGTATTTCATTTTTTTTTATATTGCAAATTGCTTATACATGTGTGATAATAACTTTTTAAATTACGACATATAACTTGATTTAACATTGACACTAAAAACAACAATTAAGTGGTTATACTCTATCTATTGTGACCAAAGTGTTTTTTTTTTCATTAGATTTAATCACAGAAATTATTATTATATTATTTTTATAGACATTTATTAACATATAAAAGTTGTCGTGGACACACAAAAAATTCAAAACCTGAGAAATACCTATAATTTATTTTATAGAATATAATTTATAAAATATTAATTATAGTTATTCCCTACGCGCCGCGGCCCGTAATAATTGAATGTGTGTGAATTCTATAAATTGGTTATAGTCTAATAATTGTCATACCTTTGTACCTGTCACTGCCTTTAGGGAGGGGTTTAAACGGAAAGTTAAGAGAAAATATTTCTAAATACATTTTTCATAGAATTTCTTTGATTAATTTCATCATCGTTCATCGTCTAGTTGGTAAATTTCCCCGTATTCGAGTATATAACAATTCACCAATTGGTCTGCAATTATCGAACTATATATGTTTTCTTAATTCCATTAGTTATATATATAATTTATTAGCCCATAATGGTGTGTGCCGACATTGTTAATCGTTAAATATTGCAACACCATATTTTTAAAATATATTTGATTTTTTATTTCATAAACGTAATCCAGCTGAAAAATTTCAGTATTAAAATAAATACCGAACAATTTCACGTATAATTGTCAGGATTTGAAAAACACATTATAGTATATGCTTCACGATCATCGATTAGTATGAACGATACTCACTCGAAAAATTGATGTAAAATTATAGTACTGAAGAATGTTGTTGCCACTTGGGCTCTTCGTTAGTATTATACAATTTGAAATTGGTTATACGATGTTGTGATAATCAATTTATCTATACCTTATGAGCTTCGACGTTATAAAGTTTAGTTGTTCCGAAGTGCTGCCATATACATCAAGTTAGAGCGACCTTCAATAAAATTATTTAAAAAATTGATTAAAATAAATTGTCTTATTGATCATAACAATATATATATTATAGGATAATCCCTTAAATACATATGATTACATTACTACAAGTTAATTAATAAACATATACTAATATAATTTTATTATAAATTTTGTGAAAATTGATTTTGCTTTTTTTTTTACTTAATAATTTATAGCAAGTTATATTGCCACGTAAATTTCGTACAATATCAAATAATATACCTGTTTTTACAAAATCAATATCAACATCATCATCATCATCATCATCATCATCATCGGTAACAGCAACAACAACAGCGACGAATGGTATATCAACAACATTAACATCATCACCGTCAGCATCATCATCCGCATCTACATTATCATTAACGACAACAGCAACAACTGCATCATCATCATCATCATTACCATCGTCAGACGATGAAAATTCAAGTCAAATACCACAAATTGATGGCAGTACCGTTGGTGGTGGTGGTCTTTTATTAACAAAACAATCACTTCATACATACCAATCAAATAATCATTTAGTGCATTATAAATATAATGCATATGGTGGTACATGTCATGATCTTCCAAGGTATTTTTCTTTTTTTTCCCATTTGATTTATATACTTTTTGTCGCATAATGTGAATTAAAAGAATAAAAATCTTATTTTTTTGTTTCTTTTAAATAAAACGAAAATAAAAAAAAAAAATTTAAAGGATATCACCACCGGAAGAATTAACAGAAGAAATATATGAAATTGATGCTGATCCAGATCGTATTGATGAACAAATGACACGTTCTCAAGCCGATTCAATAACAAAACAAGGATATTTACATAAAGGACCCGATACAAGTTCTGATCGAATGTTTGCACACATTGGATCAAAATCGTTTAAAAGAAGGTTGGTTTATTTTTTATTGTTATGTCTTTTTTCCATGTTGTTGCGTTGTTTATATTTGGTAAATATTTGTTTATATGCTCGCATGGGATATTTATCATTGCGTATATATTTTGTATGTGGGTATAATATATTGAGTTATAAAATGAAATTTAATATTTAATATAGAAATAACGCAATGTAGAATTTTCCTAATAATAATAATAATAATTTCTTTAAATTTGATCATACCGGATACATAATGACTTTGTGAATTGATATTTAATCGGATTTTATTATATATTTATATATAATATAATGTAAAAATATATATTATTGTATGCGTAAACTCTTATTTACAATTCAATTTGGTTTTTTTTTTTTTATGAAGCGGAAATTTCTTTTAATTTTTTTTTTTTTTTTAAATATAATCTCTGTGGTATTATTTTTAATACGCGAATAATATAAATCGAATAATCTTATAATAAAAACAAAAAAAAAATAATAATAGACTGTTAGTATGTGGTTTATGTTAAACATAATACATATTTATGTGTATATGTTGATTAAATAAATATTCTATTTATCGCATATTGTGCATATATATATTATTTCAAATTAAATGTATAAAAATAATAAAGTATTTTATTACGTTTAGAAAATACGTCATATGTTTTTGTGTTGTTGTTGTTATGGTTTCGTTGATTAGTCGTTGATTTTCTAAGATTGAAAATCGTATATGAAAATTGATTATAATTGTAATGTATCGATGTACGCGTTGGATATTCTTTAAAATGTTACATACAAAATTTCAGACAGATATACCAATTAGTTTTGTTTTGACAGCCTTTGAAAGTAAACACCTTTTGCTTTATTTATTAACATGGATAAAAGTAAATTTAGTTTGTTGATTAAACATTATTTTCTGTGTTAACCATGGCTAAAACAAAAGCAATGCTTGATAAAAAAAAAATTCTTTTTCTTCGCTAGAAACCAAATTGACACATACATTAGCAATTGCCAAAACCAAATTACACGAATTACCTTATGAATTCTTTTCACATTCACCGTATTCGTATTCTCCAGATTTGGCACTCATCGACTATTTTATGTTTTATCAAGTTCTGCAGTAATCGACACATCAAACGCTTGTTTTGCAGAGCTCAACGAGTCCTATCATTCCGAAGAAATTAAAAGAGTGTATTGAACTAAAAATAGATTATGTTGAAAAATAAATTGAATTTTGTTCAAAAAATGAAATTCATTGTCTTATTTTTAATTTCAATATAGATTTGCACTCGTATATGTAATTTTCAATTAATTTTCCGGATCTATTTCACCGAAAATAAATTAAACTAATGTCGCCAATATTCTCGAATATCGTTGAGACTTTCAATAATCCTAATTAAGATACTTCAATATATACCTTTACAACATTTTTATATATGATAATGAGTATTGTTATAAATATTTTCATTTTTATTAAATTAATTTTGCTTTTTCTAATTTCTGATTGAGTTTTTATGTTTAACAAAGAAGGATTTAATACACATTCAAATTTTCGTTTTATAAATGCCTGCACATAAAATATGAAAACTAATTATCTTATATTTATTCGCTTGATCTAAATACATTCTAATTATCTTTTATACTAAGCATATAGCTCTGAGTCTAGCTTTACATATTAATTATATTTATATATGCAATATATTGTATATTTATACGATTATTATATAAAATAAAATATGGTCTTATTATTAAATTCATATATAAATAATATATTTATAGATATTGCTACTTAAGACAAGAAGTTGATGGTACTTACATATTAGAATTGCATAAAGATGAAAAACAGGGTGAGGCCAAAACTACAATTGTTATGGATTTTTGTACAGAAGTTGTACAAGTAAGAAAAAATAATATAATATAATAAATAAAATGTTGAATTTTATTTAATTTTTTTAAACGTATGTATTTATGTATAGAATCCAAAAAGAGGCCGTTTCTGTTTTGAATTACGTATGACAGCCGGTCATAAATCATTCACATTAGCTGCTGATAATGAAAGTGATATGCAAGATTGGTTAATAAAATTACAAACTGTTTTACAACAAAATAAATTACAAGATGAAAAACAATCAGCATCATTGGAACGTAAACTATCTGCCGCATTACTAGCTGGTGGTGGACAACAGCAACAACAACTACCGACACCATTACCACCAAGTCCAAATACTATGATGTTTGGTACATTAAAAGGTTTAGAACAAAGTATGAATCCACAATTAATGAAATATGGACGTGAAACAGATGTATCAATAGCACAAGCAAGACGTGAAAATCGTCGTCGTCTATTTGATACCTATCAAAATTTAAATAAATCTACAATTAGTGAAACTATTGAACCTTATCGGTTAGTTACCGTTCTTACTTTTGTTACTTGATTATATTTTATTCACATTTTATTGATATTTTCATAATTTTATTTTATTTATTATTTTATAGGGAACAATTTGGACAACGAATTTTGATAAAATGTGAAAGTTTAAAATTTCGTTTACAAGCACCTATTGATGATGGTGAAAAAGAAACATTGTGTCAAGTTGAACCATATATTACAAGTTTAGCATTATATGATGCTAGAGCTGGTAAAAAATTAACGGAAAATTTTTATTTTGATATTAATAATAAAGAAATACATAGTTTATTTCAATTAAATAATAATTATAATTGTTGTACACTACCGAAAATAAAAACAAATCAACTAAATGGTAATAGTAATGGTAATCTTAAATATCCATCAACAGTTAATAGTAATAATAATATTAATACTAATAGTATTAATGATTTTCAATTATCAAAAGAATTACAAAAAATAAATAATGAATGGCTAATGTATCCAAAACAAGGCATTATAAATATTACAGCACAACATCCGGATATATTTCTGGTGGTTAAAATTGATAAAGTATTACAAGGCAGTATAAATAATTCAACTGAATCATATTTAAAAGCAACAAAAGATCCAAAATTAGCTTTAAAATTACATCGTAATGTACGTTTATATAATCAAAAAATTGGACATTATCGTATGCCATTTGCATGGGCAGCACGTCCATTATTTCGTCTATATAGTAGTGAATTAGATACAGCCATTGAATTTCCTGCCATTTATCGTCAAGATATCAATAAATTAAAAGATGATGAATTATTAAAATTATTATCCGAATATAGAAAACCGGATAAATTTAGTAAATTAACTGTGATACCGGGTTGGTTAAAAATAACTATTGAACAAATTCATGAGTTGCCAAGCAGTAAGTTATTAATATATTAATATTTTATATATAATTAAAATTAATGCTGATGATATATTTACGTTTTATTTATAGATTGTTTAACGACAACTTTAGCACCATTAAAACCATTTCCAATACCACCAATAAATGAACCAACATTAGAGATTTCCGAATTTTTAGGAACTACTGAACGTGAAATATATCCATATACGACATTTATAAATCATTTATTTATTTATCCGTTAACATTAAATTTTGATAGTCAAAAATTATTTTCACGAGCAAGAAATATAGCGATAATTATAGAATTAAGAGAATGTGATGTAGAAGGAACAAAACCTTTGCCAGTATGTAATTTAATATTTACCGTGTCTTAATGATATTTAATAATTAATATAAATCTTAATAACTAAGGAAAATAAATAATAATTACTATATAATCAATTTCTATTATTCCATTTCGATTCTGTATAGTGTATTTATAGCCGTCCTGGACAAAAACAACGTTTTTTAACACAAATATCATGCCCTGTATTACATCATAGTACAAATCCATCATGGTATGAAGAAATTAAACTACGTTTACCATTACGTATAACAACGCAACATCATATATTATTTTCATTTGTGCATATATCTTGTAATTTATCGAAAAAACGTGATCAATCGTCGTCATCATCATCATCATATGAAACACCAGTTGGCTATGCATGGCTACCATTATTAAATAAAGGTAAAATTAATATTGATGAACAAATTATACCAGTTGCGGCAACATTACCATATGGTTATTTATCAATACAACCATTAGGTTTGGGTAAAGGGGTAAGTAATTTTTTTTATTTATTTTTCAGTATTTATCAACATTTTGTTTTATGATCACAACTTTTCGTTACCTTTCGTTCTTGTTAATTAGTATATGTATTAGTGTTTCATTTATCTTGTTGACATTTTTTAGTTAAAGCACTTTTTTTTTTTAATTTGTTTCATTTCATTGTGCACTTATAACAATTAATATACAATACAAAAATAACAATATTAACTTATATTTTGACGTGTTTGATTTATATTATTATTGTTGTGATGATGAATATGCATAATTACTTATTTTTAAAAATTTAATTCATAAATAACTGCACTTCGATTACACTATATTCATCTACCGCACACTTTGGCCAATTTTTTATTGTATGGTTCAAAATGAAATTGAGATGTATAACCGTTCCAGTGAAATTTAGATTCGTACCCAATTATTTATAAATTACTAAGAATTAGCACTAAACTAATGGTGTTTTATATGTTCGGTGATAATCGTATCCTGTGTTTCAATTTTTGAAAGTCTGGTTTTCTTCCATAATATCACTTAAAAAGTTCTATCAAAACGAAAATTTTTTAGCAAGATCATATATTCATTTTTGTTGACATACAAACGAAATTATTTGTTGCAGATTTTCAAATTAGAATATAAAAAAATATTCTGACACATATTTCATATGCATTTAATTCTTAATTATTTATTGTATGTTTTTCTTCTATTAATTTTCATGTGTTTTATGTTTTGGGGATAAATTCAACAATCATTTATTATGTATATAAATATATATCATATATGCATACGTTATACATATGTAAATATATTATGTCCATTATCTACACATAATTAATTTATTTAGCAGAATGCCGGTCCAGATATACAATGGATTGATAATCAACGTCCTTTATTTACTGTAACATTCCGTCTTGATTCAACAGTTCTAACAACGGATCAGCATTTACATAATTTATTTACACATACAGAACGTATTTTGCAACAACAATATTATCATCATCACTATCATCATCATCATCAGAATAATAATAATAATCAATCACAACAAATACAAAAGCAGCAATCTTCAACATCAGCATCACCATCATCAATATCATCAACATCATCTGCATCATCCACAACAACACGTATAGTATGTGCAATACCGGCTGAATCAGAAACATGTAAAATATTAAAAGCAGCACACGCAATTCAAGTTACATCAGTTATAACATTTTTACCGACAATATTAAATCAATTATTTATATTACTAGTAAATACAAATAGTGAAGAAATCGGTTTAAATGTAATACGTTTATTAATAAATTTAATACATATGGTAGCGGATGAGGCCGGACGTAAAGAATTATTATCATCATATGTTAAATATGTATTTCAATCATCATCATTTTATAAAATTCAAAAACAATCAAATACATCAACGCAATCATCAGCAACGTCAAGCACATCTCAACAACAACAATTATTTCAAAATAATTATCAATTAAATACGGTACACAGTGAATTATGTCGTCATTTGCCAACACTATTACATCCAAATAATACCGATTTTTTAATAGTGAATAAATTTATGAAATATTCAAATATATTTGTTGATATTATAATAAAAAGTATGGCACAACATTTAATGCATTCGGGTCGTATACGTATGCATCGTAATGAACGATTTCCAAAAGAGTTTCCATCACGTATTGAATCATTATTCCATGTATTGATACCGTATTTATTTTCACGTTATAAAGATTTACCCTTAGAAACACAACAATTAAATTTAAGTTTATCAATATTTATTAAACGTTGTTTAACATTTATGGATCGTGGTTTTGTATTTAAATTAATATGTTTGTATATGGATCGTTTTTCACCGGGTGATCCGCGTCAATTGCAAGAATATAAATTTTTATTTTTATCCGAAATATGTTCACATGAACATTATATACCGTTAAATTTACCATTTTTATTAAATGCCAAAAATCGCACAACCGATATTTTACAACACTTTACACTTTCCGAAGAATTTTGTCGTCAACATTTTTTGGTTGGTGTACTGTTACAAGAAATTAAAAGTTCACTAAATGAAATTGGTTATATACGTCGTTTAGCATTATCAATACTTAAAAAATTATTAGCAAAACATGATTTAGATGATCGTTATCAAAATAAAGGGCAATTATCACGTATTGCAATGTTATACATACCATGGTTAGGCATTGTATTAGAAAATTTAAATCGTATAAATTATAATAATTATCAATTAGACAAATATAATAATAATTTGAATGATACGATCATACAACGAATATCGAATAGTAGTTCATATGTATTTTCAAGAGATTGTAATACTACAACAGTGCCGTCATCACAGCAACAATTAATAATATCATCACAAAATAATTTATCAAATTCAATAACAAGTACACCGAAAAATGTAAAAAATCAAAATCGTTTAACATTACACATTGATAATAATAATATTTTAAATCGTACATCAATGCATTTAAAAGATACAAATTATTTTGCTGTTATAGCTGGCCAAACGGGTTCAACAACGATAACAAATGGTAATTCAAACACATCATTGGATTCCGAATGTTCGGCGTTATCACAAGATACAGCAATAATTATAAAAAATGCCGAACAATTGTTGTTGGACGGCAACGGTACAACCATACAACAATCACGTTTAAATGGTCATAATCGTTCGATAAGTGTTACACAACCATCGATTATACCACGTTTAGATAAATTTTCAATAAGTGAAACAAAAGATTTATTAATTAGTTTTTTATTTATTATAAAACATTTAGCACCCGAACAAATGATTATGTGGTGGCAAAATTGTACAGAAACAGAAATTATATCATTTTTTAATGTATTAGATTTATCATTAGTATATTTTCGTTATGTTGGTAAAAAAAATATTATTATAAATAATAATAACAATAATAATAATAATATTGTAAATAATAACAGTAACAATAATATTAATAATAATAATAGTAATAATAATAGTATTGGTTCAAATGGTAAAGATATAAAATTAATGCGGTTAGTAAAAGCAAGTACATTACCGGCACGTATGATGCCACCAACTTCCGATATAAATATTGATCAAATTGGTGGTGGTGGAGGAGGTGGTGGTGGTGGTAATACATTAAGTCATCATATACCAATGCGTGAAAATTTAATTGATGATAAATTACGTCAACAACAAGCCTTACAAGAATCTGTAATGACAACCGAAATCGGTTTAATAATATTAGATTGTTTGGGTTTATATACAATGCAATTTCGTGATAAATTATTAAAAAGTATATTATTACCAAAAATTGCAAAAATTTATTTACGTTATTTACAATTGGGACAATCGGAAACGTTATCAAAACATGTATTTGCTGCATTACGTTCGTTTATAAATAATTTTTCAATGTCACTATTTAAAGGTAATTCAATATTGTGTGGCCAATTAGTGTATGCATTGTTAAAATGTTGTGACAGTCGTTTACAATTATTACGCCAAGAATCATGTGCAATATTATATTTATTGATGAGAAGTAATTTTGAGTTTAGTGGTCGTAAAGGTTTAACACGTGTACATTTACAAGTTATAATATCTGTATCGCAAATGATTGGTAATGTAATTGGTTTAAATAATGCTCGTTTTCAAGAATCATTATCGCTAATAAATAGTTATGCAACAAGTGATAAAGTTATGAAAGGTACCGGTTTTCCAATGGAAGTTAAAGATTTAACAAAACGTGTACGCACTGTACTGATGGCAACTGCCCAAATGCAATCACATCAAATGGATCCCGAACGTTTATTAGAATTACAATATTCGTTAGCCAATTCATATGCATCAACACCAGAATTACGTCATACGTGGTTAGTGACAATGGCACGTAATCATGATCAAAATGGAAATATATCAGAAGCAGCATTTTGTAATTTACATATTGCTGCGCTGATGGCTGAATATTTAAAATTACGTAGTTTCGGTGGTGGTCATAACAGTATTAATGGTAATGGTCATAGCATTAGTAATGGTAATATTTATTATGAACGTAATAAATATTATGTAACATGGGGCTCAGAATCATTTGAAAAAATTTCACGTAATATACCACGTGATGAAAAAGGTTTAAAATTAGATAATGGTGGTGGTACCCAAGATTCACAATATACCGAACAAATGCTATTGGATCAGTTAAAAGAGTGTGCCGAATATTTGGATCGAGCCGAACGCTATGAATGTTTAGGTCCATTATATGAATTAATATTACCTATATTAACTTCAAGGCGTGATTATTTAACATTATCACAATCATATGAACATTTGGCACATGCATATACAAAAATTATCGATGTTAATCGAAGTGGTAAACGTTTATTAGGACGTTTCTATCGTGTTGTATTTTATGGCCAGGTTTGTTATAAAATTCTATATTGTACCATTATTTTTATTATATTAAAAAAAATAATATCGTTTGTTGTTTTATTAGATATATTTTGAAGAAGATCATGGTATTGAATATGTTTATAAAGAACCAAAAATAACATCATTAAGTGAAATATCTGAACGCTTACATAAACAATATAATGATAAATTTGGTATTGAATCAGTTCGAATGATAATGGATTCATCACCAGTAAGTTTTTTTTTTGCTTTTTCTTTTAATAATAACAATTTGATTTTTTGATTAATTTATTTATTTGTTTGCAAAAGGTTATTGTTAACGATTTAGATCCAAAATTAGCCTATATTCAAGTGACCCATGTAATACCATATTTCTGTAAAGATGAATTAGAATGTCGTCAAAATGAATTTGAACAAAATCATGATGTTGATACATTTATGTTTGAAACACCATTTACACGAAATGGAACGGCACGTGGTTTAATTGAAGAACAATGGAAACGTCGTACTATTTTAACAAGTAATTTTATAAACATTTTTATTTATACAACTATTTACGCACATAAAAATTAATAGAAATATTGTTTTTATTATGTTTCGTTATATAAAGCAACATATTCATTTCCATATGTATTAAAAAGAATATCAATAAAAGATAAACAATCAATAGAATTAAGTCCAATTGAGGTGGCAATTGATGAAATGCAAAATCGTGTTTCTGAGTTAGAACAAGTTGTCTTACCACCAATTGATGTTAAAAAATTACAATTAAGATTACAAGGTAGCGTAGCTGTACAAGTAAATGCTGGTCCCTTAGCATATGCTACCGTATTTTTAGATCCAAAACAATGTGATAAATTTTCTAGTGAAAAAGTTGAAGATCTCAAAGAAATATTTAGGTATGATTTTGATTAAAAATAACAATACACATACACCTATAATAACAATATGTTTATTGTTATTCTAATCGAAAATACATGTGTTAATTTTAGGGAATTTGTAACTATATGTAATACAGCGTTAGAAGTAAATGGTCGAATGATATCGAATGATCAACGTGAATATCATTCATCACTTAAAGATAATTATCAAAAATTATGTACTGCGTTAACCGATTTATTAGATGAATCATTTTTACCAGTTGACGATGGTCAAAATGCACATCGTAATAGCATAGCTTTATTTAGTGCAATTAGCGGAGCACCAAGTAACTCAAGTACAGCATAAAATTACTTTGTCCTTCATTAAGTCTATAAGATTTATAGTATACTTTATTTTACCTTACCTAGAAATATCTAAATTAATATAGTAATACAAAAAACAAAAAGTCGCACAATATATAATATTATAATACCACAAATTATATTTACATAAAATTAATTATTAAAAAAAACACAATTAATTCAATTAAATATGATTTAATTATAATTATTTAAAATAATTAAAAATATATGAAAAAAAAGAAGAAAACAAAAAAATACTCGATTATTATAAAATAGAAAAATTAAAAAAATATTTTTTATTAAATGAAATATGATTTTATTTTTATTTTATAATTATTACTATTTTTTTTTTATAATGTACAAAACGGTAGGAGATCAAATTCAACATAGATGAAAATAAATATATATTATTTATTTATTATTTTAATAATTTCTTTGTTTTTCTTTTTTTCTTTTTTTTTTTTTTTTTTTATATTATTTGGAAATTTAATGAAATATTTATTATTTTTTATTTTTTTTTTTTTTTTTTATTGTTTCACGAATTATTGTTAAAAAAAGAAAATAACATACGTTTTATTTTATATATGAAAAACTATTTATTGAGAGACTGAAACTGTTGACGATATGTGAATTTTTTTTATATTATTAATTATTTTTTGTAATTTAAAATCAAAAATTATTACTATTTTACAATTTTAAATTATCATAAAATAAAATATGATCGAATTATTTTAAAGTTATCTATCTATTTTTTAGTTAGATTTATTGAAATTTGTTTGAAAGAACAAATATGACGGAAACAAAAACGATAGGTAAAAGTTTTGAATTTTTTTTTATGCACAAATAATAATCTGTAATAGAATAGTTTCTGTTAATATAAAATATATGTTATATAATATACGATATTCCTATTTTAATGTTACAAGAAAAAATTTATATGATGAATGTCAGACTGAAAATTTATAATTATAATAATTGGATAATTTGATAAATAAATCGAACATTATTCGATTATAATTGTTACATATATATAGGGAAAGCGTAGGAAATATTAATGTGATGTTTTTCCGTCATTACGAAAAAATTATTTTCTTTTCAGTAAAACATTAACACTTCGACATTAAACTACTTCAGATGCAAAATTACAATTGCTTTATTTGATATATTTGATGGTATATGAACGGTATAATTTACCTAAAACTATTTTTCAACTCCATACAAAAAATGCGGAACAATATAGTGGCGATTGTATGTTGCAATGTAAAATTTTATTTTATTTTTTTTAGTATTTCTCATATTCTCTTTTTAAAATTTCACATTTCAATTCAGAAATTTTTAAAAAAAATTTTCCCA
Source organism: Bibio marci (assembly GCA_910594885.2). Classification (NCBI taxonomy): domain Eukaryota; kingdom Metazoa; phylum Arthropoda; class Insecta; order Diptera; family Bibionidae; genus Bibio; species Bibio marci. Next base: position 32,318,228 of record OU343117.1, on the reverse strand, counting down.
AATCGATTCTATCGATTTATTAAATCTATTAATTGAATTTCTGTATGGATTAAATATGCAAATTATTTGTTAATTATTTATTAATTAATATTTATTTGATACAAAAATTTCAAAAAATTTGCGAAAAATTGACTGATGCAGGTAATTAACGAAAATAGACTAATTAATTTACATAATACATATAAACAATTAAAAACATTTGTTAACACAACATAATAAAAGTAGCTTTTTCATTCATTTATACACGTTCGAACATAAACGTATAGATTATGTACACGAAAATAAAATAATAGTTAAATTCATATTATAAACTTTGAAAAAAAATTATAGATTAATATCATAAAAGAAAGTAAATGTTATATAATATTAAGTTATAAATTTTAAATAAAATTTTCAATTCAATTCCGATATATGAATTAGATATTTATTTATGTGAAATTTTTGCTATACTTAAAGTACAAATTTCATATCCAACATAAATACAAATTCGGATGGTATGTTGGGTATAGCATACTTGCAAAGCCAGTTGCGACCGAACGCGTCCACAGGTTGCGGATAGTGGAACGGCCTATAATATAATGGGTTAGCTACGAATAAAGAATAAGTAGCCGCGGACAATCTGGCTACTGTGTATGAGAATTACGTTGGGGTGTTGTGTGAAAGGAGCATCCGATTAAAACTTAGTTAATGATTCAGTGATTACACAGTAACGGCGGATCGACGGCACCAATATAACTGCTTTCGGATAAGGTGATATACACCTGTAAATGTCCTACGAATTTACAGAATGATTAAGTAAGTTGGACGTATGGTTAACTACCAACTTCGGAAAAAACAACCAATTATGAATTTTACAACACGCCTCGGATCGGATAGGTTAAACAACAACGACTCAAGCAATGAAAAAAGGACAATGATTTAAAACTTGCATCATGGAATGTCGATAAGACTTGATGCTCGTGATGTATTTGATATTAATTTATCACAACAATCACGTACACATCGTCTACAGGAACCACCACCACCACCGCCGCCACCTCCACCTCCACCTCCACCTCCACGGTTTTCGATAAAACCGTTATAGCTGTAGTGCACTGTACTTATTTACTTCGTGGCATTACAACCAGGGTTTATGCAAATTGCAAATTATTGTTTCAAAATATTTTATTATACATATGCGAGGTGGTTTAGGAGAAAGGATCAGTACGGTATGGAAATTACAATTTAAACCACATGAAAAATATGGTACAACCAAAAGGGTACAAGGAACAGGATTGTCATTGCCGACCATTGGAATAGAGAAGAAGAAATATGTAAATAAAATGAAATTGTAAGTAAAATATGAAATATATAATTAATTAAGAAAAATATGTAATTATAAAACTATAAAACAAACTTCTAATAGAAATTCATATTAATATTTTTTAATCCAACCAAACAGACACTTCGATGTAGCAGAAAAGCGGTCATAGGTTTTTGTTGCTAGTATTGTTCGGATCAATTTTGTAATTAAAAAATTGAATAGCTAGAGACTATTCAAAAAAATATAATGAATAAAGAAAATCATTTTGTCATATGATATTCAATTGGAAACAACCAAATTTTTAAAAATCCTATAAATTTAACATATAAATAACATAATAAAGGATTAAAAACTATTTTAATTTAATTGATACAACATTCAACCTCTTGTGTGTATAAATAATTCATAGATAATGTAATTTTTTTGTTTTTATATTAAGTTGAATTTTATTTTATTTTTGAGTAAAGTGCTACTGAATTTGAAGAAGCATTTTTTCTTGTAATTTAATTTAATATTATTATCAAATTTGAAGTAAATTACCAATTACAATTTACTATTAAAATAATATATGTTGTATAATGTATGTATGTTAAATAATTTGAATATTTGTGACGGTATTGTATTGGAAAAAATAGAACCTAGTTATATTTTAATCTCATCTGTTATTAATGATAGATATAATAAATTTATTTCGTTTCTGCAATTTATACAATGAAAATTAATTGTTATTATTATTATTTGACAGCAATTCATTTTTTTTTTTATTTTCTGTTAAAAATCTTATGTAAATAATTCATAAAAAATTCTATTTTATTAGTTTTATAATTATTATTGTTATCAGTAAAACATAAACTTTAATTAGATTAGGTAGAAAATGTCTACATAATTTTTATATTATATTGTAAATTTAAATTAATAATTATGTTTATTCGTAGAATAAGTTAACAAGCAGCAACACCATCAATAAATCAACAAATTGTTGAAATACGGCAGAATGTTTTTCAACAACAACAAATTTATATGATTCCAATTATGCTGAAAGGATCCAATAAGAGATTTAAAGTGAAATAATAGTAATATGAGTAATAATTCAGCCGATACTGATTTGGAATCAATTAGCTAGTATTAAAAATTAAATTGTGAATATTTTATAAATGATTCAGATGTACGAGAACAAGAGTTTGTTTGAATTTTAATTGGTTGGATAAATTTTAATCAATTGATAACATACAATTTCAAAATATCCAATAGTATTGAAAAACAATATATTATTGTCATAAAATTTATTGTTAAATGTTATTTTCAATATGTTATATAATTTTTCGTTGTAATATTTATTAATTATTTTACTTTTTGTGTTCATTATCATTTATGAAGAAATGATTTAGGACATTTAATTTTAAATATATGCAATAATTTTTGCACAAAATTTTCATTTTGTTTTTCATTTTTGACCCACTTAGAGGCGTAATTTTCGAAAAATCTCAACGGATTCTTGTTCGCACGATCAGCCCCGATCGTTTGAGCCTATTTTTAGCCATAATTTTCCAAGGAATTTTTAGGAATTTTCAATTTTTGTTTTTCATTTTTGACCCACTTAGAGACGGAATTTTCGAAAATACTCAACGGATTCTTGGTCGCACGATCAGCCCTGATCGATTATGCCTATTTTTAGCCATTTTTAAGCCATTTTTTGGTTTTTTTTTTGGAAAATTTTTGGAAAAAAAATCCATGTTTTTATGTTACCAAAAGTTAGGTTATGTAATTACCTTTCGTTTGATACCTATCCCACCCGCCTACCTCTTCAAACGGCTGAGTTATAGCGTTTTTAAGAAATCCATAAAAATTTCCACTAAAATAACAGGCAATTTTAAGACGAAGTAACAGTCGCGCAGAATTAACAGGAGGCAAATTTTTTTTTTAATTTTTTTCTTTTTCACTTTTGACCCACTTAGAGGCGGAATTTTCGAAAAATCTCAACGGATTCTTGTTCGCACGAACAGCCCCGATCGTTTGAGCCTATTCCCAGCCATAAATTTTCACGGAATTTTCCGGAATTTTCTTTTTTTGTTTTTCATTTTTGACCCACTTAGAGACGGAATTTTCGAAAATACTCAACGGATTCTTGTTCGCACGATCAGCCCCGATCGTTTGAGCCTATTTTTAGCCATAATTTTCCAAGGAATTTTTAGGAATTTTCATTTTTTGTTTTTCATTTTTGACCCACTTAGAGACGGAATTTTCGAAAATACTCAACGGATTCTTGTTCGCACGATCAGCCCCGATCGATTATGCCTATTTTTAGCCATTTTTAAGCCATTTTTTGGAATTTTTTTTGGAAAATTTTTGGAAAAAAAATTCATGATTTTATGTTACCAAAAGTTAGGTTATGTAATTACCTTTCGTTTGATACCTATCCCACCCGCCTACCTCTTCAAACGGCTGAGTTATAGCGTTTTTAAGAAATCCATAAAAATTTCCACTAAAATACCAGGCAATTTTAAGACGAAGTAACAGTCGCGCAGAATTAACAGGAGGCAAATTTTTTTTTTAATTTTTTTCTTTTTCACTTTTGACCCACTTAGAGGCGGAATTTTCGAAAAATCTCAACGGATTCTTGTTCGCACGACCAGCCCCGATCGTTTGAGCCTATTTCCAGCCATAAATTTTCACGGAATTTTCCGGAATTTTCTTTTTTTGTTTCTCATTTTTGACCCACTTAGAGGCGGAATTTTCGAAAAATCTCAACGGATTCTTGTTCGCACGAACAGCCCCGATCGTTTGAGCCTATTCCCAGCCATAAATTTTCACGGAATTTTCCGGAATTTTCTTTTTTTGTTTTTCATTTTTGACCCACTTAGAGACGGAATTTTCGAAAATACTCAACGGATTCTTGTTCGCACGATCAGCCCCGATCGTTTGAGCCTATTTTTAGCCATAATTTTCCAAGGAATTTTTAGGAATTTTCATTTTTTGTTTTTCATTTTTGACCCACTTAGAGACGGAATTTTCGAAAATACTCAACGGATTCTTGTTCGCACGATCAGCCCCGATCGATTATGCCTATTTTTAGCCATTTTTAAGCCATTTTTTGGAATTTTTTTTGGAAAATTTTTGGAAAAAAAATTCATGATTTTATGTTACCAAAAGTTAGGTTATGTAATTACCTTTCGTTTGATACCTATCCCACCCGCCTACCTCTTCAAACGGCTGAGTTATAGCGTTTTTAAGAAATCCATAAAAATTTCCACTAAAATACCAGGCAATTTTAAGACGAAGTAACAGTCGCGCAGAATTAACAGGAGGCAAATTTTTTTTTTAATTTTTTTCTTTTTCACTTTTGACCCACTTAGAGGCGGAATTTTCGAAAAATCTCAACGGATTCTTGTTCGCACGATCAGCCCCGATCGTTTGAGCCTATTTCCAGCCATAAATTTTCACGGAATTTTCCGGAATTTTCTTTTTTTGTTTCTCATTTTTGACCCACTTAGAGGCGGAATTTTCGAAAAATCTCAACGGATTCTTGTTCGCACGAACAGCCCCGATCGTTTGAGCCTATTTCCAGCCATAAATTTTCACGGAATTTTCCGGAATTTTCTTTTTTTGTTTCTCATTTTTGACCCACTTAGAGGCGGAATTTTCGAAAATACTCAACGGATTCTTGTTCGCACGATCAGCCCCGATCGTTTGAGCCTATTTTTAGCCATAATTTTCCAAGGAATTTTTAGGAATTTTCATTTTTTGTTTTTCATTTTTGACCCACTTAGAGACGGAATTTTCGAAAATACTCAACGGATTCTTGTTCGCACGATCAGCCCCGATCGATTATGCCTATTTTTAGCCATTTTTAAGCCATTTTTTGGAATTTTTTTTGGAAAATTTTTGGAAAAAAAATTCATGATTTTATGTTACCAAAAGTTAGGTTATGTAATTACCTTTCGTTTGATACCTATCCCACCCGCCTACCTCTTCAAACGGCTGAGTTATAGCGTTTTTAAGAAATCCATAAAAATTTCCACTAAAATACCAGGCAATTTTAAGACGAAGTAACAGTCGCGCAGAATTAACAGGAGGCAAATTTTTTTTTTAATTTTTTTCTTTTTCACTTTTGACCCACTTAGAGGCGGAATTTTCGAAAAATCTCAACGGATTCTTGTTCGCACGACCAGCCCCGATCGTTTGAGCCTATTTCCAGCCATAAATTTTCACGGAATTTTCCGGAATTTTCTTTTTTTGTTTTTCATTTTTGACCCACTTAGAGACGGAATTTTCGAAAATACTCAACGGATTCTTGTTCGCACGATCAGCCCCGATCGTTTGAGCCTATTTTTAGCCATAATTTTCCAAGGAATTTTTAGGAATTTTCATTTTTTGTTTTTCATTTTTGACCCACTTAGAGACGGAATTTTCGAAAATACTCAACGGATTCTTGTTCGCTCGATCAGCCCTGATCGATTATGCCTATTTTTAGCCATTTTTAAGCCATTTTTTGGAATTTTTTTTGGAAAATTTTTGGAAAAAAAATCCATGTTTTTATGTTACCAAAAGTTAGGTTATGTAATTACCTTTCGTTTGATACCTATCCCACCCGCCTACCTCTTCAAACGGCTGAGTTATAGCGTTTTTAAGAAATCCATAAAAATTTCCACTAAAATACCAGGCAATTTTAAGACGAAGTAACAGTCACGCAGAATTAACAGGAGGCAAATTTTTTTTTTAATTTTTTTCTTTTTCACTTTTGACCCACTTAGAGGCGGAATTTCCGAAAAATCTCAACGGATTCTTGTTCGCACGACCAGCCCCGATCGTTTGAGCCTATTTCCAGCCATAAATTTTCACGGAATTTTCCGGAATTTTCTTTTTTTGTTTTTTATTTTTGACCCACTTAGAGACGGAATTTTCGAAAATACTCAACGGATTCTTGTTCGCACGATCAGCCCCGATCGTTTGAGCCTATTTTTAGCCATAATTTTCCAAGGAATTTTTAGGAATTTTCATTTTTTGTTTTTCATTTTTGACCCACTTAGAGACGGAATTTTCGATAATACTCAACGGATTCTTGTTCGCACGATCAGCCCTGATCGATTATGCCTATTTTTAGCCATTTTTAAGCCATTTTTTGGTTTTTTTTTCGGAAAATTTTTGGAAAAAAAATCCATGTTTTTATGTTACCAAAAGTTAGGTTATGTAATTACCTTTCGTTTGATACCTATCCCACCCGCCTACCTCTTCAAACGGCTGAGTTATAGCGTTTTTAAGAAATCCATAAAAATTTCCACTAAAATACCAGGCAATTTTAAGACGAAGTAACAGTCGCGCAGAATTAACAGGAGGCAAATTTTTTTTTTAATTTTTTTCTTTTTCACTTTTGACCCACTTAGAGGCGGAATTTTCGAAAAATCTCAACGGATTCTTGTTCGCACGACCAGCCCCGATCGTTTGAGCCTATTTCCAGCCATAAATTTTCACGGAATTTTCCGGAATTTTCTTTTTTTGTTTTTCATTTTTGACCCACTTAGAGGCGGAATTTTCGAAAAATCTCAACGGATTCTTGTTCGCACGATCAGCCCCGATCGATTATGCCTATTTTTAGCCATTTTTAAGCCATTTTTTTGAATTTTTTTTGGAAAATTTTTGGAAAAAAAATTCATGATTTTATGTTACCAAAAGTTAGGTTATGTAATTACCTTTCGTTTGATACCTATCCCACCCGCCTACCTCTTCAAACGGCTGAGTTATAGCGTTTTTAAGAAATCCATAAAAATTTCCACTAAAATACCAGGCAATTTTAAGACGAAATAACAGTCGCGCAGAATTAACAGGAGGCAAATTTTTTTTTTAATTTTTTTCTTTTTCACTTTTGACCCACTTAGAGGCGGAATTTTCGAAAAATCTCAACGGATTCTTGTTCGCACGACCAGCCCCGATCGTTTGAGCCTATTCCCAGCCATAAATTTTCACGGAATTTTCCGGAATTTTCTTTTTTTGTTTTTCATTTTTGACCCACTTAGAGACGGAATTTTCGAAAATACTCAACGGATTCTTGTTCGCACGATCAGCCCCGATCGTTTGAGCCTATTTTTAGCCATAATTTTCCAAGGAATTTTTAGGAATTTTCATTTTTTGTTTTTCATTTTTGACCCACTTAGAGACGGAATTTTCGAAAATACTCAACGGATTCTTGTTCGCTCGATCAGCCCTGATCGATTATGCCTATTTTTAGCCATTTTTAAGCCATTTTTTGGAATTGTTTTTGGAAAATTTTTGGAAAAAAAATCCATGTTTTTATGTTACCAAAAGTTAGGTTATGTAATTACCTTTCGTTTGATACCTATCCCACCCGCCTACCTCTTCAAACGGCTGAGTTATAGCGTTTTTAAGAAATCCATAAAAATTTCCACTAAAATACCAGGCAATTTTAAGACGAAGTAACAGTCGCGCAGAATTAACAGGAGGCAAATTTTTTTTTTAATTTTTTTCTTTTTCACTTTTGACCCACTTAGAGGCGGAATTTTCGAAAAATCTCAACGGATTCTTGTTCGCACGACCAGCCCCGATCGTTTGAGCCTATTTCCAGCCATAAATTTTCACGGAATTTTCCGGAATTTTCTTTTTTTGTTTTTCATTTTTGACCCACTTAGAGGCGGAATTTTCGAAAAATCTCAACGGATTCTTGTTCGCACGATCAGCCCCGATCGATTATGCCTATTTTTAGCCATTTTTAAGCCATTTTTTTGAATTTTTTTTGGAAAATTTTTGGAAAAAAAATTCATGATTTTATGTTACCAAAAGTTAGGTTATGTAATTACCTTTCGTTTGATACCTATCCCACCCGCCTACCTCTTCAAACGGCTGAGTTATAGCGTTTTTAAGAAATCCATAAAAATTTCCACTAAAATACCAGGCAATTTTAAGACGAAATAACAGTCGCGCAGAATTAACAGGAGGCAAATTTTTTTTTTAATTTTTTTCTTTTTCACTTTTGACCCACTTAGAGGCGGAATTTTCGAAAAATCTCAACGGATTCTTGTTCGCACGACCAGCCCCGATCGTTTGAGCCTATTCCCAGCCATAAATTTTCACGGAATTTTCCGGAATTTTCTTTTTTTGTTTTTCATTTTTGACCCACTTAGAGACGGAATTTTCGAAAATACTCAACGGATTCTTGTTCGCACGATCAGCCCCGATCGTTTGAGCCTATTTTTAGCCATAATTTTCCAAGGAATTTTTAGGAATTTTCATTTTTTGTTTTTCATTTTTGACCCACTTAGAGACGGAATTTTCGAAAATACTCAACGGATTCTTGTTCGCTCGATCAGCCCTGATCGATTATGCCTATTTTTAGCCATTTTTAAGCCATTTTTTGGAATTTTTTTTGGAAAATTTTTGGAAAAAAAATCCATGTTTTTATGTTACCAAAAGTTAGGTTATGTAATTACCTTTCGTTTGATACCTATCCCACCCGCCTACCTCTTCAAACGGCTGAGTTATAGCGTTTTTAAGAAATCCATAAAAATTTCCACTAAAATACCAGGCAATTTTAAGACGAAGTAACAGTCGCGCAGAATTAACAGGAGGCAAATTTTTTTTTTAATTTTTTTCTTTTTCACTTTTGACCCACTTAGAGGCGGAATTTTCGAAAAATCTCAACGGATTCTTGTTCGCACGACCAGCCCCGATCGTTTGAGCCTATTTCCAGCCATAAATTTTCACGGAATTTTCCGGAATTTTCTTTTTTTGTTTCTCATTTTTGACCCACTTAGAGGCGGAATTTTCGAAAAATCTCAACGGATTCTTGTTCGCACGAACAGCCCCGATCGTTTGAGCCTATTCCCAGCCATAAATTTTCACGGAATTTTCCGGAATTTTCTTTTTTTGTTTTTCATTTTTGACCCACTTAGAGACGGAATTTTCGAAAATACTCAACGGATTCTTGTTCGCACGATCAGCCCCGATCGTTTGAGCCTATTTTTAGCCATAATTTTCCAAGGAATTTTTAGGAATTTTCATTTTTTGTTTTTCATTTTTGACCCACTTAGAGACGGAATTTTCGAAAATACTCAACGGATTCTTGTTCGCACGATCAGCCCCGATCGATTATGCCTATTTTTAGCCATTTTTAAGCCATTTTTTGGAATTTTTTTTGGAAAATTTTTGGAAAAAAAATTCATGATTTTATGTTACCAAAAGTTAGGTTATGTAATTACCTTTCGTTTGATACCTATCCCACCCGCCTACCTCTTCAAACGGCTGAGTTATAGCGTTTTTAAGAAATCCATAAAAATTTCCACTAAAATACCAGGCAATTTTAAGACGAAGTAACAGTCGCGCAGAATTAACAGGAGGCAAATTTTTTTTTTAATTTTTTTCTTTTTCACTTTTGACCCACTTAGAGGCGGAATTTTCGAAAAATCTCAACGGATTCTTGTTCGCACGACCAGCCCCGATCGTTTGAGCCTATTTCCAGCCATAAATTTTCACGGAATTTTCCGGAATTTTCTTTTTTTGTTTTTCATTTTTGACCCACTTAGAGACGGAATTTTCGAAAATACTCAACGGATTCTTGTTCGCACGATCAGCCCCGATCGTTTGAGCCTATTTTTAGCCATAATTTTCCAAGGAATTTTTAGGAATTTTCATTTTTTGTTTTTCATTTTTGACCCACTTAGAGACGGAATTTTCGAAAATACTCAACGGATTCTTGTTCGCTCGATCAGCCCTGATCGATTATGCCTATTTTTAGCCATTTTTAAGCCATTTTTTGGAATTTTTTTTGGAAAATTTTTGGAAAAAAAATCCATGTTTTTATGTTACCAAAAGTTAGGTTATGTAATTACCTTTCGTTTGATACCTATCCCACCCGCCTACCTCTTCAAACGGCTGAGTTATAGCGTTTTTAAGAAATCCATAAAAATTTCCACTAAAATACCAGGCAATTTTAAGACGAAGTAACAGTCACGCAGAATTAACAGGAGGCAAATTTTTTTTTTAATTTTTTTCTTTTTCACTTTTGACCCACTTAGAGGCGGAATTTCCGAAAAATCTCAACGGATTCTTGTTCGCACGACCAGCCCCGATCGTTTGAGCCTATTTCCAGCCATAAATTTTCACGGAATTTTCCGGAATTTTCTTTTTTTGTTTTTTATTTTTGACCCACTTAGAGACGGAATTTTCGAAAATACTCAACGGATTCTTGTTCGCACGATCAGCCCCGATCGTTTGAGCCTATTTTTAGCCATAATTTTCCAAGGAATTTTTAGGAATTTTCATTTTTTGTTTTTCATTTTTGACCCACTTAGAGACGGAATTTTCGATAATACTCAACGGATTCTTGTTCGCACGATCAGCCCTGATCGATTATGCCTATTTTTAGCCATTTTTAAGCCATTTTTTGGTTTTTTTTTTGGAAAATTTTTGGAAAAAAAATCCATGTTTTTATGTTACCAAAAGTTAGGTTATGTAATTACCTTTCGTTTGATACCTATCCCACCCGCCTACCTCTTCAAACGGCTGAGTTATAGCGTTTTTAAGAAATCCATAAAAATTTCCACTAAAATACCAGGCAATTTTAAGACGAAGTAACAGTCGCGCAGAATTAACAGGAGGCAAATTTTTTTTTTAATTTTTTTCTTTTTCACTTTTGACCCACTTAGAGGCGGAATTTTCGAAAAATCTCAACGGATTCTTGTTCGCACGACCAGCCCCGATCGTTTGAGCCTATTTCCAGCCATAAATTTTCACGGAATTTTCCGGAATTTTCTTTTTTTGTTTTTCATTTTTGACCCACTTAGAGGCGGAATTTTCGAAAAATCTCAACGGATTCTTGTTCGCACGATCAGCCCCGATCGATTATGCCTATTTTTAGCCATTTTTAAGCCATTTTTTTGAATTTTTTTTGGAAAATTTTTGGAAAAAAAATTCATGATTTTATGTTACCAAAAGTTAGGTTATGTAATTACCTTTCGTTTGATACCTATCCCACCCGCCTACCTCTTCAAACGGCTGAGTTATAGCGTTTTTAAGAAATCCATAAAAATTTCCACTAAAATACCAGGCAATTTTAAGACGAAATAACAGTCGCGCAGAATTAACAGGAGGCAAATTTTTTTTTTAATTTTTTTCTTTTTCACTTTTGACCCACTTAGAGGCGGAATTTTCGAAAAATCTCAACGGATTCTTGTTCGCACGACCAGCCCCGATCGTTTGAGCCTATTCCCAGCCATAAATTTTCACGGAATTTTCCGGAATTTTCTTTTTTTGTTTTTCATTTTTGACCCACTTAGAGACGGAATTTTCGAAAATACTCAACGGATTCTTGTTCGCACGATCAGCCCCGATCGTTTGAGCCTATTTTTAGCCATAATTTTCCAAGGAATTTTTAGGAATTTTCATTTTTTGTTTTTCATTTTTGACCCACTTAGAGACGGAATTTTCGAAAATACTCAACGGATTCTTGTTCGCTCGATCAGCCCTGATCGATTATGCCTATTTTTAGCCATTTTTAAGCCATTTTTTGGAATTGTTTTTGGAAAATTTTTGGAAAAAAAATCCATGTTTTTATGTTACCAAAAGTTAGGTTATGTAATTACCTTTCGTTTGATACCTATCCCACCCGCCTACCTCTTCAAACGGCTGAGTTATAGCGTTTTTAAGAAATCCATAAAAATTTCCACTAAAATACCAGGCAATTTTAAGACGAAGTAACAGTCGCGCAGAATTAACAGGAGGCAAATTTTTTTTTTAATTTTTTTCTTTTTCACTTTTGACCCACTTAGAGGCGGAATTTTCGAAAAATCTCAACGGATTCTTGTTCGCACGACCAGCCCCGATCGTTTGAGCCTATTTCCAGCCATAAATTTTCACGGAATTTTCCGGAATTTTCTTTTTTTGTTTTTCATTTTTGACCCACTTAGAGGCGGAATTTTCGAAAAATCTCAACGGATTCTTGTTCGCACGATCAGCCCCGATCGATTATGCCTATTTTTAGCCATTTTTAAGCCATTTTTTTGAATTTTTTTTGGAAAATTTTTGGAAAAAAAATTCATGATTTTATGTTACCAAAAGTTAGGTTATGTAATTACCTTTCGTTTGATACCTATCCCACCCGCCTACCTCTTCAAACGGCTGAGTTATAGCGTTTTTAAGAAATCCATAAAAATTTCCACTAAAATACCAGGCAATTTTAAGACGAAATAACAGTCGCGCAGAATTAACAGGAGGCAAATTTTTTTTTTAATTTTTTTCTTTTTCACTTTTGACCCACTTAGAGGCGGAATTTTCGAAAAATCTCAACGGATTCTTGTTCGCACGACCAGCCCCGATCGTTTGAGCCTATTCCCAGCCATAAATTTTCACGGAATTTTCCGGAATTTTCTTTTTTTGTTTTTCATTTTTGACCCACTTAGAGACGGAATTTTCGAAAATACTCAACGGATTCTTGTTCGCACGATCAGCCCCGATCGTTTGAGCCTATTTTTAGCCATAATTTTCCAAGGAATTTTTAGGAATTTTCATTTTTTGTTTTTCATTTTTGACCCACTTAGAGACGGAATTTTCGAAAATACTCAACGGATTCTTGTTCGCTCGATCAGCCCTGATCGATTATGCCTATTTTTAGCCATTTTTAAGCCATTTTTTGGAATTTTTTTTGGAAAATTTTTGGAAAAAAAATCCATGTTTTTATGTTACCAAAAGTTAGGTTATGTAATTACCTTTCGTTTGATACCTATCCCACCCGCCTACCTCTTCAAACGGCTGAGTTATAGCGTTTTTAAGAAATCCATAAAAATTTCCACTAAAATACCAGGCAATTTTAAGACGAAGTAACAGTCGCGCAGAATTAACAGGAGGCAAATTTTTTTTTTAATTTTTTTCTTTTTCACTTTTGACCCACTTAGAGGCGGAATTTCCGAAAAATCTCAACGGATTCTTGTTCGCACGACCAGCCCCGATCGTTTGAGCCGATTTCCAGCCATAAATTTTCACGGAATTTTCCGGAATTTTCTTTTTTTGTTTTTCATTTTTGACCCACTTAGAGACGGAATTTTCGAAAATACTCAACGGATTCTTGTTCGCACGATCAGCCCCGATCGTTTGAGCCTATTTTTAGCCATAATTTTCCAAGGAATTTTTAGGAATTTTCATTTTTTGTTTTTCATTTTTGACCCACTTAGAGACGGAATTTTCGAAAATACTCAACGGATTCTTGTTCGCACGATCAGCCCTGATCGATTATGCCTATTTTTAGCCATTTTTAAGCCATTTTTTGGAAAAAAAATCCATGATTTTATGTTACCAAAAGTTAGGTTATGTAGTTACCTTTCGTTTGATACCTATCCCACCCGCCTACCTCTTCAAACGGCTGAGTTATAGCGTTTTTAAGAAATCCATAAAAATTTCCACTAAAATACCAGGCAATTTTAAGACGAAGTAACAGTCGCGCAGAATTAACAGGAGGCAAATTTTTTTTTTTATTTTTTTTCTTTTTCACTTTTGACCCACTTAGAGGCGGAATTTTCAAAAAATCTCAACGGATTCTTGTTCGCACGACCAGCCCCGATCGTTTGAGCCGATTTCCAGCCATAAATTTTCACGGAATTTTCCGGAATTTTCTTTTTTTGTTTTTCATTTTTGACCCACTTAGAGGCGGAATTTTTGAAAAATCTCAACGGATTCTTGTTCGCACGATCAGCCCCGATCGTTTGAGCCTATTTTTAGCCATAATTTTCCAAGGAATTTTTAGGAATTTTCATTTTTTGTTTTTATTTTTGACCCACTTAGAGACGGAATTTTCGAAAATACTCAACGGATTCTTGTTCGCACGATCAGCCCTGATCGATTATGCCTATTTTTAGCCATTTTTAAGCCATTTTTTGGAATTTTTTTTGGAAAATTTTTGGAAAAAAAATCCATGTTATGTTATGTTACCAAAAGTTAGGTTATGTAATTACCTTTCGTTTGATACCTATCCCACCCGCCTACCTCTTCAAACGGCTGAGTTATAGCGTTTTTAAGAAATCCATAAAAATTTCCACTAAAATAACAGGCAATTTTAAGACGAAGTAACAGTCGCGCAGAATTAACAGGAGGCAAATTTTTTTTTTAATTTTTTTCTTTTTCACTTTTGACCCACTTAGAGGCGGAATTTTCGAAAAATCTCAACGGATTCTTGTTCGCACGACCAGCCCCGATCGTTTGAGCCGATTTCCAGCCATAAATTTTCACGGAATTTTCCGGAATTTTCTTTTTTTGTTTTTCATTTTTGGCCCACTTAGAGACGGAATTTTCGAAAAATCTCAACGGATTCTTGTTCGCACGATCAGCGCCGATCGTTTGAGCCTATTTTCAGCCCTATTTTATTTTTACCGTTTTTGACCTGTAAAAGTGTGGGTTATAACCTCATGCCGAAAAAATTTTTTTGCCCGTAGGACATTCATATTTCCAGGGATTGTAGAGCTCGAAAAAAAAACGCTTTCTGTCGACCACTTTTCCCGATTTCCCTAAGGGGGCGGAGCTATGGCTCTTCAAAAGTACCAAATTGGTCACTTTTGGACCCCTATAGTTTCGGAAATACTCACTATTTCACGACGAGCTTCTTACCAGTGATAGTCCTCGTCAAGGGCTACAAATTATATTATGGGGATGACTTTCTATCTATAAGGGTTTTCCAACTAGGGGTGCCTAAAGTTCGGAAATTCGTTTGCAGACCAGTCTTAAGATACCTGGGGATTTGGCAAAAACTCAATTTTCCAAAATGTAATGATGCAGAAATGTAAAGAAAAGTTTAATCTAGGTTTTGAAACTCTTTTGGAATTTTCCAATGGGAAATACGGATTTTCCAGGAACAACGAAAAACGTCGATTTTTGCATGTTTTCAAATGGGAATTTTCCGGCTTTTCCAACCGAATTTTCCAATACCCTATTTATTGCAGATAGTAGACTATATGATACGACTTTTAAGCCCCACCACAACTTTTTAAGTCTAATGGTTTTCCTACAATGGCAGACCAAAGTTAGGTTTACACGAAAATTTCCAAATTTTAAATCGGTCATAAGTCGGCCCATATATTTTACACGGAAAAAGTCCAGAAGCTTTATTGTGCGCCTTAAGATCCTCTATAAAACGGCCGTAACAAAAATTGGCTATCTAATTTATTTAAATCGTGACCATCAAAAAGTTCGTTTTCAGATTTTCCGGAAATTTTCTCCAGTCCAAAGTTGATGACTTACAGATTTCTTATAGCCATAAATGGATTTAGATGGTAAATGTACTGAGGGAGTGGTACTGAAAATGTTTCCTAACTATTACAGTTTTCCCGGAATTTCCCGATACAAATTAAAATTTTCCGGATTTTCCCGAAAATTTCCAGATGTCTTAATTAGAATATTAGAAACCATTTTTACCACTAGAGGACCCGAATCTATTTACGCGTTTTCCCGGAATTTTCATAAAACGGTTTCATATGCATGGTGATAAATCCATGTTTTTTTTTTACAAAAAGTTAGGTAATTTAATTACCTATCATTTGATACCTATCACAACCTCCTACCACTTCAAACAGCTGAGTTAGGATTTTTGCCGTTTAAAAAATATACCATCATTTTATTTTAAATATATTAATAATAATAATAGTAATAATAATAATAATAATATAATGTAATTGAAATTTTATATATAACTTATATTAAAAATAAATTTATATTTAAAAACAACAAATACAAGTCATTTCTTTTTATTTATTGTTTTCTTTTCATAATCATATGCTAGTGGTAATATATTTTTATTTTTTCCATTTGTAAACATTACAAATATCAATGTTAAAAATCAAAGGCTAACAAATGTCCATTTCATACTATATTGTTGTCTTTGCTATATGAAAATTTTTGTTACCTAAATTTATTTTTACGCCAAAATATATGCAATGTAAATATAAAAATTAAATAAATTTTTGAGAAATAGAAATAAATAAAAATATACGTAGTTTTTCCGATTTGTACCAGTCCAGCAGAAATTATTAAATTTATTATTTTTTCGAATTTTTTTTTTATATATTTATTGTAGGAGAAAGATATTACAATAACAAAGTTTTTTTTTCTATTTGTGACGGATAAAAGCAACAACGAAATGGTAAACAATAATAAAGAAACGGAATGTTGTGTTGTTGTTTTGTTGTACTATATATGTATATTTTGATAGTAATAATGACTTTTTAGAATTTTTAAATAAATTTATTAACATTTTCGTTTGTGATTTTTCAATATTTAGTTTTGCATATTATCATTTTTTCAATTACTTTAGTAATTAACATAATTGTTTTCTTCTTTTTAAGATTTTTGTGTTATCTATTTATGTGTATGATAAAATTTTGATAACAATAAAAAGAGACTATGACGTTTATTTTATGTATTTTATTTCTGTTTATATTTTTTCATTTGTGGTTTTTGCATATATATTTCTTTCTTTAAATTATCATCGCACATTTAATCACATACAATTTATTTTTATGTTATTTCAGATACATACTTTTTTTTTGAAAATATTATATAATTTATAAATAAAGAATAAAATCATTTGCAATAGTAATTATCCATATTGTTTACTTTTTTTAATGTATTAAAATAAATACCTGTGAATGAAGAATGATTTTTGTTTTATCTATATATTTATTATTATTAAAAAATGTTATCTTAATTTTCCTATTGATTCTGCATGACACAATATCTCACGATCATTTGGACCGGTTTCCAGCTCTATTTTGTAACCATATTTTTCCGCATTTTATAAAAAACAAACCCAGTTGATTATCTAGAAACATAAGATATTTAATGACCATATATCTTTTCCAAAAAAAACCAAACGAAATCTTTATAATTCTATATCTCTCAATTATATTATTAATTTATTTTAATTAATAATTAAAACTATATTATGAATCTAATATATCGTTAATTATCTAGAAACATAAGGTAAACTTTTATTATTTCATTTTTTTCAAAATAGTAAGCAAAACATTTTTGTTCTTTTTTATAGAAGCATACTATTATTTCATTTGGTTTATTGTAAAATATTATTTAATTTTTTAAAATTATATTGAAAATTAATAATAAAAAAGAACAAATTCACACCTTTTCTATCTTATCTGGAGCGGATCAGGTCAGTAAAATGATCATATAAGAAAACATAAAATATAAAATATGTTCTTTTTCAGCAGTATATTCTTTTCACGTATCCAGTCTTTTTAAAATATGCTTACGGTATGTGTGAATCGTTTGCAAAGAAATGTATTTGATAAAACAATAGTGTACATTTTAAACCACACATTATAATCTTAAATATTCACAATTTAATTTTCTTATCTTATTGAATTTAATTTAAATCATTTAAATTTGTAGTAGTTGATAAACTTGCGTATCTCTTTCATAATTTTGTTGATTTATTGATGGATGATGTTGATGTTGATCTTGACAACAGCTACTTTGCTTTTTAAATCATGAATTTACATTATAATAATTATTTAATAATTATAATTTATATAAAGTATAAATACACTACATTTAAGTGTACACTTTCTAATTAGATTTTAGAAAAAATAATACGCTTTAATGTACGAATAAATGATGCATTCAGCGAATTTTCATATCATAAATGCAATATAGCTACCTCAACTCAATAAAAATTGAAAAACAGAAGGCAAACACATTAAATTAAGAAAATACACTGGCTGTTAACAAAATAATTTACTATCAACAAAAATTAATAAACATAATTATAAAATAAAGAAAAAAACGCGTAGAAGTATTGAAGTTTCATAAAATTGGTATTATTTTCTATGAATTATTAAAACAAGAGTTTTTAACAAAACATAACAATAATATAAAATAAAAATTCTACTATTTTAAACTATAAAGTAATAATAATTGCATAAAATAAATTAATTACCGAAAAGAAATGAAGTAATTATCCATACACAGCATAAATAACAGATGCGATTGAAATATTTAACTATGATTATACACTAAAAAAAACAACATACATACAATTAACAAACGACTTAAGCCAATATTACCATATATTGGTAAATTGAAAAAATAATAACGAGAATCAGAGGCAGTTGGCAATTATTGTGCACGTACAACTGCAACATTCAGTGTATTAGTTCCGTTTAACTATTTTCTATTGCCTAAACTTTATTTGCACGAACAAAATAAAACCGGTTCGCATATCAATTGCGAAATAAAAGTATTTTTATGCACTAATTTAACATGTAAACGCGTTGCATATTTCAACTGAGGGAGAATATTTCGAATAAATAAAATTATTTTAGTAAACATACATTAATTGTTTGCTTGTTCTTAATTAATTTCGGTTATTTTTCCAAATTATTTAATATTTATGCTCTGTAATATATGATGTTAATAGTAATTGTTAATTTCATGTTATTTTAAATAGTTTAAATTTTATATCACATGTCGTGATATAGTCAAAGTTAATGTATTCGCTTGCATATATTTTTTTCTTCTGTTTTTGTTAATATGAATGAAATATTGATTTTTTTGTAATTATTATAAAAAAATATCGATATGCATTCAAATATATATGCATTTATAATTTCGACAAATCTTTTTAAACGTAAATAAAATCTATTTAATAAATTTTGTTTAAGTGTTTAAATGTGTATTTTAGTTTATATATTGCGTTTATATATTAGGCTATGTTTCCACTGGGTATGACAGACATATTCATACGCGTATAATTATTTGAAAATACAAATTTTAGATAAAAACATTTAACATACTTGAGGTTACTCGACGTATAACTCATATGACGTTGATTAGTCATACGTATATAAGATGTGTCCATCTAGAAAACGTATTTTAAACCAAGCATACGAGTATGTATGGGCTTGTCATACCCAATGGTAACATATCCTTACGCATACGTGTTTTGTAAAGACAAAATAAAGTGTCTGTTGTCACTTTTAATAGTGTAATTATAATATCTTTGATATTATTCAAATAAAGATATAATATATATAAATATGTATATTTATATATATTATATTTTTAGCACTTTATTCATTTTAATACTTTTTTATTTAATGCATTCACAAAGTATACTGTTTGTTATAAATTACAGTACACATATCATATAACTAAAATTATATACTAATTATATTATGTACGAGTATAATATAATTACAAAATTACGTTATATTTCTTAATTTAAATAAAATTCAAAAACAGAATATTTTACACAAATTAATTCAAAGAAACAATAATTTGAATTTTCAAAAGTAATAGTATTTATAATTAAATATATTGTTCTTATAATTAATTTAATTATTTATTTTTAAATAATATATATTGCTTTACATTAAACCCGTACTTTTAATTATAATTACTGATATTATATATAGAAAAAAAAATTAATAATAAATAATAATAATTTAATATATTATATTTTATTTTATATATATATATTAATATATTAATGATTATTGAATACATAATTATTGTCTTCAGTTTTAAATTTAGAATTGATTTTAATTTATTTAATTGAACTATACGTACGTACGAACGACGCCGCCTCCAAATAAAAACTAGAGAGTTTCTTTTCTATTATAAGTGCTTTTTTTTGCATATTATTATAAAGTTTCATTTATTCGAAATATAAATTTGATGATGTTTATAGTTAGTTTAATAATTGAATTTTTAATTTAATTAAGTAATATATAAAAATTATGTTATTTAAGTTATTAAAATTATGAGATTTTATTAAGAATATATATTTAGTCTATATTTCCACTGGTTATGACAATCACATCGATACACGTAGTATTGATTAAAAATACGTATTTTAAATACGACTTTGAATACCCAGTGAACACATACCTTTTTCGTACATAGTCTTAAACATTTTTAATCAATTTTTTTTGTTTTGTTTTTATAATTATTCTATTTAAATTGATGAAATTCATCAGGCATATACAATAATTGAAATAACATATATTAATTAATTAAAATTAAAAAAACAATCATTTTTATATGAGCATTCATTATAGAAATAAAATTATTATAAATAATATGTATTTAAATTAAAAATTATCTAATTGTAAATAATTAAAAAATGTAGAAGTGTGAAATTATTAACATTATACAACAATTTTGTGTACATACATTTAATAAAAAAAAACATAAATAATCAACAATATATTTTTTATTATTCGTAGAAGATGATGACGAGGTAGGTTATTTTCTAAGTTATAAATATTATTTTATTGTGATGTACCAATATTTAGCAAGGCATTATTATAGCAATATAGAAACTTTAATTATAATATAAAAATGATATCTTCATATTAGCAACATTAGACTACTGAAAGTTCAAACAATATTATACCATATAGAAAATTGTTAATATTATAAACAAGACCACAAGAATCATAATTCGGCTATTACGGGCGGACACACGCAGTTTACTATAAACAACTAATTTATTATAGGTATGAAAAAAAAATAAATATGGGTTAATATGGTCTCAATTTTATTCGGCAATTATATTAATTCGAATAATCAAAGCAGCAACGAAAAGCGGGTGTACTACACAAAAAGTTACTTGTTATATGTTAATGATTTGATTTTATTTTACTGTGAATGTTAACCCAAAGTGGTTTCAAATCAAATTCAATTGTGTTTGAGTGCATAGAGTCGATATGTAGTATGAAAAAAGTTAACGTAAAGATATTTAACTTAAATTTTAAATATAGTACAATAAATATTGCGTGATTATAAACGAATTGCTGGAATGATTTTCGAGAAAACAGTTTATGATTCTGAAAGTTCTGGGAATCACAACAGTAAGTGGAAAATTTATAAACTGTATTTGTTATTTCTTGTGTTAAACTTGATCATAATTAATCTAATTTAATAGATTTAAAATAAGAATAAGTAAACACTTACAATATCGATCACACAATTTCTGAAGCAATGGGAATGAGCCAGATATGAGATGTTTGATTTCAGATATTGATATCTTTTCCCGTACGCATTTCTTATAATATATTTATGTTTATAATATTAATCATTTACAAATAAAATGGTTTAATTGAATGTTACAAAATTATACTCTATGAAGATTATCAATTATTATTATATAAAGAAAAAAAATTACCAGAAACCTTAGCTCGCGCATAATATACAATCAATCATCAATGTATATTTATAACTATAACTAAATACTACTATATTAATTCTATTTGTATATACCTATAATAATAACTAAAATATATATAATGTATATTATAATTCATCAAATTAATAGCTATAATTAAACTAAAAGTATACTAAAAAAAACACTATGTGTATATATTTAAAATAGATAATATCGTTAATTAAAAAAATATTTAAAATTAAAAGAATTTCTTTTATTATACACGCTCAGCTAGTTTAGTTTAGAAACACATACCGTGTAAAATACGAGTAATATCAAAAATGGATAATAAATAAAATAAATTTTATATCGTAATGCGTTCGACAGACAATTACTTTTTTTTAAAAAACATTGATTATTTTAAATAATAATATTAAGGAAACAAAAAAAAACAATGAAATTATGGAATTGAAGATTTTGAATCATCATCTAAGATACCATCATTTGGTAATGGACTCGATTCAATACTTTTATCATAAATTCCATTACTTTTTGTAGTTATTTGATTTATATCCAAATTTTCTCGTTCATCTTTTCCATCATTTTTATTTATAATGTTATTATCTAATTTTTGCGAATTCTTTAAATCTTCATCATATTTTCGTAAATATTCGACAACAGCATGATGACCAAATGTTTCAGCTTCATTAATGGCTAAATTTCCCCAACGATCACGTTGATCGTGCGGCACATGACAATGTTCCAATAAAAATTCAACACAATCTAATTGTCCTTCAGATGCGGCCAAATGTAATGCTGTACGTCCATCATAATCAGATAATGTTATATCCATACCCGATAATTTATGTCGTCTTAATGCTGACACATCACCACTTGAGGCCGAAAATAATAAATTTACAATTGATAAACCTTTTGTTTCGTACCGATGACGACGTGGATGTTTTTATTTGTTGCATGTTTTAAATTATCATAACGATGAAAATTAAATACATTCACCAATTCCTGTAAAAATTATTGAATTTAATATAGACAGAAATTAAACTTAAAAATTAATATACAATAAAAACACAACGATATTGTCTTCGCAATGGTGCCTGGCATTGGAAACTGTTTCGATAAAGGACCTGTTAGTGTTCTGATCGCTTACTTGCGTGTTGAACTTTAAAAATTTGTTTTACCCCGATATTATAACTTGTTATATATTTTCAGACGCGACAGTATATTACAGCAATGTCTTTTTAGATTTAGACAACCAGTAAGTTACCACAAAATGGTTTATTGAATAAGTGATTTTTCACTCAATAATGTACCATGTTCAGGTCGTACAGTGTAGTCATAAAAAAAGTTGCAGAGTAGTTCGACGTACCGCATACATTTATTGAAAAGCGTTTAAAATAAAAAGTAAAATAACGGCTTCAATATAAACATGAAAAATCCCCTTAACCATTCATTGCCATCCCTAAGTAAAAATTAACTTGGCACTTGGTTGTAATGTGTTGTCACATCCACAATATATAAAGCTAACCTTGCACCATCAGATTATCATTTATCCCATTATTTGCAAAAATTCTGGAATGGTGAGAATTTCAATAATGATGATAATTTGAAATTCAATTGGTTTTTTGCTGATGGTGACTAGAAGATGTATGAGCAAGGAATCATGTCAAAAAGATGGCGAAAGATTATGGGCAATACATTACTGAATACAGTTATTTCGATAATATAATTGCGTTTTGTTTTCATAAATAATACATTAATTTACAATCCAAATCGCAACCCACCGTTCCATCTTCTGTGCTGTGTTTTCCGGGAAATTTAGTAGGTTTTTGTTTATTAATTTTTTTAACATTTAGTACAACGATACACTTTCAAGTCCAGTATATAGACATATATTTTCCGTACCGCTACCACGAATCCAATGAACATTCAGTTCAATATGCACTTCGAAATCTTTTATTTTACGGAGTATTTTTTTTAATTATATTTGTACTGAAGAGTTTCTTATGTAAATTTTGCAAATTTATGCCCCGATACTTCATGATCGAATATGTAACATGAACGCAAGCTACTGCGTCGTTTCTGAATGTTCACATGAAATATATACGTATATAGTTAACTTATTTATTAAAATTATATAGATTTAAAATTAACTTACTTGACAAAATTGAACACCTCTACAACTATTGCCTAACACATCTAATGATGGTGACCATGTAAATATACCCATAACATTTGGTATTACAACTAACATACCACCACATACACCTGATTTGGCTGGTAAACCAACTTTAAATGCAAATTGTCCAGAATAATCATACATGCCGCATGAATGCATTAATGACAAAACATCACGTACAACACGGTCTTAATACTTTTTCTTCTGTTATTGGACATATACCACCATTTGCCAATGTTGCAGCTACAATGGACATCACATGTTGATTCCATTGAACAACACTGAAAATTATTAATTTTATATAATTTCGTTTATTTAAAATTCGTTGATTCTATTTATATCTATACCTGAAAATAGAAATCCATACATTCACGTAGATTTGTTTTCTCCGGATAACATTTATGTTCACGCATATAAAAACCTAATGCATAATTACGATCGGCCGCTTCATTGAAAATTATACCTAATAAATTTATATAATTAATTATAATTTGTGAATAGATTGAATTAATTCCGGCTTTTGAAAAATATTCAGTATATATTTCCATTACAATATGAAATTGAAGTATCTAATAATTATTTTATAATCGATTCTTAATTATTGTACATTATATGCACGCACACACATACATACACACTCCAGTGTGACAGAAATATAATCATAATAAATAATCAAATAGTAAAAATAATGCAATGGATCATATAAACATATTAGAATAAAATAATAATCATATTAACAATTCGGAACATTCGACAACTTGTAAATGTGTTAATAAATAATTAATATAATGTTGAACAGCATCCGGTTTTGTTTGTAATAATTAACAAACATATTTTTTACGTAATGTTTTTACTAAAATATAAAATAACCTAAAAGTAAGAAAAATATAAATTTTAAACAAAATTTTATTGTAATTATATATTTACCGATAAAATAGCATCACCATTTTCACATTGAATTGCCTCATCAAGTAATTCTTCTTTTTCGTCTATTGATTCTGGAGGCTGGTGCTGCATGTTCAAGAAGTTCTTTTAATTAACGTCTTAATATTTTTATTTCACCTTCAATTGCTATACCTTTTTGTAATGGTGTTTCTTCCATTGATTGTTCTTCGAATACTATTTTCTCATAATCACATAGGTTTAGATACTTTCCAAATGTATAAAAATTTATATAAACAAAACAAAGTACATCAAATGAGAAACTTAGCGAATATCTATTAAAAATTAGAAGTATTAATTAGATTAAATTTAGTTAATATTGAAAAGTAAATAATATTGAATATATATTTAATAAAAACTAAAAAAAATACCAAAATAAAATATGATTTTTGGAAAACATGCAGAATTTATTTAAATTTTAAAAATAACCGATATTCAAATTAATTGTTTAGTTCTTGCATTAGGATAGGAATTCGTATTATAGATGAATTAACAATAATAAAATTAAAGTGGTTAGTATATTTTTTTATCATGTGAAATATATGCAATTTATTTCGCATTCATTTTCTCGTCTTAAAGATTGCACCAAATTTGTAAGAATTGCACCGATCGTGTAAAAGATCTGAAAGATCCCAAGCCATTAAATACAATATATATAGAATCAATTTCAAAATTTCGGATGGTATGTTGGTTATAGCATACTTGCAGGCATAGCCAGTTGTGACCAAACGCGTTCAAAGGATGCGTATAGAGGAACGGCCTATAATATAATGGGTTAGCTACGAATAAAGAATAAGTAGCCGTGGACAATCTGGCTGCTGTGTATGAGAATTACGATGGGGTTTTGTATGAAATAAAAATTAAAGAAAAATAATATAAATAATTTACCGATTTATTGGTTATAGTTTTCTTCTACATTTTTTTGTTATTTTACAAATTTTTGTCATCAACAGCACAAAAAATTAAACAAATGAATATAAGATGATCCAATTTTTTTTTTTTTTTATTTAGTGCATCTATTTAGAAGAAAAATAATATTTATTGTAATTATTAATATTGTTTAAAATCGAATACACACATTAATTACGTACGAATATTTGCTGCTTCATCCATTGTTATTGAATTTTGTATTTGCTTTTGTAATCTGCTTCTGCAACAGCAACAGTAAAAAAAATCAAATAAAAAAATAAAAATTAAATAAAAAAACACAAAAATCAAATAAAAAAAACAAATTAAACAAAATAAATTTAGTTTAAATGTACTTTCTTCATAAAACAAACAAAAAAACAAAAATCAAATTAAAAAAACAAAATTCAAATAAAAAAAAAAACAAAAATCAAATAAAAAAAAAAAAATTCAAATAAAGAAACAAAAATTAAATAACAAAAACAAATAACTAATAAAAAAAAAAACGAAATATAATAGAAAATAAAATTTCACGTCGACATTAGACAAAAACTTCACCCATTTTGATTTTGTTTGATGTTTATTATAATATTCATATGAGAAAGAAGAGTAGAGTGGAATTTATTTAGTCGAGAGTTGACAGTTGACAGTTGGGCTGGAAAAATACAGCAAGAAAGTCATTATAGTTGAACGCTTTTAAGCTAATTGTTCATGAGTTCATGAGCCGAAGCCAAAATCGCAAATATTGCCTCATTTTTTATTTATTCGCTCTTTTAACCTTTGACATTTGACAATTGGACATATAATGAGTACATTGAGTATATTGTGTACAATTCATACAAAAAAACAAAAGTGGGGTTTTAATTTATAATTTATTTTCTTTTTCTTTCTATCTACTCATTTCATTGTAACTTGTAAGTTGTTGGGTTGTTAACACGCACTTTTTTAATTTTTTTTTAAATTAAATTTATTTTAATATTTTTCATTTTGTTTTCATCGCTCATTAGAATAAGTCGTTTTTTTTTTGTGAATAATTTTGCTATAGAATTTGAAGAATTACCAATTACGAAATATTTTAAAATGGTAAATATAATTTCTTCATGACTGCTAAATTATTTATATATTTGTGAAAATATTTGTTATATATAGGTTTCTTTATTTTTTTTTTTTTTATATTTCAAATGTATATGTTATTGAGTTGGGGTCTAAGTCTTGTAATTTTATTCGTTCTTCTGGATCGCAGCGAATTTTTGTTTTTTCTAATTAGTTTTAAATAGAATTTGAAGAAATATTATTTGCAGTGTTAAAAAAATTATTAAGAATATATTTCGAAATATTGTTAATGTTTTATTAATAATTCGTTGAAGTTCGTATCATGATTCTACCTAGTTCTTTACACACCTACATTGGGTTGTTTAGAGAGATAGCGTTGTTGACGAAAAATCGCTAAATACTCGTCTAAAATCTAATTAGAAAGCGTCCATTTAAATGCATAGTATTTTTTTTTACTGCTTATAATATAATAACTAAATAATTATTACTATTATATTGTAAAGTAAATTAATAATTTATTTATTTGCAGAATAATTAACATTAGGCAACAGCAAACAATCTTCAGAACGAAATTACAAATTATCAATCAAAAGCGAAAAGAAAGTAGAGTAATAAAAATAAATAAATTGGTAACTAAAATATTTATTTAATTATAATTAATACTAATATATATTATTTTCTATAGCAATTGATTTTTTTTTTTTTTTTAAACTATTTTATAAATAATTCATAGAAAATGCTATTTTTCAGAATATTTAATTTTATAATTAATATTTTGTTATCAGTAAAACACATAGCATAATTATATTTGGCATTTGTGGTGTGTGAGTGAAGCAGTTCCCATTTTTCTGCTTTCTTAAAAAAATAAAATGTAAAGTGTTTTAAATTAAAAAATATTAGAATGCATTTCAAATATGTGTAATATTTTAATATACGTCAAAGTTTAATTCATTATTCTACCTAATTTCTTCCATCTATATTGATTTTTTAGTGATAGCGTTGAGGAGATAAAAATTCGCTCAATAACTCTTTTATTCATTTATTAAAACGTATGTTTCCTGAAGTATAATTAGAAATTATGGATCTTTACTGTATATAATATATTGTCTATATAAGAATTATTATTATATTATTTTAAATGTAAATTAATAATATATTTATTTGTCAAAAAAGAAGAAAAGGCTAATAAAAGGCTAATTTGCAGAATTTCTACTTTCATAATTATTATTAATTTTATCAGTAAAACATGAGAGAATTGTGTAATGTAAAATAACAGCCATTCATTTTCTTAATAAAAAATATGAGGTTATGAAAATCCATATATGAAAATCCAAATGCTACAAGTTTTTTTTTACTTTACAATTTTGTTTTTTAATTTTTTTTTTGTTTTATTTTCTTTTTTGTTTTTTGTTTTTATTTCATTTAATATTTTTGCCTATTGTTTTTCATGTTTTAAATTTATATGTTATTGAGTTGGGGTGTAAGTCTTGTAATTTTATTCGTTCTTGTGGAGCGCAGCGAATTTTACTTTTTTCTATTTAATTTTAAATAGAATTTTGAAGAAATATTATTTGTTGTATTATAAAAATTCAGAATATATACCTAGTTCTTTACATACATACATTGGGTTGTTTAGAGAGATAGCGTTGCTGATGAAAAGTCGCTAAATATTTATCTAACATCTAATTAGAAAGCATCCATTTAAATGCATAGTATTTTCTTTTTTTTAATTTGTATATAATAATATAATAACTAAATAATTACTACTATCATATTGTAAATGTAAATTAACAATTTATTTGCAGAACAATTAACATTAGGCAGCAGCAAGCAATCTTTAGAACGCAATTACAAATTGTTAATCAAAAGCGGAAAGAAAGTAGAGAAATAATAATAAATAAATTGGTAACTAAAATATTTATTTAATAATAATAAATACTAAAATATATAAAAATTTAAATGATAATTCTAAAAATTAAATAAGAAATTTATTTGTATTGGATTTTCATAACCTCAAAATAATTATTATTTTATATAGCAATTAATGTTTTTTTTTTTTTTTTAATAACTATTTTATAAATAATTCATAGAAAATGCTATTTTTTAGAATCTTTAGTTTTATAATTAACATTTTGTTATCAGTAAAACACATTATTTATATTTGGCATTTGTGGTGTAAAGTACTGAAGTGATTTTAATTAAAAAATTTTAGAATGTAATTCGATGCGTCAAAGTTTATGTTATTATTCTACCTAATTTATTCTATCTACATTGTTTTTTATTAAAATGTATATTTTTCCTGACATCTAATAAGAAATTGAGGATTTTTACTGTCTAAATAAGAATTATTATTATTATTGTTATTTTAAATGTAAATTAATAATTTATTTATTTGCAGAACAATTAACATTATGCAACAGCTTTTGCGGCGGTTGGGTTGTGGTATTTGGAGCTGCAACAAGATTTTCATTATCAATAAATCATTAAAAATAATTATGCTCTATAACAGCAACAAATTTAAATGATTCAAATGATGTGCATTAAGAATATAAAATAATAATAATGTAATAATTGGACCAATACTATGAATTATTGAAAATTATGTATATTTTGTATGATTTTAAACGTACACTAGTTTTATTCAACACATCCATTTATTTTGCAAATAATTCATGTACACGAGGTTGTATTTTAAAAAGGTTGAAACGTTTTAAAATCAATTAATGTATAACACACAATTACAAAATATCCACATCTATCCATTAGAAGTGAAAAGTAAATAATTGAATTATTGGGTAAGTAAAATATTTATTTAATTAATAATAAAGTAAGTTAGTTAGTAATCACGGTAAAATATATAAGTATAAAACATAATTCTAAAAAACAATTAATATTTTATTTTAACAATTCATTAGTTTTTTTTTTTTTTTTTCTTATTAAAAACTCTTTTATAAATAATTCATAGATAATGCTATTTTTCAGAATCTTTAGTTTTTTAATTAATATTTTGTTATTAGTAAAACAAAGTAATACTTAAATTTGACATTTGTGATGTAAAGTAACTCGCATTTTTCTTTTTTCTTAAATACAAATGTGAAGTATTTTTAATTAAAAAATATTAGAATGTAATTCGATACGTCAAAGTTTATTTCACTATCTACCTTATTTCTTCTATCTACATTGGTTTTTATTAAAACGTATCTTTTTCCTGAAATCTAATTAGAAATTATATACTGTCTAAATAATAATTATTATTATTATATTAGCGTAAATGTAAATTAATAATTTATTTATTTGCAGAACAATTAACATTATGCAACAGCTTTTGCAGTGGTTGGGTACTGGTTGTTGGAGTTGCAGTAAGATCAATGAAAATAATTATGTTCTTTAACAGCAACAAATTTAAATGATGATGTGCAATAAATATAAAATATTATTAATATAATAATTCGGCTGATACTATGGATTATTGAAAATTATGAATATTTGTGTGTGGCTTTAAACGTACACTAATTTCATTCACCACATATTTTGCAAATATTTCCTGTCCACGAGGCTGTTTTTTTTAAAGTATGGAACGTTTCAAAAGCAATGAATTTATAACACAATTACAAATTATACACATCATTCCATTAAAGATAAATAAAGCAAATAAATTGGTAAGTCAAACATTTAATTAATTTTTATGATGCAGTAAAATATATAAGTATAAAATATAATTCTAAAATATTGAATAAGAAATTGAATTGTATTGCGAACATTCAAACTTTAAATAAATAATATTTAATTATTATTGTTATTGCCGTTTGCTTACATAAATACGGGAGGTATAGAAATTTTTGGCAAATAGTCAAAATTGTTGTTGTAAGGTTATGAAAATCCACTATCATACTCATCGTACTCATCATACTTCATTTTTATATTATAAATATTTTAATTTTTAAAATTGTTCTCAATAAATTTAAAATCAAATTGTTGGTCTGCCAATCCGGTTCTTACTTACTTACTTACTACTTACTACACGGCATTATAATCCAGGTACGGTTTTAGCCTTCTCCAACTTGACCCATCCACAGTCAATGTCGTCCAATCCCGAATTATAAGGATCTCTATATCACAGTTTACTGCATCTAGCCATCTCGCCTTAGGTCTTCCGGCTCTCCTACCTTCTGGATTACCATTCAACAGTTTTTTCGACACACGTTCCTCCTCCATGCGTAATACGTGTCCGATTCATCTTAATCTATTGATTTTGATTGTTTTAACAATATTTGGTTGACCGTATAACTTGTCTAATTCAAAATTGTATCTTCACCTCCAACCATTCTGTTGATCAGATAATTTAGCTCGGATTCGTACTTGTGATTTCATATTTTCCAACGTCATGGTCACCAAATCTATTAGTTTTTTTGGAATACCAAATTCTTCCATAATTTTGACCTATTGACGCTATCATATGTCGCTTTGAAATCAACCCACAAATGGTGTGTATCAACATTGCATTCCCTACACTTCTCCAAGATCTGCCGTATATTAAATATTTGATCAGATATAGATCGATCAGCGCAGAAACCACAGTGGTATTCTCCGATAATTATAATATATGTATATTAGCAAATATCTTATAGGTAATGTTTAATAAAATTATTCCTATGTAGTTGTTACAATGTAATTTGTCAGCCTTTTTGTACAATGGACAGATAATACCATCCTTCCACTCACCTGGCACCTGTTCATAATCTTTACAGTTAGCTTGTGCAGTTGATACCATAATGTAGTTATACCATATTTAAAGAGTTCACCTGGTAAGCTATCAGATCCAGGTGATTTATTATTCTTGAACTTCTGAATAA
Source organism: Bibio marci (assembly GCA_910594885.2). Lineage (NCBI taxonomy): Eukaryota > Metazoa > Arthropoda > Insecta > Diptera > Bibionidae > Bibio > Bibio marci. The sequence goes on along the minus strand of OU343117.1, from coordinate 32,286,825 downwards.
CATTCTTTACTTCGTGTATTGATGGTTCTACTATGAATGGGTGGGCAGTTTGAAATTGCACATCTTCCACAGTATTCACTGGCGTTTTCACATTTAATAGGTTTTTAAAGTACTCGGCCATTCTTTCGAGACATCTTTCCTCTTTCGCCATAACCTGTCCATCTCTGTTTTTGCACAAAAAAGATTGTTGTTTGTATCCGTTACGAATACGATTGACATTCCGGTACAATCTTCTATTATCGTTGTTCCTATTGAACTTTTCCATTTCGACGTAAACCTTCGTTCTAGTTCTCGTTTTTTTTTTACGAATCAATTTACGCTCGAATTCCTCTTCGAATGATAGTCTTCAACAGTGGTTCGTGTAACGCGAGCATTTCCACATTCATCATCAAACCACTTATTTCTAACTAATTATCGCCTTTCCAATAACTTCTGTTGCGGCACCTTCAACGCATGATTTTAATCTCTTCTACATACTATTTATATTACTTTCCTGCTAATAATCCTCCAAATCTGTAATAATTCGTTGTTCCATTGCATCCATGTACAATTGTTTTACCGCCGAGTGCCCATTTCAACCATGCGGGTTGTGTGTTATTAATGGCAGAAAATCTGGCTCGTAGCACTATCCTAACTAGATAATGATCAAAGTCAATATTTAAACCACGACAAGTTTGAACATCCATTATATTTGAACAATGACGTCCATCAATTAGTACATAATCAATTTGTTTATTTGTTCTACCATCTGGAGGCCACGTCATCTTATGAATTTCTTTATGTGGGAAGTATGTACATGATCATGTTTTTAGACATGGCGAAATCAATCAATCGTAACCCGTTTTCATTCGTTGTTTTATGAAGACTGTGTTTACCTATAGTTGGTTGATATATTGTTGCCTGTCCTACCTTGGAATTAAAATCGTCTAAGATGATCTTAATGTCGTGGCCGGGTGCAGCTCTATTTGTTGCTATCAGTTTTTCATAAAACACATTCTTAATCTCATCAGTTTTCTCTTCATGAGGGTCAAATTGAAGATTTTCTTTCTTACACGTAGTGTACAAATGCGTTTATCAATCGGAATAAAAGCAATTACTGAATTTTTTGCTTTACCAAAAACTTCGAAACCGAATTTTCTTTTACTACAATCGTTACCGCTACAATAAAATATGTATCCTTTTCCTTTCAATACATTTTTTCCGGGCCACCTAGTTTCTTGGATAGCTGTTATATCCAATTTGGCTTTTCTTAGTGTTCAGTAAGTGCCCTTAAAGCACCTTTTCGTAACAAAGTTTTAACATTCCATGATGCAAATTGTAAATCATTGTCCTTAAATGTTCGTTGCATGAGTCGTTGCCTTTTATCCTGTCCGATCCGAGGCCGTGTTCTGGAATTCATAACTGGTTGTTTTTCCGAAGTTGGTAGTTTACCATACGTCCAACCTACTTAATCATTCTTTAAATTCGTCGGGCATTTACTGAATTTCTTTGTAGATTAGCAGTTTACTGTCCATTTGTTAGTGACGTCAGATTTTGAAGGTGGTGTGCAGTTAATAACCAATATGACGGCGTCGTCAACAAATATGATGTGGATAATAAGCACACAAAAAAAACACTCAGTAGCGCAGTTGCATAGCGCCGAAATATATATTATTAATCATGAAATATAGCGAGTTCAATTCCGCTATTTTTCATACGAAATTTTTCGGTATTTATTTTAATACTGAAATTTTTCTGCTGGGTGACCATTTGTTCGTTTATGGAATAAAAAGAAAAACGGATATCTTTGAAAATATGGTGTTGGACGATATTCGAAGATTAACAATGCTAATCACCCATACAAAAAAAATAGTATTTTGAAAACATCTATCTTTCGTTAATTACAGTACAATTGGTAAATAGTTATATACTCCCATGCGGAGTTATTTACCAACTTGGCTGTAATGAAAAGTTTATTAGATGATATAAAGCTCCATGCTTGGAGCAATATAAATATCATGTACTACACTACCGTGCTGAAGTACTCCTAATGATATTGGCGTCATAATAGTTTCTATTGTTATCTTGACATTTAACCATGGGATTCAGAATTTTAAATTTTTGACTAAACATATTTGAAGGAATATCGCTAAACAAAATTCCTTTCTTTTTATGGCATGTATATGACTGCATTAGTTACACGATATACTAGTGCTTTTGTAGTACATGTTGCTGTCGAACACGAGTTGATCACTTTTAAAAGATATCTTTTATAATTGGTTGCACAGTTCGTTTTTAACAGCAATTTTTCAAACAACTTCGATTGCAAAATAAGGGATACAAATCACTTTTTTTATCATATTGTTATGCAATTTTGAGTACTTCCACTGGCATTTTTTTAACAGACGACAAGTAATTGGTTCGTAGCCGTCGTTGCTGTCTGTGACATTTCACGATTTCATCAGTAATTTTCAATGGATTTGACAGAAATATTTTTGCCTGAATTGAAACATAAATTGCTGGTAATCTATTTTTATAAAATAAATAATTTAATTGTTTGCATAATATATGCATTAAAATGTATAATAAATAATAAAGATACAGATTTTGCAACATCATCACGTACACGTACATCATCTGTATATAAAAAAAAACCATAATGCGTAAACATAACCTGTAAATTGGAACATTTTTGTTATATAAATCAATTATAATTGAAATAGTGGTAGTAATATTGTGGATATTTCTAATCGTATGCAAATTCCTAGTTATTCTATATTATAATTAATTTTTAAAATAAAATAATAATTGTTGCACATCTAAATTGATCGTTTGTGTTGTATAATAAAATTTCAAAATATAGAGATTTCCTTTGTATTCCCACATCAAACTGCTAACATAAGCGACTTTTAATAAATATAAATATATTATTGTATATACATACAACATCTTTTTCATCGCCAGTGCATTGTACAGTGAATATCTTTAAATTAATATTAATTAGATTTTTTGTGTAGTTTTAAACGTTTTTTAATACATGTATTCGATTCATCGAGCTTCTCTGTATTCTCACGTGTTGTGCTATACGATGATCCGCGTCGGTTATTTATTTGATTTCCTTTTCAGTAATTTTAACTGAACTACATGAACGTGTTGCTTAGCTTTGAATGAACAATCAACCGATCGATATATGACAAACAAATTGTGGGACACTAACGCTTTGTTTTGTTATCTTGCTGTGAATAGATGATAGGCGTCTTTCCTTTGCAGAAGTAAAAAAAATCAAAATATGACGAAATTGCTTCTTTTACTACACGAAAAACATCCAAGTAATCGATACAAATTTTGTTTGGCAGTATGATAATTGAACTATATCTACTAAAATACAACAATATCTGGATTTAACATTACAAATACGTAAAAATTTAACTGAAACTATGTATCAGTGAAACTATGCAATCTTTTAGTTGCCAATTAATGGTAATTCATTTTTGATACAGATATTGTTTAATCTATGATTAGCAAATTAGGTTACTCCAGTCGTGGGGTGCATATGACATTTAAAAAATAATATTCATTTTAATAAAACTTCACGTTTTCCATATCTTTGAGAAACCTTGGGATTTCTTGACATAATTTCTGCAATGCCGTGTTCATGCTGTGGTGAAGGTTTAGTTGACATATCTGCTTCTTCTCATGTGCAAACTTACTGTGACTTCCATGTTTTTATTATATTTTATATAAATTTTAATATTTCAAAATTTGTTTATATTAATATGTTATATATGTTTATATGTTTTCGTATAGAAAAGCGGTTATTCACAAAAATTCGTCGAAATTTGCAGATTTATTTAAAACAACACAACAAACAACGAACATATTTGGTGCTGTTAAGAAAATAATATTTAAGCATTTAAAGTGTAATTTAAGATTTCAATTTTTAAGTTATTTATTTATATTTAAGTTATAAGTTAAGTTTAATAATTTTAAGTAAATTGGATGGATTAGGCTAATTATATTAATTAATTTCCATTTAATTATTAATTAGTTTAATTCATTAATTTAAAAGACACAATTTAGATTTTAAGAAACTAAAATATCTGAGATAGATAGCTATTCTACATAACGTTTTTTTATAGTATAAATTAAAGTATCAATTAAAGTAAAGTTGAATGGAAAACAAGTGAAAAAATTAGAAGCTTGTCGACATTATCCACTGTGCCACTTGTGTTGTGCGCAGTCATTGGGATCTATTCGCCCCTTATTACGTTTATCCCAAAGTCATGCTGAACGATATTAGATATAGAAATAACGAAGACATCATTTTAAATGCTTATAAACATGCTCCGAATACGAATACAATTCAGAATAAAAACACATTAATATTTTGAAGTTTTATTAATCGTCTTTTGACATATTATGAATTGCATTTAAATTAATGCTTACAAAATTGCCTTCAATGGCATTCTATTTATATGTTGTATTATTCGGAGTTCTATACTAATTCGTATACGGATCGTGTTTAACCCCCATATTAGTAGTGATTTCTCTGAAAGAATTTTGCGAGAAAACGCAAGTAAAAGTCAAACTTAAAATATATTTACAATTTTATATGAGAGCGTTTTGTTTGTATATGTAAGAAACATGTAATCTTATTCAGACAAAATACTCTTATGTAATTCATTTAATAATTTTTTGGAGTTATCAATACTTAATATGCAGTAGTTGGGTTTTTTAAAATTCGTCAGCATAGTTTATATTGATTAAAGTAATTATCACTAACGCATTCTGTGCGTCAAGTGCGCGTTTGATCAATTGATCGTTCGTATAAAAAAATAAAGTATATTAACTGTCTTTTGCTAGTCCATTATTTTAATAACATCTAAGTAAAATTAGTTTTATATTGTTTATTTCTCAATGCTATATCCTATCGCTATACAAAGAATTCCTATTGGGGTGTTATCGTCTCCGAGAAGTATTACTAACTAAAATTTTATGCATTCGTATTTGATTAGGTTATTTTGTCACACGTCATAACTTTGTTATTACAAAATTACGGAGTGCAATTAGTGAATTGTTACAAACTCACATACGAAAGTAATTTACTAATTTGACTGTAATATTTATTGGATGTGCACAACAAGGAATGGCACTATTATGAAATGGTGGCTTAGCGTATGTCTTCGCACACGTCTCATATGGTACACTCCTAGGTTGAAAAATATTATAATGTTTTCTTTAAATCAATAAACACACACGCACCGTAACAATAACTCAAAATCAGTCGAATATTGTTTGATACACGGGTTGATTATTTGGTTGTTTATTCAATTACAAATTTTTTGACTCTTCGAACGCTAGTATTTGCTATGTACAACGAGTGGATGTGCGTGGATGTGTTTTTTTTAGAGAACACGCTATTTTATTGTTTCAACTTCAAAATGTTGGTGTAAGGGGAGTAGAATGTCATCTAATTAAATTAATATTAACACTTGTTGTGAATAGGGGATGCGTTCCTGAGGCTGGTCTTAATAATTTATGATATGAACGAGCCATCGGGTGTGTGTGTAAAATTGAACGAGTAATATCATTTGAACGAATTTCATTCTGGTAATCTTAATAGTGGGTAGGATTTATTGGAAAAAAACGCACTAATTTTATTTATTTGTAATTGATATAATGGTTTTAAATCGGTCGGTTTTTAATTGTTTACTTAATATTGGTGTAATCTCTCAGGCATGTGCAATGATCTGGTCACTCACATCCTGGAAATTGTTTTGCGTGGAAAATTAATAACTTACATAAATTGGTACGTTGTGGAAGAATATATATTATCTCTAACCATTTAGGGTTCTATTGTATATTTTGTGTCTAATTATTTGTAAATATTTTGTAAGTTACTACATTCTATAAGTTTTAAATTATAATTTAGATTAAAAATTGTATTGGTTAATAATTTAAGATTCAATCAAACCAGACGCTTGTGTTTTATTGTCAAAATCTATTAATAATATTTAATATTTGTTTTTAATGAACCAATGAAAAAATTTGAAAACCAATTTTCAAATATAATAAAACACAAGCGCTCTGGTTATTATTTATATTTTACTAATTATTTTGTTGGTCTTTCTCTCTACACGAGGCATAATAGCCAATATTTGTGTAGTTAGACAAACCAATAAAATATTGAGATTATAAAATATTCGTGATCGCGTATTTATAATTTATTCGTGAATTTGAATTCAATTTAGTTTTATTTTTTAATTTGTATATGAGTTTTTTTTTCAAATGACATTGTCAAAATGTTATTTTTTTCTCATATTTTTTGATTTTGTAAATTTAAACTTCGGGAATCACTTTGGCATATTCTTTTAATATGTTACGTACAGGGATTGGCTCCTCCCAACAAAGTGATTACGCGTTCGGGCTCACATGCAAAGGAATATCCGAGGTTTCCGATAAAACCGTTCTAAGCTGTAGTAACGAGTTTCTACAAAAAAAAAAAAATTTTTTTATTTTATCACCTGTGCATATTAATTTTAAAGTTTGTAATTCCCAGTAGCATAATAATGATTGAACCATAATCTTTAATTTTTATAAATATAAGTGTTCGGACTCACATTCAAAGGAATCTGAGCTTTTCGATAAAACCGTTCTGAGCTGTGAATGATCACATGGTTTTAAATACCCTTCAAGCACCTTCGCGGAATGTTTCAAATAGTAATTTTCTGGCTGAAATTATTGAATTTCAACAGTAGTGTAATCATTGGGAGCTAATTATCTAACTATTTTTTTTCCATTGTCAATAGGTTTTCCATGTTATGGCCGGGGTCGTGGCACTTATCAATTACCGTTAATTGAGGCCTGGCACGCGCACGACCCTTGTTCTGGTTGCGAAACGATTATTCATGTGATTGTAGACATTCATATTCACAGGAAGGCAAATTTGCCCTATGTAAATAGGTAAAAAACACAAATTTTAACCTTTGCATTGAATATTGGTCTACTCTCGCATGTGCAGTAATTTTGTACTCATAACCGGCGAATTATATTACATGGATAATTATATGTTACGTTGTAGTCCCATGTGAGGACCACGTCTGAATGAAGTTCGTACGGAATCCCTATTTTAATATATATATTTCAGTTCTTTAAGTCCGTCTATAGCTTTTAATACTCTTCAAACACCTTCGCGGAATATTACAAATAGTAATTTTCAGGCTGAATTTAATGAATTTCAACAGTAGTGTAATCATTGGGAGCTACATTAACTAACTATTTTTTTTCCATCGTCAAAATGTTTCCCATGTTATGGCCGGGGTCGTGGCACTTATCAATTACCGTTAATTGAGGCCTGGCACGCGCACGACCCTTGTTCTGGTTGCGAAACGATTATTCATGTGATTGTAGACATTCATATTCAGAGGAAGGCAAATTTGCCCTATGTAAATAGGTAAAAAACACAAATTTTAACCTTTGCATTGAATATTGGTCTACTCTCGCATGTGCAGTAATTTTGTACTCATAACCGGCGAATTATATTACATGGAAAATTATGTTACGTGTTGATAGTAAATTATTTTGTTAACAGCCAGTGTATTTTCTTAATTTAATGTGTTTGCCTTCTGTTTTTCAATTTTTATTGAGTTGAGGTAGCTATATTGCATTTATGATATGAAAATTCGCTGAATGCATCATTTATTCGTACATTAAAGCGTATTATTTTTTCTAAAATCTAATTAGAAAGTGTACACTTAAATGTAGTGTATTTATACTTTATATAAATTATAATTATTAAATAATTATTATAATGTAAATTCATGATTTAAAAAGCAAAGTAGCTGTTGTCAAGATCAACATCAACATCATCCATCAATAAATCAACAAAATTATGAAAGAGATATGCAAGTTTATCAACTACTACAAATTTAAATGATTTAAATTAAATTCAATAAGATAAGAAAATTAAATTGTGAATATTTAAGATTATAATGTGTGGTTTAAAATGTACACTATTGTTTTATCAAATACATTTCTTTGCAAACGATTCACACATACCGTAAGCATATTTTAAAAAGACTGGATACGTGAAAAGAATATACTGCTGAAAAAGAACATATTTTATATTTTATGTTTTCTTATATGATCATTTTACTGACCTGATCCGCTCCAGATAAGATAGAAAAGGTGTGAATTTGTTCTTTTTTATTATTAATTTTCAATATAATTTTAAAAAATTAAATAATATTTTACAATAAACCAAATGAAATAATTGTATGCTTCTATAAAAAAGAACAAAAATGTTTTGCTTACTATTTTGAAAAAAATGAAATAATAAAAGTTTACCTTATGTTTCTAGATAATTAACGATATATTAGATTCATAATATAGTTTTAATTATTAATTAAAATAAATTAATAATATAATTGAGAGATATAGAATTATAAAGATTTCGTTTGGTTTTTTTTGGAAAAGATATATGGTCATTAAATATCTTATGTTTCTAGATAATCAACTGGGTTTGTTTTTTATAAAATGCGGAAAAATATGGTTACAAAATAGAGCTGGAAACCGGTCCAAATGATCGTGAGATATTGTGCCATGCAGAATCAATAGGAAAATTAAGATAACATTTTTTAATAATAATAAATATATAGATAAAACAAAAATCATTCTTCATTCACAGGTATTTATTTTAATACATTAAAAAAAGTAAACAATATGGATAATTACTATTGCAAATGATTTTATTCTTTATTTATAAATTATATAATATTTTCAAAAAAAAAGTATGTATCTGAAATAACATAAAAATAAATTGTATGTGATTAAATGTGCGATGATAATTTAAAGAAAGAAATATATATGCAAAAACCACAAATGAAAAAATATAAACAGAAATAAAATACATAAAATAAACGTCATAGTCTCTTTTTATTGTTATCAAAATTTTATCATACACATAAATAGATAACACAAAAATCTTAAAAAGAAGAAAACAATTATGTTAATTACTAAAGTAATTGAAAAAATGATAATATGCAAAACTAAATATTGAAAAATCACAAACGAAAATGTTAATAAATTTATTTAAAAATTCTAAAAAGTCATTATTACTATCAAAATATACATATATAGTACAACAAAACAACAACACAACATTCCGTTTCTTTATTATTGTTTACCATTTCGTTGTTGCTTTTATCCGTCACAAATAGAAAAAAAAACTTTGTTATTGTAATATCTTTCTCCTACAATAAATATATAAAAAAAAAATTCGAAAAAATAATAAATTTAATAATTTCTGCTGGACTGGTACAAATCGGAAAAACTACGTATATTTTTATTTATTTCTATTTCTCAAAAATTTATTTAATTTTTATATTTACATTGCATATATTTTGGCGTAAAAATAAATTTAGGTAACAAAAATTTTCATATAGCAAAGACAACAATATAGTATGAAATGGACATTTGTTAGCCTTTGATTTTTAACATTGATATTTGTAATGTTTACAAATGGAAAAAATAAAAATATATTACCACTAGCATATGATTATGAAAAGAAAACAATAAATAAAAAGAAATGACTTGTATTTGTTGTTTTTAAATATAAATTTATTTTTAATATAAGTTATATATAAAATTTCAATTACATTATATTATTATTATTATTATTACTATTATTATTATTACTATTATTATTATTAATATATTTAAAATAAAATGATGGTATATTTTTTAAACGGCAAAAATCCTAACTCAGCTGTTTGAAGTGGTAGGAGGTTGTGATAGGTATCAAATGATAGGTAATTAAATTACCTAACTTTTTGTAAAAAAAAAACATGGATTTATCACCATGCATATGAAACCGTTTTATGAAAATTCCGGGAAAACGCGTAAATAGATTCGGGTCCTCTAGTGGTAAAAATGGTTTCTAATATTCTAATTAAGACATCTGGAAATTTTCGGGAAAATCCGGAAAATTTTAATTTGTATCGGGAAATTCCGGGAAAACTGTAATAGTTAGGAAACATTTTCAGTACCACTCCCTCAGTACATTTACCATCTAAATCCATTTATGGCTATAAGAAATCTGTAAGTCATCAACTTTGGACTGGAGAAAATTTCCGGAAAATCTGAAAACGAACTTTTTGATGGTCACGATTTAAATAAATTAGATAGCCAATTTTTGTTACGGCCGTTTTATAGAGGATCTTAAGGCGCACAATAAAGCTTCTGGACTTTTTCCGTGTAAAATATATGGGCCGACTTATGACCGATTTAAAATTTGGAAATTTTCGTGTAAACCTAACTTTGGTCTGCCATTGTAGGAAAACCATTAGACTTAAAAAGTTGTGGTGGGGCTTAAAAGTCGTATCATATAGTCTACTATCTGCAATAAATAGGGTATTGGAAAATTCGGTTGGAAAAGCCGGAAAATTCCCATTTGAAAACATGCAAAAATCGACGTTTTTCGTTGTTCCTGGAAAATCCGTATTTCCCATTGGAAAATTCCAAAAGAGTTTCAAAACCTAGATTAAACTTTTCTTTACATTTCTGCATCATTACATTTTGGAAAATTGAGTTTTTGCCAAATCCCCAGGTATCTTAAGACTGGTCTGCAAACGAATTTCCGAACTTTAGGCACCCCTAGTTGGAAAACCCTTATAGATAGAAAGTCATCCCCATAATATAATTTGTAGCCCTTGACGAGGACTATCACTGGTAAGAAGCTCGTCGTGAAATAGTGAGTATTTCCGAAACTATAGGGGTCCAAAAGTGACCAATTTGGTACTTTTGAAGAGCCATAGCTCCGCCCCCTTAGGGAAATCGGGAAAAGTGGTCGACAGAAAGCGTTTTTTTTTCGAGCTCTACAATCCCTGGAAATATGAATGTCCTACGGGCAAAAAAATTTTTTCGGCATGAGGTTATAACCCACACTTTTACAGGTCAAAAACGGTAAAAATAAAATAGGGCTGAAAATAGGCTCAAACGATCGGCGCTGATCGTGCGAACAAGAATCCGTTGAGATTTTTCGAAAATTCCGTCTCTAAGTGGGCCAAAAATGAAAAACAAAAAAAGAAAATTCCGGAAAATTCCGTGAAAATTTATGGCTGGAAATCGGCTCAAACGATCGGGGCTGGTCGTGCGAACAAGAATCCGTTGAGATTTTTCGAAAATTCCGCCTCTAAGTGGGTCAAAAGTGAAAAAGAAAAAAATTAAAAAAAAAATTTGCCTCCTGTTAATTCTGCGCGACTGTTACTTCGTCTTAAAATTGCCTGGTATTTTAGTGGAAATTTTTATGGATTTCTTAAAAACGCTATAACTCAGCCGTTTGAAGAGGTAGGCGGGTGGGATAGGTATCAAACGAAAGGTAATTACATAACCTAACTTTTGGTAACATAAAAACATGGATTTTTTTTCCAAAAATTTTCCAAAAAAAATTCCAAAAAATGGCTTAAAAATGGCTAAAAATAGGCATAATCGATCAGGGCTGATCGTGCGAACTAGAATCCGTTGAGTATTTTCGAAAATTCCGTCTCTAAGTGGGTCAAAAATGAAAAACAAAAAATGAAAATTCCTAAAAATTCCTTGGAAAATTATGGCTAAAAATAGGCTCAAATGATCGGGGCTGATCGTGCGAACAAGAATCCGTTGAGATTTTTCGAAAATTCCGCCTCTAAGTGGGTCAAAAATGAAAAACAAAAAAAGAAAATTCCGGAAAATTCCGTGAAAATTTATGGCTGGAAATAGGCTCAAACGATCGGGGCTGGTCGTGCGAACAAGAATCCGTTGAGATTTTTCGAAAATTCCGCCTCTAAGTGGGTCAAAAGTGAAAAAGAAAAAAATTAAAAAAAAAATTTGCCTCCTGTTAATTCTGCGCGACTGTTACTTCGTCTTAAAATTGCCTGGTATTTTAGTGGAAATTTTTATGGATTTCTTAAAAACGCTATAACTCAGCCGTTTGAAGAGGTAGGCGGGTGGGATAGGTATCAAACGAAAGGTAATTACATAACCTAACTTTTGGTAACATAAAAACATGGATTTTTTTCCAAAAATTTTCCAAAAAAAATTCAAAAAAATGGCTTAAAAATGGCTAAAAATAGGCATAATCGATCAGGGCTGATCGTGCGAACAAGAATCCGTTGAGTATTTTCGAAAATTCCGTCTCTAAGTGGGTCAAAAATGAAAAACAAAAAATGAAAATTCCTAAAAATTCCTTGGAAAATTATGGCTAAAAATAGGCTCAAATGATCGGGGCTGATCGTGCGAACAAGAATCCGTTGAGATTTTTCGAAAATTCCGCCTCTAAGTGGGTCAAAAATGAAAAACAAAAAAAGAAAATTCCGGAAAATTCCGTGAAAATTTATGGCTGGAAATCGGCTCAAACGATCGGGGCTGGTCGTGCGAACAAGAATCCGTTGAGATTTTTCGAAAATTCCGCCTCTAAGTGGGTCAAAAGTGAAAAAGAAAAAAATTAAAAAAAAAATTTGCCTCCTGTTAATTCTGCGCGACTGTTACTTCGTCTTAAAATTGCCTGGTATTTTAGTGGAAATTTTTATGGATTTCTTAAAAACGCTATAACTCAGCCGTTTGAAGAGGTAGGCGGGTGGGATAGGTATCAAACGAAAGGTAATTACATAACCTAACTTTTGGTAACATAAAAACATGGATTTTTTTTCCAAAAATTTTCCAAAAAAAATTCCAAAAAATGGCTTAAAAATGGCTAAAAATAGGCATAATCGATCAGGGCTGATCGTGCGAACAAGAATCCGTTGAGTATTTTCGAAAATTCCGTCTCTAAGTGGGTCAAAAATGAAAAACAAAAAATGAAAATTCCTAAAAATTCCTTGGAAAATTATGGCTAAAAATAGGCTCAAATGATCGGGGCTGATCGTGCGAACAAGAATCCGTTGAGATTTTTCGAAAATTCCGCCTCTAAGTGGGTCAAAAATGAAAAACAAAAAAAGAAAATTCCGGAAAATTCCGTGAAAATTTATGGCTGGAAATCGGCTCAAACGATCGGGGCTGGTCGTGCGAACAAGAATCCGTTGAGATTTTTCGAAAATTCCGCCTCTAAGTGGGTCAAAAGTGAAAAAGAAAAAAATTAAAAAAAAAATTTGCCTCCTGTTAATTCTGCGCGACTGTTACTTCGTCTTAAAATTGCCTGGTATTTTAGTGGAAATTTTTATGGATTTCTTAAAAACGCTATAACTCAGCCGTTTGAAGAGGTAGGCGGGTGGGATAGGTATCAAACGAAAGGTAATTACATAACCTAACTTTTGGTAACATAAAAACATGGATTTTTTTTCCAAAAATTTTCCAAAAAAAATTCCAAAAAATGGCTTAAAAATGGCTAAAAATAGGCATAATCGATCAGGGCTGATCGTGCGAACAAGAATCCGTTGAGTATTTTCGAAAATTCCGTCTCTAAGTGGGTCAAAAATGAAAAACAAAAAATGAAAATTCCTAAAAATTCCTTGGAAAATTATGGCTAAAAATAGGCTCAAACGATCGGGGCTGATCGTGCGAACAAGAATCCGTTGAGATTTTTCGAAAATTCCGCCTCTAAGTGGGTCAAAAATGAAAAACAAAAAAAGAAAATTCCGGAAAATTCCGTGAAAATTTATGGCTGGAAATAGGCTCAAACGATCGGGGCTGGTCGTGCGAACAAGAATCCGTTGAGATTTTTCGAAAATTCCGCCTCTAAGTGGGTCAAAAGTGAAAAAGAAAAAAATTAAAAAAAAAATTTGCCTCCTGTTAATTCTGCGCGACTGTTACTTCGTCTTAAAATTGCCTGGTATTTTAGTGGAAATTTTTATGGATTTCTTAAAAACGGTATAACTCAGCCGTTTGAAGAGGTAGGCGGGTGGGATAGGTATCAAACGAAAGGTAATTACATAACCTAACTTTTGGTAACATAAAAACATGGATTTTTTTCCAAAAATTTTCCAAAAAAAATTCAAAAAAATTGCTTAAAAATGGCTAAAAATAGGCATAATCGATCAGGGCTGATCGTGCGAACAAGAATCCGTTGAGTATTTTCGAAAATTCCGTCTCTAAGTGGGTCAAAAATGAAAAACAAAATATGAAAATTCCTAAAAATTCCTTGGAAAATTATGGCTAAAAATAGGCTCAAACGATCGGGGCTGATCGTGCGAACAAGAATCCGTTGTGATTTTTCGAAAATTCCGCCTCTAAGTGGGTCAAAAATGAAAAACAAAAAAAGAAAATTCCGGAAAATTCCGTGAAAATTTATGGCTGGAAATCGGCTCAAACGATCGGGGCTGGTCGTGCGAACAAGAATCCGTTGAGATTTTTCGAAAATTCCGCCTCTAAGTGGGTCAAAAGTGAAAAAGAAAAAAATTAAAAAAAAAATTTGCCTCCTGTTAATTCTGCGCGACTGTTACTTCGTCTTAAAATTGCCTGGTATTTTAGTGGAAATTTTTATGGATTTCTTAAAAACGCTATAACTCAGCCGTTTGAAGAGGTAGGCGGGTGGGATAGGTATCAAACGAAAGGTAATTACATAACATAACTTTTGGTAACATAAAAACATGGATATTTTTCCAAAAATTTTCCAAAAAAAAATCCAAAAAATTGCTTAAAAATGGCTAAAAATAGGCATAATCGATCAGGGCTGATCGTGCGAACAAGAATCCGTTGAGTATTTTCGAAAATTCCGTCTCTAAGTGGGTCAAAAATGAAAAACAAAAAATGAAAATTCCTAAAAATTCTTTGGAAAATTATGGCTAAAAATAGGCTCAAACGATCGGGGCTGATCGTGCGAACAAGAATCCGTTGAGATTTTTCGAAAATTCCGCCTCTAAGTGGGTCAAAAATGAAAAACAAAAAAAGAAAATTCCGGAAAATTCCGTGAAAATTTATGGCTGGAAATCGGCTCAAACGATCGGGGCTGGTCGTGCGAACAAGAATCCGTTGAGATTTTTCGAAAATTCCGCCTCTAAGTGGGTCAAAAGTGAAAAAGAAAAAAATTAAAAAAAAAATTTGCCTCCTGTTAATTCTGCGCGACTGTTACTTCGTCTTAAAATTGCCTGGTATTTTAGTGGAAATTTTTATGGATTTCTTAAAAACGGTATAACTCAGCCGTTTGAAGAGGTAGGCGGGTGGGATAGGTATCAAACGAAAGGTAATTACATAACCTAACTTTTGGTAACATAAAAACATGGATTTTTTTCCAAAAATTTTCCAAAAAAAATTCAAAAAAATTGCTTAAAAATGGCTAAAAATAGGCATAATCGATCAGGGCTGATCGTGCGAACAAGAATCCGTTGAGTATTTTCGAAAATTCCGTCTCTAAGTGGGTCAAAAATGAAAAACAAAAAAAGAAAATTCCGGAAAATTCCGTGAAAATTTATGGCTGGAAATCGGCTCAAACGATCGGGGCTGGTCGTGCGAACAAGAATCCGTTGAGATTTTTCGAAAATTCCGCCTCTAAGTGGGTCAAAAGTGAAAAAGAAAAAAATTAAAAAAAAAATTTGCCTCCTGTTAATTCTGCGCGACTGTTACTTCGTCTTAAAATTGCCTGGTATTTTAGTGGAAATTTTTATGGATTTCTTAAAAACGCTATAACTCAGCCGTTTGAAGAGGTAGGCGGGTGGGATAGGTATCAAACGAAAGGTAATTACATAACATAACTTTTGGTAACATAAAAACATGGATATTTTTCCAAAAATTTTCCAAAAAAAAATCCAAAAAATTGCTTAAAAATGGCTAAAAATAGGCATAATCGATCAGGGCTGATCGTGCGAACAAGAATCCGTTGAGTATTTTCGAAAATTCCGTCTCTAAGTGGGTCAAAAATGAAAAACAAAAAATGAAAATTCCTAAAAATTCCGTGCAAAAATTATTGCATATATTTAAAATTAAATGTCCTAAATCATTTCTTCATAAATGATAATGAACACAAAAAGTAAAATAATTAATAAATATTACAACGAAAAATTATATAACATATTGAAAATAACATTTAACAATAAATTTTATGACAATAATATATTGTTTTTCAATACTATTGGATATTTTGAAATTGTATGTTATCAATTGATTAAAATTTATCCAACCAATTAAAATTCAAACAAACTCTTGTTCTCGTACATCTGAATCATTTATAAAATATTCACAATTTAATTTTTAATACTAGCTAATTGATTCCAAATCAGTATCGGCTGAATTATTACTCATATTACTATTATTTCACTTTAAATCTCTTATTGGATCCTTTCAGCATAATTGGAATCATATAAATTTGTTGTTGTTGAAAAACATTCTGCCGTATTTCAACAATTTGTTGATTTATTGATGGTGTTGCTGCTTGTTAACTTATTCTACGAATAAACATAATTATTAATTTAAATTTACAATATAATATAAAAATTATGTAGACATTTTCTACCTAATCTAATTAAAGTTTATGTTTTACTGATAACAATAATAATTATAAAACTAATAAAATAGAATTTTTTATGAATTATTTACATAAGATTTTTAACAGAAAATAAAAAAAAAAATGAATTGCTGTCAAATAATAATAACAATTAATTTTCATTGTATAAATTGCAGAAACGAAATAAATTTATTATATCTATCATTAATAACAGATGAGATTAAAATATAACTAGGTTCTATTTTTTCCAATACAATACCGTCACAAATATTCAAATTATTTAACATACATACATTATACAACATATATTATTTTAATAGTAAATTGTAATTGGTAATTTACTTCAAATTTGATAATAATATTAAATTAAATTACAAGAAAAAATGCTTCTTCAAATTCAGTAGCACTTTACTCAAAAATAAAATAAAATTCAACTTAATATAAAAACAAAAAAATTACATTATCTATGAATTATTTATACACACAAGAGGTTGTATGTTGTATCAATTAAATTAAAATAGTTTTTAATCCTTTACTATGTTATTTATATGTTAAATTTATAGGATTTTTAAAAATTTGGTTGTTTCCAATTGAATATCATATGACAAAATGATTTTCTTTATTCATTATATTTTTTTGAATAGTCTCTAGCTATTCAATTTTTTAATTACAAAATTGATCCGAACAATACTAGCAACAAAAACCTATGACCGCTTTTCTGCTACATCGAAGTGTCTGTTTGGTTGGATTAAAAAATATTAATATGAATTTCTATTAGAAGTTTGTTTTATAGTTTTATAATTACATATTTTTCTTAATTAATTATATATTTCATATTTTACTTACAATTTCATTTTATTTACATATTTCTTCTTCTCTATTCCAATGGTCGGCAATGACAATCCTGTTCCTTGTACCCTTTTGGTTGTACCATATTTTTCATGTGGTTTAAATTGTAATTTCCATACCGTACTGATCCTTTCTCCTAAACCACCTCGCATATGTATAATAAAATATTTTGAAACAATAATTTGCAATTTGCATAAACCCTGGTTGTAATGCCACGAAGTAAATAAGTACAGTTCACTACAGCTATAACGGTTTTATCGAAAACCGTGGAGGTGGAGGTGGAGGTGGAGGTGGCGGCGGTAGTGGTGGTGGTTCTGTTAGACGATGTGTACGTGATTGTTGTGATAAATTAATATCAAATACATCACGAGCATCAAGTCTTATCGATTTTTTATTTCGCAAAGCTGTTGTATCCTTAAAATTAACAATATTTATTGTTGATAAATTTTTGCAATTCTCATCTGATGATCGACGGGCGCTTACTGATCGTCGAACTTTTATAGTACGATTTAATATTGGTGGTGGTTGTGTTACAGGTATTACAGCCATTGATGACGATGACACCTCAGTTGTTGTCGATGTAGTGGACAATAAATTGTTTTCTGAAATTACATAACGTTAAATGTTTAATGTTTAAAAGTTATAATTGCTAATTATCATTAAATTAATTTACAACATAAAAATATATAAGAGGTTTTTCATGAGTCGAATTGAAAGACTCATGAGAATCATTTTTACTCCATTAGATTAACTGCATGTAATAAAAATCGGGCAGTTATTATCATGTCATTGTTTATAGATTAATAAACTCTTCGCATTGGGCTGAACTTTGGAGGAAAATTCAAACTAATTCATATTCAAATTAAACGCCGAAAATGAGAATGTATCGATCATACCTTTAGTATAGGAGTGTGGAACATCACGGCAGTTCCAAGCATGGAGCGAAAAAAAAAGAAGGAATATAATTGCATACATTTAACTCAACATATGTTATTACGTGAACATGCTGTTGCGTCCAATGTATTTGTATGTTGACATTGATGAAATCTGCATCTTATTCATTAATAGGCAATTTTCAGCAGTATGGTTAGTTAAAATACTAATAATGATGAGACAGATTATGTATATAACCACGATCAACAGAAAACACCCGATTCTTCTGTTATATAAAATTAATTGTTATTACTTCAAACTTTTCGTTTTTTATGGACATTTCCAGAAGTGCCACAGGAACGGCAAAATCTTGTAGAAATCTGAAAATGAAATATGTATATGAAAAATTCCACATTATCATTCGTATTCTGTAAGCAAATTGCAATTCAGCAATTACGATTTAAATCATCTGCACAAAATTCAGAATTATAAATCATTAACAGATAACAATAATTACACAAATATTATGACGTATATATTGACTAAAACAACAATTTTTGTTTTTGGAAAATTTTATAAATTATACTTACAATTTTATACATCACTAAAATATTGAATTTGTTGTATTATTTGTACGTTGTAATAATTCAGTTTTCGTTTTGTGATAAATCTTTGGCAATCCACTAAACGCCATGTGCAATATAAAAGCATCCATATTTTATAGCTTAAAAATATATTTTCACAAAATCTCTAGTTGTATTGCCAATCTATTAAATATTAGAATTTATTTTTTTTCACTTATTCATATAAAACTTTACAAAAATATAATATTAATAACATTATTTCTATTAATTAAAATTTATACTTACAATATTCAATATTGCCTATTTTCTGCTGCTTCGAATTTACTGATATATATATTTTTCTTTTCTTGACTTGATTTCACTATGAGTATTGAATGTTGAGTGTAGAGCGTGTAGAGTGATGGTGACTTCGACTTTTGTATAGCAATAAAAAAAAAAAAAAAAAAAATAAATATATTTTGCTCTTGATGAGTGTGAGTGTGGAGTGTGTTGAGTGATGACTTTTGTTTCATTATAAAAATAAATAATCGAAATGTCAAGTTAATTTTTTTTCATTTTCTATGTATTTCTCTATTTACTATTGCCCGATAGATGTCAACATAATCAATGAATAAATAATCCATGCAAGCTATAATTTTCACATAATAATCCACTACAAATTTCACCAATATCTCCCCTTAATTTTTTCATACTGTTTTTCATGGATAAATAACTATCAAGTTTTCAATGCATGCGTTTTTGATGCATTTTTTTTTTAATTTGCCCTGGGCAAACGAACGACCAAGAGTAGTGGTTTTTTATCTCATATTTTTCACATTAATCTGTAATCTGAAATTAATAATATTTAATTAATTAATTAAAAATTAAATATAATATGGAATAAATAGGAATTTGCCTACGATTAAAATTATCTGCAATATTACAGCATACCAAAATTTCATATTTAATTACTATCACTATTTCAATTATAAGTGATTTATATTCCAAATTGTCCATGTCCAATTTACAGTTAAGTTTAGACATTATGGTTTGTTATATGGAGATGATGTTGTACGTGATGATATTGCAAAATATGTATCTTTATTATTTATTATACATTTTAATGAATATAATATGGAAACAATTAAATCATTTATTTTATTTTAATAAATTACCTGCGATAACAAAAACATATTTCAACTGGTGATTATAATCTCCTCATACAATGACTTGAAAATTGTATGATATATTGGTGCCTGAGTTTATAAATATTTCAGAATTAAATTTTGGAAAAGGCTTCTTCCCTGAGATTATGATGTCCTGTTACTTTGTCTTAAATAAATAAATAAAATCTATTATTGTAGAAGTGTAAATTAACATAAAATATACACAAAAACCTTAAATTCATACAAAAATTTATTAACACTGTTAATTTTGCAGTTTAAATTATAAATTCGTTATGATATTATTTATTTTTCTGTTAACAAACATTTTATGCGATTATATGTAAATATTAACTTTAAATAATTTATTTTAAATTTAGGATGTACTTAACATAATTTTCATTTAATGAATTAAAAAGCTTTTTGTTTTTATTTATAAAATTAATGTCTTAATAAATAATATTATATAAATAAGAATGTTTTCGGTTTTATTCCAGCAAATATAAGTTCACATTAATTAGTTAATAGAATAATAATAACATCCACACAAAGCGTGATCAAAATAACATAATCTATTTATTTATTATTTTATAATAAAATAAATACATTTATAATTTGAATCAAATAATATAAAAATTAGAGTTCACATTTTTTTTACGCATACACTATGCACCGCCAATATTACGAATATTTATAAATGATAAATAAGTCTGACTATATATATATTTTATTATACATGTTATTATAAAAATATATGGATGGATAGGAACCAGCACACATATGATGATGATCAGTTAAGATCTGCCTCGAACACAAACACACACAAAAACAGAGCATTAAATTAAATTAATCATTTGAGTTGTTTGTAAATTATTTAAACATTTACTAATTTAATTAAATCATATTTTTCTTTCAAGCTCTCTGTTTTAATTTTACTTCATTTATTAATCGTAATCTAAAATTAAATATTTTTCAAATGAATATTGTTATTGTTATTATTTTTATTTTCGTAAATTGTGTTTAAAAAAAAAATAATATTTAAAAATATTTAGCTTAATTATTTTTATATTTATAATATGATATTAATTATGGTGTGAAAAACAGGGCACAGGATTTGTTTTTTTATTATATTAAATACAAATGTAGGACTTGTATGCACATGAAAATGACATGGGGATATGGTAAAAATATTATGTAAAACATGGCGCATTCTTGTGTTATTTCATATGATTACTGTTTAACATTGTTTTCTAAACATATTACATCTTTTGTGGATATAAAATTAGTTCGTACTGCATGTAGTGGATCTGTGTATACCATATGTAATTACTATATTTATTGTATCTCATTTATTTTGTTAAATATTTATATTATATAGTAACATTTTCATAGTTACATTTACCATAAATACTTAATTTAAAAAAATTAATTGCCATTTATTTTTATACCGATGATTAAAATGTCTATTTCAATTAATATTATATATTATTTATGTTTGGATGGATTTGTGTATAAAAATATTTCTTTAAAAATAGAATAACATTCTGTACCTACATATACGAGACAGGTGATGTGATTTTATTGAATTCTTAGGAGTTATACAATTTTTCAATTAAATTTGCACATATATATTTTCTCAATATGTCTGTATAGATGTATAGAAAACATCATTTAACTAAATCCTCGTAAAAATTAATATTTTTTTTTTGCATTCTTCCCTCGTCGTACATAAGTAAACGATATAAGTACAATGTCTATACAGAGCTTAACTTTAAATTATAGAAATGTATAGAAATATAAGTCTTTATTGTTTATTCAACACAAATTACAAAATATTCAGATATTTATAGAAATAATTATAAAATGTTCCATCAAAAAAATAATATAAATAAACTATATAATTAGTGTGGCTATTCACAACAATATTTTTATGGTATTTAACAGCAGACAGTACTCACATATTTATAAATTTGGGAAATGTATATCATTGTTTGTACAATATATATATATACATATATATAACAATCCATGGGTATTTATTTTATTAATATTTTACCATTTTTTTGAAATAGAATATGTTTATTTTTATATTTTCATATTGTAAAAACAACAATAAAAAACAAATCTACTGTGTAAAAATTTCAAAAAATTAATGACGTGATATGAAATCATTTCGCACGTATAATTAAAAGTTAAACTTAAACCTTTTGCCAAAATTAAATATTTTAAGAAAATTCCTAAAATCAATGGAATTCATAAGAACATTGTTATTTTAAATTAATTGAAAATTATACGCTATAGTGGTGTGTAAACGAAATTTCCAATGCCAAATTTTTTAATTCTACATAATAATCCTGGAAATTTTGACACAGAATGCGTGTAGATAATGATGCAAATTAGTATTTCATTTAATACTTCTGTAAAATAGCGAC
Organism: Bibio marci; assembly: GCA_910594885.2. Taxonomy (NCBI): domain Eukaryota; kingdom Metazoa; phylum Arthropoda; class Insecta; order Diptera; family Bibionidae; genus Bibio; species Bibio marci. The sequence continues at coordinate 32,264,555 of OU343117.1, read as the reverse complement.
AAACCCTGTTATTATTATATATATAAATTAATATAAATAAATAAATATAATTAATAATAATCAATTAAACGGTTAAGTAGTTGTAATTACTGAATTTTTAAAGTGATTTTCATGCGCTCCAACCGATATAATCTCTAATCTATATATAAACACACAATTTCGAATATACAATAAAATTCGTAAATATTTACAATAAATTTGTAAACAGCTAATTTTGAAATTGCTCAGATAGTTGAGCGTGTTAATACAATTGCAATCACATGAAGTATTAAGTATATATATATATATATATATATATATATATATGCTGTGAAAAATCATTTCAAACCCAGCAAATCACAAAAATCTAATTATGTAATAGTAATTTTCAATCAATTTATGAAATACTTGTATTGTTCTTAAATGGGGAATAATTACTTTTATCTGAATGCACAATATAACGCGCTGATAAATAATAACATATACTTATATGTGTGTGATTAACAATTATGTATGCTTATAAATAATATAGATACTATTAATTATTCTTAAGTACTTATTACAAAATAATTCAAATAAAATTTTCCCTACAATGAATTTTAAATCCTATAAAATATTTTTTTTTACTTATGCACACACAATACATAACAACTCTAAATATGCGTTAAATTGAGATTTTCTTTATGTAATAATAAATTTATATTCATTTTCAATTATTTATTCAAATTTTCACATCCATTCAATTCATATTCACTTTTATATATATAATATCATTAATTAAAAATTAATTAATATATAGATATTCATATATTAAATATATTGGCAATTAAAATTAAAATTAAAACAACAACAAAAATTCATATCAAATAAAAAAAAATTAAAAAAAAAAAATATGCAAACAATTTAAAATTAACAGAAAATTTAATTTGGGAATGTGTATTGTTATATTTTTCTTCGTATCGCATTTGAGTTACATTTATACATAAATATAATACTTAATTGTAAAATATTCATTGCTTTTCTAAAAATAAAATTATCTTTTGTTGCCGTCAAAGTTCACACCCGCAAATAAATAAACACATACGCACACGCACACTTTCTTTGATATAATAATTCGTTTTACGTTTTACAATGGGGGTTGATATTAAATAAATAAAATTATTAAAAATGGATTTAAAAAATATTATACAAATTTACCAAACAAAAGTGTGAGTGTGTGTGTGTGGTTGTGTGGTAACAAATGTTAAACAAATAACAAAATATCCTTATTAAATTTGATATGATTGCTTTCATATATACTTATAATAGTAATTTTAAAAATTACAAAATATATGAGAAAAGCAATGAATTTTTTATGGAATTTATTAAATATTTATTATCTTACACTACTAATGAAATTTTATAAATAGTTCTGTATTAACTCTATATTATTTGTTAATTGTTTTCTTTACACCAATGCTTTGGATATTATTTTTTAAATAAATTAATTACATATTGTAAAATATTACATAATTATTAATTATTAACATTTATTTTATTTAACATATATTATTAATATAAAAGGTATTATTTTTGGAAAAAAAGAGATTGAATAGTATTTCCATTTTTTTTATATACACAATCATTCCTTCCTTAGAAAATCACCGACAATATGACATGCGGCCAACGATTTTATGTGAAATGTTATAGAAAATATAAAAATTTGACGGAATCAAATATTGACAGAATCTCAAAATAAAATATGTTTTTGGAAAAATTTAATATCTTCTAATACTAGTACTACTTTTTATATATTTCTGTTTTCGATGCTATAAAGGAGGTGGCGTGGAGGGAGCTGTGAGTCTAACATTTATCGTAAGTGAGTTACACACAAGCGATTCATTAATTTTAAGAATTACTATCTTTATAAAGATATTAGAATTTCTTATTTTGAGGAATTCATATTTATTGCCCGAAAGATAGGCAAAGATTATAGCAATAAACGAATTATGTAAACATTTTGTAAAATATCCAAATAACAACAATATAGAATCCACTATGAAAATATTAATTAAATAATTAAATAACATTGATCACTACTTGTACAAATATATGTATTACACTCACATCTCTCACCCATACCCAATACCCCACTTCACATCTTATTCACATGGAGCGAATTTTTAACTTCGCGGCAAACATAATACGATCAACATAATGATGTGAACATATACCGATGCGAATGCTTCAATCAATACCAATTTGTTCACATCAGCAAATTAGATACGTTGCGAAGTTGAACATTCATACCATGTGAGCAGGATAGAAGTTTGTTCAGAAATTATATAAATTGTATATATAGCTATATCACTTAAAAACATTTCCTTATTTTATAATTTATAATTTATAATTATATAATATCAAAAATACTCATTTATTAATTTAAAATATACAGAATTCAATAATTTTTGTTTAAAAAAAAAAAAAAAAAAACCCAATTTCCTTTTTATACAAAAAATTGTAAAAATACATAACTCTAATTATTTCCTCAATTTAATTGAGAATATAAATTAAATGTTATAGAGAGAAAGAAGAAACACATAATAATAATAATTTAATTTTAAATTATATCATTTTCAATGTGTAATTTTAAAATTTTTCCATTGAGCAATTTTAAAATTCGATTTATAATCAATTTAATTTGTTAAGAAATATATATTAATATTTATATAATTCACAGCACAATAATTTTCATATAATGTCTGATAAGATATATTAAAATTTAGAATTATATATGTTATTTTTTTTCATATGTGTATACTTAATATAATTACAATTAAATAATGGCCTATTATAATTTTCATACATAATTATAAAAACCATAATTTTCTTATTACACTCTCGTACATAAATAAATATAAAAATACTGTCGTGTAAAAACGGTAGATAAATACAACAATTTTAATATTCATCATACAATCTATTCAAATGATATGCCAAATTATAAATTCCGTATACATTTACCATCTTTACTGTCATGTATTAAATATTTTATATTATTCAAAATTAGAAGTATTATTAAAATTAAATAATTATAATAAAAAAAAAACACATGAAACGCGAATTTTTTCAATACACTTTTCGTTATTATTTTTTAATTAAATTTATTGTTTCAATAAATTCCAATTTTAATTTTTGTAAATATCGAAAATGGAGCCGACGTTTTCTTCTTCTTATACGTTGATTATTTAATAGTTGTTGTTGTTGTTGCTGTTGTTGGTGTTGATGATGTGGTTGATTTAGTAATATTAGTAATTGTTGTTGTTGTTGTTGTCGATTATTACGATTAAAACACATTTTATTAATTATATAATTTTTAATAGGACATTTTCTAAATAATTGTAATTTCAAAATTGTCCAAATATTTTTTATTCGTAAATAATTAATAAAATTAATTTTTTGTAATTTATTTAATAGTATACGATTTCATGTAATTTTTGTTTTATGACAACGTACATTATTTGATAACGCAATGCCACCAATTATCGAAACAAGAGCACGATCTAACCACGTGACTGGATTTGGATATATTAAACCACCTTCATAAAAACCTAAATGTCCACCATGTGCTAACTCTATATATAATGTATTATTATTTTTGGCTATACGTATTGTATGAAAAAGTAATAAAGGATTATATATTATTATTTATTAATATATTTATTTATTATTATTTTCATTCATTGCCATAGATAAACATTTAAAAAATAAAATATACCTGCAAAATCTTTAATGGGTAATAATAATTCTTCGGGTACAAGTGGATCATCTTTTGAATTTATAAATACCATTGGACGATTTATATTTTGTAAATAATTAATTGATGAACTCCATTTATACATTTCAACAACCGATTCAAAATTATGCACACGACGTGTATATGCTTCATCGAGTTCAGGTAATGTGGCGGCTGCAAATATATCACGTTCATTTAATGAACATCTTTGTTTAACATCATCGGCCAATAGAATTTGACGATGTTTCATTATTATATTTTTTACATTTTCTGTCATCACATATAAATAAAAACGACGAAAATTTTGCCAATTTAATAACCATTTTGTTCCTCTGTAAGTATACAAAGAAAATTGTATTGTAACTATATATGTTATAAATAAATAAAAATGTATAAAACATACTCTACAGCATTATATCCTTGACATATTGATATAGCACCAATTATATTATCCGGACGAATAACATTTTCTTCACCCATATATTTGGTTATTAAATTACCACCTAAACTAAAGCCAACAGAAACAATATGTGTTGCCGGATATTTTCGATGTAAATTTGTAATCATTGCAGCATAATCACCTGTATGACCATATGTAAATATACGATTTGATGTTACCTGAACACTTGATAGGGCACCAATATGATTTAAAACAGCACATCGATAACCATGACATTGTGCATAATGTACAAATGTACGAACATATACACTTTCTGATGTATTTCCAATACCAGGACATATAGCTACTGTAATATTATCTATATATATATATATATGATAAAATAAAATAAATTTAAATAATTTGTATTTCAATATACCATAGAAATTATAAACAACATATAGGAATAATTTCTGTGAGATTAACAGATAGCATAATATTTTTTCATATGTTACATATTATAGTTAAAAACTATATTAAATAATTAAGTGTATCAAAGATAGATAATTTCATGGTGGTGACTTTGAGTGTGGTTCAAATTCATTGGCAATATATTTCAATTGGTATACGCGCGTGTAAATCAGTACGTAATGAACTACAATACAATAAAATTAGAATAGAAATTTTAAATTATTAGTTTCTATCACAAGAATTAATTTATAAAAATTGTCTAAAATTTAGTTAACAACACCAAAATATACATTCGCATATATAAAATGTATCCTCTCTGTCCGCCAATATAACAGGAATAATTTTCTTAAATATGAATTTTATACCATCATCTATAGGCTGTTATAATTGATATATTTGTTACGAACCGACTTAACAAACTCTGTCAACATTTCTTGCGGCATTTCCTTCCTGACTAAACCAACAACACATTAACTGACAGTAGTTTTTGTATTATTACGTTTCTGTAAAAAGAACAAAGGACCAACAATTAATTTTCTTTTCAAATTGGTAAAAATGCTTGAAATGCTTAAATTGCATATTGTTATAATTCTTTATCAAAAATATAAGTTTTTGAGTGGCATCGACAATACAAACATGTTATAAAAGATGTGGTTGAACATAACAGTGCAGGTCGACCATCAACAACGATTACCGGAATAAAACATCCAAAAACCGTGTATGAAAGTTATCAAGAATACTTCAGTGAGATTTATGGTATTAGTATACCAAAAACAACAATACATAAAATTGTGGCCCGGCATCATTAATAACGCTGGAAGTAAAAATGGTGATGAAACATGGTGTTTCCGATACGAACCACAAAATTGACGGGCAAAGTGCTGAATAGCGGTTACCTGAATAATCTGACATTGAACGAACAGTCAAAGATCGCCATACCATACTCAATAACATTCCAATTGACAAGCAACAAAAAAATTCAGTTGATGCAGAATATTTCGAATACATTAAATTATCTTTGTGAATATTATCCATTCTGCGGTTATTTTTCGAATAGACGGTATATGATTATTACAAAAGGTAATTAAATAAATACGCAAGAATTAATATATGTTCATATATCGTATATGTATATGTCAGTGATTATACATGCTAATTTATATATTAATTACAATTGATTACAAAACCAGAGTATTTGACTTTTATTTTGTAATTTATTCTATTTATAGAATATAATTATACCATCTTTATTACGTATATTGTCGTAGGTGACAATTTCATTTGAATATACACATTTAATTAAATTGAAGTTACTACTTATACCTTGTATACTTCTTCTCGTATACACACACATATATATATATATATATATATATAATAATTACATTTTTAAGTGCTATTCAATCAAATAAATTACATTACAAACACGCAAGAATATAACAATGCAAATTTTTGCATGAATGACGTCAAAAATGAAATAATCAGAAAATAATTTTTCAAATATCTTAATTTATACAATTTAGATTAAAATGCGAAATGCGACATACATCATAATATACAAAATGTATTATATGTTAAAAATGACATATACAAAAAGGTTGGGTGTTAATTTTTTTTCCCTATAATTGCTGTTATATTTATATATATAAATAAAAATACCCACACTATACACTCACTACGCAGACTATACAGTATTTTTCTTATTTTCATATATAAATATATATTTACGAGTATCACGATAGAATAATATTAATTTAATTTTTAAAATATATTTATCATATACTTTTGTTATAAAAAATCGCAAAATATTTTATGGCTTTCCTATGAATGGGTGTTTAAATATAATAAAAATAATCAAATTTAATATAGACATTTTATTTATATATAATACATTATATTTTTAAATGTAATAACAATATTGTATACGTAAAAGGTATATAGATAAAACGAAATAATTTTCAATAGATACATACATATATGAAATACATTTCAACCATATTAAAAGGATGTTTGCTATTGCGATTTAATATGTAATTGTGTGATATAATTATATTTCAGTTTCATTTGTGTGTTAAATAATAATTTATTTTGCGATTTCAAATAAACACTTTATAATGCATATCAACTTTTTGGAATTTTTTTCGTTTTTTTTTTCTTTATTTCTGTTTATGTATAGTACACGAAACCTTAAAATTACATCTTGCATTATTGAAAGTTATTCCATTTTATATTAAAATATTTGATTGATTTTTTAATTGGCATCAATATATATAGATATTTATTTTTAATAAAATATTAATAAAAATATTGTAATAATAAATTTCTCCATTACATAAATTTGTTTTATTACTAAATTATATACAAAATACACACACACACACACACTTGTATTCAATTGTAAAATTATATGTAAACAATTATTTACCTTCATGTTCATTTAATGGTTGATATAAATCATATGTAAGGGTTGAACCATCCGATAATGATAAATACACTCGTTCACCCAATGGCCAAGGACATTTAACACGTCCCACAATACTATGAATAACTGTTTGTACATGACCACTAAAACCCCATAATCGTGTTGGAACATAACTATAATAAAAAGAAAAAATAAATAAATAATACACAAAATGTTCATGTAAAGTATAAAATAATGAGAATATAATAAAAGTAAAATATCAAGAGAAAGAAAATATATAATATTTTATGCATGATACACCGATACGGACTAGGAAAATATTCATATCACGTAAACGAAAATGTTTGTTTATATTAAATTAATATATATATATTTACTCGTATTATAACAATATAATCTATATAATAATATTGCGGTTGGATTTATGCATATCAAATATAAAACGAAAGAATATATATTATATTAAATTTTTTAACATTAACATATTTTTCATATGTTACATATTTCTATTTATTTATTATAAAACATTAATGGAAAATAATAATTTGTTAATTTTATTTTATTTGTTTGCCGCTGGATTATAGATCTTGATGGTGTGGTTGTAAAATTATTGTAGGGTATGCCGTCGGGTTAGATTTTAAGAAACTGCTCATGCCATGATTGAAGGTCAATTACAATTATAGGTTCCTGTGGTGAAAACGTTACTGTTTTCTGTGCTAATCATATCCATATGTATTTGAATTTTGTAAAATTCATAAACATCATTTGTGTGTGTTACTCTTGTGAGGGAGCATATAAAGAGTGGCAATAAAAAAAACGCTACCTTATTCTATATCGAGACAAAGGAGTCACTTCTCACCAGCTACTTTATACTGGGTTTCGGCCTTGAAAATTACACGTAAATTATAATATGATTGGAAATTACATTATTGAAAGGGTAAAACATACATGTATTCATCAGACGAAATATATGTATACGTTTACTTCGATATTATATGTATTCATTATAAATACTCTTATATGGTGTAGCGTATATAACGTGCAATAAACTGAAAACATTTGAAAACTGAAAATTCAATGGACTGCTATAAAAATTAAATGTTCAATTATTAAATCTAATGAAAATAATAGCAGACTGATATTATTATTAATACCATAAAAGAAGATTGCAATATTTTGATCACTTTGTGCGTATAATGAAAAATATCAGATACTGTAGTCAAAATAATGGAAAGAAAACGTGGTACATTGCAAAACAATCTTAGTTGAAGAATTTGTGTCAAGGATTTGAATTTACTATACAGTATTTCGTGGAGCGAATGTAGATAAAATAAAAGTCATACAATTCCAGGAGAACACGATACTGAAAAAAGCAGAAGGCTAGATATAAGTCATTTGTCCGTATTATATATATTTATAAAAATATAATAATAGTTTATAGGTTAAAATTAACATATTATATAAGAAAACCGCATATATAACCGATATGTTATTTTATTTATTATCATTAACCCTATTCATGTACTAATCATCATAATTATATATAATACTATGTATAAATTGTGTATAAATATATATATATATATATATATATATATAAGCTTCCGTAAGCTAAATATCAATTTGAACGAGTATGTGCGTCTGTGGTCAAAAATATCATTAGTGTATTTTACTTGTTTGTTAATACCACAAATATTTTTCTTTATTCATATACATTTTTTATCATTATATCATGACATATATAAAATAAACAAAAACTATATCGATTTAATTATTTATTTATATTTTTCTATCAAGTGTTATATGTGTTTGTGTTTGTTTATTTTGTAGTAATAATAAACAGGGTTCATTATCTTTTTATCCTAAACCTATATATATATATACATATACGAATACGAGTATACAATATATATATAATCATGGCATATAAAAGTCACATTATTTTAAACATTATTCAATATTCATATATTGATTATTTAAATACCATATATACATTGAACTTTAACATTTATATATAACAAAATTCGTCAGTCGTCTTTTATGTAAATAAATCAAAAAGGACTCTTAATAAACACCTACTTATCCTTTTTAACCACTTTTTTCGGCTTAATTATTTATATATATATATATATGTATACCTTTTATTATATATATATATCTATATATTGTACAATATAAATATTATACTACGAGTATTGTAGATATATAAAAAATATAATTTCACTTCATTAAAAATCATCTTATATATAAAATATATATATATATTAATGGCCTAATATAATGTACCCACACCGGATAAATTCGTTATAATTATGTTAATTAAAAAGAAAAAAGTAAAAGAAAAAAAACAATGATATTATAGAGGAAATGTCTTCTTTATGCACACAAGATAATATAACAACGACAGAAAAAAAAAAAACAACAAAAACCATTGTAAATTATTTTCTGTTATCAGTCAAGTTCGCATTTTATTATTATGTATAATTAAATTTTATAAGTATATAATTAATAAATTTCATAGATATATATAGTTAATTAACGCAGAAGTATCTGCTGTGAAATACAAATGAGATTTTATCTCTTATATTTATAAGAACATTTTTTTTTTTGTTAATATATATACGATAACAAAAGCTAAATTCAATTATCACATACATAAATTATTATAGAAATTTATATAATTTAATATTTTTTTTTATTGAAGTATTCTTTAATCAAAAATTTAAAAATATATTCAGATTTAGTAGATTTCACTATATATATATAATCGCATATATCTTTACGTATATATCAATTAATTACAATATTTTTATAATTTTTTAGCTTTATCATAAAATTTATTTTATATAAAATTTGTAGTGTGTAATATTTTATCAACATATTTTTGGTTTTTTTTTATTATCAGTAACAAGTTTTTTGTTATCATCTAATATTGTTTATGCACACATGCAAATCGTTTATATCATTTTTGTATTTACAATATATGCCATAATGCATATAAATTAAATGTGAATAGAAATACGGGTGGTATAGGTAAACAATTAAATATATGCGGATTAATTGATTTGTGATTCAAGTGTTACGCTATATAATAATATACTCGTACATTTATTTTATTTCTATGTGCACATAGAAACAAGTATTAATTTTATATAAATAAATACTCTAATCAATATATGACTAAAAATCAATATAATAATAATACGTACTGCTTAAAATAATATTATATATATATATCAACCATCCATCATAGACAATTCATGTAATGTTTTTTAAAAGTCTTGTTCTGATACATCACAATACACATTTATTTTGTATACCATACCAAAATTGTTCTTTCTATGGAAAATGTTTTTAAAACTAATCGATAAATAAACAAACAATTTTAACTTCATTTATCGATGTTATATATTTATATAGCAACACATTTTGCTACAAATAATAAAATATAATCAAATTTATAATTATAGAAAATTTCATAAAATCTATAACACTTTTTATGATAAATGATAAAAGATATTTGTGTGTCAATTTTTTGATGATGCTATGCGTGTGAACAATTACTGGAAATTTTTTGTAATTATTATATTACACAGAATATATATTCCAAATCACATATGTTAAATAAAAAAATTTATTTTAAAAAAAAAAAAGATATCACAAATTTTGCAACAAATTTTTATCATTTTCATATTAAAAAAAATATACAAAATGAAATCAAATAAAATATGTGCATACAAAACAAATCAGTTTGTACTAACAAAGTGCTGAGATATAATTTTTTCATAACATATACAATCAGTTTATATACTAATCAATCGTAATATTCATGATTCAATTCCCAAAATTAACATATAAAATTTGTCTGCATTTATTTTTAAAACTGATAATTTTTAGCTGCGGTTATCATTTACTCATTTATTGAAAATAACAAATTGAAAATATGATGTTGATGGCTGCCACAAAACGATGTCTGCACATACTATTATTCACTAATATAAAAATAATATGAAATTAAGGTAACATTTAGCTTAATCGCTAATTGCAGATCAATTGGTGAATTGTTATATATATCAAACACACACACACACACACACCAATGCGAAGTAATTTTACCAACTTGAGTGTTTTGTAGATGCCCTAAGCTCCACTTGGAGTAACATGGCTTGCAAATATATATATATATACATTTTTTTTACATGTACACACATATATAATATAATAGTATAAAATATGTAAGGTATGTGCATAATTGAATATGGTCTGTATAATAAGACAGTATCAAGAAATGGGAACAAAATGGTTTTTTTCATTAAATTCTTTTTTATATAAATGTTATTTAAAGAATTTTCTAATAACAGTCAAATTTTTTTGTTTATATAATTTAAAGAAAAATTAGTAAAAGAATTGTAGGTATTATAAATATATATATATATATATATATATATGAAAAAAGAATAAAACAACAACTTAAAGTTTTCCAAATTATATTACAATAAGAATAAAATATAAATCAAAAAATTTAAGTCTTGGAAATATATATATTAATATCCAAAGTTATAAAATATATTGTATTTATAGATTCAATACACATACAGTGTTTGTATTTTTTTTAACTATACATATAAGTATAGAAGATATAAAGTAACCATTTAAATAGTAATATGGATCAAGACATTTTAAGAAACGTTTTATGATCAAGCATTATGGACATTTCAAGGACCCTATGGATATATTTTATATCGGTTACCTTCTTATGAAGAAGATAAACTTCGTTAAACATACCAACTCTTCAAAGCCATATATAAATATTATTTAAAATTATCGTTTATATATTTAGAACTATATTGGATGGCAGAATTGATTGCCCACAGTTCTTCTTGTACAAAATTATACTTTAGATTGAGAATTAATTTAAGAAATTTGCGTGTTTTTTTATTAAATAGTTATATTATACCAATTGTGTGGTCGGTTTAGCCGGTACAAAATATTAATTATTTACTAAAAATAAATAAATATGAATATAAATAAAGTTTGCAGTGAAATCCCTGTTTATACATACAAGCAATAAAAGATACATAACATACATGGCGATTAAAAATAAATATATAAAATAAATTTTTGCAACACATATAGCGATTGATTTAATAATATTAAATATAATAAAAAATGTTATGATAAATAATGTATATAAAAATATACGTATAATATCAAATAATATTTCAAAATAATATTGATTTTTATTACAATTATTATATGGATTAAAAAAAATCTATTTTAAACAAATTGTACATTTTAAATATTTTATATTTATATCGATCAAATTAAATTAAATAAATTATGTACAAGTACAATTATAGGGTAAATGAATCATATTATTATATATTTCAGATTTTTATAATAATATTTATAGTTTATATGTAGAATACAAAATTCAACAAATATACAAATATACACAATAGCTAACAATCACCAAGTATATTAATTGTCAATATATACTGTTGGACAATATTAAAAGATTAACGTTGATATAAATATATAGAAATTAAGGAAACATCTATATAGCTTTCGATAATTTCACCTCAATTGGTAAATTGTAGCATTACCAATTTCGACTGCGTAGTGAATTAGATTTCTTGTGCGCTCTACTTGCAGTGACACGACTTGATAAGATTATACAAATGTATATAATAATCGGATTATTTGTATTTGACGATACCAATATAGAAATATTATTATTATTATCAGTATTAAGTCTATTGATTGACTGATTTGCATGATTAATAAATAAAAGTGTTATATTTGATTATTGGTTTGTAAATAAACGAAGTAATATTGTATAATAATATTGTAATAATGCATATTATATATAATTTTGTTTACCTTTAAATACGATTTGTTGTTATATATTTAAATAATGAATATAAGGATTAACATCGTTTTCTGAACATAAAAATATGTATTTGGATAAATATGAATAGAATTGCGTCATATTTTTCAATCCTTGATAATTTCGGAGCTGCTGGTTGAGATAAAACTTCACAATCATTTGCTTATAAATCTGATGCAATGATCAATTCAAATAGATTAATTGCTAACATTGTATACAAATTGGAAGTATTTTTCTTTGCAATACCATACTGAAGTAAGATAATAATTTAATTTATTCAATATTTTTACACAATTTATCGTTATAAAGTAATATTATTTAAAAAAAACTTCAAAAATTTCAAATATTGCGTTAAGATAATTAAAAAATTGATTCAACGTTTATTTATATATTACTTTAAGATTGCTTGATGTAATTAAATTTGAGTGGAATCCACGCAGGGGTCAAAACAGAATGTGGTATCACATTTTTTTTTTAATGAGTCTATATATATACTCAATCGTAGAGTAAGGGATGATGATATAAAAATGAAAAAAAAAAAAAAATGTATAAATTCTGCTGCGTTTAAATATAAAAATCAATTCTAATTCATCGCATTTCAATGAAATTCACGACACAAAGAAACAATATACAAATCATTTACATTTCAATATATCGGAATTTATTATGAAATATATTTTTACAAAATATTATATGTGTATATAATTGTTACAAAGTTATTTAATTTATATTAAATATAAAATTTGGGTATTTAATTGTTTAATATTTCATTGCGTAATGTAACAAAACGATCATGTAACGCTTGTGGGTTACATAAAAATAAAATGCTATTGAAATATTATAGAAATATTATAAACGACGACGACGACGACGACGACGACATACGCATTTGCGTATTATTATATAATAGTAAATGTGTAGGTGCTGAGCTGCGTATATTATATATATAAATAAACTCGCAATATAATTATTAACCACTTAATGCGAGGGTTTTTCTTTGAAATAAGGTCAAAAAAAAAGCAGGTTTTTTTTGTTTTTATTTATAATATTGATAGAGTAGAAATCATAATATAAACTTAAAAAACCATTGAAAAACGTTAATTTTATAAAATTTCGAACGAGCATACAATAAATATACACTAAGCTCTATGAAATACAAACGGGCGAGAAGGTATTGCTCCAGATAAAAATATAAACATAATATTTATAAGTGGCGAGAGGTACTCGGGACAGCGCAAACACATTTGATGCGCGAGAAGGTCTCGTTCGAAATGCTTAAGTGGTTAATTTAAATTATATAATAAGAATATTATATAAAATAAATCATTTTGACTTTTATATATTGTATTTGAATTTATAATAATTTCCTTCTATATATAAATACATATATATAATTTAATTGAATATAATATGTATATATAAACAATTGTAATTTGCGTGACTTCACTTATTATATCAACCGAATATAGTATTTTACTGATTTTATATTATACATGCAACAATGTTATATAAAATTTGTGTATAAGAAAATGAAATTATAAATAAACTTTGAACGCAAACGGTTACACTAACATTAACTTCAGCAAAATTTATTATTATTAATTTTTAGTTAAAATTGAAAAATGTATGTATGAAATTTTATACAATTCCAAATATATATTATATATATAAATATGATAAGTAAGTGATGGCAACACGATTGTGCACAGTTAATATATGTAATATATAAGCTTAAATTTTTTTCTTCCTATTATAAAGAAAAAAGATTGTGTATATATAAACATATTTATTGTATATAAGAAAAACTTTAACCTTCATACATAAATACATGTGTATATGAAACTTTAGGAACACAAAAAAAATATTCAATATTTACATTAAAATAAATTTGAAAAATTACAATGATAAAAAAATTTTTACAAGTTTGTATTTTTTTATATTTTATAAAGATATTGTTAATATTCATTGAAGTGTTTTTGTATTTTGTAAACGCGAGTGGGTGGGTAGTAAGCTCTTCTGCGGTGTCACTTCAATCATATTATTTACAATAGCGCATATATATATAAATATATATATTTATTTTACTTTCTTGTATACAAACATTTTATTTTATCAATTTCAAACAAAAATTAAACTACTTTTCTTACAAAATTTTATTTTCTTATTTCGTTCGTTTAAAAAAAATAAATAAGTAATAAGTAAACTTATTTGCATTTTTGGAAGCAAAAAAAAAAAATAAAAAACATAAACAAAAATCCATACGATTTCTGTTTGCATTCCTGTCTCAAGAATAAAAATGTTATTTATACGAAATTCAACATTTTATATAAAAAGATATAAAAAGTTCTAAGAAATACAAAAAAAAAAAAATGTAAGCAAATAATTTTTAACAAACATATGATGATGGTATATTATATATAGAGAAATTGAAACATGTTGAAACAATTTTTCAAATATATATTGTTCACATCGTGTTCATATATATATCGCTGCTGAAGAGTGAAGCCATTATCAAAATTTACATTCAACCGATTACATCTAAATCTAAATCTACATAAAAACATATATCTTCTCATATATGTTGTATAAGATTATTTCATGAATTTACGTCGTACATTGACGATATATACGTATAATTCTTATTTAAACTTATATATATATATATATATATTGTATGAATGTATATATAGTTAAAATAATTGTGAATTCTATTGGAACGGAAAAGGTCTTTTCCACCAGAGTAAAATAAAAGAAATACATAATACATACATGTTTGTTTGTGCATAGGTTACACGGTAGACCAATTTAAAGTGCATATAGAATTTAAAAAAATATGTGTGTGCCATTATTTTATATATCAGTTATCAATCTCTAACACACAAATAATATTCAAGACCTAAAATTCTAATATCTTCAATACTGGATTATCCTATATACAAATAGACAACAACACCCCATATACAGAACAAATGTAGATTTTTTCTTGATATCGCACACAAAAATATAATCATATACATATATTTTAATAAGATGTTGAAGGAAGAAAAAAAAAAAAAAGGATATAGATTATTTACAGAATGTGATTTGGTTTACGATTTGGTATGGTGTTTTTTGTTTTTATACGAATTATATATTATATTAAAATATTTAGATATAAATATATATATAATTCATAGCATATAATAAAATGTATATATTTAGTCAGTGTATATTATATTTATTTATATCACCGCTATCAACATGTTGAATATATCGAAATGTATTTATATGGAAATATATATTTAAAAAATATATTAATTCCAATAAAAATATTTTATTTGTAAAAACACGATATCGGTCGTTTATAGTAACTAAAAGAAATTGAATGAATGGAAATGAAATACAATTATAAGTAAAATATATAATTTCTATGGCTGTTTTAACTGTTTGTGTTTAAATTACTTTCTATTTTAATATCAGAGAGGCAATAATTTGCATATATAAATATAACAATAGTATAAAATCAAATACGCACACACAATAATATATATTTTCTTATATTTTTTTTAATCGCAAAAGTTCATTTTTATTATTATATTAATAATACAATATAATAATAAATGCATATTATGAAAATACAAAAACCAATTCAACAAGTCATCAATAATAATATTTTTTAATATATATAAAAGTTCGGTTTCATTATTGAAATGTAAAATCACGTTATGAATACATATATATATATAGAATACAATATATTATTGAATTTGAAGTAAACACTTTACGTATATATATATAAAGAATAACAATTACACAATATAAACCATATATATTATTATTATTATTATTATTATTATTATTACACACGCATGTGCTTACATTGTGAAATACATAATGGATAATATATTACATAAAGTAATATAATAACAAATAAGATATAATGTTAAAAAAAAAAATTAAAAACAATTTACCGCCTCAGAAAATGTATAAGAGAAAATTTATGTAAAGAAAAAATTTCTAAATATAACAATCGTTTTCCTTTTATATAATATTGTACATGCCCATATATAGATAACATTATTATTTATAATTAATAATTATACACACATAAGCAGTTGGATATGTCAAATTGTATATACTGAAATAACTATAACTATATAATATTACTTCAGTTTTTCCAATGACAATTAATTATGTTGCAGGAGCATGTCGTAAAAAAAAAAAAAAAGCAGAAACGTGCATATCAAAACGAAGAATTATAGTAAGGGATGAAATAGAGTCACTGGTTGAATAATCAAAATACAACACAAGATGAATTAGATGAAAATTCACATCAAAGTCAAATAAAAAAAAAACATTCAAAAGTCACTTTCTCACTGTACTATATATGGAACAACATATTATGACATAGGGGTACATACAGATGATTCAAAAACCAATATTGGCATATGGGGTGTATATGCCATCAAAAAATGTGTGATGAAGTTAAAGAAGAAACAAAAAGTATTGCAATTATGGTAGTTACTGCGACTGTATGCATATAGGCTAAACGAATTTATCAGGAACAACAAAGTATAATATTATACTGCGGATGACTCGTCACGATAATATCATGCGAACTAATAGAAGCGTACAGTCTATAGCATATACATTTGAAGAATTTCTGTGAGCTGGGAAAATGCAATATAAGAGAAAGACTAGAAGCTCAAAAGAATAAGTTATTTGCACAACAAACATGCTAGTTTTAAGATAAAAAAAAAAACACTTTTTCGAGCACACAAGCAATAAACAAAAACTAAATAAATTTACTAACCCCTCTCCCATCTCTTTAGATTTAAAATTAAATATTAAAATATCTTTCTTTTTACACAATTTATATATTTATACCGTAGAGGATTTGACAAAAACATTTTTTTTTTCTAATCAATGTGTTATTTGTTACAGTCAATTGACAAAATTGAGACGTAAATATTTTCGTACAATTGAATATATGTATAAAAAATATAGATATAAAATATATATATCTAAAAAAAAAAAAAAAAACAATGCGACACAAACAAATCTTATCATTCAAGATTCAAGAAGGTCTTATATAACTTTTTTTATATACCTATATATATATTAGGTTGTCAACTATCTCCCTTCCGCCTTTTTGCTCTTTATTCAATGCTTTATAAAAAGTGTTACAGTAATCGGATTTAGTTCAAATATGCGCCGTTTTGTTCGATAATCTGTTTCCATCTAGACTGCAACTTCATAATACCTCCCTCGTAGAAGCCCCCCTCCTTATTTGCGAAGAACTCGGACAGCCACTTTTCACAAGCCTCTTTTGAGATCAACTTTACACCACCAAGGGCGTTCGCCATGGACAGGAACAGATGGTAATCACTTGGCGCTATGTCCGGGCTATATGGTGGATGCGATAAAACCTCCCATCCGAGCTCCCGTAGCTTCTGACGAGTCATCAACGAAGTGTGTGGTCTGGCGTTGTCCTGGTGGAACACTACACCCTTCCTTTTGGCCAATTCTGGACGCTTCTGGTCGATCGCCTGCTTCAAGCGGTCCAGTTGTTCGCAGTAGATGGTAGAATTAAGCGTCTGGCCATATGGGAGCAGCTCATAGTGGATGATTCCCTTCCAATCCCACCAAACACACAGCAAAACCTTCCTGGCCGTCAATCCCGGCTTGGCCACTGTTTGGGACGATTCACCGGCCTGCGACCACGACCGTTTTCGCTTGATATTGTCGTATGTGATCCATTTTTCGTCGCCAGTCACCATCCGCTTCAAGAATGGGTCGAGTTCGTTCCGTTTCAGCAGCATTTCGCAAATGGAAATTCGGTCCATTAGATTTTTCACTGTTAATTCATGTGGCACCCAAACATCAAGCTTTTTTTTGTATCCAGCCTTCTGCAGATGGTTTAAAATGGTTTGGTGACTAACTCCCATCTCCTGGGCGATGTCACGAGATGCCACATGCCGGTCTAACTCGATGTATTCCATGATTTGATCGGTATTTGTCGTCACAGGTCTTCCGCCGGCTGGCTTATCCATGGTGTCGTTTTCACCGGCTCTGAATCGTCGAAACCATTCCTCCGCGGTTCGAAGTGATAGAGTACCATCCCCCAAAACACCATTAATCTCACGGAACGTTTCTCTAGCGGATTTGCCTTTAACGAAGGAAAACTTTAAAATAGCGCGAATTTCGGCGTTAGTGAACTCCATGTTTACACGTCTATAACTGTTGAACGCAATATCCAAACTAATCATACATAGCGTCGTTTTGTTTGTTATGTCAAGAGCTTTCAAATTATGTACAGTGTTGCCAGATACGAGCTCTGTAGCGCTTTGTACATAGCCGCGAAATTAAAAAGACAAAAAGGCGGAAGGGAGATATTTGACAACCTTATATAAATATTCTTGGACTATACTATGGGAATATAAGTTATTAAAATCATTGATTTGTTATTATATAGTAAAAATTTATTGTAATTTATGACTCGTCTCATATTACTTATATCCTCTATATCTATATATATATACGGGACAGTACAAGAAGTGATGTTGTTTTTAACAAGAATTTTGTTATACTGTTTTATTTATTGGTTTATTATTAAAATATTTTATTTAATAAAAAAAAAATCAATATACGAATATAAATTAATTGATTTAAATTAATATAATAGTATGTTCGTATATTTATATATAGATTTTATATTCTATATATATATATAATTAAAAGTCAACAGGTATTATATATACATTTGACAAATAAGAATGAATTTGTGGATATAATATAAAATTCCGAGTACTATTTCCATATATCTATCGTCATATATATTAAATTATTAAAAATTTGGTATACATATAAAGGATATACTAATTAAATGTCGTTAAGTTATTTTAAATCCAAATTATATATGATTTAATTATATACAGGTTTTACATTCAAATCTTTCCCATAACATACTGAATCAAATATATGTTTCCTTTAAAATTTTAAATATATATATATATATATATGAAACCATTGATAACATTTCCTACACCTATACATAAAAAGCATTTATGCATATATTTTTGATTTTATGTTTGTGCGCATAAAAATCCCTTATTTCAATATATACGAAAACGTTTTAGTTTATATATACTAAATGTTATATATATATATATATATACATCCCTTCTCCTGTTTTTTTTCCGAGACATTATCTCTATATATATATATGTATGTATAATAATGTATCAAAATTCATATTTACAGTATATATTTGTTTATAGCTGCAGATAGCTACTACCTTATAAACAGTATATGCGCTTACAATATATATATATATATATATATAACATCACTACACTAACATCATCGACGTCATCATTATACCATTACCATTTTCTCAACATAATCATCATCATCATCATCATCTATCATCATCATCAATATATCAATCCTATATAACAAAATATAGTATCATCATTTCTAAACATATATATATATATATATGGTTAAACGAAATACTGGCTGTATATAATGCACATAATTTATAATATTCTATATGAAACTTGTGTGTACGAATGAATATACATATATTTATATAATATAAATAAATACATAATATACAAACCCCCGAAAAATATATACATATAAAATTTTATGTGTGTATATATACATAAAATAATGTAGGCTGCAAACTGAATGGGGTATATATGTGTTCATACAAATGGATGGGATTGCTGATGGGATACATATACAAGATGTGGATGCTGTATATATGTGTGTGTGTGTGTGTGTGTTTGTGAATGTGTTTCTGTAGTACATTTTTTATTCAAACTTTAGTCTCATTCACAGAAAATAGTCTGCATTTTGATTCAGTACAAGTTAGACAACCAAATGAGGGTTGCACAAAATTATTCCTGGATACAAAATTGATAAAATATATATATATATATGTATATATAGAAATTTTATTGAACGACAATAATCTATCTAATTACATTATATTTTTAAGAAATATTTAAAAAAAAAAAAAAATTATATAATTAAAATATATATATTATTTTTTACTTATTAAGTGTATCCTGCACATTGTTTACTCACTAACTATATATACACAAATAGTATATATATATATATATATATAAACTTAGCGCTTGTGAAATAATAAATTTATTAAAAAAAAACACTATATAAATATCCATTTTTTTTATGTGACATCACAAACATGTCAGTGTTAATATAAACTGAACATAAATGTATAAAATTGAATACAAGTTTTTATATTAAATTTATTTGGACAGTTTAGTTTAGTAAGAAAATATTTTTAATTATATAACCTTTTTTTGAAATTATTTGTTAAAAACTATAAAAAAAAAAAAAAACTGACAATAATTAAAACATATAATAATTGGAAGAGCGTTTTAATAATTGGAAAAAAAAATAAATAAATAGAGAGAAAACATTTTTGTCATTTTTATGATAGCTTTTTTCAACAAGTGATTTTGTTATGTAATATTGAAATCAAATATTATTCATATATAAATAAAATTAAATTTTTTGGTGACAATAATTTATTTGTGCAAGAAATTCTATATAAATATATATTAAATAATTGATTAATTGAAAAAATAAAACATAAAAATGTGGAGCCATATCAAACAACAGGTAATTTTAAATCATTTTTATTTGTATTTTGTATATAATTCAAATGTGATACATATGGATAATTTTTGCCAAAAACCATAATTAAACACTTTTAATTTTATATACTTCACATATACATATACAGATGAATAGTTGGAATTACAAGACATATTAGACATACATTTAATGCTTCATATTCCATGATATAGGTTAATTAATTAAAATACAATAATTTTTAATTTTAACATATAAATTATACGATCTATATGAATTTTTTCTTGTATATAGACATATCTTGAAAATTCTAGCAAAAGGTAAGATCAGTAAATCTGATGTTCAAGTTTAAGTGTACACCACAAGCAATCCGATCACAATAATCACCACTTCGTTGCGCACATATCCATTTAACATTGCAGTCAACTTCGGTCATTTAATCCGTTTGCATGCCGTGAACAATATATAACAATTCACCAATTGATGTACAATTAATATGTATCGATATATGATTTATAAATATACTATTATTCTTAAATGACCGAATCGCCTATATAAATATATAGTGTTGTATTTATATAGTGAAACATTGTTAATCTCTGAATTGTGTTGCAACATCATATTTTCACCGATAAATATATTCGTTTTTTGATGCCATGATAAATAAACAAATGACAATTCAGTCAAGTATTTTTCACCATGACAAATAGTATAATGAAAAATTTGATTCAATCAAAAGACATAATTTTTGGGTTTATCGAGACATTATTTAAAATACGGCATGTTGATAATCATGCGTAGAAAATTTTGTAGGTTTAAAAAATTTATTTCATTTCATTCTCTATGGTCAGATATTGCATTGTTAGTAATATAAACATCCTTTTTTTAGTTTTCGTTTCAAAGTTATAAAAAATTTTCCGGATATAACTATATACAATAGAAAATTCCATATTAGATATCGTATTTTATCGTTTGTGTTAATCTCTTTTGAATTTATCACATTGAATCAGTTTTATATATTTATATATATATATATAGTATAGGTTATTATAAAATTTATAAAATATTATGAATTATTCAATTAATTGCAAATTTTATAATATACACAATTGTACTTTATCATTTCAATAAAATTATAAGAATAATATATATATGATATATATGTGTGTGTATAGAGTAATCGGAGATAATTATATAGGATAAAATATTTTATTATATCATTATATTAAAATACAAAAAGAAAATATTATATGTTATATATATAATAATATAAATGGAAGCCACAAAAATTTATAATAAACCGATAAAAGTTATATAACATTATTTATCGATAATAATATATAATACTTATATACTTAATTATATATTAACTATATAATAACTCGCAATAGATTAAGCCTTTAAAAAAAAAAAAAACAATTTATTTGATATTAGCTATAATTATAATTTATCGATTTAAAAGATTTAAGATATTATTATGCACAGGTGCACACACACACACACATATTAAATCTATAAATTAATATTTCGGAATCTATAATATTTTTATGACATATCTTCAATATAATTTAAAAATATTATTTCATTTATATTATATTTACTCACGGTCTCGTATATAATTTAGTATAGATAATAGAAAATTTCCAACTGCTTTAATAGGAAAAACATTTAATTTAATATACCAAATTTAATAAGATCTTTCCGTATATTATAATATGTACAGTATATACATAAGAATAATTCAATATCCCTGCGGGTGCGATATAAATATTATATATTTATTAAATTATGTATTTAATATATTATATATGTCTATACATAAGTACTTCGCCTATATTATATATTTAATAAAGTCTATATATATATATATATATATATATATATATTATTAATATACTCACACAATTTATATATAGAATAAAAATATAGGATGAATAAATCTTATAGATAAATTTTATATAAATAAATATAGTTATCTATGCGTGCGTGTAGGAGTTATTATTTTTCTTCCAATATTTATACATATAATACATATTACTGGAAAAGTGGTAATCCATATACGGAGTCATATATATTACATATTATACGCATATATGAATAAAATTAATTTAATCACTTTAATTATTAATGTATATGAGAATACAAATATTATATGTATATATATATTCTTATATGGTTGAGTATAAATATGAAAATATTATAATAAGCTTGGGTGGTAATTTGAATAAATTCCTATTTATTCATTATATAGAACAACAATCTAATTTTTCCTTATAATTATTATTGAAATTAGTAAAATTTATTTACATTTTACTAATTATACTATATTACTTTAGTCAACAGTAATTGTAATTGTTTATGTGTTAAAATTGGAAATATATTCATACGTTCATTAAAACAAAATGATAAAAAATCGTGTATATTTCAAATTATTTAACTATATACTATAAAATTTAAAATTAATTCTTTTTCACAACACCTCCTCTCTTTCACAAAGACCTTGAAATGCTGCGGCGGAATAATTTAAAAAATTGCAATTCTTTTTCATATTAGATATGGCATAAATAATTTATCCTTGGAATATCCTTGATCAGTGGATCATTAAAACACCAACTCAACTCGCATCCTTGATTAATTATCTTTTGCATGAGGTGTTATGCATGCGCATAATATATAAGAAACAATCCTTTTAATGTCCTTAAAATATTCTTAACCCTAGAATCGAAGCAATTGTACTTGATTCTTATTGTTTTTAATAAAATATAAAATTATATAAAATTTCATCTCAAGGAGTGTTATTATTTTACGTTTTTAATAAAATTCAATACATTTTTTTAAATGAATTTATTCAGAAAAGTCCAGTACAGGATATGACATAAAACAATAAGTTGCTGCTTAAGTAAATATTATATAATTTTCTTATTAATTTCTATTTTATAATTTTATAATAATATAGATAGACGATGACATATAATACTTCTATATATCCAAAGTGTTTTTGTATTAAATTAAATTAACCATATTATCTATTGTATTATACATATCACCACTTTCATACATATACTTAATCTAATATTTATATAAGTATTATATCTTAGATCACATTATCAAATATAAATTTGTTCTATATTAATGCGTAACTAATACACATATAAAATAAAATAAATATATATATATATATATATACAATATTTACGACATGTATATACGAACGAATGTATGTGCGGTATACACTCTGCCTACACAAATATTATAATATATATATATGCAAATATATACTTTAATATATGGATAAAAGAAAATCGTTTATTTCCACTTATGTTGTGTTAAGTATATGTATATTTTACGATCACACATAATAGCAACAGCTATGCATCAACAACAAACATATGTAGGCATGCATATATTACAATATATAGTTATATATATGTTATTTAGAAAGAAGAAATAACATATATACGTGTAGCTGTAGTGTATTATTGTACATATATATATATAAAAATACTATGTATATATCGAAATATATACAATTTTCTTTACATACGAAATTTAATAATATCTTTTTAAATAAGAAATTCAAATATACCCTTAGGGATTGGTACATTTATTTTTATCACATCGTCTCCTTTCTTTTTTATGTGTATTATACATACATGTTAATAGTACATATTTGAACAATTTTTTATAACAACATACATATTATTATTATATACATACTCCTTTTCATATACCAATTTTAAAATAAAAATTTAAATAAATTATTTTTACAAAATAATGATAATATTTGTCATTCAAAATTTTTAATATTGTTATAATTTTAATAATTAATAAAAATAAGATAAATATTAGTAAATTTTACATATGGTATAGAGGAATATATACGCGCCGAGTGATCCATAAAAGAGCCGTCCAGGAAAGCATAAAATAATTTGTATATCTATATTCAGAATATCTCTTGATTTAATAAGAATTTACATACATAAATTATAACACATATTTTCAATTGTTAGAACATCATATTTGCAATTGTTAGAAATATAAGCATACATGGGTATCGTCACTATATGAAGACTATGCACTCTGATATATTCAGACATAGTACCAGTATAGTGATACTATGATGCATATACATTTATCAGTTAAATAGGTTTCAGTACATGACGAAAAATCAATCTATTCATTCCATAAAAATAACACAGTATACTGATGACATAACATCAATATTTTAAATTCAAAATTATTAATAAAATTTAAATATACATACTATTAAAAAATAGTTTGAGAACTTTTACAGGACTTAGTATATATTAAATTATAACCACCACCACACATATTATATACTTTTGATGAAAAGATTTTATATTCATAATAAAAATAAAAATAGATGATAAAAAAAACGTATACTAAAATGTATTAACAAAAACAATTTAAAACCTTTGTGGTATAATCTTTTCAGAAAATTACTATAAAGTTTATTTTATCCATAATACATTTCAAATTTGTATATAAGATAAACTCATTTATTTCTATACCTACATATACAAATATGAATGACATAAAAGTTTTGTGGGTGGACATCACAAGGTAAAGCCGCAGCAATATAGCAGCGGTCAGTTTGAAAAAACAGAAAACAGAAAACCTTAGAAAAATCAAGAACTACAGAACTTGCAGAAATTTTGGTTTTAATGAAATGCTTGCAAATGGTTTTCACTAAAACCAGATTTATTAATTTATCAAATATATAGAAACGTGACATAATTAATTAATCATTTCTTTATTTTAAAAATTATATGCATGAACATGCATTTAGCATAAAATCAATATTTGTTTATATATATATATTTATAATTTTAAGATTACAAAAATTAATAAAAAAAAAAGACTTTAAAGACCAAAAATGCCAAAAGAGAATTTTATTGAAAAAAAAAAAATAATAAATATTATATAGCCTGCGACCCCTGCCATCGAGAATAAAGAATTTTCCATTTTCCTTAATAAGATTACGCTACATATATTATTTTTTATTTCTATATTTCGCATATATATTATGTATAAAAATTAATAAGAATATACTAAACTAAAATTTCTGTAAAAATTTCTCCAGAGAAATCATTGAAGTTATATAATATATAAATTATTATAATAATATTATAAAGAAAAAGAATATTATGTCGCCTTTTGTATACACCATATACGTTTATGCTCAATCAACGCATAAAAAAGAAAGAATAAATTGAGTTGCAAAAAAAAAAAATCTAAAATATGTAATTCATTATATATATTTGCCTGACGACTTTGAAATGTTTTGTAAATTTAATGTTATATAATTAAATATAATTATTATCAAGATATTTTTATTTACATGACATTATATATTACACAAGTATGACTAAATTAGCTACAATTATATTTTCAATTTTGATTTTTAACCAAACGAACGAAACTATTGTAAAAATAAATCACTTTGCATGAACGATGTTGTACAACAATTTTGTTACGGTCTATTATATACATTACAATCAATATGACATTGTTAACACATAATTATTAAAATAACCGATAACAGAATATAAAATCAAATTTAAATAAACATTATATATATATTGTATATTGTGACTTATTTATAAAAATAATATGGTTATTTTCATTTATACAGGACGCTATATATTTATTATAAAAAATAAATTCGAAGCCCGCATACATAATAACATTATAATTTATCTTTTACATAATGTTATACTACATCATCCTACACACAAATCATTTTCCCTTATTGTAATATGTTAGGAATATATAATACATATATTGTTACTTTATATATACATATATACATATTATTTATATACCTATTATTATATATATAGTAACATCGTAACATCTTGCTAGTATCTAACATATCAGTAACATATATATATACCAATATATATTTATTATAGATATGAGCAACGACGAGTGTAACACATATAAACGTTATAAGAACATGAAAATGGCATATTATATATAAAGTTATATTTAATATAGAAAATAAATCAATCTTTCTTAAACCGCACAAACATATATATGTACGCATAAATAATACATCGTATAAATATACATGTGTATACAAGTATGATCAAAAATAACCCGAAAAAATGTCAAAATATACCGAACATGTGTTTGTGCCATATATTTATATACAATTTATAAACAATTATATATTTATTTCATACTAGCAATGAAAACAAAAACAAGTGAATTTGGATAACTATTTTAAAAATGTTCGTGAATCAATTATCAGATGATATCCTCACAACATCGTAAATGCGTAAGTGTGGGAAAAAATCAAATCAAATCAAAGATGGAATTATCATTGTTATTGTAGAGAAAATTGTTAACATTGGTTTTTAAACCGTTTATTTATCAAATTTATCAAATCTCACTATATATACCACTTCGAACTACACATTTTGATATATACCATTTTGAATAGATTAAAACAACAATAATAATCGAAAAAGAAACTGATGGTAATATACCAGAAAATAATAGATTGAACAAACGTTGACATACTATCAATATCTATTCCATCAAATTATTAAGTATTTCACTAGTTCGGGTTATATTTGATAAGATCCGTACACATTATCTGAGAATTAATTGATGTATTATTTTGCTTCGATATATCCTTGTATAATAATACTGTATAGTTAAAAAATGGTTCGTGTAATAAATTGACGCACGTGTATGCTATACTCTTTATACATATATTTTCAAAATTCCTTAACATTTATTATTAAAATGTATTTGTGTTGTGATTGATTTGTTAATTATATGTAAAATATACAGACGGCAGAGTGTTACATAGTAGTAACCAATCAAATGAAAATAGGAATTCATTATATTATTAAAATATGTTGGTAAAAATTATTAAATTCTTAAGTTTAAGTTAAGTTCTTTTAATAAATTGATTGTTTATTGGAAAAAATTATGAACCGATGTGAAGTGAATGTATATATTAGTTTATTTTAATTAAATAGAAAATAACAAATACGTTTATAACCCATCTGGTTTAAGTATATATATATATATAGATAAAGTGTTATAATTGTTAATTATACAATTAAACTATGTACATATATATACTCATAATTAATGTTAAAGAAGAATATATATTGGTACTTATAATAAGTCTATATTATTATATAAGAATATACATGTATATAGAGCTATTAAAGTAATATCAATAGTATACTGATATAACTACATTTCTTTATATATATATATATATATATAATTAACTTATATATAAAAGCATATAATATCACTTATATATAACATTCATCTTATCTTTCCTTCATATATACCATAACGCAAGTTTCCATATATTCATGTGTTAAATATAATAAATATTTATATGTGCTCTATGCTCTATACGTGTACGTCTAACATATTATCAGCAGTGCTAAGTGTTGAATCGTTTCTTAATTTATAATATATACACTGTCGTTCAAAAATATATATTAAATATTAATTATTTATAAAGTAAATTTGCAACGAAGAAGAGAGAATCGGTTTTATTACTATATTATTTATAGTTTAAAACTAAAATGTATACCATATGTAATAAATAAGCAAATTATTAAGATAAATAGAATTTTTTCAGTTTTAGATATAAAAAATAATTATAAAAACAATTTTAAAATGGGGCTGTTGTCATTCAAAATTTTTATACAATATAAAAGTAATGCAATATTTTTGAACAACTGTGTATATTAATGATATTATCTCTATATATAAAGATTATTTCTTACTATATATCCTCTTAATATATATAACCATATTCTATTCATATATAGGCAAGGCACTATATATATATATATGTATGATGTTTTAATAAGAAATTTCGCAATCAATTCTATATATCATTTTGACAGTCATCTCATTGTTGGTTTTTGTAAATACATATATAGGTTTGTATTATGTATACGTAAATATAATTATATTATATAAATAGTAATTTTATTATGCGTATTATCAAGTGTTATATATATATATATATAAATTTCGTTTATTTTCATGAATATATTAATATACTATAAATTATTGTATATTAATATATATTATATGCGTATACAAATCAAGAATAATATATGCAGATATACAGATAGTTATGTGTGTAAAGGTTCTTACAACATAATAGATAACGCCGCATATATCTATTCAAAATCATATCCATAAAATAAGCATGAAAATGAATAAGTGAATAAGTTAAGGTAAAATATTGAAAGCAGTAAGTTATTGTAGTAAGTTATTGTTAATTTTTATAAAAAGTAAAGTATATATTTGTATTGTATGTATTGAATGTATTGAACTGAAAAATAAATTAGACTATTTAATGAAAGATATAATTACACAAAGTATTGTTAAGTTTCACATATAGAGTGACACGCGATTAGGCTAAAAATATATATGAATATAGATGCAATAAAGTCATATAGTATTGTTAGCAAGATTAAGAAATTTATAGACCCTATACACATATTATTAAAAAATACAAAACATATTTTCAGGGAATTAAATTGATTTTAAAATTATATACAATAGTAATAAAATCATTAAAAATATTATATTGTAATTATTTTTAATGATTACATTACCATTACCATTATATTAAAACCAATTTAACCCCTAAATAAACAAAAATATAAATGGTACAATTTTATATAAATCAAATTCATATTAAACAACCACACACTATAATATCGCGCATTGACATACCACCGCATAATGAATTATTTAAATATTTATTACATATATATGTACGCTAAAATATAATAGAAATTAGTAAAATATACTATACTATATATGTAAATTAATGTAAATTATATGTAATTAATATGTTAATAATATGTGCTGTTTATTAAAGGATATACGGTGACGACACCAACTATACGATTACAAATCTATATATGGATAATCAGTTTTATAGTTTCTTTTATATATTATTTATATATATATATTGCAATTTATATAATAATTGTTTGTCTTTTAAAGTATATATATATAATGGAGTTTATGTGTTGAATTCTTGTATAAATAGTGAGCGATATTCATTTTAACCAATGAATTCGCTTTACTCCTTTTTAATCCTTTATATATATATTGTATATGTATATGCATTAGGCTAACTATAATCTGGAGGGTATATATGTAAAACTATATATATTTGTATAAGAAAGTTCTGCGATAAAAAACTATTTTATATTATATAATAAGGAGTTTTGAGTTTTAAACCATAATTTTTATTAGATTTTGTAAACGAATAATAAAAATTTAATCAATTTCATGGAAGATTAAAATTAAACTAATACTGTAAGTTTTTATTTTTTGTATACAATTTCTCTTATATTGCAAGTTGTATAATTTACCAAATTGGCTATAATGAATGTTTAGTAGATGCCATATAAACTCCGCTTGGAGTAATATGACATGCTATTTATAGTTTTCGTATAACCAATGTCCGCCCAGAACTGAACTAATTTTCTAACTATATATTCTCGGTTTATTTTATCAAGTAAAAAGTTTTAGTTTAAATTTTTGTATAATAATAATTAAGATTTTGTGTCATAGAAACTGCATAAAAATAAAGCACCATTCAAATGAAGCAACAATTTAAATCTATTAAATCATATTATTATAAAATACATTCAATGAATAAGTCATTTTTTTTTGTTTTTATAAATACACCATGTTTTTAATTTAAAAACTTGTTCATTCATTTATATAATAAAGAAATTTCATAAAATTATTGCATGAACAACTTGAATTTTATACTTAATATATATATTATAATACAATAAATTATTTCTATAGTTTAATAAATATATATTGTATATAATATTAGAAAAACTTCAAAAGCAGTTATTATTTTTATATACAATTTAACTTATAAATATTGTATGTATTGAATTTTTTTTGGATCGTGTCGTTTTGTAAATAAATAATATTGTTTAGGACTGGAAAATGAGAAAATACAAACATTAAAATTAAATACAAAACGAAATTTTGTTATTTCTTATATTATAATACTTATATTGTGTGTTATATAAATAAATTGACGGATTTTTATAAAAAAAAAAGGAAAAACCCCTTCTTATTTTATATAAAATAAAAAAAAAATAAAAATAATATACAACTTAAATCCGTAATATATTTTTCAACAGCTCTGACAGTTTGTTATTACATCACAGGACTATACATAAATAAGATTGGTAGACATATGTCCTATATATATAGATGATGATGATGATGATGACGATAATGTTTTGTTGTTGTTGATGATGATTGTGATAGTAAATCAGATGAAAAATTCCAGAATATGTCGTTTAACAGCAAATAAAATTTATACGTTATTTTTATATGTGTATTAATGAAAACACATTATTAGTTCAAAAAATGTTCGAATGCCAAACTAAATACATTTATACGTTACTGACAATAAAAAATATCAAGTACTTATATATTTCTTTCCATATACACATATTATTTGTAGTTTTCTATGTCCTTCTATATTTATTTTTTTATATTAAAATATTTTATACTTCAATACATAACATATAAATATATACGTCCACACGCGACAGTAACCTTTTCTTTTTCTTCTTGACGTCATACTATTATTATCAGAACACCATATGTATTATAATATATACATAATATATATATATATATATATAATATAGTTACCTAACATAACATAATATCTAATCATTTTTCTATATACAAATATTTTATAAATTTTTTATATGTGAATATACCATATATATAGTATGAGTATAAGAGTATTATAGACGACATAATAATTTGTTGTGGGAGCTCACAAACAGCAGCAATAGCACCCGTAAAGAATAAATAAGAAAAAAAAGCAGAGAAAAGGATAAAGAGAAGAAAAAAAAGTGGTTTTGCCTTCTAGAAGTTTATTTCAATCGTATATTATATCAATTTTATTTTGACATTATATTAACCCTTATACATAATAAGATAGATGAATTTCAGTCAAAAACCACCTCCATATATATATATATATACAACACAATACAATGCACAATTGTAAATATATTATGCGAGTATATTATTATTATTATTATTATTATTATTATTATTATTATTATTATATGGTATATTGTATATACACACCGTCAATATAATATACGCATTTTGCCGTCATTCAAATATATAATAAATGAAAATCCTAAAAAAGTTAAAAAAAAAATTGATTTTATAGAATATAATATATAAGAAGGTAATCAATATGACAAGTGTTATTTATTAATTCTTTTATTGATGATGAAATTCTTTTCTATTATTTCTATTAGGCTACACATATATATATATTTGTGGGTATTTCACTTTATATACAATATATACCTATAGAATATCGTGTATATAAATAATTATTATTAATAATATGTCGATATGAGCATATGAGGTGTGTACATATTATACAATAAAAGTAAAGAATAAATTATAAATGGATTTTATTAAAATACACATGGTATCTATATCACCTGTCACACACACAATTTGTTTAATAAATTTATAATTTATATATAAGTTTGTGGAGCCGCGCGATAAAGAAATAACAATAAATAAACTGTCTATATAGAAATTATTAAAACAATTAAGCCGTCAACTTCAGACTACTTCAGCGGCATTTTTCGTTTCCCATTTTGCCCGCAAAATTTTCATATAAAACCATGCTATTTTTGAAAATGATTATAATTTATAAAAGAAAAATATCTCACATGAAAGAGAATTAAAATAGGATTCAAGTAGAAATTGTATTTTAAGAATTAAGGATATTTCAAGGAGCCCATCATTTATGCAATTTATGTAGCCGAAAGAGAATCGAAATTACTTCTCAGTATACATATATTTATGTACAAAATTTGATACAAATTGGTATAAAATAACGAAAATTTTGAATTTTTCGATAGGTGTCACAAGAGCCAATATAACAATCACTCATTTTTACAAAGATTCTAAGTGGTGACACTTATTAGTTGCAGCATATATTCTAAGTATTATTTTACATATGTACATCGCAAGAGTAAAATTATTTTTATTATTTAATAAATTTGATATTAATATATATGTTTTTTGTTTATAAATGTTTCGAACAATTTTTATTTATCTAGAAAATAAAAGGCCCAGAACAATAATTGTTCGATAGAAATTTAATCGAATCCATTATTCAAATGTTGAATATTTTAATAGAAGAAAAGTATAAATCTTCGATATTCATATACGCCCCGTCTGAATATATTACATAGATGATCGCAATCCAAAACTTAATATACTTTCATTGTATTTATATATATATATTTTTTGAATGAATGTTATACATGTTAATGAAAACTGTGATAATTGGATATTCATTCATACATACATTTATTTATATATATAGATTTGTACATTATATGCATATTCAGAGCAATTAAAATTTAAATCTATGAATATAATATATATATATATATATCTTTGTACATCGTTTTTCATTCATATATAAATAAATCAAAATACAAAACACAAAATAATTAAATATATTGCCATCAGCAATACCAAGAAAATGTTATATTGTCTATATAATAATAATAATAATAATAATATGTATAATAGTATATATACGTAAAGATATTGTATATAAATTGTATATAATATATGTGTATCAAAATAGATGTATATAATACTAAAAATTGTATCAATATATACCATTCACAAAAATAATAATATTTTTCAGAAAATTCATTCATTCATTCATTCATTTTTTTTTTAACGTTATTCATTCACCAAAAAATAAATATACATATTTATTTATATATCCCATACATATATAACCTATATACAATTATAGAGCTTTTATATAACACCCTACAAATTTTCCACTACTCATCCTTATCAATTTACTCACCATATATATTATTTCGTATATACAGGGTGTCCCAATTATCGACGGCAATACGAAAACACTAGATTCTCTGGGTCATTTTGCGTCGAAAATATCATATAACATTTTGGCCGATTCGACTTCGGTTCCAAGTTACACGCAAATAACCAAATTTTCAATCAGACCATGTTTTGCACTCTACTGGGATCAATATCTCAATAACTAATTAACCGATTTTAAATTTTTGATACACTATTAGCATTAGCATACCGAGATCTTTAATTTGACGTTAAGATAAGGCAATTCGGACATGTGGTTATCGAGATACTTACAGGAATGTTGACAATTTGATGAACGCCATTTTTCTTTTTGAAAGTTTGTTCAAGCATAAGTCGAAAAATCATGATGAAAAAATTTTTTCGGTATAAGTTTAAAAACTGGCCACATTCATAAGCTTTCATTTAAGCTATAAAATTACGATAGGTCTCAACTGGTTCCAAAGATATTCACAAATAACTACAACGATGTAGGCATAAAATTGATTTTCGCTATGGAAAAATTTCATCTTTTTTGGCTTTATCCAGAACTAACAATATGGACGTGATAGATAATTGATTCCATACACTCCTATGCATTCACACAAACCTTCACACACACACAAACGATCTCACACACAAAGGCCTACACACATAAACCCACGAAAGCACACACACGCATATCTCCACAGTTTGAAACAAACAATGCCTAAAGTAATTGCTGAAAATGTGCTCCTTCAGCTCGAATACATAGACAACAATGCTTTTCAATAGACCGAATCAATCTAGGTGTTTGTTGTGACTTGTGGCGAAATTCTTGGATACAGTCTTCAGTACGCTGAATCAACTCTTCACGTGAATTAATCACAGTTGCATAGACTTTTTCTTCAAAGCAACCCCATAAATCGAAATCAAACGGGTTTAAGTCTGGAGAATGTGGCGACCAGCTTATGGGCCCACCTCTGACAATCCATCGTTGAACGAGTGCAGATGTGGTTTCAACATGATGGTGGCCCAGCGCACTATGAAGGGAATGTTAAATGCTGACTGGACGCGATCTTTTATCAAAGATGGATTGGCAGAGGTGAGCCCATAAGATGGTCGCCAAGTTCTCCAGAATTAAATCCATTAGATTTCTATTTATGGAGTTGCCTTAAAGAAAAAGTCTATGCAACTGTGATTAATTCACTTGAAGAGTTAATTCAGCTTATTGAAGACTGTATTCAAGACCTTCGCCACAAGCAGCAGCAAACACTTAGATTGGTTCGGTCTATTGAAAAGCATTGTTGTCTATGTATTCGAGCTTAAGGAGCACATTTTCAGCAATTACTTTAGGCTTTGTTTGTTTAAAACTGTGGTGATATGAGTGCGTGTGCTTTTGTGGGTTTATGTGTGTAGGTCTTTGTGTGTGAGATCGTTTGTGTGTGTGTGAAGGTTTGTGTGAATGCATAGGAGTGTATGGAATCAATTATCTGTCACGTCCATATTGTTGGTTCTGGAAAAAACAAAAAAAAGATAAAATTTTTCCATAGCGAAAATCAATTTTATGCCTACATCGTTGTAGTTATTTGTGTATATCTTTGGAACCAGTTGAGACCTATCGTAATGTTATAGCTTAAACGAAAGCTTATGAATGTGGCCAGTTTTTAAACTTATACCGAAAAAATTTTTTCATCATGATTTTTCGACTTATGCTTGAACAAACTTTCAAAAAGAAAAATGGCGTTCAGCTAACTGTCAACATTTCTGTAAGTATCTGGATAACCACATGTCCGAATTGCCTTATCTTAACGTCAAATTAAAGATCTCGGTATGCTAATGCTAATAGTGTATCAAAAATTAAAAATCGGTTAATTAGTTGTTGAGATATTGATCCCAGTAGAGTGCAAAACATGGTCTGATTGAAAATTTGGTTATTTGCGTGTAACTTGGAACCGAAGTCGAATCGGCCAAAATGTTATATGATATTTTCGACGCAAAATGACCCAGAGAATCTAGTGTTTTCGTATTGCCGTCGATAATTGGGACACCCTGTATACAATATATTATTTCCCATGTTATATTTCAAAAGGATATTTATAAATACTCTATATTATATGATGCTGAATTCGTGTATATATATATAATATATATTTCCACCCTTGAATCATCAATGTAATATTAAAAACTATATATATATATATATATGAATGTGAATGTATTTTATATACCAAATTTGTGTATCATCAATTCGATGTTGTATCCATAATATATAGTGTATATATAAGCAAATATATATATACGCGAATAATATATGAATGTATTCAAATATATATATAAGGAAAACTGTTGCTTTTCAAACATACATCCTTCTTTCTTATATCCCATATATATATATATATATATATATAAGATACTTGGCATAAAATAAAACATTCTATGCATTGCAACTAACAACAACAACAACAACAACAACGCAAGAACAGAATGAAAATCATTCATGTATATATAAAAACAGTATACAGCAACTATAAAGACAACTATAGATATATTTATAATACATTGCAAATTGTATATACCATCAAAAAAATTGCACATTTCTCTTTTCTACTCACTGTATTCACTTGCTTATTTCTATATTTAGAAGTGCTGAATATAGCTAAATAAAGTTTTCTATTTTCCTATATATATGTAACAACATGCGATTACTGGTGACTGGTTGTTGGTTTATTTATACCTATAACTATATTTTAAATGATATATAAATATAATGTTCCATATATATATATATATATATATATATAGGATAAGAAATAGTGTATGTATATACAAATTTGCCGTGATGATGGCACAAATACAAATACCAAAAATAAAGTATATATTGTATATACAATGTGGGAATAAAAGAAAATTCAAGAATATATATATATATAAATGAATATTCTGAACCCTGGGAAATTTCATATCATATATATGGACACCTTATTTCATACATACATTGTATATACATGAAATTCATAGTAAAATAAAACATGCTTATATACAAAAGATAGTATACATATACCATATCATATATATGATATGAATGATATGAACGTGTATATAATATATAAAAAGAGAAATTTTAAGGGGATGAAATGAGATGCGGGAATTTTTTGTTTTTATTGAATGAATGAAATTTTTCTTTTACTTTTTTCGCTATTCATCATTTAATATTATAGTTTTATTTTTCATTATTTTATACCAGGGTTTTATATTGTTGATTTTTATGTTGCACCTTATATTGTTTATGTAATGTGATAAACTGAGCTACGACCGCACACACACACACACAAACAAACACACATTGCAATCATATCCACGCACGATTAAAAAAAAAGAATAAAATTCAATTGAAAACATTTGTAGCGTAGGAGTAATTTTTAATGGGAACGACGCGTAAATGAAAAGAGAAATAATATACGTATATGGATGTAAAGGGGTGCAGTACATCATATATAATACCGATGAAAGAGTGAATATAAATATGAATATATAGATAATAAACTAAAAGTTAATGTGGAAGAGTAAACCACACGCACGCAATAATGAGAAAAATAAATTTGATGTTTATTTTGAATAACAAAAATATAAAGGAATACATATACAAATTACTCGTCTATATATAATTTTTACATTTCAATAACTTTTATGTTTACGTATTTTACCTTTTGAATGATCCCTCCAATCCAAAAGGTATATATATATGGTATATATTGAATACGATTTGTAATGCATGAATAATTTTTGTGTAAAATTTTGAATGAATCAAATTAAATTAAATTTCTTAAGGGTATTTATATGCGACTAAAGCGCACAAAATAGAAGTATACATATACATATATATATATATAGATAGAGACACATAATAAGTATATATAGAAGTATATAATGTAAAGAATTAGAAGTTATTATATAGAAAATTATGTTTTTCTGCAGAAGATAAGATTTATAATTGATATAAAATTTTTCTTAATTGAAACACAAAAATAAATATTGTCTTCTAATGCATGACCAATTATAATATATAAGTTTTAGAACCTATATTAATCGTTTAATGTAACCATAAAATCGTGTAGCATTTCGTTAAGCTCTTTCGAACATGACAAAATATTTGTGCTATGAAAACAATTTCATATTTTTATGAAAACGCCTTCATATATATAGAGTTTCAATGAAATTCTAATGTTTTCTTTCAGATTTTATATTTAATATATAAAAATTATAAAATGAAATTAAAAATAGTATTTAATATTGCGTATTTTAGAAAAATCACTTCAATATGTACCTGTTACCATTATATACTCAAAACACTTTTTATATACAAATTTAATTGGTCGGCACTTCAACTATACGTATTACTTGTACATGTATAAACAAAATTTATTAATATTATATACACAAAGCTATAGGTACATTTTAATATCCTTTACAAACATTCTATTTTATTATATTTTTTTACGTATATAATAATAAAAAAAAATAATCCTTTTCCATTAAGAAAAATTATGGTTTTATTTGATAATAAATTATAATGAAATGTTCTGAAATTTATTATACACGATATTTATTATTATATACTCGTATTATTATAATAAATTTACATTTAATGGAAATTTTTTAATTTCATAAATAATTTTTGATATATTATTATTAAAAATTCATTCACTTAAAATTCGCAAATATAATTACTTATATACATATTTATTTTAATATATACATTTACGAGTATACCTAAATATTATTAATGTTATGCAAACGCGTTAGGGTATTATTATTATTATTATAAATAATGTACTTATAACTTTATATATACTAAGAAACAATGTTGAAATTTACAATATATAAAATTATTTATTTAAAAAAATAAAAACTGTGATAATATTAATTAGGAATGGATTAGAAATATTAAAATATATTAAGAAATTTCACCATATACCGTCTTATGTCGCCGTAGACAATTTTTCGTTATATAACTCAACTCATTTTATAAAAATTAAAATGTTAAAGATAAAGCAGTTAAGAGATGAATACATTTCCAAGAAATCGCCTACTCCTCCTCGCCTATAAAACATAAGCCCCATCAAAACTGCGCGATAACCTAGATCAGAATTAATTTACTTTTTGCAATTATAAACATTAACACAAAATTTAAAAACAAATTTTATAAAGTGTTTTTTAAAGTTTGAGGATAAATAAATTAATTTTTGTGGTTTGCTATTTTACAATTTAAATATTTGCTAAAAATTCTTTTTTATGTATATTCATTAGTGTTTTTAATGTGGCATATGCATAATTTCTAATTTGTGGTTAATTATTTTCCATTTGTTTGTAAAACTTAATCAATTGAAATATTATTTAAAATTAAAATGAAATTTACAGTATATATATCAAAAGCTAATCATGACAATTTAAAGTAATATTAATAATATATATATATATATATATTGGTTTTAAAAAGAACATTTATATTAACACACATAAAAAAACCAATCTGTTTTTAAATTCAATATACATTGAAATAATATATAAATCTGTTAAATAATATTTTGGATGTATTATACATTTTATAGTGGGTGGTGGAGAAGTAAATAATTCTTTTCTGTATAATAACGATATTCTCAAAAGTTAAGATAAGAAATTATAATACGTTTGTATGTAGGTATTTATTTATGTTATGTATATTAGTTAAAAATTCAAAAGATATTAAATTGTTCCATTTCTATATTTATAAAATAATACAAATTTTGTATTCACAGAATAATAATCTTTTCGTTATGATGCGAGAAGAAATGTCTTTTGTCATTCTATTGTACAAGAAAATATGCAATCAAAAATCTAAATAATTCATTCAAAATATTTTGGTATATGCGAAAACAAAAATATATAAGACAATAGAAATATATAATCATTTTAATAAAATATTGTATTATATATAATGTTTCGCAGAAAGGTATTGTATAATAATACGGTCTATAGTCTCTTTTTATATAATTTAATAAATATTTTATTTTATCAAATTAAATAAATATGCCCACACGATGATGTTTTATTTCTAACCCTTTTTCGGAAAAATTTTCTTCGGTTCTTTTGGTTCATAAATATTATGCGGGCCGCGGTGTAGGCGTATTTTAGTAAAATATAAAATTAGCCTTATATTTGGGTTTCATGCATAGACAAATAATTTAATTTATTTTGACTTTTTGCTGGTGATTCATTGTCAATTGAAATCAGTTGAAGAAATTTCTGTATATATGTACCCACGAACATACGTAATTTGTGATCTAAGTTTATTTTTAAAGTTCTCATTAAAAACGTATAGACATCTCATATACAAATAGTTGTATGTAACGGCAGTCGTACCTCGCAAATCCAATTTGAATGTACGAACAACTGAAATCATTTTATATAAAATAAATTCAATTGGAATTTAAAAAACTACCACAAGCCCCAATATAAAATGAGGGTTAATAATATTGTTTTTATTTATTTATTCTCTATTCTATATTTTATACTATGCACGTACATATCCTTATTTTTCAAATTGTTGAAATGACAATGATTACATTTTTAAAATTAATATGATTTATAATTATATTATATTTAATATATAATACTCGTACATATATAATATTTAATGGATAACAATTTAAATTTAAAGATTTAGAAATTATAAATGGAAAATCTTATGGAAATATTAATCAATTATTTACAGAACAAAAAAATAATAATAATTGAAATTTACTAAATTACTGTAAATATATAACTTTTTCATATATATCAATAATGAGAAAAAGTTTAGTAATTTCATTTATTCATCTGAC
Source organism: Bibio marci (assembly GCA_910594885.2). Taxonomy (NCBI): domain Eukaryota; kingdom Metazoa; phylum Arthropoda; class Insecta; order Diptera; family Bibionidae; genus Bibio; species Bibio marci. The sequence goes on along the minus strand of OU343117.1, from coordinate 32,223,224 downwards.
AAAAATATACAAAAAACAAAATACTCATGGTTAATTTCAAGTTTCAAAACAAAACTACGAATGACGTTGAAAATTTTTACTTCTGTTTTTTATATTTAATTATTTATTTGAATATATGCTAACAATAATACCGAGACGACCCTTATCAATTTATATAATGTAATTGTATATTGTATAGTAGTAGTAAAATAAATCTAATAAAAGTATATTATATTATACATTCGCGAGCGATCATTACAAATTAAAAGCAAATAAATATCATTGGGGTATAAGTTTAAATTAGTATATATGTGTGTGTGTGTGCAAATCTTATGGTTAAAAATTAACGCGCCGCCATAGTATAGCACTACGCAATGAATAAGTATTTCTCTCTAATTGTTATATTGATCCATTTTTCTATAATCTTTTTTTTTTCCTTTTTAATACAAATACAATCAACAAAAACACAACAAATCTATAATTTATATACAGACCGTAAAAAGAATTTATTATATAATATATAACTATTATATCTAGAAAAGTTTACACGTCGCATATGCTGAATATAGTCGTCCCATATATATACTAACACATATATGCATAAATTTAACTATTTATTTAGGATGCCGAAAGGAAAAAAAAAAAAAATTATTGAATTTGGTCACGTATTTGGTATTCTAATTAATTGAAAAAGTTTTTTTTTCTCACTGTTTGCGTGGGTGTACGCGTGTGTTTGTATATTTGAGAAGATATATATATCTTTGAACACTTCTTAATATTAAATTGTATATTTTACGTGTCTAAGGATTTTTAACATATTTTTTTCTTATATACAAATACATGGAACGCGGATGAATGTAATTTTATATAAAAAAAAAGTTTATATTTATAAAGCATTATGATCAAAAAGTATCGGGACTTAATAATAAGCATTAATTTATTATTCTTAAATTTATTATGCCGAATGTATAATGCAAATATGCAATAATCATTATAGAAATTTTATGTTATAATAACAATTTTACATAGCGCGCGGCGAAACTTTTCTATTATTTTTTTTTTAACGCATATAAAATTCTTAAATTCGACATGTATTTTTACAAAAAAAAAATAAATAATTATTTAATGATATTCTTGGTATCGATACTTTTTGAGCACATATAAATGGGACAAAGAAACGAGCACGTTTTAATTAATAAGAAAAATTTAAAAATTGTTGTTGTGTATATTTTTTTTACAAACTTCTTAATTTATCATTTTATTTTCTCGATTCGCCCATGGTTTCGGTTATTTTTTTTATACTATAGAAATTAAACGGAGGAAAGTGTGTCTGTATTTTTTATGTAAATTTTATAATATTAAGTAAAACAAAAAAAAATTTTGTTTCAATTTATTTATTATTATATTATTATTGTTTTTTTAATTATCATTATTGAATGAGCGTGAAATAATATGAGATTTGTTTCATAGATGTGAAGTTTTTTATTTTAGTTTGTTGTGTCATGTTGTCGTTCACAAATTGTTTTTCAAATAAGCTGCCAGAATGACAATATGACATTTTATATATATATTTTGTGAAAAGACTATAAAACACAAAACCAAACTGTATTAACAATTTGCATAAAAACATGTAGTTTGAAATATTTATATATAGAAATTATTTTGTATTAATTTTTCTATATATATATTTATATATTTTTTTATATTTTAATTAAATTTAAAAATACTGTAGTATTTTTAACTCAAAGTTACACACAAAATACACAAGCATATATAAAAATATAATATGATAATAATGTAATAATCAATGTATACCTATATATTTGCCTATAAATAACACTTTATAAATTAAATGAATGTTTCAATCATTATTAATTATATAACAATTTGTAAAACAACGTTCCCTTTTATTAATTTCAAGTACATATATATATATATACATACAATTATACACAACTTTAATATAAACATCAATTTATGTTGAAAATGTTATAAACACAAAAGCATTTAATCAATTATTTAATAAACTTTCTACATTTAATTATACATATATTTATATAAAGTAAAAAAGTGTATTGTGCGACCTATAACGTATCAAATTTCCTATATATATATATATACAAATACAAGGTATATTTTCATGATATAGAAAAATTGTATGTATATATATATACCTAATTAAATTACAGTATACAATTTAAAAGAATTATTAATAATATATCAAATCCCGCATATACACATACATGAAAAATAAATTGAAACTTTTGCGCTTATATATTTTTCCCAAATAAATTTTGTTTTAGTATAAGCTTTTTTTATTTTTTTTTTTTGTTATTGTTACGTTATTTTAAACTTTTGAATACAGAAAAATTTGCTTACATTTATGCGATACAATTAACAATAATTGATGATTGATGCTTTTTATATAGTTACTTTTTCTGTTCTGTTTTTAGTAAAAATTTAAAATGAAATTTCATGTTTATTTCTTTTTATTTTATTATATTATATTTATTTATAAATCAATGGTATTTATCGTAACATTATAAATATATGAATTATATGTACGCACCCACATTATCGATAATATTCTATAACTTTTTAACTTTTATATAATGTAGAGATTAAGTGAATTAAGAAGGAGGGCTAAGAAATTTTTTCTTTCCGATATTTATGTGGATGAACTTTACGCGTACACACACACACACACACACACACATCAAACATAATAACGTTTGAACTCCGTATTTATAATATATTATTTTTTCTTATTTTATTTTTCAGAGACACGCAATAACATTTGGATTTTTATTATTGTGTTTGTTAAAAGGACGTTTTATAAATTGTCAATTGGGTGGACGTTCAAATGGTTATATGAATAATAATAGTAATAATGATGATAGGTATTTAACACAACAAACTGGTGCGTTATCAGCAACACAAAAATCACAACAGCAAGGAAAATCATCTTCACATGCAGCATTATTAGGTGGAAATCAACAAGAACCAACATGTGAAGCGCTACGTGCTATGTGGCTGTAAGTTTAAAATTCAATTTAAGTTTCATTTTTTCAAGTTATAAAGTATAAAAAATTCACATAAAACATTTTATATAAATAAAAAATTTACATAAAACATAATATATATTCATTCATTCATACAATACATACAAAACATATTTTCCGACAATTTTATATATAAACATATTCTCCCACGCAAATAATATTTTACCATTTATTTTAACACTTTCAAAATCTTTAACAAAAGAAACATTTATACGTACGCACGCAATTATATATTTACAACCATATGTTACAACATTGTTACACATATGCGCGTATATATAATATGTTAAATACAATACAATATAGTATACGATAATAATAAAATTCGACAGGAATGTACGATGTAAATTTATAAAAGTTACACAGAAAATAATAATAATGATCCACACAAAAAAAAAAAAAAATAAATGACAAATGGAATTCAAAGAAATTTTATTTTGGAAAAAATTATAATAATTTGGTAGCTAGAATTTTTCGAATTTTCATCAAATTACAAAGTTTTAAAATAGAATAAAATAATTAAATTTCCAATTATACATAGGATAATAATATTATTATTTAATTGAATTTTAAATAATTTTAAAATAAATCGAATATAATAGTAATAGCACATGTTAAATAAATAAAAAATAAAGTGATTATTTCAAAATGTAGCAAATTTATAAATGTAATATTCTAATTAATACTTAAAGTAAAATTTCTAATTTATCACAGTGTATATTGAAACAATTTACACCACACAAAAATGTATACAATATAGAATGGCGTATGTAATATAAAATTTAATATAGTTCATACCACAGCAACAGTATCACCGTTGGAAAATAAATTAGCATTTTAATTATATTCTACAATTTGAAAATTTATATACGTATAAATATCATACAAACATTTTCTTTTACCATATACAGCAGAACATATATTTATATGTATATATAATTAAACACACACACACACATATATATGAATGGCAATAATTAAAATAAATTACATTACAACATTATTAATTTCAGGCAAAAAAAAAAAAAAATTTTAAAATAAGAATGTAAATAATTATATGCTAAAGAATACATTACATTATTTAATTAAATGTTTTAATTATTTTATTTATTTTATTTAATGTATGCGTATTACACATATTAATTATTATATATAGGTATACTAAAAGACAGTCACGTGCATCAGAATTAACTAATGAATTACCAACATATCGTGATCCATTCAGACTTAACTATTTTGAACCATTTCACGCAAATGCTAGAAGTAGGGCAAGGTAAATTTTAATATAATATCATTGTATTATTACATATCGATTATAAATTTTATAATATTTTATAATCGTAATTTATTCTAACATTTATTATATCTTGTCATAATATCATAAATAAATTTTAACATTTTATCGAAAAATATAATAGATAAAATACATTCACATACACGTATAGGATAATAAATAATCTTAATAATATGCAAATTAAAGTATATATGTATATGGTTGAATAATAAATATTAAATACATACATCATAAAATTTTATATATTACCATATTTATCCTTAAAATAATAACGTTCATTTATGTTAATTACATATAAAGATTAATTTCCATTAAGAAAATTCAATTTTATAATATTATAAATTTGTTTGTCTTTGCGGATTTAATTATTAATATAAAATATTTTGTTTGTTTATGGTACAGGAATTATTAAAATTATATAAACACATATATATATATATACGAATATATAGTTATATAATGTGTATTGTATAAAAGGAATGCATATGCATAATAAAGGAAATTTTAAAACATACAGTGTGTATATAACATAAACTTTAGTTTAGTTTTGTACTTCACTTGTTTTTTGCTCCTCTTTTTTTTTCTTCAGCTATAGCATATATCGTGTTTTAAAAGTAATCCTTTTTTGTATATTATTGTGTAGCAAACAATCACTGAATTATAATTTAATAACATTGAAAGGATTAAAACAGTCATAAGTGGTAAGATAATTTACAGCAATGAGTATATTCGATATATCGGAAAATTCTAGTATGATATTCAGTAATGTTTGAAATAACCGGATGATTAGCATTAAAATTTAATAAATTATAAATAAATATTATAAATCTATCAGTTCTCTGTGTGTGTTGAGAGCGTTGTTGTTATAATTTTAAGTGTATATGTCATCAGTCGATGACATGTAAAACGAAAAAATTCTCCTTTTTTATTTTGCCACACATCACACGAACAATATAAGAGGTGATCAAACAAAAGCTCCGGCGCCAACTTCAATATATACTCATAATTAAATTAATATTTGGCTATGCGTGAACACTTCACATTCATTTGTTTGCGTTCTGCACTAATTTCATTTTCAAATAAAGAATTTACTTAATTTTCTAATATTAAATAATTGGATATTTTTTTTTTATTATTATTATATTATTTTTTCTGAATAATAAATTTTGCACAATTTTTTATTCCCATGACTATATTTTATATATTTATATTCACTATTACAGCACATTTTTAATTTATTCTATTAAGTTATAGCAGAGATATTTCTTAATCCATCATAAAATGTAAATTACCAATTATACATATTATCGTGTACATAAAGCAGAAATAAATTCAAAGGTCGAGTAATATTTTAAAATGAATTTTAAAAAATAACAAATGCAAGACCATTTTTCTAAAAAAGATGAAATAGTAACTATTATAGTTAAATAATGTTTTACTATATATTATATATAACAAGGAATTTAAATTATCCTTTCGTTTTATAATGCAAATATATATAATCTTATTTTTTACAAACTGTATTATATATATAATCTCTATTCATATGCAATGTTTTATACAAATGATGTATAATAAATTATAAGGAAGAAATTTTTTATATATATTAATATAGAATTAATTGATGTGTTATTATTAATCATTATTAAACTTTTTAACACTATAACACATTAACACATATACAATATATATATATAAGAAATATATTATATAATACATAAATTAAAAAAATTATACCATAATAACTTTTCAAATTATGTATATACTCGTAACAAAACTATATAAATTTATTTAAGCAATTTTCATTAATAATATATAATAGAAAAAAAAATTTGCATTTTATTTCCATTTTAAAAATACAATAAAATTTGAAAACTTTTTATTCAGTTATATAATATAATGTAATATTCGTACAAATATGGTATATACAATATATTTAATATATATTGTGCAATATATAGACTGTGGTTGAGAAACTATAAATTTAAAATACAATCAGAAAATATGTCAAAATTAAATCCTCAATTATATTCGTATATATAACCATTACATATATATATATATATATATATATATAGAGACTCTAATGTTAAGTAATGTATATATATATTTAATTTTGATGCGGGTGGTTTTATTTTATATTTTGTATGTATATAATAACTTTTCAAATTATACATATAACCATATCTATTGTACGAAAAACACCTACACACAGTAAATATAATCAAATTGCTGCACATCCAATAAATTGTATTTACATATTATATATTAATACTTGTTGTATATACGTACAGACATAACATATGTATATATTTAAAAAAATATCTTAATTATAACTGTCAGGTTAATACTAGTGGAAAATTGAATGAAAACACATTTTTCATTTTCTACATATATTTTTATTCATGTAGTACAGGTACTCCGCCGCCCGTCGGTATATTTCATCTCTAAAAATTATTTACATAATGTTATAGTATGCATATAATTTGAGTGAAGTGTATATAACTCTATATATATGTAGTATAGGTGTATAGTAAATAAATACAAAAAACACCTGTGCATAAATTATAAATAATAAAAGGCGTTGAACATAATTTTACAGAATATGTTTTATGGTTTTATCTTTCTCTACATACCATTTTTTCTATGTCTATATAAATGAAAAAGTCTATTTTGCTACCATTGGCGGAGACTTCTGAGAAATTATTAAAATTTAATCAAAAGGATGACATATAAATATAAAATATATAAAATTAACTAACTTTCTATATGACGGAAGTGTTCAGAAAATACATAACTAACTTTATATTCGATGTTTATGAAAATTAAAAAAAAATTCAGACAATGCCTAAAATATTTGTGCTAGGTAACTCTAGTTATATGTATGCGTTTTTACGAATATAATATCAATCGTATTGCGTATTGTAAAATAATTCTCATAATGATCCGCCGATGATTTATTATATAATATTATATATATATATATATATACATAAAAATTAATCTGATTTTCTATACTTAATAAGTAAGTTTTTCTTATATGCGCAAATTTATTTATTCGGTATATATATATATATATGTTCAGAAAATACATTAGAGCTGTATAAGTAATCTTATTTAATGATATATTCTTATAACAAAGTATATATATATATATATATATATACAATAATTAATGCTTTTTACTCATTCTGAAATTGCACAAAATACAATATTATACAAAAATTAATTGCATATAACTATAAATATATAAATTGTTAATTGGAAATTGTTTAGTTGTCCACATTTGTTTACTCCGTGTTATATATATATATATATATGTAACAATGATTATGTAATTTATAATATTCACATAAATAACAATTTAATTTTCAAATTATTAAATATAATTATATTTTACAATTTAAAAAAGGTTATTCTTTGCGTATATAATACACAGTATTTTATAATAATAGAATTTATAGGATACAATGAAAAGATTAATAACAAATAATAGTCTTTTGCCATTATGAATGAAAATATAAGTCGAAAATTTGTTATAATATGAATATACAAAATAAAATTCCAGACTAAAAATAAATAATAAATTGTATCCCGCACTGTTGTATCTGTACTAAATCTTTATACATATACGCACACCTACTATACAGCGTTTATACCATTAATAAATAAGTTAAAAGAAAATTACAATTAAAATTTATTTTCTTCGCATTTTTCATTTTAATGTATAGTAATAAAAAGTAGCAGCAGACGGTCGCGCATACGGTTTATAATAAATATCCCTGTATTTTTTTTTGTTCTTGCTTACTTAATATAAAAGAGTTAATCGATTTTTTTTTTTTTTTTTTCTAATTTAAAAAAATTTGGATATTTATTTATTTTGTAGATTTTTTTTTTTCAATTGTAAGTGTATACCTTTTTTTTTTTATAAAAAAATCTATTTAAACCTACGCGGCAATGAAACAGGCAATCATCAGTATTTCCCTCAAATATTGAAATAAATACTTATATACAAACATATATAATTACAGAATTCATATAGGTTTTGAGATGACTAAGCGAATGAATTAATGAAAATGAGATAGTAGTATTGCATCCAGTTCCACTGTTCAAAATAAAATTTTTTTTTTAAACATTAAATTAATTTATAATTTTTTTTTCATTCATAAATAAGTTAACTTAATCACTTCCATAATCCGATTTATTATTTATTTATAATATTAATATTATTATTTATAAATGTTATTGTTAATAGTAATGGATTGAGAAATTTTCAAAAATTGATTGTTAGTGGAATTGATTATTCAAGGATTAAAAGCAATGCAGGAGGGACTTTACAAGGATGTTTTCAATTATGCATTCAATATGTATTTATAAATATTAAAGATTTAAAAAGTCATTAAAAAAGTTAAAATAATATTGTATTCGAATTTTTGTTTATGTTATGTGTCGAGTTAATAAAATGTGTTAGGATAGATAAAATAGTTTCAAATTGTTTATCCATTTCTATAGACGATATATATATTTATTAAATATTTAATTATTTATATAATCCTAATTTCATATAAATTTGAAAACGTAGTACAAGAATGGGAAGTTCTGCATCTCGTGAACCAATACGACGACAACCCGTATTCGGCCAAATTATGCATACAGAACCAATACCAGATTTTCAACAACGCATGAAAATTTATGAAGATATGGCTAAATTTCATGGAAAAGATAGAGGTAATGGTTCGAATAACAATGGTGCCGATGCTTTTGCTGGTAGTAGTAGGATGGGTGGCAGTGCAAAATCACCGGATCAACCAACATCACGTCGTCGTCAACATCATTTTAATGGACTTTTAGTACCACAAAAAGGTAGTTTTCAACGTCTTAAAGAAATAATATGGTCAGAACGTGCTAACGAATTGGAACAACAAAGACGAAATGAAGATATTGCACTTAGAGCTGCTCTTCTAAAAGAAATGTCTAAAGGGCATGGGTAAGTTATGATAAATACATATTAAATATAAAATATAAATACACAGTCATATGTATGTCATATGTAAATTCGGATTTCAATATACACAATTACGATACTAAATATTTTGAATATATTTGCAACAGAATTTACATATACATTAATAATAAAAATCTACTTAAATTAATAACAACATTCAGCTCGAATCTTATAAATTCTTTCACACACTGTGTATTATATTCAATTTGTGGCTCACGCTGCTCTGAAAAAAAAAAAAAAACCTAATTTATTTGTTAATTTTTTTCCATAGATACACCCACACACATTATTTCACTTTTTATTTAGCATTTTCTTTTTTTTTGTTTCCTTGAGGAAAATCAAGATTTTGCCTCTTCCATTCATTCTATACAAAATCAAATTTTCTTCTCAATAAAAATTTAAATATAAATTATATTTGTAAACAAACTCATTTAATTTTGATTGAATCGTATTGTTGTTGTTGTTTTGTTATTATTGCGCATATAAATGTTATATTATTATCTTTTTCATCTGTTTCGGCATAGTACGTGCGCGCTAAACGTAAAATAATTTTACATAATAGAATAATATCATAAAATAGTAATACACCCACATATACAATCGATTTTTTACATTATTAATAACTCAATTTTTATAATTATTTGTATGCACGTGCTACGTGCATATATAGTTATGTAAGAAGACCAAAGCAACTAAAACCTGGAACAATAGAATTTGAAAGTTACAACAAACCACATTTAAGGTTACCAAGAGACCGAGATATGCCAAATAAAAGAGCAGTACCATTAATAAATATGTTATCGTTAGAATCAAATAATTATGGTAACAAAATAGATTTGAATGATGATGATGGTGACAGTGTTAATAATGGTGGTGATCGTGCAGAAGAAAACTATGAGAATATAGATTATGACAATAAAAATAATAAAAATAATAATCACAATAATATAAACAATAATATTGATGATAATAATGCTGACAAATTTATTTATAATGATAATGAGAGTTCATCAGAAGATTCTGAAGCATCACAGTTATACAAACACATACCACTGCAATTATCTAAAACAAATTTCAATGGTCGATTACCAATTATGAATACAAGGCAACAAGTGGTGAGTACATTTAAAAATTATTATATTTTATTATTTTAAGTAATGTTTGGTATATGTATTTAAAATTCTATTAATAATACACATTCTCTTAAAATATAACTTTTCGAGAATACTTAATATTTTTCAGCATTAGACTTTATATCGTTTTTTTTTTTTTTTTTTTAGTATCAATACAAACCAATCAAAAGTTCATTGATATTATAATCTCAAGTATTTCAATTTCAATTCAATCGGGAATAAATAAAATTGTATACGTACGTGCAATGTATACACAGACATAAATTTAAGAGTGTAATTGATTTGAAAATTCTTTTTCTTAAATATACTATATACATATTCTATAGAAATATAGAATAGAGTCTTTTCCTAACTAAGTTTTTCCATATTCCAATTATATAATTGTATTATTTATCGAATTACTATACCATATATTTATATAAATACAACAAACAATTAATTAAAAATTTAGGAAAATCATCGAAAGCCATCATTTTATGGTATTGGTGGTGGTGGTGGTGGTGGTGGTGGTAGTGGTAATGGTTTAAGATCATATTTCGATGATAGAAATGGATATGTTTTGGATTTAGACGATGGCGATGATTAAAATAAAATTACACGCATAAATTACATTTATATATGAATAATACTGCGAAACATTTCAATTATAAGTAATATAAATTATACATAAATGATGATAATATTCATTTATAACGCTTTTTTAATAATTCAGAAAAAATGCTTTATAATACATATATATAAATATGATGGATTAGTTAATGTATTTTGAAACAATCATTATTTAAAACCACCAAAAACCGAATTAAGGTATAAAAAAAAATTTATAATATAATAAAATAGAAAATTTAAATATTAAGTAAATTGCCGAAGGTGATATATAAAAAATACCTTAAGACATATTTTAGTATATAAAGATAAGAAAGATAATCTTTATATATACTTATATTTTCTGCTTTGCAAAATAAATATTCTTTTTATATAATATGTATATAAAGTAAATTTACTTATACGCATATTTATATATATATAGGAAGTATATATATTTTACAAATTATATGAAAATTAAAAATATATCATTTTAACTATACAATAAATATACAATATACAGTTTATATTAAAAGAATACAAAATTAATATTAATATCCAATTATTAACTATATATATTTGTATAGAAAAAAAATTAAAATAACAACAGGAAATTATTTAAAAACTTATGAAAAAACAAAATTATAAAAAGTATACGCACAAATATTTGTTTACCTTAATATTTGTTACATTATGTTTTTACCATATTAATTTTATTTTCGATATATGCTGAATAATTATTAGAATTTAATATTCTAAATTATTTTTACTATAAAAATTCGATCTCATAAAATTAATATTTAGATAACTATATAACAATATCAATAAAATCTGAAAGCAATAGATTTGTGTCACTTATCATCTGAAATTATACATTAAACAACCTTATATAGAGATATACAAATTTAACTTCCATTTGCAAAGCTTAAGTTAATTTTAATTTGATATTACAATTCATTAGAAAAAAAAAACGATAGCAATCACATCTATACGATACGATCATTCAAAACAATAATACATTAAAATTTTCATATTTAATATTACAATTATTATTAAATGTTAATTTCTGTTAATTAGCATATGACCAAAAACAATTACTATATTTAATGGCATATATATATATATATATTGTAAACTTTTAGTGTAAAAACCAAAAAATAAATTCGTTTCTATATTTAGTAAATACCCTAATTATTGTTTTGTTTTTATACATATTATATAATGCAATGTTTTATTACAAAACATTATATTTAGATACATAAAATATTTCTTGTTTATGAATCGTTTATTCATATATTATAATTATATATGGTTATTTATAAGAGGTATAAAGGATTATTATCTTTCCACTTGAAATTTATATAATGTATAAACGTTTACATTATATCAAAAAATAATATATATATATTTATTTTTTTTTTTTTTTGCTCATCTCAACTAAGGATTTATATATAAAAAAAAAAATAAAGGACTTAAACCCATAGTTGCTTATGTGTATAACTTAAAAACATTTATATATATATATATATATATATTACATGAAATATATTCAATATAAAATAACTTTAAAAACACACATAATAACATATCTTTAGTATAACATAGAGAGTTACAGAATTTATATATTTTATATATATATATATAGAAATAAATCCCACTCACAAATATGTTCTTTACATTTATGTATTTTCATTCCGATTATATTATATTTTAACTATATAAATATGTAATATATCACATGGTATATATATATGTATATAATAAAATAACATACATATTTTGATAAATATATAAAATATAATATATAAATATATAACCATCATAAAATATACGTTCATATATCGAATGTGATGTGATATATATATATATACAATATAACAATTTCATTGAAACTTATGTAAATTATTGATTTTAGAATTACAATAAACCTATGGTGAGAAATATATTTTGTATACCACATCAATATTCTTATCATTTATTTACATTGTCTATATATACCATATGCAGCAAAACGAATATAATGTATACCACCTACTATTTATTATACAAATATTATATATAAAAAAAATAATAACAACTGTTCTTCAAGAATCGGAAGTTAATATATTTTCTTTAATACTTTAATTTTTCTACATCTTATGGTCTATCAATCAATAGAAGTATGGTACTAAAATTTGTACACATATATATATATATATATATACAATACCTATATATATAGATCTCTATATCAATAATAAATGAGAAAATATATATAAGATATTTGTATAAGGAAAACCAAAATATAATTATAAATTATAAAGATAGATGATATACACAGCTAATAATATCTTTATATACTTAAGAGGTAAATTAAATGTGAAGATTAACAATATAATGTACACACAGTTTGAAAACACTAACCTATAACTAAATAAACATTATACTATATATTATAATCTAGTAATCTACCTATACTATACTATATAAAAAGATATTAGATTTTCTTTTCTTTCGTATAAACTTTATTGAAAAACGATTTTCATATATATACTTATTATTATTAAGTATATATGAATATTAAAGTGCTATACACACACACACACACACACACAAAATATGTATTAAAAGAAAACTTTTAATATTCACAATATTATCAAATAACACAGACAAAAAGAAAAATTTTCATATTGTTAATATCACAAACAAACAATATAATAATATAACAATCAATTTAACCCTATATGGAATATAAATAGTAAGTTTTTATAAAAACTGTAAGATTTCTAACTTTAATGTATGGTTTTTCAGTCGGAGCGTAATCTTCTTCTTATAACTAATCGTTATATGTGTTAAGCTTAACCACATGATATTAGTTTGCTCAATTTTTGCAGTACAATTTTAAATGGAGCTGTACTAATTTAATAAAAAATCTGACGTAAAAAATTCATTGGCGAGTTGAAAAAATGCGTTTATGACATACGTTTTTTTTTTTAATTCAATAATAATCATTTATCTAAAATTAAAAATTCGATAGCAAATACTAAATAAAATATTATTTTTTTAAATAATATAATTTTTTAATATTAAATACAAAAAATATAATATTATTTTTTGTTAATAATTTTTTCGTTTTATATTTTTCGTAAATAATTTTGGAAACAAAAACACTCAATTTTTCTAATGAAATTTATCAAAAATTATATAGACAGTGTCACAGTTTATACTCGTGCTGTATAAAACAAAAGTTATGTGCGTCAAAGCACTTATTATTATTATTACTTGGGTGCAGAGCTTAAATTCGCACTGAAAGAAAATTTTACTATTTCTATTTTTATATATGAAAGATTTATATAAAATGAAAATAATGTATAGAGAAAAATGCATTTCAAATAAGTATAATTTCAAAATGTTAAGAATAAAATTCCAATTTTACGTCGAATAAATAAGTATTGTTCACAAATTCTTAATTTCATTTATATAATAACGCGTTAAGGGTTAATTTCAACATAATCTATTTATAAATATATATTGGAAAAATACAATTTTATATCTGTTTACACTATGCGTTAACTGCATACATATATATATTTATAGTACATAGACAATAGACGTCTATACGTGTTTTGAGTATAAATATAGATTTTCAACACACTATAAATATACACTTCTTTTTTCTTACTTTTTATTATTATTATTATTAACTTGTTTCTTATATTATTTATTAAACAATTTCTTTCATATATATATATATATATAAAAAAATCATCATCAATTTATCAAATAAAAACTGTGATATTGTTAAGAAATATTAAATAGATACTTATCTTGTCTTTAATGTATACAATACACCTACATATATATATATAGTACATATACATATAATGTATATATATATATAGTATAAAGTATATAAGCTTAAGAAAACATTTTCTTATGTATATAACATAATATTTCCCTTATATATATTTTCACATTAATAACATAAAAAACTGTTTGGAATAAAATTGATTTCCTGAATTTTTTAAAATATACGATAGATATATTGTATATATAGGAGAGCTTCATATAATAATAAAAATAAATCTATTTTTATATATATATGTACAGTATAAATATATGTATACATTCCCACCCTCACACAACACAACACCAAACAAAAAAAAACAAAAAACCATTATGAAAGCAAAAATTCCTTTCATCTGTTGATGGCATTTTTCCAAGGTATACCTACATATTATATTCATTCAATATATATACAATAAAATTATGTTTAACGAATAATTTTTTATTGTTATAGCCCATTCAGTAAAACGCATATTTGTTTTATATTTATATATATATTTTGAAAATGTATTGTACCAAGCACTCTTCACGTCATAATAATTTTTATGCTAATATAAAACATAATTTACATTGATTTTAAATTAAATTTTTTATTTTATATATAATAGTTTTTGACATCTATATATAATATTCTATATTATTCTTTGTATAATATATTTAAAGTTATATCTTCAATAATAATTGTGTAAATGTCGACGTGAAGGTGGCACACTTATTTTGATATTATTAAATTTTAAGGATTATCACACATATACTAACCATAAAATATCCCACATTATATAAATAATACATATATTTATAAGAACAATTGATAGATAAATATTTATTACGGTGCCATTTAAATGTATATTATTATACGAATACTCTGCGGCAGCAATACAATAAATAAATAAATAAATAAATAAATTAAATAGAATAAATAAAGGTAAAAAAACAAAAATGTATGTACGTAGGCAGAGTAATGTTCTGTAGAAATAATTCGTTTGTTATGTGCGTAAAAGATTAAAGTGAGAAACAATTTCATTAAAATTTCGTCATATATATAATATGTTAGTTTTGATATTAAAATAAACTTTTCATTTTCTGAAAATTATTTTAGAGTTTTAAGGCTGGAAATTCTCTAAAATTTTATTTAATTTGTATTTATATATAACAAGAATTAAATATATATATATGGAAAGTTTTTTATATAAAATTAATTTTTTATTCTCTTTTGAAAATATTTATTTTTATAATAAAAAATTGTTTTTCAAATGTTTCCAAAATATATATATAAATATATATATAATATAAAAAATGAAAATACTTTTAAATACTTTTTTTATTAAATGGATAAAAATAAATAAGTAAAATTCACTTTATTTTATATGGGAAGCCATATGAAAAGAATAATATATCGCATAAATATAGCGCAACAAAAGTGTGTGTGTGGGTAAAACGCAACACAGTTAAACATTAGAAGTAAAACATGTAATATATTTTTTTGTTAATATAATTTTCAATTTTTTTTCTTTCATTACATCCATTGTACATGCATTATTCGAATATAATCACAAAAGAAATATGTATAATACAAAACGAATATTTTTTTGATATATAGGAAATTGAGAAACCTAATTTATTTTTTTAAATTCATATAAAATATCACCTACACATCATAAAAAAAAAACAAAAAAAAAACTATATCCCGATACACAAAACAAAACACCATCATACGCGTCACAACACTGAAGAGAAACAAATAATAAATACTTGGGCTGGTATATATATGTCTTTTCAAAAACTTTGCAGGCGGCATTATGTATATTTCATATTTTTGTCTAGATATTCTCCGAAGAATATTTGTTAGAAAATATTCGCCTATATACAAATATGGTTTATTATCATTTACGCTTAAAATATTATTACTACAAAATATTTGATAAGGGTGCAAAAAATAATAGCAGAATAAAAGTAACAAAGAGAATATAAATGTGTGGGTGGACGAATATGATAAAAAAAAAAATACTATTTTTAAAAGGTTTCGTTTACTATATACGCGTCTTTTTTCTGTTACACTTTATACATATATTATATAGAACAAATAATTATATATATATATACGACGCATTGTAATTTAAAGGTACATAAAAGCATAATGCGATTAGCGAGTTCAGTACAATTTATGAAATGTTGTATAAAAATTGCATATAACTGCATCAAAAGAATTAATATTTATTAAAGATAATCATGTAAATTATAAAATTACATGTCTTGCCAGAATAAAATTCAAGAAGTTCAAGAAACTATATGGCAATGAGAGCTTCAAGAGCTTCAATACTATATATATAATATTTTTATTACATAATCATTAAAAATAAACCACAAAATAAAGTATATATAGACTCAAATCAAAAAAACAATAACTCTAATTCATTTTTAAACAATATAGTTATTGTCAGTAATATAATATACAAATATATATTAATTTAAAAGTTACAATATATTATAAATATAGCAAAACCGTTTGCCAAAGTTCATTGTGTATATGGCATTTAATATTTATTTTTAACATTAAACTATTTACATAGAAACATATAATTTTCCGATACAGAAATATTCTCGGAAAAAATATCAAGAATTTTATTTAACAAAAAAAAAAAAAAAAAATTCCAATCGCAGCGGCGGTGGCTCCTGAAAATTATTTTATGTTACCCTATAAAAAGATGCTGTAGTTTTGAAGGCGTATAAAAATATAAAAATTACTAACTTATAAAAATTTAATTTAATCGATACTAAATTTTCACGAACATTGACTTTTCTAAAATTAAGATTTTACAAATTTCATGTCAAATATAATTTAACAATTTCCGCCTTCGATATTGTACATTTTAATAAATTTCCAATGTGTTTTTTCACAGCACAAAGAGATCATTAAAATTGCTACATGGGTTCAAAAATTGATTTTGCAATCTATGTAATTAAATTTATGTGCCAGTATCACATTATTTTTTTGATTATTTTCACAAACCATCCAATGGCAAATTATTAACTATATATTTTCTAAACGTGTGAATTAATTTTAAAAAATTTTCGTCTGTGAAAAATTAGAAAATTTATTTAATTTGAAAAGTGTGAAAGAAAATTTTGGAAAATTTAAAAAAAAATCCAAGTAATCTATAAGAAAATTGGGAAAATCGTTAATTATGGTGATATTCCAGAAAATTTAGTATATATATTTTTTTTTCTCAAAAATCGGTAAATTTTATATGTGAGCTTTCATTCAATATAATATCATTGTATTAACCGTTTGAGTGCGAATCGTCGAATTACGAATAGGTAATGTGCAAAAATTGCATAGCACTCAAACGGTTAATATAATTTTAATAATTTCTCAGGAGCCACACCGCCACCACTGACACACACACACACACACACAACAAATGGACAAACAAAATATGAACATAATTTTCTTTACAGAATAAAAACAATATAACAACTACACAACAAATACAGACATTTAAAGTATATAAATACATATATATATATATTTTATATATGTAAAAGTAATATATAACAACAATAATACGATGGTTTTACGTCTAAAATACTTATTGCAAATAATGAAAAAAAAAAAAAAACAGAACAAAAAGGAAAGAAATGCTTTTACCTTTTATTATTATTTATATTTTCTATATATACTTTATTTACGTTAATCGTAAAAATATAGAAAATATAAATAAGAATGAATTGTAAAATTTTCTTTTATTTATATATTTATAAGGATAAGGAAACGAATCGTATTTATAACCTTTCATAATCAATACTGGCTGTATTATAAGTGAGTGATTATATATAACCTATTAATAAAATATCAAGCTATATATATATATATAATATAAATAATATCACATATCAATTTCAACCTATATGCATATATAAATAAATATATGTGTGTGTGTTTATATATACGCCTTTTATAGATTTAAATTTAGATATATTATTATAATAAAACCTTTCTTCCTTTCATTTTCTTTTAATACACACACACACACACATATATATATATATTATTTATATATAAATAAATAGTACATATATAGATTAAAATTAGATATCCATTTGTGTATAACAAAATTATACATAATATAAGATTTTGTATATAACATAATTTTTCAAATGACAAATTTTTTATCTTTACGTATAATAATCTAAACTAAATTGTTATATTTATAGATAATCTGTAAATTTAAATAATAACTATATATAATATAACTACACAGTGTTATACAGTTCTTGTCTTGTCTCTTGTCTAATTATACGTTATTCTATTCTATAACTTCAACTCTATTTAATAAACATAATAAATATGAAATTGTTTTTCACTTCATTCATGCAACGGAAAATATATATATATCATTTAAAAATATGTGTCCTTTATGTTTTAAAGAAAATTATTATTATATTGTTGGAAATAAAAGAAAATTATCATTATCACAATAAATTAACATATTATTCTTTCTATAAAACATATCATTTACATATATACTTATACAATAATATATAATAATTATATATCACTATATAAGGATTTTATATAGAATAAATAGCTATAAAAATTATCATTTTTTCCAATGAATTTCAAATATTAAAAGCTAAATTGTGTGTATACTTTTTATAATATAAATAATAAATAATAAAAATGAAAATAAAATAAAATCATATGACAATAAAATGACAATAATAATATAAATAATGAATGACAATAATTGTTTTTTTTTTTTTTTATTTTAAATTAAAAGAAATATGTCAAATATAATGTCTCGGTCTTGAAATTATATTCTATATGTAGACTAAAAAAAAATATAAATAAAAAAAATATACCTTTAACAGAATTTAAATTTTAAAAAAAAATATTAGTTTACTAAAATGTAAAAATAAATTTGAAAAAAAATGGTCTATTAAAAATAAATAAAAAAAAATATTGATAATCATTTATTAAATATATATGTAGTATTTTAATACTATTATATTAATTATAATATCAGACTGAAAAATTTGAAGATGTAATAATATCAATGTTATATTTCATTTTATGGGAAAAAAAAAACCAAAAATGCCAAAAATATATACTGTATCATATCTTGACTCTATCTATCTATCTATCAATCTATCTATCTATCTATAGTTTAATAATATATAATTTTGACATATTTTAAAAATGCTTAATTATATAATAATATTTCTATATATACCCAATGCAATTACTAATTAAAAACAAAAAAAAAAAACCATACAAATTATAGTGAAATTTGTTAATTAGAAAATATTGTTACTATAATTAAATATTATATAAATTTGAAAACTATAATAATTCTTTTTTATTTTTTTTTTGATTATATTTTAATTTAAAAAATAAAATAATTACTAAAAATTTTGTCAGGAAAAGAAGGCAGCTATATATATATAAAATTAAAGAAAAAAGAAACTATATTATACATATTATAAATTAAAACTGAATAAATAAAATATTTATATATATTTATTATTGATAATTTAATTTAAATGAATAACTTTTTTATTATTCTATCTAACTCTCTATATATATATATATATTGTAATATACACACGCATTTATTATATATTGTATGTATATGCTTTTTTTAATAACATAATAGACAATATTTATATTAATATTCACAGTAAAAGTATAATGAATTGAATTCTAATACCGATGTTGTTATTCTTTTGACAAAAATAAAAAAAAAACCAGTACAATAAAATAACACTGAAAACTGGAAAATTAAAGATTATTATATTATCTGCCTCAAAAATTCTGTTATTTTAACATTTCATAAAAGATAAGTCTTTATTAAGTTTATTTCGTAAAATTCGCAGAAAAATTAAATTCTTATTTATTATTGTATATTATAAACATATAGCGTTTTATATGATTTCATAAAAAAAAACTGATTATAAAAGAATAACAAAATCGATAGAATTCAGACCATTATTATAATTAGTATAGCATTTTTATTATAATATAAGTTTCCTTCTTTGTTTTTCTTATTTTATATCCAAATTAAAATTTGCAATCAACGATATAATTTTATAATTTATCTATTAAAAAAATTTCTATATAGAATTCGGAATAATTAAATAAAAACATCAATAATAAATGTATAATTATTAGAAAATTATGGAAATTATTAATTAAAAAAAAAACAACCCTGCCCATTGCACGATAAAAAAAAAATCTGCATTTCTAATATTTTTAAAGATAGATGAATAAATATTGTATATATTTTCCAAAGAAAATCGATTTTTTCAATTGTAAAACACCGGTATAAGTTATTTTGTGAAGCGGTTATTATTTTCACTATATATGTGGCACATATGCGTGTCTAATGTTAATAGTACACATATTACTATATAATATATATATATATATATAGAAAAAACAGTCATATAGAAAATTTGGAAAAAAAAATGCATGACAAACAAGTTAAATTTGTACCACATTGTGTGTGGAGAATTAACGGACGAGTTATATATAGGAAAATTACAAATTAAAGGATCAAGGGAATTTCTCATAAAAATAATTATCCATAATATGTGAAATAATAAGAGCTGACGATTGAAAGTATTTTATTCTGGTTATACTGGATTTTATATATTGTAGTTTCATTACCGAATTTTAATATAAAAGTTGCTATGAGAATACAACATCAATGGTAAATATTACCAACACACTATAACTTATAAGTTTAAAATCTACTTGTGATGATAATTAGGTACATATATATATATATATATATATATAGTGTACCTTGAGAAATATCATAACATATTGATTCCAAAAATGAACAAAAAACGTATGTTTCGTCTTCGGATTTAATAGTAGTAGTAGTAGTAGCAGTAGTGGTACTGTCATAAATTCACTTCTAAAAATGTTTAAAATTTATTAGTAAACTCTTCAATTGAAAATTACAAGATGATCGAATATTCCACATATAAAAATTATTATCTTAAAGTATCCTAGAATAATTTTACTAATAATACCCTATAGATAATAAATATTTGTATGAATGACAGAGATCTGACAAAAAAAATTACATTTTCTACTATGCATACATGATAGATGTTACACGTGTGGTTTCGTATCATAAAAATTATTTTATATGATAAATAACAAAAAAAAAGGACAGACCATTTGTTCGTATATAATGGAGATTTCGCTGTATACAATATACATATTCTATATATTAATTATTATACGTTTTTTAATGCAAAAAGTCCTATATCGTACGTATAGAAAAAACATATATCTCATTTATTAACTTCAAAATTAAAATAAATGAGATATTTTTTTGAGATAACAAACTCATCTATATAAATAATAAATATTTCTATATAGATCTCATTATAGATAAATTAATTATTATTATTATTATGTAAATTTATATAAAATAACTTAATTTAAATATTTTCATCCAATATTATATTCGTATATATAAAAAAAAATAAAATAAGCATTCCTAAATAGCAGTACAAGTTATTTAATGGAAAACCAAATTTTCATATTTTTTTTATTTTTCTTATGTAAAAAAGGACATATATTATTATTAACTCAAAAACATAATTTCAATATATGTGATAAGCGGTTATGTATAGAGAGAAAAATAAAAGTTATAACTAATACTAAACGTTATATAGGTATTATATATAACCAATAACATGAGTACAACAACAACAACAAATAATAATAATATTCAAAACTAATAACAAAACATGTCAGATAATCATCAAAATCAGTATTATAATATAAATTTATATATACGTACAATATATTGTCATTGTCATCTAACATATTTTAGAATTTTGTTAACGGTGGTATAATATATTGAGACAGATATTTTCGATATAAAAAGATGAATAACACCCCCGCATACGCATACACCCACACAAAACTACTATAATATTTCAATTCATTTTTTTTTTCTTTCGTCGTCGTGTATCTAATATATATATATTTATGTGTGTGGCTTTATGTAAAATATATTGTGTCGTAAAATATATATATATATATTATATATAGGTACACACGTAAGTTGTGTAAAATGTCCTTTTTCTTCATATCATATACTCATTCACAATATAATACAATATATGTTGAAAATTCGTACAAAATAAACCAAATCTTATGTGATAAAAAAAATAAATAAAGATACCTAATATGATGTTTTTCTATTTATATATATATATATATATTACTTCCCGGCGCACACATATCCAACATATATATATATATATATTATATATACGCATTGTATATACAAATAATGTTAAGGGTTGTTTTTCTTTCCAATTTTATTTCAATTCTTTTTATTAAATATAATATATACACGCGTGTGTGTATATATTTTATATTTTGTATTAAATTCCGGTTTAAAAAATAAGATTTTCCAACTTTTGATTTTAAGATAAAAATATAAAAAATAGAAAGGAAAATTATCTATTTTCATTTATTGATAACTAATTTTATGTTTTATATATATATTTTTTTTTTGTATTGTCAAGTTAAAGTTATTTTTTTGGTAATATATTGTTATTATAGGATTTAAAAAAAAAAAAAAATAAAGGAAAAAATTTAGGATTTTAGTTTATTGAATATTTATTTTTTTCTTGTCAATTTTTCTATTAAAGAAAACAGCATTGTGCAATAAGTAGATTTTTTTTTCCGAAGAACCAATAATTCTAAATTGCATATATATATATTTTTATGTGTTATTATTATAAGTATATTTAGATTTATATTTTTTATTTAAATAACTATACAAAGTGGTGATTTTTTTTTTTTTTTTATCAATATATGAAAAATTCTATTATAATATAGTATAGAATTTGATATATATATATTCATATCTTATTTTTAAAAAATGGACAATCTTGTAAATTTATTTACTTTTTAAACTATATAGAATTTCTTTATATAAAATTCAAATAGAAAAGAAATAAATATTTTTGAAATATCATCATGATATTGAAATGTTACTTCATCGATCTGATTAATTTTTTTTTTTCCATACATAATGTGAGAAGGTTGCACCTTTCTTATTATTATTATTATTATTATAGTTTTTAAGTCAACCATTAATTTAAATTAGGATGTGAAAAATCGTACAATGCATAAATTTAATGAGAAAAATAAAGAAAAAAAAAACATAGAAAAAAAAAATTACCTTGTAAAATTCAATAAATTTAAAATGTTTCTATACAATAATTTTGTATATACAAATATTCCGTATTATTTACATTGGAAATGCGCAAACAAAAAACTTTCTAAACATTTATATATAAATAATTTTTATATATATAGAATATATTCTATTGTGTATCAAAACATGCGAAGTAATTTAATGCTTTTAACATAAATTTCAATTAAAAAAGCCCATAAAAATAAAAAAATAATTAAAATTTATAAATCTTTTACTCCTTTTTTTTTTGCAAAAAAAGAAAAAAAATATATATCACATTGTGCTGGCGTACATATTACTTATATACATATTAATATTATAAATATCATGATAAATTAATCATCATATCTTTTTGCTTATATACACAACATATATATATATATAATAAAAACATATATAACAAAGCCATAATAAAATATTTATAAAATGATCAAAAAAAGAACAAGAAAAAATCTAAACATTTTTATTTCATTAATTAATTAATTAATTAATTAATTAAATAATTAATTATATCCTATATATAAATGAATATTATATGAAAATGAAATTATTATTCTTATATACATATGTAGTAGTAGATGCAATAATAATAATAATAATTTAACTTTAACTTTGATATAATTATAATAATAATATTTTATTCAATGTGTGAAAAACAATAATATTATCAAAAAAAATTATTATATTTAAATATTGAAAAAAAAAAAAATAGTAAAAGAAAAAAATAATAATTATAGATTTGTGTTAAAATACATAAAATCGATATAATATTAATAAATATATATATTATATATAGTTAAAATAAAAATTCTATATATCATAAATTAATATTATAATTGATAAAAATTAAAAATTATTATATTAAATAAGCCTCTTTTGCTCGTCACAATAAATAAAAAATATACAATATGTTTTTTAAATACAAATAAAAATGCCAGATTATATACAAGTAAAAATAAACTATTAAATGACAATAAATGGTGCAGGTGATGTTGTATATATATATATATATTATATTTATATATCTGATATTTATACATAACGAAAACAACAATAAAATTTACTCTATATATACATATAACATATAATATATATATATATATAGGATGAAAATAGGATGTATAGTAGAAAAAAAATCGTGTATATAAAATAAGGATCTGATATATGATGGTGATGTAATGATGCAGTCAAAAAATAAAAACGAAAAATGTGACACAAAAATATTTGTATAATATACGCAAATTATCTAATTCAAAAAAAATATAGTGTATAAGTGTGTCGAGAAGAACAATTCATTAAAATTAATTAATTGGCTGAGGGGTGGTGGTGCGGAGTTGTGTAAGGCGATTAGCAACTATTATTATCATTCTCTACATACAAAATATGTTAAATGGTCACAAAAGAGTGATGGTTATATGTATATGGGTAGTCGCCAATCGTCTTACATAATTCCACCGCTGTTATACACGCGTCCTATTTTATATGTAATATTACAAATAATTATATATTATATAAATTATTAATCATAATAAAACTAAAGACAATAATTAAATTTAGAAATTAAACAAAAAAAATTAATGTTAATCCTTAATCCCATATTTTGTCAACTATATTTATACATATAATATTATTGTATTTGTATATAAAATAATTAATATTATTTATAGGTACACCCCGTACACACATATATATATATATATATAGTTATTATATTTATACAAAATATATATTAGAATCATTATATATATAATTATAATAATTAAAATAATAGTTTACTCTAATAATTTTCTGTCGGAATTCTTTTAAAATATTTATATGTTAAAATAATAAAAAATTAAATATGTATAAAAAAAAATGTAGGAAAAAAAAACAGTGAAAATGGCAACTAAAAAATTACACTTTCTGTTTTTTTTGCAAAATTGACACTTCATAATATTGTAGAATAGAATATATTCATGCAAAATATAATTATTGTTTCTATATTCACATATTATTTAAATTCATCTGAAATCTAATTACTTTAATGTATATATTATAATATAATTTATTTCCATATATTGTATTTGCAATGTGTGTGTATGTATTTAGTATATTTTATTAATCATATAATTTTTATATCACACATCACAATCAGTTGTAAAAAGAAAAAGTCAATATTGGACCATATACCATTTAGAAAGATTTTACAAATGAAAATTGGAGAGGTAAATAGAACAATCAATGATTTCTGTATATTATAATTTTATTATTGTTTTGTTGTTTATTATAATTAAGTTAGTTCATTAAAATTTCAACTTGCTGCTTATTCACAGTAGTTTTAAATATTCTTTGATGGTTTAACACCGTATTTTTTCTTCAATTTTATTTTCATAATTTGTCATAATAATTCGAGATAAATATGCATGCAGTCAATTTATATATAAAGTTGAACTACTTTTTTTTTCATGGAATCAAGTTTTTGTTTTATTTGCTGTGCGGAGACGGAACGTAGTCCAGCGTTAATTGATTGATATTCGCGTTTCGGCTGTTACAATATCGTAATGTGTAAAATGGTAAAAGTAGATTTCCGAATATGAATTCATAAATATATAGCAGCATTTGCTACATGTGTAAATTTCTCATTTCACGAAAAAACAAGCACTTTTCCCACATTTTTTTTTTTTCAATAATCTGAATTGAAACTTTCATGTTTTCGGTGTTTGTAAAATGTTTAATATTTTTTTAAAAAATAGTACTTTTGCAACTGATTGCGACGAGTGAGTATAAATAAATGTGTGTGTAAATATAAAATCATAGTCTCAGAATAATAACGTATATAGTATTAATATTTTATGTGTGTGAGATGTTTTGATTTAAATATTCTTATAAAGATTTTATTAATTATAAATATAGAGAAGAAGAAAGAATGTTATGCCGATTTTCAATTTACTGCAAAACAAATATATTTAAATTGTGTAATTTTAATAAGTCTATGATGAATATGTTAAAAATTAGAATTCAATTGAAAGAATTGTATACACACGAAAATAAAATTTAAATGAAAATTTAAAATCTTAAACTAAAGTAATGCACCGCGCGACAGTGTGCATACGCTTTTTTGTTACAAATAAAATAAAATAACATAAAAATATCTGAACAATTCGTTTTTCATATACCATAAATATATTATAAAGATTAATTAAATAAATATATATTTAAAAAAAAAATAAATAAAAATAACTAAATAAATAAAAAATCAATAATAAAATAATGAAAATCATTTTCTAGAATCATGCTTTATAAAAAAATACACGCATATAATATAGAAAAGAAATTAAATTTCCACATGATTTAATAAATTGAATAGGATATTTGTTTTGATTTCAATTTCAATAGCCCGTACATATAGAGCATTCTTTTTTTAGTCCATACATAGTATAGCATAATATTATTATTTATCATTTTTAAATGTTTATAAATATATGAATTGAAGTTCTTTTTTTCTCAAATTAATTTACCTTCAGAAAAAAAAAAAAAAAAGAAAATTAGGTTATCAAAATGATTTTCTTTTTATAAGATAAAAATAAAATTTAATCGTCTTATAATATTCTATACGAGGAAAAAATTCAATAATATAAAGAAATGTGATTTTAATCTAAAGAAAAAAAATAAAAAATAAAAATAGGAAAGAAAAACTCCGCACTGCATTCAAAATAATACATATACTACACCTACACGCAACATACACGCAGGTATTATATTCTGTGTATAAAATGTAGTAATATATATTTGATGAAATAATATCCATTACCGTATATGTAATACATTTGATTTTAAGAAATAATTTATATATAGTACCTGTAACAGGTTAGATAATACCTATAATAGGTTAGATATTTACCTTTATACACAAGCATAGAGTTTAAAAGGGTTAATTAAATCATTTCATACATTTTTCATAAATGTATATTGTATACGTGTTTTATGAATTATATATTATAAACACATAACATATGGTATGAATGCCATCCCTACATACACAAAAAAACAAATATTCATGCGATATGGTAAAGTAAAGACAAAGGTCATTATATTGGACATATATATATATACATTAAAAGGTGGTTTTTTGATGACATAAATAAAATGCGTATATATAAAATAGATTTATATCAATATAAATTCTAATCAATATTATGTGTTGCTTTTTTTTTCTATATAATATATAGATTTTATGTATACATAAAAACAAATTAAACCCCATAAAAAATAATTTCAACCCCGCCCAATCAATTATCCATTTATAATTTATATGTATATTAGATGAAGAAAAAAAAAAAACAATGTCAAATAATTATTTTAAGTTAATCATACAATAATAATAATATTAATTATAGTAAATCATTAAATATTAGAAATAATAACACATAGATTAATATAATTTGTTAGATTTTCTTTAAAACATAATAATAATTATAACATTAAAAGAAGAAAATCATTATAATTATACAATTATAATTAGAATAATAATTATAATAATTATAATAATAATAATAATAATAATAATAATAAATAATTGTATGTAGGCAGATTTATGTAAACAGAAAAAAAACTTTTAAGATTGTAATTAAAAAAAAAAAAAAAACAACTAAATAAATATTTATTATCATCAAAATAATAATAAGACACGCACGACATGACACATTTTCAAAACATATATAAAAAAAAAAACAAATATTAAAAAAATATTGAAAACCAAAAAAAAAAACAAATTGTATTATTATTAAAAACTTAAAATTTAACTAAAGAAATGAATGTCAAATGTAAAATGTTAATATTAATAAAATTTCATAAATATTAACATTGACAAAACATTAAAAACCCATCAATATCCAACCGATTAATAAATAATTATATAATTAAAATATTATAAATAAATAATAATCTTGAAATAATGTAATAAAAAAATTTGCCAGTAAGGCTAAAAAAAAAAAAAACTATTGAATTTTCATTATTTAATTTTTATGAATCGTAGAAAATTGGAAGATGTTTTACCCATATCGATTAATTTTATAGAACATAATTCTTATCACAGTATATTTTCAAATAGCATAAAAGTTAACCACTTAAAAAACAATATATCCCATCAAAACATGTTAAAAGCATGGAAACAAATACGAATATGTGTTGTGTGTGCCTTCCTCAAACAAATATGTGAACAATAGATTAACAATAATCTGGAAGCAACTAAAACTATAAACCAGTAGATTATATGTTAATATTTAATAAAACGCTGGAATAAATGAAAATTGCTCTTGTAAAGGTAAGTTATTTTGTGTGTATACAAGTATACAAATGTATAGCAAAATATTAGTTTGACAATTTTATCGTAAAATCGTAGTTTTTTTTTTTAATTTAATATTAGCATAAAATGACAAAAAAAAAAGAATTATTTTATATAAAATATTCTTCCATATCATAACAATACCAAATAAATAAACACATTTATAAATATTATTATATAAAAACATCGCATATAATTTAATTAAATAAAAGCACATATAAAATGTCACAACGGTGGTGGTGGTGGTGGTGGTATTTAATTAATTTTTGGAATTTATATAAGTAAAATAAATAATATTCGTATAATTTCATCAATTACCTACATATAAACAATGCATAACTATAGCAATCTATTTTAAATAATTTAGTAAAGTCAATAAGAAGTCAATTAATTTCTTTACCCCATCCATAAACAAAAATAAAACAATATTCAAATGTAGAAAAATTAAACATGGTAATTGCCGATGCCTAGGGAATTTAATTACATTTTTTTTAGATTATCCATTAAATTTATTACTTTTATTATAATAGGTAATAGCGGGATAGAGAGGAGGTATGAAATAATTATAAACATTAATTTATTTGAACTTCAAAATGGAATTTTTGAATAAATATACCAATACCACATTCTTATTAAGCGTAAGTCCTATCAACAAAAAAAACGAGCATATTCTAACCCATTCTAATTATTTGCGTACGAGTATACCAAAATGAGATGTCTTTTTAAATTTGAAAATTTGTTTACGTTTTATTGTAAAATTAAATGTTTACTATTAAAAATATTTCTTTAGGTTTTCGAATAATTTTTTATATAACAAAAAAATTAAAAATCAATTAGTGTGCGGTAAAAGTAAATTTAATCTCTAATCGGTTACTTGCTATAAAACCAACACAATAATTTATTGTGTCCAAATAAAGTTATATACAAACAAAATATATTAAACATTTACGAGGAGTGAATGTGAATATATAGAATAAATACTTTTACGCCCAGGAGTTTGGTAGGTATTAGATTAGTATGTGTATTATGCATATATAAAATTAATTTTAATATAATAATCGGAAAAAAAAAATGAATGACTAAAAAAAAAACTAAACTATATAAATAATACAAATATTAAATTATTCAACGATGATGACTATATATATTTTGTTTATGAATCATTTTGAATCATTCAATTAAAATATGATGTCATTCCTTTTTTTTATTATTATAATTATAGGTGTAAGTAAATAAATAATATACTAAAATATTTGATATTTAATATAAAAAGCATTTAATTTTAATAATATATATTATATATTTTTTTAAATTCAAATTCTAAATGTTCTATAGTCTGACTAGAACTAGATCATCTAACTATGTGGTGTGTTAAAATGAAAGAAACAACTAACTAACTTAACCAACCAAATGTGAATTCAAGGTCGATAGACTACAAAAATTTATTATTTAATTTCAATTTAAATATAATATTATTTTAACATATGTTATATCTTTTGTATTTACATCAAATTATTATTCTTATCAATATATATATGTTACTTTATTTTATTATCACATTGTCATTGTGTGTTTATCAAAAAAAAAAAAAAACACACCTGCCTACATATTAAAATGACTTGGTGGTAACTGCACGCGCATATTTATATGTCATAACATACATTTTATCAGTAATACAAAATTAAATTAAATGATAAATATGGATTTCACAGTGGTATACGTTATCCTTATCGCAAGTAATTGAAAATGCCGTATCGAATGTACAATATATACAATATCAAATACAATTATACTAAAATATAATGTCATATTGATAATAAAATAAATATGGTATAATAAAAAGTAATGCTATTATGACTAATAAAAATAATAATATATAATTTAATGTAAATTAAATTAAATTCGAATTTAATATTATTAAATTTTTTATTAATATTATAAGTAGAAATTGTTTTTTTTATTTTTTTGTTCATTGTAAAAATTTATAATTTCAATTTAAATTAATTGATGAATGAATAAAAAACCAAATTTGTATCTTTCCATCCATATATTGAAATAGATATTAAAATGGAATATTATAAAAATTTCACTTGACATATTTCCTAACTATAACCATACCATCATTTCAAATTATTCAAAAAAACTAAAACATAATTTGCAAAAAAATTTTATTGTCACCATAATATATTTTCTTTGGTTTTTCTTTAACTGCAAAAATAAATGCAGAATTGAAAAACTAATTTATTTTACCATATCTTTGGTAAATAATAATAATAATAATAATAATAATCTTGGAAAAAAAATATCCTTTATAAGTTTTACGTAAAAAACATTCATTTTCACTTTTGTTGTTGGCAAACTGAAAAACCATTTGAAGTTATTGTCGAAAAAAATATTAATATAAATGCTTATTTTTATATAGATTTTTAATAATTTTTTAACTTTTTTTTTCTTTCAGATAATATAGGAGCGTGTCTAAGTAAAATATATTAATAATATTATGTTTCCTTAAGGCTCTCGCCTATCAATATAATTATTATTCAATAAAATATCTGCCAAAATATAGCCTAGTTTATTGTTTACACATACTTTTCAAACATGCTTGTATTTATGAAAATCATTAAAACTGTAATATTATATATATGGAGTAAAGCTAGAGTACATGTATTGCATCAATTCGAATAATGGTACGTTAAAAATATGAATGAAATAGATAAAAAAATAGTGTCAAGGAGATTGTTATATAGTTTATTGTATGTTAAATTTATATAAATATATCTTTTATTTATTTATTATTTGAAACAAGTGATGTGGTGGTGGGTACTTAATACATATATTACCATAATAAAAATTGTCAATGTTGTATATATACAATAGTATTATGATATACCCTTACCCTTATATTCAGTTGGCGGCTACATATATATATATTTCTTTTATTATTATTTTTATTGAGGAAAAGAAGAAATTAATAATCTTTAGGGAAAAAATTGTTATACATATTATCAATTCAATTTTATTTTATTGTTGGCAACTGTGAGCGATCGACCAAAGAAATTGTTCTTAATATATATTTTGTATTACATATATTTATTAAATATATTATTATCGTTTATTTTTATTTTTTTATTTTTTTGGAGAATATCCAAAATAGATTTGATGTCATACATTTGTATTTTTTTTTGGAAAATTTCATAATATTTCTTATCTATTTATTTTATTTTTTGCTTTTTTAATATTCACATTATCATATTTTTTATTTTTTTGTCACTCATTTATTTATTTATAAATTATATAAAAAAACGATTGTTGTTGTTATGTCACTAATTAATATATATTTTAATAATATAGAAATAATTTGCAACTATGCTAATAACACATCAATTACATATTACATATATATATATATATATATATAGGAAAATAGATAAATTTATTATAAATCCGTAGGTTGTTTGAAAAGTTTTCGGTGCCCGACACATGTTAGAAACTGTATAGCCATAATTTTATATTGAAAACTTTTATTCATTTTAAAAGTATATGTAAAATTTTATTTCGGTAAATTGATTCCAACATGGAAGCACGTAGCAGTCGTTTAATATTTACTTATCAATGATTTTTTAAAAAATGGAAAAATTCGAATATGTGATTAAATTCTATATTTTGAATTCATCAAAAATTATTAAAAGTAGATTATTAAAAAAGATACATCAATTTCCCACTATAAGAAAAAAATGGACTGCACTTTTTAAATCTTATCATAGAAGATTTTCGGATGATTCGCATAAAGGTCGTCTAAAAACTGCTATAATAAACAATTAAATAATATGGTATGGATGGTTTGGATGCAACAAACATTAACACAATGCATGTGTTTACACCATTTAACGATGTCAAAATTAATAGAATCAATGTATGAATTACTCGTACGATTTGATTATTATCTGCAGTCATGTATTAATATTTTACCAGACCCTTCGGAATCAAACTGTAATGATGTTACGGCACATAGAATTATTAGAAAAACGTAAGAATGAATGTTTTTTTTAAGGAAAATTTATTGTAAAATAAAATATAAATTAAAATATTTCAGAATTGTTCAGACACGCGTTGTAACTAAATGTACAAAATCTATTGAAACATTTTTAATATTAACGCACGACTTGCGATAACGAATTTAATTTCAATTAAACCATTTCCTTGATTTTTTTTTTCTGTTTTTTTTTTAATATCATTAATCTACGTCAAACATCTATGTTAAAATATGTCGAATATATACAATATATATGCATAAATCTAATACATATATATATTATTGTCTATAAATGTTAAACAAGTGTATAAAAATAACGTCTTTTCACAAAAATTCTTTTACTTTTTATTAATGCATAAAAAAAACAGAAGTTATTACATGAAAACCATCAAATCTCTTTATATGACAATGAAGAAAAAGAAAAAGTTGACACACAAAATTTTAATGAATGTAAAATAAAGTAAAAAAAAAAAAAAAAAAAATTCAAACTTAAATATATAATAACAAATAATGGTGATAAAAATCGGATATAATCAAATATCTATAAAACGTACTGTATATATAAGCAACAGATTGATATTTCCCTATTTCGATTTCATTTTCTTTGAAATAAGAAATAAATTTAACAAAATTACATTTTCCATATATATATATAAAGGAAGAGAAAATAAATAATATATAGAAACGCGCGAATGAAGTTTATGTTTTCGTTTCGAAAATTTATGACTTGAAAAAAAAAAAAACACCAGACATTGTTACATTGTTTCTCGTTCACAAAAACAAAATAAAAAATATATATTCATAGGCACACATATTGGCATCTTCATATTAAAATAAATGAATAAATTGGAAAAACCTTTATTTCGTTTACACCACCCTCTCACAATTTCTTTAATATTACTTTATCCGCAAAAAAAAGTCTACGTTATTGTAATATTATTTATGTTTCTTATTTTCTCTGATTCTCTGCATGGCTGATGATTCTATTCACAAAATGAAAACCATATATTTTTATTTTACATTTAATTTTATTTCTATTTATTTATTTTGTTTCTTTGCAAATAATTTTATCATTTTATTATTCATTCAGATTCAACATATTCAATCAAATATTATCTCGTAGAAAAACAGATGCTAATAATATAATAAGTATAGAATTTTTATATTTTCATTTATAACATTTAGCTGTTATCAGAATAGAAATGGTGTTAATAGTTATCATATTATAAATATAAATATTATGTAATTTAGAATTGTAAAAAAATGTTATAAATATTAGAAATGTTTGTTTGAATTAGGTGTAAATTGTGAAATGTGTGACCAAATTATAAAAGCAGAAAAAAATAATAATATATTGTATATAAAATAATATAAACAAAATTTTAAATGTAAATGTTATCAGTATTATTTTTTTCGAATTTACTACAATATATATTATATATATTCGTTTTAGTGACGGTGACGGTCACTTACCCACAAAATAAATTAAAAACAATATCATATTTATCAGCGTTAATTGGATTCTCTGTACATATACAATACAGCCTAAAAAAAATTCATTATATTAACACTAGCACATATAATAATGTTATCACATTATGTGTTATCAATTGTTATAATTTCGCATACACAATGAACCTTGACCATAAACTAATATATATATAATTGAGTATATATTAATTACAAATGACTAAAATTTTTATTTAATTATATTATAAATATAACCACTCTATCACAATTCGCTTTTTAGTTTTTATCATTTATAATTTATTTATGCAAATAATAGAGATAATAATATACAGAGAAATAAAACTACGATAGTAAAGCGTTCTGCAAGGAAACGTATATTTGGAGCATTCTTATATCTTCTATATAATAATCGAGATATTCTAGTAAATAATAAAGTAACTATTGCAGCATATGCAATATTACCCACAGTCGCTGAAATCATAGTGGCTGTGGGTAAAGATATTCAAAAAGCAACTGTAAGGCTATAAACCAAATTAATGGATGCACAAACGCAGTGGCTAAATTAAGTTGAATGAGAAAAACACCCGTATACATTAACTTCACCAACAGAAGGATGAATCCCATTCAGATTATCATCAATCAGCAGGCGATTATCTACGAAAACAAAGCAAAATATCTATACGTATAACACTGGATACAAAATTTAGTTGGAAGATACAAGTTAAAAAGAAAAAAGAATAAATTAACTTCAAATTCAGAAAAATGTATTGGTTGCTTAGCAAACATTTTGAACTATCAATTCGTAATAATTTGTATAGACGGGATTATACAAATTTGGAGTTGTACCAAAAAGCGAACAACATTAGAATAATTCAAATGTGCCAGAAGAAGGTGTTACGATGCATATATATTAACATTCGCAAACGAAAGCATCTAGTGCATTTATTAAAGTCAAGTTGGTAAATTAGTCCGCATGGGACTGGATATAAAAATTTAATAATTAAATAAGTATTAAACAAAAATTGGCTAAAATATTAATTTCATTTAATAGAAAAAAAATAAATAAAAAATGTTTAATGTTTTACAGACGTTCGTGATGACCTTATGACTAACTCCACATGCCAGCCTAATTATTTACATATAAATTCATATTAGAGAAACGCTAATAAAAAATTAAATAAATAATTATTTTGATTTCCAATAAGTTATACAAAATAACATGTCATGGTCATGGCTGTATTTGTATTCGCAGTATAACTCTATATGTGAAATCAGTGAATGGAAAATTAGCAAAAGAAAAACATATTTGTATACAATCCGATTAAGAATTGTTTCTTAAAATGTATTAACTAATAAAGCAATTATGCGTTTTGTACGTGCATAAATATATGTTTGACTAGAAATCTAATGAATTATTAAAACTAATAATAATGAGTGTACAACGGAACATATATGTTTTGACCGAAAGGGTTAAAATAAAAGTGAAATTACTGCGTGTTTTATTATTAAATAAATAGAAACCATATATCTATCGTTTCAATATAATAAATATGATTATAAGTTAACATTGCATTGATTTTTTTATTTTTATAGACAGTATATAAAAAATTCTTGCACATTAATTATGAATTTTGAAAATTATAGTAATATCAAAAAGCGATACAAAATAAATTATTTACAAATAAGGTTAAAAATATACAAGTAATATAAAGTAGATTTATTATTTATTAAAGTATTATATTTTTCGTTGGTTGCATGAAAGGATTAAAATAATGTCCCAATCACAAATATTATGAAAATTGTAGGAATAATTACATAAAAATAAAAATGACTGATGTTAACAATAAGATATAATAAAAAATCAAAGTCTATGTATTAAATAATTTTAGCTTTAGACACCCTTCAACATACACAACAAATCAATCAAAAATAATATCAAATAATTAACTAATATCTATTTTTAGTATTCAAATAAAATTGAATGAAAATTGAGTGTTGCAATTAAATTAAATGAAATCATTTTTCTTTTTTTTTTGTTTATGTTTATTGTAATTTAGCGATGAGCAAAATAGAAATACAATAACAAATTTGTTTCTTTTACATGAAAATAAATACTTAAATGATGTGTTTTCTTTTTATAGTGCATATTCTACGAGTACGAGTACATTTATGTTAAAATATCATGACTAAACGACATTTTTTTCATTACGATAAAATTTATAAAGTTAGCAGCGCGTGTTCATTATTTAATCATTCTATCAATAACAATTTAATTGCAAACAATCATAAAATGTTATAAAATTATTATATAAATAATTTTGTATCAATGTATGAGTAATTTAAATTCATTCAATTTATTTAAGAATATAATGTTTATATATAAATCTTACAAAAAAAAAAAAATGATATAGTACTTCGAAAATGTTCAAACACGCGTGAATTGAATACTAATGTTAATTTCCTACAATTAACAGATGTATACAAATAGAAAAGATTTAATTCAGATAGAAATAAAATTCAATTGGAAAATGTTTCGTATATTGGTTTTATACATTCACGAAATAAATGACATCATAATTTTTATGAAATTAAATGTTATATTAATTTATCGTGGATTATAAACTAATCTAATTTTACAATTAACTACAATATGCATAAGTTGTTATTTTTTTTTGTAGATTTGTGAAACATAGATTTCAAGTGGGAAGACTTAAAATGGATTTGAATGAGACGCTATTTTAAAGGAATTATTTTGTATATTACTTAAGTTAAACAATCAACGTAAACCATCATCATCAAAGTATTTCGATGAAAAGAGTAATTTCTCATTTAAATTGTGCTTGGAATATTAATAACATATAAATAGGGAATTAATGTGAGAATGTTAAGATTGGCAGAACATCAACTTATTAACTAATTATAATAACTTTCACACTAACATATATGACAATTGAAAAGAATTTTCAAATTAATCATTTAAAAACATAATTTCAGCTAAACTGTAATTGATTCTTTAGTTAAATTTTTCAACAATAATTGTTAATAGATATAATGTATTTGTTTATTTATTAGTTATTCTGTAATTTTATGAGTCTCTAGATGATTTCAATAGAATCACATTGATGAGACATTGCTTTATTGTTGTGTGTAAATAATATTAAATAATTTCACACATAAGTAGGTATGTATGCATTTTAATTAACACTTTTATAAAATACGACGCTTTTTTTACATAATTTTTTATCATAATAAATTTATCGTGATACATAGTATTTATTCTAATCTATATCCATGTGAACTTTAAATTTTTATTTCACACATTAGCAAATTAAATATATACTAAAAAAAAAGGCAACATATAAATTATTATCGTTTTATATTATTAATTAAATAAACAAAATAATGAAATAATGAATAATATAATAATGTTTACTCACGGATCACGTAATAATGGTGCAATTTTATAAATACAATCCATAAATGTTTCATCTAAACCCCATAAACATGGTTTTAATGCTTGACTATTTACATTTAATATACGAAATAGTACACATAAAATTACTGCTATTGCTGTTAAAAATGCTGTTGACATTGTAAATAATGTATTTGTAACTTTATTGTCCAAAATATATTCGACCTTTGTAAATAATTGAAAAATATATTGTAAACTGTAGAGAACATCAATTTGTGTTTTGATCATGTGTTTGGGTGTAGTGGTTGGAATGTAAAAGGAAACAATTTTGTTAATTATTTGACAATCGTACCGATTGTAAAATGATAACAGTAACAAAGCAACAGAACTGTTTCAATTAGGGTAATGTTTTTTTTTATTTGCGGTAATGCAACTATCATATGATAATTTTTATTAATTATTGTTATTATATATATATATATATATATAGTTTTTATAATAAAATACACACACACAGATTTCCAAACACCACCAGTTGTTGTTATTGTTAGTTGATTTATGATATTTGATACAAAAATATATTTAATATAAAATTATAAAATAAAAGTATGGTTAAGAGTTGACAATTTTTTAGCCAAACTAAACTTTGTTAATAATTGATGGAAAATTTACATGGAGAAAATTAAATTATTGTTTTTGTTTTTGTTTTTGTCAAACTGCCAGCCAACCATCAACACTATAAAAACTATTATTTGTATTATATTGAAATTTTTCCTTTTTTTTTTTTTAAATGATTACTAATTAAAAATTTTCCATTAAATTAAATACTAAACATCATAAAAAAATAAAAATGAAACACAAATTTTATATATAAAAAAAAAACAACTAATCAAAATAAAAAACCAATTATTTATTTCTTTTGTTTCATTTACCACCCGATTTCATGGAAATACTAAACTTTTCTGATTGATTTCTTTTATAAATACTTTTTTGTTTGAGTAAATTAATTATTTATTTATATTTTCACTGTATTGTTGGTTTATGTTGATGGAAAAATTAATATACAATATACAAACAAACAAAACTAAAAATTATTTATCATATGTTAAATAATTTTGTACTTATTTTTATTATACATTTTTATTTTCTGTTTGTGTTGTATATTTTCTTTTTTTTTTATATATTTTATTTTTGTTTTTTTTTTTTTGTTCACGTTGTCACATAAATATTTATACATTGTCAAACAGTCATATTTTGTTTTGATCGTGTCACACACACTGTGCAAATTTACACTTTTTCCATATTGCATTTATAAAGATTATGTGAAAAAAAAATACCACCAACAACATTTGATAGGATTTATTTTGAAAATAAAAATCACTTGGTTTGTCTATCAAATTTGATAAAATTACATTTGTATAAATGGTATAAATTTACAGTCTTTAGAGAAAAACTTGTGCATTATACCATTTATATATTAATGTATATTTTAGTTAATTGTATAAAATTATATTTACTTTTAAATTTAAAAAAAATAATGTAAATGTTACATGGAATTGATCTAATTTTTAAACTAAACTATAATAAATATTAAATTTACTTTCTTTATGAATTATTATATGTTATATATAATGAAAAATTAAATACGTATATCACCTAAAAACTAATGTCTGTGTGTGGTCTGAAATATTGTTCTTAAAAATTGCTATATATTTTCTTTTTTAATAATAAATAATATACAAATAATTAATCGTCTGAATAGTAAACGAATGTGTATGATGAATAAAATTTCTCACCATTTATTAAAAAATTATAATAATTTAAAAGGTTCTTGTAAAATTTCATAATCGTTTTGTAAAAAATAAAATGTAAAACAAAAAAAAAAAAGACAAGTTGTTTCACTAGAAATTAAAAAAAAAAATGAACATTACACACTTTTTGTCTTTCAATATAATTAATTAAATAGTAGTTATTTAGTGGTTATATTTTATATTATTATAACCGTCATCATAATCATAATATATATGCTGTGTCTGCGGCATTGTGCGTTAAGTCAATTAATTATCTCTTTTATATGTTTTAATACAATTTTTACCAACTGTTGAAAAACATATTTACTGTTTAATTTACATACAATACAATGTTTTGTTTTAATATTTTTTAACTATTCAAACTGTATAATTATTATCACCACATTTGTTTAACCATATAAGACAGAACTATCTATATATATATATATACAATAATTACCGGTATATGATATATGGTACATAAAAATGGCATGTATATAGACATCTAGTTCCAGAAATGATTACCAATGGTAAACAACACAATCACGTAGTGATTAGGTATAAGTCGTATAGTCATCGTAGTAGTAAACAAATTCAAAATTTATATACATATATATAGGTACTTAAAACTTTAAACTATACACATCATTCAACCGGTATTTAATACCTATAGGCATAATGTTGAAAATAAATATATTTGTATATTATGCATAAACCTATTTAAGCATAATTTTTATATATACTTATTTATGAATATATTATTGTAATATGGAATGATGGCATAGGTCAAGAAGACAAAACAAGATTGTAAATATTTAATGATTTTTTTTAATTTATTTTTAGAAATGATGCATACACACACACTATGTAACGTTTTTTAATTTTATATTTTTCATTTATTAATTTAGTGGAACTCATAACAAATAGTAATAAAAATTTTAAATCGTCACCATATCCCCCATGTGATATAATTATGTAAATTGTTATCTATATGAGGTATTTCGTAAGTATAAAATGTGACAAGTCCATAGAAAAATTATAAGTGTACATAATTGTTGGGTGGTTGTGGTTAAACTTAAAGTAAACAAAAATTGTATCTCTTCACCACATTTATTTACCATCAATGTCGATTGTATCATCTTGTTAATACAAGTTTTAGTTCTATTACTTGTGAACGACCATTCAAATCGACTTGAGTATCCCCTGAATTTTCCAACATATCTATACTTGCTGACATACAGAAAGAAGTACGACTGCTGAAAAAAATTATTCTACATAAATACACAGGCACTAAGATGAAAATTTCAAAATCATGATTGTAACAGTTGTAGGAAATTAGGTAGTTGCTGATACATTTAAAAGTGTTTTATTATACGCATGCGAAACTTAGAGGGTCACGTCTGTCATCACACAGCTGGTCGGAAACAAACGCTAATGTGGAGAATTTGTACGAGTTGTGAAAACGGAAAATGGATCAGGCAGGAAAAAGAATGGGAGTCGGACCGATAAAGCATGGCGAAAAACTATTATTGTCAAGACAAAATCAGGGTACTAGAATAGAAATACTAGAGAGAAGTAAAGAAATATGTTATTATTTTATATATGCTACCATAAGGATTAACAGAAAAGTTATGATGATGATTATGCACATATGCAAATTCTTAAGAAATGCGTTCTTTTCAAATGATATTATATTATATGATGATGAGTACATATGACAAATATATAATAATAATGAATATTTGCAAAACATATACCATATATACAAATAATAATTATATGTATATTTATTATATTCTTAACTTTTTATTTTTTCAAATATACTTGTGTATAAATGATTTATATTAAAATATATAAATGGTAAATTTTAAAATTAACACTTTTTATGTATCTATATATTTTCTGTGCATATATATTATTATTTTATAGGTGTGAAGTGAAACATCTATATCTCTCCATATACGAATAATAAAATTATAAAACAGATAAAATATGAAAGGTCATATACGTACACCTAATATTGTGAATCGAATATTCTCGCTATATATGCATAGACAGACGTATAGAATAAAAAAGAAAAATTTAAATTCTAATGTGAATGCATATCTCTTGTATGTAGACAGTAAGGCTGATAAGTATCAACGCAAATGTATAGATGTATATATACATATGTAATTAATTATCTATAATATATATGTGTAGATTTGTACGAGTACAAAAATTTACAAAATTTTAGAAGAAATTTATACCATATGCTCATTCGAAGCAGAAAAATAAAATATTAAATAAATAAGTGGTAAAAATTATCTGTTTAACTAAGCGGTTCTCTAATTTCACGCAATAGCCGGCGATCTATAGTTGTAATATCATATGTGAAACTGGCTATATAAATACATTTTGATCTGATAAAAAGTTTTTTTCATTAATATGTATAAGCTGTTTTCTACACATCAACCTATTTCCTCCAGCAACCTCTCAGAACAGTTCTGTTGACCAGTTCCCATAAAAGAATGAACTCCTATATTTAAAATATAAATTAGTACACACAAACAATTGAGACATTCATATAAACGAAAATTGAAAGAATCTGATCAGGATATAGGACAAGTGTAATTTGTTTTCGCAGTGCGTGCATATTACGGCAAT
Source organism: Bibio marci (assembly GCA_910594885.2). Taxonomy (NCBI): domain Eukaryota; kingdom Metazoa; phylum Arthropoda; class Insecta; order Diptera; family Bibionidae; genus Bibio; species Bibio marci. The sequence continues at coordinate 32,180,431 of OU343117.1, read as the reverse complement.
GTTTGTTAAATCGTGGTGATATTGTTGAAATTGCCACCGGATGAATTTTATGTTCCACAATCAATGTTTATAAATTTTAATTTCGCTAATTTTCCACTATACTAATTTGGACTCCTTACTTTCAATCACATGAAAAAGAACTATTATAGTTTTGTTCGTCATCCTCGAAACTATTTACTTTAACATTTATTTTACAATGCATAATGTATTAAGTATAAATATATGTATATGGGATATAATGTATAGAGAAAAATGCCCAGTTTTCCATATAATACAAATATTTAAAAGTAAATAACTAAATATAAACTTAAAATAAATACAGATTGCAGCTGGAATGCAAGTGCCGAGGAATATGAAATATTATAAAGTAATTAAAAAATGTAGAAGAAATTAACTATATATAAATTATATTATATAAGAACATTTTATACAACAAATATATTATAAATTATAATATTTTCATATGGTATGACAAAGAATTTCTCCCTTCATACACCAAACTAAAATTATACTCTTATCATATACGATCTCGTATACATTTAAAATATATACGTATGTTTATACAATAAAAAATTACAACATTAATTCAACAAAGTGGAAAATTTATATAATTTAATATGGAGATACATAAAATAATAATATGTGTTTTATAATTTCATATTTACGTGTATATGCGGCTGTTATAATAATAATAATAATAATAATAATAATAATTATATCTCTGAATATATATGTTTAATGTTACTTTTGTATTATATTGCGATTTTTTTTTCAAAAAATTTTTCTTGTGCATAAATATTTAATAATAGAATTTATACATATTTTCATTTTCTCATCATTGCCAAGTGCATATCATATCAATCCAAAAAAAAAAATAAGTGTATGTGTATATAATGCACTACATATCAATCTATCACATCAAAACATAAACATATTTTACATAATTGTAATATATGTGTATATTATAATAGAATAATAATAAGTAGTAGTTATACATTATAGACTATAGAGTATATATAGATAAAAATTAAAAAGATATAATCTTATTCTTATTGTATAAAAGCGTAACTTTTACAACTTTATACATTTTCAAAAGGAAAACTTATATGTATCTACATATCAGAGATATTATATCTTCCAGCATAAAGTGGTATAATTTGAAAATCTTTTTTCTTTAAACAATAAGTATATATATATAGTAAATCTATAATAGTGTAATCATATAAAATATCTATATATATATATAAATATTATATGCACATATGTTCAATGAATTAAAATCAACTCTTAAATATATTATTATTATACAATGCACCTATATAGGAATAGGTATTATATTTGTATTATATACAAAAGAATAGAAAATAATAATTTTGCAGGTGTTTTATTACCAGGTGTGATGCTGATTGATTTAAAATAATTATATGTATATTTATTATAAAAAGATGAGCAATAAAAATGATGAGCTTTGTAATTTATCTATATATACATATAATTTATATTGTAGTAGTGGTTAAACAAAAATTAGTTCACTTAAATCACCATCATCAACAAAATACAATTATGTTTTAAGAAGAAAAATTAAATCGAAATCATAAATTTAATATATTTTTATTGTTCAACAAAGTCAACAATAAAAATATCTTTAGAAAATAAACTACATATATATATCTTTCGGCTATATACCGAAAGTTATCTGTGTAGATTAACCATTCAATTGATTTAAAACAAACATATAATTTTAAATTTAATTACGAATATAAATGTATCAAAGTTTTTAATGAATTTTTTATTAAGAAATTTGATGGTAATATTTATCTAGCCACTATTGTAAACGTTACGTACACATAACATATATGCGTATATACAAAAAAGATATAATAGAATTATGAACATATTGTTGTACATATATAAATAAAAAGCATATAGCACATCACAAATATGTACTTCAGAATTATGAATATATTAATATTTTTCTTATATCGTATTTTAATCAATATAGAAGAAGACCATATGTACAATAAATAGTATAGATATTCACTCAACAGATTGTAACTTTTCATATGTGCTATGCATTATTTATTGATTTCTGCATTCATCATCAAAAAAACATTATTTATGTATATATATATTGTGTCAATATATATATCATATATGTGTGTATCGTTTGTATATAGATTTTATAATAATTACAAATTCTTATAAAAATTAGTATTTGAATTTTAAGTTATATATACGTACTCATAAACTAAACCGTATTGATTGATTTTCAAAATGGGGAAACATTTCCGACCGTTAGAACACAGCTGATTCATTGTGTGGTCTCCCTAATTCCGCCGCATTGCTATATACGAGTTGATTACTTAAACATATCATTATATAGTGTACCTTAGATATCTATCTAACATATCAATCAAATTGGTAAATTACTCCGTTTATGTGTAATATGTAATAATTCACCAATTGCGGGTCTGATGTCATTATGACTTAACAGATTTTTATTAATTAATTTTTGTTATGTGTGAATTGTTCAAGTAGTTGTGTGTGTGTGTGTGTGTAAACATTGTTAATCTCTGCATCTAACAGCATATTTTCAAAGATATTCGAATTCTGTTTACATAAATTGAATGAATTATAATTCAGTTGAATGATTTTTAGTAAGAAAAATACTGAAAAATTCATTATCATGTTCATACAGTAGACCCGAACTCACAATCTTCGGATTCTTTACCACAATTTTGGTGGTTATGTTGAGACTATTATTAAATATAATTTTATTATTCACTGCAAATTGTTTCAGTTGTAAGTAACCTGACTATAACATTTCAAATAAATATATTCTTATCATATTAATATTATATATAGGTCTTTTTTGGTAGACTAACGAAAAAGTATCCAAATGATGGTCTGATTCAAAATCCAGCGAAATATTTAAATAAGTAATACTAACAATAAGTATACGATATAATAAATAAATTCATGATACAGGTGTACATTTTAAATTAGTATTTATATTAAAAATTAAAAATTATTTCAATACAATACAGAAAAAGAATACTATAATATATATTTATATATATATTCGAACACATAGACATCTATCCATAGGCATTATAATGAAAAGTAATTTAGAATTATTATATTCTTGTTAATTAAAATTTTTCTATATATTTATATAATATATGTATATGTGTTTGCATATATTAAATTGTATATAACATATATAATTTGTTATACATTTAACATTTCGTGTTATAAAAACAATAATAATTTAGAAGAACAAAAAATTGTACAATTTAAATAAATATCATCATCATTTTCACCACCACCACCACCACACACAGCACACAGAAACTATCTTCTGCTCATCATCATCGCATTAAAATATCATTCTAAACATTATATATTGTATATTATAAAATACATTCATTCATTTTTAAATGATGTGAAGAAGAGAATAAATTTATTATTTTCTTTATTTAACAAACAAGTAACTACACTCTGTATGATAATCAACAGAGCATATCTCCTCCTGATGGATTGTATATTAAATATATATTCATTGTTCGCAGAAGGAATATAAAAAAAAAAAAAAAATGAATTACTTCTTCATAGATTTTTGTATAAAATATAATAAAATTACGACACGGAATACACTTTTTTCTATCTTTTATACAAGCAGATTGCGAAGACGAACATGAAAATTTCTGTATATTAAAATATCTTAAAATTTACATGTTTCACTATTTTTTTTTTTTTTATAAATTTCTATGATTTTAATGTTTTATACATTAGTTATAAAGAACAATATGTTTTTTTGTAAGTTAATAACAATTTTTGTGACGTTATTGTTAAAATATTTAATATATACATAATATGAATATTATTATCTTATATCCTGTCTTTTGTCTTGTTACCCTCTTATATACTCTCTTATATATGTGATATCTTAAGTTTTACGTTCGATTTTTACATATTTTATAATAATTTGCGGAAAAATTAATATTCTTTGTAAAATTTAAAGTATAATATTATAAGAAAATTGTACGTATATAATTCAATTCAATTTCAGTTTAAACATTTTAAAGAAATAATTTACTGAATTAATTATAAATTATATGTTTCAATAAAATTAAAAAAACTATATAATTTTCTTTAAAATCTATAAAGTTGAAAAACTTGAAAAAATTTCATCGATAAAGTGGAACTGTTGGAAATACCAAAACAAAACAAAACGTGATCAATAGATATGACTTTGAAAAAAAATCATCAAAATTCAAAAACATACAACAGCTTTTAAGAGAAGGCAAAAAAAATAAAACTTTCATCAAATAACAAAAAACTCAAATGTCAGTCTAAAAATTAACAGCAATGGATTTAGGAATGTGTTTACATATAGGTAAAGTATGCAAACTAAGGAAACATATAAACAAATTGGTCTACAGATGAACACAGATTTGGAGAATTTACATAGAAGAAAGCACAGAATATCTACTCAAAAATTGTGGAGCAGCAGCACTTAAATGCAAAAGAATAAAATAACCTATGTGGCATATAATGATCAATCAATCATTTTTCCTAAAATCCATTAAAGAAACAGAACTGGAACTCAAAGGATGTGAATCACATACAATTACAAGGAGTTAGTGAATACAAAATAATCTTTATATTGATCGTAGTTCTAACATATAAAACTACCAAATTTAATCTTATAATCTTAATACAACTAACTATACAATATAGTTAGAAGTGTACCTGTATTAGTAATGTACTTTCTTATATATGATAAAGTATTTTATCCTATATACCATATAGTGTGTTATGTGTAAGAAGATAAAAAAACTCTAGTTTTATGTTTTGTTTTTTTTTTAAATAAATTGCTTTTTAATTTAGTTCGTCGCTCATATACTCCTCAGTCGATATAATATTTCAAAAATTATTGCTTATATTTTTTATTTATATATTATGAAAATTCTTATGTGTATCCTTTAATTTAAAAATTTAATTGAAATTGAATACTTTTTATTCGCATTATATATATTTTTTATTACCTACTGTTAAATTATTAATAAATATATTCGCATCGGACGTATATATTGTATATATCGTGTGTAATAAGGTATAATAATCATCGCACTCCATTTACAATACATTATACTATAATATATATTATTTTTTATTTTTAATTTTACATGAAAATAATGATGGCTTCTAATAGTTTGTATAATTATAATTGTGTGTATACATATGACTATATATAACTACACTGGAGGCAATATTCTTAATTTCGCATATATTATCAAGTATACATATATACATTTAACCACATATTTGTGCGTATATAAGGAACAACTTCATATATTGTTAGGTCAAATTGTTTTGAAGCAACAATATTAATATTGTGTGTTATTTAATTAAGTTTTAGTAGCCAGTCAGTCTGATTCCAAGTGGAAACTTATGGCATCTATGAAATATTAATTCTATGCATATGGTCAAATTGGTAAATTACTATGCATAGTGAGTAGGTATATAACAAATCATAAATTGATCTACAAATATCGAAATATGTTTCGTTAATTCCATTATTTTTATAGGACCACTTATATATGCAAATATATTGTTATGTACAATATTGCCTATATATATTTTTAAATAATTATTAAGAAATCACACACTATTTTTATCTGCCAACGTGTATTAAAATGTTCTGCAGTGTACACGGTAAAAAAGAATGTAAAAATAAATTAATTCCATTCCATGGTAATAAGTATAAAAAATATTATAACATTAATGCATCGCATATATATATGCAATAAGAAAACGAATTATATTATATCTTTTATATATAATTATAATATTAGATAATTATTGAAATAATAGAGTATATAAAAAATGTACATTATTTTTACATTTATGCGTAATATATTGTGTATTGTATAATTTATTAGTGGATTGCGCCCGTTTCAGTGGGTGAATTTTCATATATCATATATTTTATTTCTATATTAATAAATATACTTCTTTTTATTTACGACTATACCATTTGTAATTGTTTGATTTTCTTTTTTATTTTTGCAATGCAAACACTATATAAAATTAATATAATAATTATTGTTATTATATATTCTTACATATTCATATATATGTTATGTATATAAGAAAAGCGAATATATATAATTTATTTTTTTAAATTATAACTAAATGATTGGTCAAGTGAAAAAAAAATTATATAAAAGGAAGTTAAAAAGCATGAAAGTCAATGAACTTTTAATATATTATTTTTATATAACTTTATATTGGTATAGTATATGTATGCGATGTGATGTGGTATATTATTATTTAGAAGTTCTTTAAATTAATCTTTTATTCTTATATATAGTTAAAAGTGTATATTAGATATGTGTGTGTGTATATATGTATATAATGTAAAAGAAATGGCTTATACAATACAATTTTACAAGTTTTTTAAGTAAAAATATAATTTTGTTATATATGTTTTATATCTTTTCGACTTATGATAAACTTATAATGGAAATTCAGCTTATAGTAAATAGTTATAGGCGAGTATAGGGAAAAACCCATTGAAGAAATGATATGAAAATAACACAGAATAATATGGTTTAATAACGTATCCGAATTTATAGTGGAATATTATTATTGTGGTTAATTTGTATTTCAGTGGAATTTATCGGAAAATATTAGAGTATATGCGGTGCATTATAAATTAGACGAAATTCTATGGAGTATAGGAGTAAAAAAAAATTGTTGTTCGACGAAAAGATAAAACTTATAGTATTTATAATTAATAAATTCTAAACTATTATTGGAAAATCTTTTCACCTTTTAAAGATTATCAATTTTTTCAATTACATCTTATATAGTTTCAATGGAATTCAACGATTTTTTCCATAAAATTATATGAATTTAATCAGTTACCAATATTTTAAAGAAGACATTTGGAAAAATATAAAAGAATATCGATGTAACTGAATGTAATTTTTTATTTTTTTGTTTTCTCAAAACATCAAATTAGGAAAATCGAATATAATTTTAGAAAGCTAAATTTTAAAAATTTATTCTATATGATATTATAGATTGAAAATTGATTAAATTTTCTAATTTTCTGGAAAGTAACAAAACAAAAAAAAAAAACCTTTGAAACTAATTGAAAAAAATTGACGATACACATAAAATGCCGAACCATAATATTTGTTTATTAACTATATATAAGATGTAATTTAGTGTGGCGCAGTGATTAAACCATTCTCATGGAGGAGTTAAACAAAGAGGACATCATTTTTCATATTATTTTTCATAAAAATTACTCACTCTAAATTTGCGTTTGTTCGTTTATTTTAAAATCACAAATCAGCAAATATTGGTGTTGACCGCTATTCGAATATCAAAAATATCTCTATAAATTATACTAATTCATTCGCCACCAATATATGAATAGTTAAGTAAATAGATTAATTGGTGAATTTTATTAACCAATTCCAACGTGACTGTATAATGTTTTCGGTATAGAAGCATAAAAAAAAAGTATGCGGCATTATTGTGAGCGCAGTGAGGATCGTTTCGTTCATATTAAACCGTGATTTTATGAAAAGTAACGACACACATTGTAATTATAATATTTAAACTTTAGAATTGTTCCAAAAATCTAGAAATTTTTATATAATTCACTAATTATACATATCATTCTTCTACATTATATATACATAATATCTATATACACAATTTAATATATGTATATAGCCGATAAATACTGATTTATATATACACTTATTATATTTTATATATATGCACTTGTATACATATTTTATTTAACACCATAGAACACACCATCAAATATTTTCATTCGCAATCATTACTTAAAAAAAAAAAAACATGTTACCAACAGTTTTATTTCTATATACTATCTTCATATACTATATATATATATATATGTTTATAGGTAATGTATGTATATTTTATATATATATATATTGAATTTTTCAACCAACTGTTGTTTATTATTTTTACATATATATAAATTTATTTCTATATATACATAATTTTTCTGAACTTTATCTTATAAATACTATATTACATAAGTATATATAGAATTATATATATTATAATATTATTCATTAACATTTAACACTGCTGCAGCGAGTAAATGAACAGAAATAAAATTTAATTCTTTTTTTTTCGGTTTATCTTTTATATATATATATATTTACAATATACGAGTACATACATAAGTATTTATATTTATCATTATTGTCAGTATTATTACCGCGCGTAATATTAATACAAAAACCGCAGATAAAATATATACCTATCCTATCCTCCTATAACATATATATAAACAAAAATTTCACAACTTTAACAAATATCATTATCATCATCAAATAAAAAACGTTGAGATCTCGTTGTCATTACAGAAAAAAAAAACAAAAAACACAAAAAATGTTTGATATTCATTGCAATATAAAAAAAAAAAAAAAAAATATAAAAGAAAAAATCATTGAATTGATACAAAACTTGAAAAAGAAAAAAAAGTAACTGCAAACATTCAGAAATTTATGCTTATGTATTTTCTCATCTTTATCGCATCTACATATATATATATTTATATATATATTTTTATTTGCACGACAAAGGAAAGAGTAAATTTTACTTTATATATATAGATGTTTATGTTATTTATTTATATATATATATATATATATCTATAATATATGCCTTTTGAATTTAACATTTAACATATCATTCATGAGAGAGATGAATAAAGGAAAATGAACAAAAGTTGAAAAAAATCACTTTACTTTTTATATATATACAATACCTTAGATAGGTACACAATATATATATATATAGTTAGTTGATTGGTAAATTATAAAATTACAGTAGAAGACAACCGCATAGTTAGTTCGGTTTTATTTCCTTTCTTTCCACTTTGTTTTCATATTTTTTTACTGAATGCGCTTTTTTATTTTTTTGTTTTTTCGTTTACCATATAAATCTAATAAAATATTATATTGATTATATTTCATTGAATGAGTGAACGTGAATAATATCATACAACATAATAAATATCACATAAAACATTTTAGAAATTGAAATATATGTATATATAGCTTTAAATGCATATTGGTAAAATAATGACATTTACCATATATTTAATATATATATATATATATATAATACCGAATACGCGCGTATTAAATTATATGTTTATATATATATTAAATAAAAAATAGCATCGACTTTCAATCATCCTTTTAAAAAATTTTTATTTAAACCTTATAATGTTTCACTATATGCAGATTATTTTACATATATATGGTACATATATGTATACAGTAATATTTACGAAAGATAGAAAAGGCATTGCCACCTGTTAACATTTATACCCGATACATTTAATATATATTACAATCAATATGTACAATATATAAGTATTCGTATTATATACGTAGATATACATATAAATAAAGTATATATTATAATTAATGTTATTTTATAGAAACTGAAGTAGTATATAAAAAAGAATTATATATTAACGTTATATACACGTATATACAAATATATCTTTATATATTTATTAGCTTCAGGTAGTAGATCATTTCCTTATGTATAAGAAATAACGACATAAAAATTGTAATAAAGTAAATCAAAATAAAATTTACCTATATACAAAATTATTAATATATATTCTTATATTCTATATATTATTATTATATTATTCCTATAATGTATTTTACGTTCATGCTATGTTTACCATAAAAAATAAAATTCTTTTTTAACGAATATTTTGTATCAATATTTTTGACACAATGGTTATATGTATTTTTGTTGGTTAAAGTTTACTATAGCTTTTTCTTATATTATAAATTAAAATATAGGTAAAATATAGTAAATAAATAATTAAAATGTAATAAATAAAGGGGTACTCACCAATTCACCAAATTAGCCGCAATGGATGAGCCGCCGGTAACAGATGAATGAATATTCTGCACATTACAGTGCAGAATTTGCAATTTCATTTAACAAAAAACAAAATCGAGCCGCGACACACATTTCGTATATGGCTAAAAAGAAAAAAAAAAAGAAATAAATTATTAATAATATTATTATTATGTATTAGGTAAATTTAACTAAGTGTTGTACCAAATCAAATTAAATATATTTATTTTATTACATTTCGTTTCGAAATAAAATTTGGTACAATTTTAAACATAAAAATAAAAACAGTAACAAGAACAACAACAAGAAACAGCAACAATAAATGCTATATAAAAAATTTCTATGACCGCGGCGTCACACAGAAACAATCACATTTTTTTTTTTTTGTATATGCGCATTTAGAAAAAAATTAAAATTAAATTATTAAAAAACTAAAAATCTATACCATCTTTTCCAATAAAATTAATTTTTGAATAAATTGATAATTGTTGGGAAACAAATAAAATAAAAATAATTAAAACAATTACAATATTTAAATATTTATTAATGTATAAAATATAAAGAAATGCGAGGAGCACCACTTACCCATTAGCATTAACACAAAGAAGGGAAAAAGCAAATTACAATTTATTGTAGGCATTTTTTAAACACACACTAACTATAAACACTAAACATAATATATAGAAACGAAAACTTAAATAATATTATTAAATATTAATATTTGGTTTATAAATTTAAAATAATAGATTATCTATTTTACATTAATTATTAAATATAAAATAATTAAATGATTAATATGTAATTTCTTTTTCCCTTTTTTTTCCATTTACTACGACGTGACGACTGACACAAGAAAAACAAAAAATAGCAATAATAAAAATCGAAATTATAAATGTGACATAAAAAATTGATGACACATGAGAAATGAAAAAACAATTGAATTTATTTCGCCTATATAAGAAATTCGAATTTATTTTTTTTATTATTATCGTAATTATATTTATAATTTAACGAATTTTTAAATTTAAAAAATTGCTCTTTTTTGAAATTTATTCCAATAGATGTTGCCACTTATGTGATATTATTTAATAACAAACAAACTTTAAAATTAATTAATAATAACTTTTTATTTTATAGCTCTGCGTAGCTATTACATAAATTTATGATTTGATAAATTTTTTTCTAAAATTGTAATTGTATTAAATTTTAACGATAAGCTATATTTTTAGGTAATGGGATGAAAATAGGATTTGTTTATCTAATCGAAAAATTCAAACCGCTGTCTGCAGATATATTATGGAAATACATTTATTGTATTCTTAAAATATTTTGAAAAAATTAAAATCATATATAGAAAATTTCAAAGAAATTAGGAAAATTTATTTAAAAATGAATTCTGAACAATATATAAGTTTGTAATCCGGATAATTTCGCATTATATCATCTAAAAGTGTGTTTTCTGTCAATTTGCGACACATAAAGTTACAGTTTTTGTGTCTGATGTATGTAAAATATACATATTCATTATATAAGACGATATGAATATATGTAAAACATTGTGTACCAAGTGTATCTGTTTCTATATCCGCAATCGTTTTAACAATATACCTTTGTAAAAGTGTAATTTAAACAAATTATTTGCAATAATTGTATATAAACAACAATAGGTATAAGAAAGAAAATATTTGGTTCCATACCAACGAAATTCATAATCTATATAATTAAATTTTTACTTTATTGTATAATATGAAATTAAAATTGTATACAGTGTGTAAATGTCTATATATAGATATACAACAAAGTTAATAATATAATAATCCATAGTACGTGTTGGAATGACATATACCCAATATTTTTGTTAACATTATTTATTTCAATGCGTAACGCAACAACGCAAGCATGATATTATTAATGATTTTTTAATGACATAAATATATATGGTATAATGTTATATTTATTTTTATATATATTGTAACTATATAGTTATTTAGTATACGATGAACTATTTATTTATTATATATTAATTGTAAAATTTCAATAGAATTAAATTAGAGTTGTATAAATAAAATGACTGAAATAAATATTACTTAAAATATAAATGCCGAATTCAAATTCAAATGTTCAACAACCTGTGTTTCAACTATACATTCGCTTCTTATTACTTACAAAAGATTCTTAAAATTTGAAATATTTTCATTGGTATACATGTCAAATGTTATTTTCAATGCACAAAAGGTAATGTAAATAGATTAAAATCTCTTTAAAATCTCATTTTTAATTATAATTTCATTAAATTAAAAATCAAAAATTTAATATCTTTAATTTAACTATTTAATTTATAATAAATTGGCATTACATAGCATTAACACGCTTGATTATGTTACGGATAAATTCTTGATTGCGGTCACTATTTTCTGTCAAAAAACATAGATGCTAATGAATCAGTTGCGAATTTTTCAACATTCGAGAATCAATATAGTGAGAAAAGTAGATGAATTTTGAATATTAATTATTGTCAACATTGGAGGGGCATTGAATCATAAATGAATCATGTATTCTTTTCCAATATCGGCAACACACGTATATATTATATATAATGAATAATACACAGGTGGAATCTTGTAAGGTGATAAGTGCGACAGTCACTGGGGTGATATTCAAAAGTGAGCACCTAATTTTTTGGCCTCATGTAAGGTGATCACTTTTAAAATCACCGGAAAAGATGATTTTTATAGTGTCATTCGTATCGGTGGTGAGAAAGAAATAGATTTTGACATGTCATTTCTTTAAATTACTGCTAAAAAAAAATAAGTTTTACTAATAAATCATAGAAATATAATAAAAATCAAGATAATAAAATTAAACAATTTAAAATATTTAAATATTATATCATTATTTTTCTTTTAACACAACTATAGAATATATATCTATTGGTTATTGCCATAAGAAAATTGATAAAATATATTGCTAAGCCATACTTAAAAAAAAACGCAAGTACAAATATTTGATAAAATATAATTTTTCTTTGTTAATGTTACCGAAAAAATTGAGAAATGTATTCTTGAATATAATATGAAAAAAACTAAATATTTTCCTTTAATTTATTTTAATATTTTGCGTAGCACACCGATTCCCAACAAATAACAATGAAAGAATTTCTTTTTTCCCAAAAAAAAAAATAACCTTATACACAAAACAACACCAAAAAAAGCTATCACCCGAAAATCGTCACTTTTTGGCAATAGTCACCGGTAATATCGCCATATGCAACATTTATAATAGGTGACTGTGACTGTCACTTATCATCTTACATGATTTCAGCCCAGATTTTCAACACCTGCAATTTTCCCAATTGTGTTGTTGAATTTTGGGATATATGATTTCAACATAAGTATTCTGATATTTCATATATATGAATATTTTCGTATACACGAAAATTATTCAATTCTTAAAAAATAATTTTCGAACAAATTTTGTCATATGTAATATTAAATACACGTCCAAATGTATATAATTATATAAGTTTCTATATATGTGTGTATAAACTAAGTAAAATATTTTTAAATGATTTACCAACATATTTTTTTACCTTATATACAATACATAGAGACAATTTCATTATATAAAAATTGTATGGTTCTTTTCTTTTCTTAAATGAACACATCACAATATATATATAACCTAGGGCCGATACAATCTAATTCAATGAATTTGACAACAGAATAGAATAATATATTTATATTTGTATTATTTACTCGCATTATTATGTAATTAAATATATTTTTTATATAGATTTCACACAAAATGTACCCAAAAAAAAAAAAAGTAGGTAAAACATAATAACGCCCTCATAATTATATTGATAATAAATATGCAAAACATTTGATATATATATATATATTATTATATATTTGTATATATATATATATAGTCATTTGTAGTTTTTTGTTTTCATAATAAATCATTGATTTGAATTTTAAAATAATATATGTATAATAAAAAAATAAAAAAAATTAAATCACGATCACGCCAATAACCTCTGCGTATATATATATAGACGTAAACTTATATTTTATACCTATCTATATATATATATATTGTTTGTGAAAATCTCATAATCACGATTTTTTTTTATTCAGTCCGTCTAATATTTATATATAAGGTTGTCAACTATCTCCCTTCCGCCTTTTTGTTCTTTATTCAATGCTTTATAAAAAGTGTTACAGTAATCGGATTTAGTTCAAATATGCGCCGTTTTGTTCGATAATCTGTTTCCATCTAGACTGCAACTTCATAATACCTCCCTCGTAGAAGCCCCCCTCCTTATTTGCGAAGAACTCGGACAGCCACTTTTCACAAGCCTCTTTTGAGATCAACTTTACACCACCAAGGGCGTTCGCCATGGACAGGAACAGGTGGTAATCACTTGGCGCTATGTCCGGGCTATATGGTGGATGCGATAAAACCTCCCATCCGAGCTCCCGTAGCTTCTGACGAGTCATCAACGAAGTGTGTGGTCTGGCGTTGTCCTGGTGGAACACTACACCCTTCCTTTTGGCCAATTCTGGACGCTTCTGGTCGATCGCCTGCTTCAAGCGGTCCAGTTGTTCGCAGTAGATGGTAGAATTAAGCGTCTGGCCATATGGGAGCAGCTCATAGTGGATGATTCCCTTCCAATCCCACCAAACACACAGCAAAACCTTCCTGGCCGTCAATCCCGGCTTGGCCACTGTTTGGGACGATTCACCGGCCTGCGACCACGACCGTTTTCGCTTGATATTGTCGTATGTGATCCATTTTTCGTCGCCAGTCACCATCCGCTTCAAGAATGGGTCGAGTTCGTTCCGTTTCAGCAGCATTTCGCAAATGGAAATTCGGTCCATTAGATTTTTCACTGTTAATTCATGTGGCACCCAAACATCAAGCTTTTTTTTGTATCCAGCCTTCTGCAGATGGTTTAAAATGGTTTGGTGACTAACTCCCATCTCCTGGGCGATGTCACGAGATGCCACATGCCGGTCTAACTCGATGTATTCCATGATTTGATCGGTATTTGTCGTCACAGGTCTTCCGCCGGCTGGCTTATCCATGGTGTCGTTTTCACCGGCTCTGAATCGTCGAAACCATTCCTCCGCGGTTCGAAGTGATAGAGTACCATCCCCCAAAACACCATTAATCTCACGGAACGTTTCTCTAGCGGATTTGCCTTTAACGAAGGAAAACTTTAAAATAGCGCGAATTTCGGCGTTAGTGAACTCCATGTTTACACGTCTATAACTGTTGAACGCAATATCCAAACTAATCATACATAGCGTCGTTTTGTTTGTTATGTCAAGAGCTTTCAAATTATGTACAGTGTTGCCAGATACGAGCTCTGTAGCGCTTTGTACATAGCCGCGAAATTAAAAAGACAAAAAGGCGGAAGGGAGATATTTGACAACCTAATATATAACTAAATATTATTCCTATATTAATGTATCGTTTTTTTTTTACCTTTACCATGGAATTTTACACTATTCTATACATTATTTATTATATTATCATCAATTATATAATTTTCAACAGATAATTCTTATAATAAATTAATAACATATATACAATGTAAATCTTTTCCATCATAACTTTTATAAAACTTACAATAATACAAATGCTATCAAAATACCATATACAAAATAAAAAATAGAGATGGTGTACCGGCTAAAACCAATAAAGTTTTCCAATAAACAATAAAAGAAAAGCTAACTAACTATAAATATATGAATGAGTATCGATATGGAGTATATAAAGTCAAAAATAAAATATATATATGTATTTTTTTATTAAATACACGCATACTATTCACTATTCAAATATGGTAAATATATTTTTTTAAAAGAGGAAGTGTGGTATCTTTCGATTAACATATATATATATAAACACAATGTATATTATATACAATCAATATATTACCACCATGTAATAATTTTATTTTAATATATAAAAAATTTATATATTGTATATAATACCCATATATATATATATATATATATATTTATTCTATTATAATATTGATGTATTGTATTTAGATTATAAGAAACAAAACTAAATGAAAGACGAATGAAATACAATATTAAAAAAAAAAATAAATATATTATATACAATTTATATATGGTATACCTAAGTGTATATAAAACAATACATAATAAATATATAAGTAAATATATATAATATAAGTATATAAGTATATATGTATATATGAATGAAGAGGGGATGACTGATGATAGTAATATTATGTCATGGACAGGTAATTTTGTATATACCTGTAAACAAAATATTCAGTATTATTACATACGTAGTTTAGTTAAGTCAAATAATTTTTTAAAGAGTTGTTAACTGCAATATTATAACTTTAAAAAACGATGAAAAAACTATATATACAATTATATACAAATACATATTTAAAAATATATATATATATATAACAAAAAACAGAAAGCAAGTAACGATTAGAGTTGTTTTTTAATCATAAGTTCTATTCTACAACAACAATGTTGTTATATATATAAAAAAAAAAAAAAAAAAAACATTTTTTTTTTATGCGGTTAATAATTTTTTTAAACAAAGTCCAAAACAAAGTTAAAAAAACTATTGTGAATCAACAAGTCAGTTGAGTATTGACTTTCAATAAGTTAACACACGTTTGAAAATAGCAAAATAAAAATAAATATAAATTTAAAAGTATAAAAAATATTTTAAATTATTTATTATTATTTTTTTATTTTTTATTTTTTAATTATTGTTATATTGTGCATTTTATAAATAATTTTTTTTTTTTTCGTAATTTTTGTTACACAAACTTGCAACAACAATATATTTTGCACGCGCGCGAGCGGTTATATAGAATAAAAACTATTTTAAATTAAAAATGATGCAGTATAATTTTTTTAATTTTTTTTCTTTAATTTAATTTTAATTTTTATATTATACCTTTTTCATTTTATTTAATTTTATTTTATTTTTTTTATTATTATTAATTTACATTATTATAAAAAAAAATTTTTTTTTTCTGTAATATAAAACATAAAAGGTGAGACGTGTTTATTCAAAACAATATACGACCGTGTGTTTTTTTTTTATTATTTATTTATTTATTTATTTATTTATTCTTATATTTATTCGTTAATTTCTATATAAAACCATATGTTGTTGCATGTGTATTTAAATAAAAAAAAAAATGTTTATTTTTCATATTATATTAAATTAAAAATATATACCGCATTTATATTACTTATTCTTAAACCTATTATTGTGCGTATATATATATATATAAATAAGTAAAAATGTGTGCTTGGATCCGGAAAGAAAGGAAAAATACAAAAAAAAAAAAAAAAGCCGGGTGGTAATGTAATTAATTTTTTTTTCTTCTTATTTTAATTTTTAAGAGAAATTTTTCACTTTAAAACAGATAGACACATATTATTTTTTAGCATTTTTTAAATTAATATTAAAATTTAATTATATGGAACGAGTTGATGTATTATATTATATATACAATTTGAATCTAATATAATCCATTCTACAATTAATATTTGTAATACAATACAAAATTTTATATAATTTACAATATTCGCATCCTTTTTGGCGGGCGGGTTAACATTAACATTGAACAGATACTTTATTTAAACATTGCAATATATATTTGAATTCCATTATATGGACTTGAAATATATAATGTTTTACGATATTTGGGTATCTAGTAGATTGTTTTATGAACTATAGTCCAATTTTATAATTATTATTTAATATAGTAGAATCTCTTTTACTATTGTCTATTTAAAATTTAACTATTATAAATTAAAATTTAATTATATATTATATTAGAAACATTTTAAGCAACTATTTTTATAAATTTTGATAGATAATTTTATTTTTCCATTAAATATCAATATAGTTTAAAAATTAATTAATTATTATATAAATTTTGATTTTTTTCGTTACGACGTCGTATATATAAAAAAAATGTACGAATCTCTAACAATAAATGAACTATAACTCATAAATTTTTCAATTAATTCATTCAATTAATCACTCGGTCTAAGAACCAATAAGACGTTTTATTATACAAACAAGTATTAAATGTAATATTGGTCTGTGTTTTTGAATAAAGGTTATTGCATATTTACTGCTTATACAATTTTATTGGTATGAGTTTTTCATGAAATGCAATGTAAAAAATCGTATTTATTTTATTAATTCTAAAAAGTTATAATTAAATGAGTTTATTTTATTGTTAAAAAAATTGTAATTCAAATATAATTAATATATATATGAAATACAAATAATTTTATTCAATATTTTGTATTACAAACCAAGTGTATGAAATAATTGTAATGTGAGGCCAGAACTTAACTTTTTTTAATAATAATTAATAGTTGGAAGTTTTTTAATCATACAAAATATTGCTATATTCTTGCAAAAAAGTTCAATACACTAAAAATTGTATTGCTGACAAATAATTACACTTAACAAAAAAAATAAATTTTACTAAATGTAAATGTGTTAAAGTAATATGTATGTTTCTCTAAATGTATTCTAGTATTTGCATAAATAAAAGGTTTTCACATTTCAGTGAACTGCAGGTATATTAATCAATTGTTTAAAGTGTTTTTCTATAATTTGTTAAATAAACGTATATATTTAAACATTTAAATTTATACAAAATTATATATGTATCGATATGGAAAATTCAATTTTCAATTATGTCTATAAAAATAAATACATAATGTATATATAAAATTTGAAAATAATGTTGAATGTTCAAGAAAATCTATATATATATTTATTAATTTCTGCAGAAATATCGTAAGAACATATGCATCGTTACTATATACCAGAACACATATTTTTTAAAAAAAAGTGGTAGTTGCATGTATAAAAACAATATATAAGAAAACATTTGTTATACATTTAAGAATTATATTTTCTTAGACTATTTATGTAAATATTGAAAAAGTATAAATATACAATTTTGTTGATATTGCTCATAATAATAATAATAATAATAATAATAATAATAATAATTTAAAAATTCTTTAAAATTGAAAATGTTTGTATGTTATTATTACATGTTGTATATATATTAAGAATATAATAATACGAATATTAGTTTTAATATAATGACTTTCCAAAAATGTTATATAACTAAAGGGCGAATGAAAATATCAAGTGGATTTTATTTATTTTTTTTCATAAATAAACATAAAATGTATGTTAAAATATTATAAAAATATGCTATTGTATTAAAATTTACATATTTATTATCGATATAAAATATATTATTAAATATTTTATGACTGAAAAATGTATATATATAAAATATGTAAATATACGAGTGTATATATACAAATGAAAATACAATTAGTTCAATTATAGTATATACTTGTTGCATTAATATATATATTTATATATATATGATTCGCTCGAGATGTCTATAAATATTGTAATACATAGGCGATAAAGGATTTTTGAAGAATCTTACATTGGTATATTAAATTATTTTATAATAAATGGAAAATACAATTGCCACATAATCGACTTTACGTCTGATCTTTATATACATTATATATATGAATAATACTTACTTCTTATACGAATATATATATATATATTTATGTACATTGAATGCAACCATAATATTGTATATAAATAATAATAATATTACACGTTCAATGTTTTTATATAGGTTTTAAATTACATTTCTCATGTATATTATATACAACATTATATGAATATAGAATATATAGTGATATAAATAATGCATGTGTATTCTCAACACTAAACACATATATATATAAACATTATATATATTTATAAAAAGTTTTAAATGTGGTTAATACTAATTGCAAAGTAATGAAAATATATATCCGCAAAACAAAATTCTGTATACAATTCATATACATATGAAATTTAATATATCTTTGGAATTTATATAATATTTCTCTGTATATTATAATTATTATAATATTATGTATTTAATATTATTATTTTAACCATCTTCATATATATACAATATATATTTTATTTACACAATATTATATTATTTGTTATAAAATAATATTATATATTATTTTAAGTCTTCTTTATTCAAAAAAAAAATTGTTACCCCGCATTAAAAAAATTATTCTCATCGTCAAACTTACGTACATTTATTCCGAATATTTCTTTAATTGTTTACGACAATATTTTATTTATTATATTTGTTATTTTTCTGTTCCAGTATATTAATTATTAAAATTTTAAAAATTTAAATATTTATTTACATTCTAACATTTCTCTATGATTTATTACTATTTATTTTTTATAGATATAAATTATTTATTGTATTTATTATTGTGGAAAAATTCAAATGAAATACTTTTCCAATTTTATGGCTATAATATAATATTGTAAAAAGTAAAATGTTACCATATCAAAATATTTATAATAAAAATATATATGTCTATTGTCACCATCATAAAATATATAGGAAAAATTATCTACATACCAATACATTTAAAACTAATTCAAATTTTTGCAAAAAAAAAAAAATAAAATAAAAAACCATAATTTAAAAACAAAACCGTATATTTTATTTTTTATTGTAACACAAATATATTATATTATTTGAAACGCTTATTTATATATACCCAAGAAAATTTCATTGTGCGTATCAAATTAAATTTTATGTTATAAGACTTTTTAATGTTGTTATTTGTTATTGTATTGCGAAAACCATTAATGTTTGATCAAATGATTCATAAATAATTATATATATTTTTAAGAATTTTTTATTCGATAGAAATATAGAAAAAAAATTATTCTATTCAAAACCAAAAAAAAAAAGTAAATAAAATTTAAAGTGTTAAAAAGTAATTTATTTATAATATTGCAGAAAAACATATTGTACAAATCTGTTTTGCAAATAATAAATAATATATGTAGATACAAATGTATATTATATTATAGACATAATAATATATAGGTACAGAGTGGACGGTAAAATTTATTTCATATCGAAAAGACTATATATACGGATGGATACTCACAGACATATGCTTATAGCAATCCTTCGCACGGAAATAGTACCACTTGACTAGCTATATTTAAATTCAAATATATATCATATTGATGGAAAAATTACTATAAACCACGCATTGTTCTGCAATTATATTTTGATAGATTCTATAATAATATACAATATTATTCTAATTGGTATGAATCAGTAATGGCGTGATGTGTGTGTGTGCTTAGATCTTTTTTAATCTATGAATAGAATTAAAAATAATATTTTTAAAGAAATTTGCCTTTTCATTTATAATCCGACGAATAAATGGTAATTCAATTGTGCACCAAATTAAAACACAAATTCTTCAATAAATTCATACATCAAATAATTGAGATCAATGTGCAATTATTTAATTGAAACAAATAAAACTATAGACAAAAACAACCACAAAATGATATATATTATTTTTTATGTATGATGTTTGCATCTGCACATATGTCAATATGGTAATTTCGCATCATACATCGATATTTGTATATACTATAATAATCGGTGGATTGTTTTACGTAGAAAATAATTTACCAATACTTAATTGTAACGAATGTCGGCGGTATATATGTTATATAAACTTTATACTTGGAGTCACACAATGACTTGATAATATTATTATAATTAAACTATAAATATATATAAAGATACCTGAACAACTACCACTCTGTACTCTGCGTATAAATGTATGAATATTTAAAAATAAATTATACAAAAAGTGAATGTCATCCGGTAATTGCATGTTTTTTTTTGTGTTTGTTGTTGTTAGTTTTTGTATAATATAATAACAATTTTTGTTTTTTGTCCTCCTAACCATACAATGTTTTTTTTTTTTTTTTTTTTGTCTTAATTATGTCAACGCCGGATGTAATTTTATTTCATGTATATTCATATTATACCTGGATTTTTTTCATGTCTACATAAATATTGAAAATCATGTGAGTTTTTTCTTTTTTTAATATATAATATACACACTATAAATTAATCGAATAATAAATATACCACAAAAATACATCATCAAAATTCATTGTTTCTTCTTATATATATATATATTTATATATAATATTGTGTACGTATACGTATGGACGCGTAGATCAAATAAATCCCACAATATGTTTTGTATATTTTATATATAGATATCCTTAAGAACACGAACATATATATATATATATATTTAATATTATGGAAATAATTTAATTTAAAAATTATCTATGATTAAATAAAAATGCGAAATTAATTTATATGAAATCATTTTAATTAATATATACATTAACGATATATATATATATTACAATTTAAATATAGAAAATGTGTTTATACCCTAGTAACAATTTGCCTGTATTTTGAAAAACGAGGGAAATTTTTGTGGGAAAAAATCCATATATTTTCATAGAAAAAATATATTTGAATTTGCCCAAAGAATGTCCAAAGATTTTCCACTTAATATAATACTATTTTATTTAGGTCAATTGAAATCTTTGAATTGTCAGGGAAATATTTCCAATATATATCCGCACGGTATTGTCTTCATAATTTATTTCACCAATTATCCAAGACTGTGCGGTTCAAATTTTTTATATTTCGCTTATCTATAGATATAATCCTCACTCTTCGTAATTTATTTTCATAATTTTTAAAACAACCAACAACTTAAATCGATATATTTCCGAGAAATTTTGTAAGATGGATTTTATCCGCCGTTTTTTGTTATTGTTTATTACAAAAGAAAAATTCACAATCAATAAATTTGTTGTCATCGTTCAGCATCTTCATTCCGTGATCATAGAACTTGTGCAAATACTGGCAATTCACGGATATTACTTGCTAAAATACATGGACGATCCAAAGATATTTTTGTCAAAATACGTGGATCTGCTCACATAAAATATGAATATAAATTCTATGGATATTCTGTGTGGAATAATAGCAACGAGAAATACTTCTAAGGAGAATCCGTAGAAATTATTATCGAAAATATACGCGGATAATCCAAGGACATTTTTTATAAAAATCTATGGAGAGGATTGCACTCATCATATAAAATTCCAACGGACATCCGTAAGAAATCTATAGATATTTTCTCGGATTCAAACTACAGACAACTACATATAATGCGGAACTTTTGCGGACATGCATATAAACCATTACATAGAGATAGAAGTGTAGAAAGACAAAATTTGTACCGGATTTTATTATACACATAACAATATATTTTATAATATTTTGGAAAAGTATTCTATCTAAAATTATCTGTTTATCAATTCATATTGTATATGACTAAAAAATAAGAAAAATTAAATAATTAAAATTCACACCATAATTTACGCTCCTGTTGTAAAAACTAACCTCTGCATATAAAATAAAATATATACATTTCACATCAAATTAATGTATAGAGGTGTTGTATGCGACGAGTATATCTCAACGTTTTTCATTTCGATCATAGAATTGATAATTTTTTTTCCGGTTATTTTTACTACCTACATTTTTTTTTTACATTTTTTTTTTCTTCTACATATATTTATATAAAAAAAAATAAATATTTCTTAAATCAATTAAGTCATATTTAATAATAAAACTATAAATAATCTTAATACATATACAAATAAATAAAATAAAATTGCTTATTTATATAGTGCTATGTTTTTTTTTTATTATTTTAATATATCGGAATGAAATGGAAAATATTTTCTATATATTAATAATCATTTTTTATATCGCATATATATATATTTATTATATAAAATAAATATTATAATAGTATAATAATAAAGACTAATGAGGTTCTTCAACTTTCCAATAATGTTGTGTAAATTTTTGAAAGAAAAAAATATCATATAGTTTGGTATTGGGTATATGTAATGGAAAAGAAAAAAAAAAAGAAAAGAGGCTAACATCAAGACTATAAATTGCGAGAGAGATTGTGGAAAAAAAAAAAAAAATCTGCTACTTTGGGAATATCCCGAAATGTTTTTTTTTCTTAACTAACTATTTATATATATATAATATTATGATTTGATTTTTAAGTAAAAGTTGAATTTGAATTATATATATACCATACATTCGCGTTCATATTATTATAGTGTTATTAAATATATATTATTTGATATGTGTTTTGTTCATTCACGCTACATTATATTCATCGTAAAATATTATTATTGATATTAGAACATTATACAAAAAAAAAATGTCTTTTTAAATCAATGCGTCTTTCCATATATTTATATGTATTTGAGAACCGTGTTGTTTGTTAATGAACATAAAACGAATGAATATTACAATATATATATATATTTATAGTTCATATACATAGCTCACGAAACTTGTTGTATATAATATATATGTGCTAGATACATACCAACCAATACAATTTTATATATATATAATAATAATAACGTTTATAACTAACTATATTTTACATATTAAGTATATATACACAATATTTAATTGAGATTGAAATGAACTAAAAATGTTCTTTTATATATATACCTATGGAAAATTAAGTTGCTAATTATATCATATAATAAAAATAATTTTTTAAAAAAAACTAAATATATGCGACTATATATATAAATAACTTATATGTATAATATACTAAATATTAATTATATATAGCTACATATCGTATAAATTAATTATTTATATAGTTGTTGTTAACCCCTTGAGCTACACAATTTTTGTATATTAAAAAAATATTACTATTAATAATGCAAAGCAATGAATATCGTGTATAATTTATATATTTAATCAATTTACTATAAATAATGTTGGAAATATATGTAATTTTATTTTTACCAACAATAACTCTGTATAACTCTCATATATGGAACCGATATGAAATTGTTTAATACACGCAACGTTTAAATGACAAACAAAGGTAAATTGTTTTAGAAAAGATAATGAATCTGATTTAAGTTATTCGTACTATATTAAAATAATCAATTCAATTTTAAAGCTCGAATTTTTCTAGATTATAATTTAATATTTAGCTAATTCTGGATAATATGAAAATGCGGTTTATTTCCATTGAATTTTAGTTATTTTTCATGTTATATTTTACATAAATAATATAGTTAACGTAACACACAACAAACACGTAATTAATTTTTTGCAGAATATTAAAAGTGAAGTTACTTCAACATGAATATGAATATGAATATGAATATGAATATAATGCTGATCAGCCAGATGTTTCATTAAATCAGTCCGAGTGTTAAGGGTATGAATTTTGAAGTATCTTCAAATGTACTACGTCTGTGCATAATCTTTCATTAAATTTGAATATAAAATGTCATCCAAATTTACCGCAACAGATCATTCAGTATAGATAATTATACTTATGCTTACAATTTACCCGAACTTTATGAAAAAATAATAGGTTATTTATTAATTTTGAATTTTAAACGAAATTTCATTAAAATTATATAGATGGGTATTGCAAGAACTTCAGAACGTTCCTGAGTGTAAGTTGCAGATCTTTATTATAATTTCCGGCATTGACCTCAACCTTAAAAAAAAATCGTTTAATACAACGACCTAACTAATTAAATGCAAATTTTATTATATACATTCGTTTACTAATATATTTCCAGCACTTTATACCATATAATGAATACACAAATGTAATGCTTATTCCTTTTCTATCCTCCGTTCTCAGTTACATATAAGAAATTCAAAATATTTCGATATAATAAATTAATTTAATATTTTTTGTATTCTACTGTACCGTAAGATACTGCTGCACAATGCACATTATATTATATAGCTGAAGGGGTTAAAACTTTACAAGAGAAATATATATGGAAATGTTGTATATATATATAGAAAAAAATTGCCCACTTCAAAACATATAAAAATTCATATATATTAAATTAATTATACGAAACAAATTGTAATGAACTTTAAAGCTTTTCTCCAAATTTACATGTCTGTACACTATATATATATTTAGAAATTAATCAACTAAATGAATTCAAATTTATCATATTCAACAATATTCATGTGTAGGTATAGTAATATACGCATAATACGGACATGTATAAAATTATGTATATAATTAATATATGTTTAGAGAAAAATTTAAATATAAATGTAAATAAATATATGTATAAAATTGTTGATTAATTTTTGTTCACAAATATATTTTATATGTATTTTCAAAAATTATAATATATTACGTGTTTATTTATTTATATTTTGTGTAGTACAGATATACGGTCAATATATAATTTTATTATGTATGTTAATTTATGGTCACAGACAAATGAATTCGTAGATATTAAATTCTATCTTTCTATTTCTCACTTATTTTTAATAGTGCATTAATTAATTAATATGATAAAATAACAACCAAAAAAAAAAATGTATATAACACAAGAGCTTTCACACAAACACATAATTTTAGTATATAGAGTGAAAGTATACAAGAACTTATATAGTAAATTTAATATATATAAAGAAATAAAATAACTGGTACGATGACGTGTTCCCGTCATCTTGCTGCTTTATTTAATAAGATTAATAAGAATATGAAAATCATTTATATAGTTCTATTTATTATTCTATATACGAAACTTGAACGTATATTTAATACAAGTATATTTTAAAAACATAACATGTATATTATTTAAATTTCTATATAACATTTTAAACTAATTTGTTGTGTTATTAATTAAATCAACCGCAGCCAAATATAAATATTATTATGTACTGGTTTGTACACACATAAGAATTCTCCTTTGATGAAATTTGATCATTTAAAATGTACACATACATATATAAATAAAATAACAGTTTTATTAGTTATATCCTTTTACCTGGCTTGCTATATTATACATTTTTATTTTAAACTGAATGAATGAGAAAAGAAATACCTAAGTTATTTAATATATCAAATTTTTTACATATACGTTATATGTTTTGTATGTAAAAGACAACGCATTTTTTACCTTATTTTTATTATTATTATTATTATTATTATACCGGATACGAAACTAAATATATACACTTATATATTTATATGTATATGTATATCGTTGTTTTAGGAAGGACGAGTTATTTAACAACAAACCGAAAACCAAAAAATAAATATATAAAATAAAAAAATTAAAAAAAACTTGTTAGTTCAAATTTTATTTTTATTTGTTGGTTTTTTTGTTTCTATATTGTTGTTGATTTTCATATATTTGTGAGATGTTCGTGATCACGGCTTATATTTTTATATCTTGCTATATAATGATTACATAATATATATATAATATTTAAGATATATGCCTATACGAGATTGTATCTTTGTGTATATGTGTATATTTTGTATAGCATAAATATGGTAAAGAATTTCAATAAATTAACGGCAAATTATTAAAACATGTTGTTGTAGTATCAATAATATAACATTTACATAAATATTATATACTGAAATCAGTGGCATCATCAACTATATAATTTAATTAATTATATATATATAGTCACAGATATTTTATAGTAAAGGGTATAAAATAAACTATAGAAATAGTTTATTATTTAACTTTTAGTATATGCATTTGGATATTTTGAGCAAAAAAATTATCATTAGCAATATTAGGATATATTGTAATGATCATATATCTGATATCACATTCCCACATAATATCTCTTTATCATTATATAACATTTTAAATTCAGTTCGATTGTATTTCGTAATGGATACGGATGCAATTGTAAGAAAAGCAAATTTCAAAAAATTATATTAGTTGACAATAGAATGAATGAAACTAAAACCAAAAAAAATGTATACAATTTTTATAAATATTTATAGAAAACATAATGAAATGCATATATATATACCCATATTTTATACATTGAATTTACAACACAATTATATGTGGCTACATCATATCACTTATGTATGTATATATGATCCAGTAAATATATAGAAAATTTATGTGTTCACATTTTGTATTGCTGCTCACCACTGATTAACAAAAGGAATGGTTGCGTGTAATGAAAATAATCTTTACCATATATATTTTTTTAGCATATTTTAACTATCTCCTAAATTGTATATTTACATATACAATTGATACAAAAAATTTGTTAAACGCCACTGATTACATTATGCTATAACATAAACTTATAATTTTTAAATTAATTATATCATTTGTATGTAATATAAAATGTTCTCAACGAATTTTGTCAGCGTATTAATATAATGACAGACATTAACGTTGATGATGTATTTGAGAAAGAAATATATAAAAATATACATTACCAAAAAATATAGTTATTAATTTCATAATGTTTTGAAATTTGTTTATTTATTTCAATAATCTCTAATAAAGTTTTTCCATACAGTTTCCCTGTTGTGGGTAGTATTATAAAGACTATCTATACATTACAGATACCATAAAATACATTTTCATTAAAATTTCCTCGTATGCAACTACTTTATATTGTCAAATTAATTTTAAAAACCGCTGATGGGTTCAACAGCAAATAAGTAAAATTGATTTTATTAATATCGGCTTTAATGAAATTGAAAAATTATGATTTTAATGATAAATAATATCATATTCAATTGATATAAAAAAAAAAAACCATAACAGATCATTGTTCTAAAAAGTAATCGTATCAAATTTTTTTTACCATTCAATATATTCTATTGAAAAAAATGTATTTCATCAATTATTATAATTATATATAAATAAAATATTGTGATAAAGAAAAAAAAAAGTATATTAATGACGTTCACATCTATACTATAATAATTCTCATCCGCAACACAAAATTAAACATCATCTAAATATTGTATAATAAATTATATAATATGTAACACACGCAATAGATTTATTTAGATAAAAAATTAACTCTTTTTTTGGTTTTTTTTTCTTTTTGGAGTATGTATTAACTTTTAATACCTATAGATAGATAGATAGATAGACGTGTATTTACTAATTTCATTTTTATTAGATCTATGATGCTATTAAAAAAATGCAAAAGTTATACTACACAGCAGAGATAAATGTTTAACGATTATACTTTTATTATTATTATTATTATTATTATTTGTGTTATTTGTGTTATAATAATGAGCTAATGAGTTTATTAACATTTTATTAATAATATCTTAGTTCTAGTATAAAATATAAATATATATATTATTAGTTTTTTTTTCCTTCACTAAATTCAAGTAGAAAGAAAAATTATTTTCGGAAATGATCAAAAATATGAAACATCTCAAAAATTATTAACTATGAATATTATGAAATTTTTAAATAAAAAATATTATACATTTTATAAATTATAATGATTATAATGATTAGAAAAGAAAAAAAAAACAAAAATTAATGAATGGGAATTTATTTTATTTTTTTTTTTTCTTTTAAATT
Source organism: Bibio marci (assembly GCA_910594885.2). Taxonomy (NCBI): domain Eukaryota; kingdom Metazoa; phylum Arthropoda; class Insecta; order Diptera; family Bibionidae; genus Bibio; species Bibio marci. The sequence continues at coordinate 32,151,040 of OU343117.1, read as the reverse complement.
ATAAAAATTATCAGTTTCCTGTGACGAAAATTTTTACCGGCTAATCTATAGTAATAATAATAATAATAATAATAATAATAATAATAATAATAATAATTACAACAATTAAATACAAAAGTTTTACCACTAGATATTATGTATGTAATTTGTAATAATAAATAAATAACAAACTTTATATCAATATAAGAGTTAATACATAAAAAAATTATAAATAAATAAATAAATTACGCTCAACGATGAATAATACAATTACTAATTTATTATTATTTTTTGAATGAATCGAAATATTATTCGGAAATAGTATTTTTATTTTTTGTAGGTACACCTCTAATTTTTATTTTTTTATATTTTGTTTTTCAAAAAATTACAATAATATCATTATATTATATTACAGCGGTTTTCAAATAACCTTGTTATATAATATAATATTTAATAATAATAAAACATTTAAAAATATCATATTATATATTTTCAAAATTCTTATGAATCATTTAATTTCATTTGAAAAAGAAAAAAAAATATATTAAAATTATCATCTTTTCGAAAAGATCAACGTGACCATATTATTATAATAAATAATATTCGTTTTTGGTATAATGTAAACGACGTTTATCAAAGCACAAATAAAAAACAATATAGAATATATATATAGACGACCGAATGTTACATCAAAGCATATAGAGGAGTATGAGTAGCGACGAAGCGTTAACAAATGTTTTTCAAATTACAATGTTACTATATTTTTTTTTTGGTAGCCGTTTATAAGCTATACATTATGAAAAAGAAAATTCTTTTAATTACGCACCAATAGTTTTTTAATGTGGATTTTCTATTTTGTTGCGAATGCGAATACAGAATTACAAATTATAATAAATTTCTCAATTTTTTAAAAGAAAAGACTTTGATTTAAATCACTTGACGCCTTCAAAACATGTGCGTTTTCTAATAATATTTTCAATTCTATAAACAAAAATCCATTAAAAAAACTATGGTTCGCAATTAAAAATTAAGTAAATCTTCCGAGACATTTCTTATGTAGAACACCCAATTTTTTTTTCCATCATTTAGTTTACTTTTATCCACATTAAACAAAAATATATGTATTATGATTTTTAAAAATGGATTACTATTTCTCACGCTGCGCTACTAAAGTGAGCTGTTGCGTGCTATGTGTTAAAGAAAGAAATAAGAAACTCGTATTTTTTTTTATATAAATATAATAATAATAAAAGGAAAATGATAATAATTATGAAATATTATTTAAAAACAAAAGTTATTATATGTATTTTTAATTAATTAATATATAAGTTTTTTTTCATTATCACACTCAATAATCTTTATATCAATTCAATTTGTTAAAATGTTAATTATTACATATTTATTTTATTGGATAATTTTTTATGGGAATGAAATCTATTAATTTATTATATTTTTATAATTCATTCTGTACAAAAAAAAATATTAATTATATGAAATCAGTTTCTGTGATTTTAATTTCAATCGCGCCATAATAGTAAACACATAATATATATAGAATGGAATATAACAAAAGCATATAAATCTATATGTAAATTATCATTGATATATAATATAATTTATATATAGTTTTTAAAAAGAATATATATTATATAAATAATTATTTGTTAACCCATTACCGATGTTATCCTATTTAGAAAAAAAAAATAAACTTAATTAAGCATTAAATTTGTGCGGTTTATTTAGAAACTTTATAATTTTGTTTTTTTTTTTCAAACTATATATAAATATAGTTTTTCAAAATATATCGTTTGAAATTATTGAAATCATTTCACCATTTATATTATAACACACACACACACACATATTCCATATTTCCATAATTAAAATCATATATATATATATATATATAGACATTAAAATTGTACCCAAAAATGATCTATCTATATATTTTGTATATATATCCATTTGGCATTGTATTCGGTTTTTCCTTATGGCTTTAAAAGTTTAAAATTAAAAATAATAATTAAATGGTAAAATAAAAATTGTCTGCAGAAATAACGTGAGTTGGTGTTGTGCGGGGTACCGCGGTGTACATATAAATAAAAAATATATGGTAATATTTATTTTGTTTGCTATATATTTTCACATGAGAAATCATTTCAAACAACATTTTGTCAATAATTTAATTTATCATTATTTTACTATAAGTTGTCAAATTAAATAGACGTAAAAAGAAATATTCATCAAATATATAATAAATATATTAAATCTTATATTAGGTTGTCAACTATCTCCCTTCCGCCTTTTTGCTCTTTATTCAATGCTTTATAAAAAGTGTTACAGTAATCGGATTTAGTTCAAATATGCGCCGTTTTGTTCGATAATCTGTTTCCATCTAGACTGCAACTTCATAATACCTCCCTCGTAGAAGCCCCCCTCCTTATTTGCGAAGAACTCGGACAGCCACTTTTCACAAGCCTCTTTTGAGATCAACTTTACACCACCAAGGGCGTTCGCCATGGACAGGAACAGGTGGTAATCACTTGGCGCTATGTCCGGGCTATATGGTGGATGCGATAAAACCTCCCATCCGAGCTCCCGTAGCTTCTGACGAGTCATCAACGAAGTGTGTGGTCTGGCGTTGTCCTGGTGGAACACTACACCCTTCCTTTTGGCCAATTCTGGACGCTTCTGGTCGATCGCCTGCTTCAAGCGGTCCAGTTGTTCGCAGTAGATGGTAGAATTAAGCGTCTGGCCATATGGGAGCAGCTCATAGTGGATGATTCCCTTCCAATCCCACCAAACACACAGCAAAACCTTCCTGGCCGTCAATCCCGGCTTGGCCACTGTTTGGGACGATTCACCGGCCTGCGACCACGACCGTTTTCGCTTGATATTGTCGTATGTGATCCATTTTTCGTCGCCAGTCACCATCCGCTTCAAGAATGGGTCGAGTTCGTTCCGTTTCAGCAGCATTTCGCAAATGGAAATTCGGTCCATTAGATTTTTCACTGTTAATTCATGTGGCACCCAAACATCAAGCTTTTTTTTGTATCCAGCCTTCTGCAGATGGTTTAAAATGGTTTGGTGACTAACTCCCATCTCCTGGGCGATGTCACGAGATGCCACATGCCGGTCTAACTCGATGTATTCCATGATTTGATCGGTATTTGTCGTCACAGGTCTTCCGCCGGCTGGCTTATCCATGGTGTCGTTTTCACCGGCTCTGAATCGTCGAAACCATTCCTCCGCGGTTCGAAGTGATAGAGTACCATCCCCCAAAACACCATTAATCTCACGGAACGTTTCTCTAGCGGATTTGCCTTTAACGAAGGAAAACTTTAAAATAGCGCGAATTTCGGCGTTAGTGAACTCCATGTTTACACGTCTATAACTGTTGAACGCAATATCCAAACTAATCATACATAGCGTCGTTTTGTTTGTTATGTCAAGAGCTTTCAAATTATGTACAGTGTTGCCAGATACGAGCTCTGTAGCGCTTTGTACATAGCCGCGAAATTAAAAAGACAAAAAGGCGGAAGGGAGATATTTGACAACCTTATATTAATATATACGTATTTGTATTGTATATATGATATGGCATTTATTTATTAACATTTAATTAACTATATTGTGACAGGTTAATGACCTGAATATACTTTTTATATGTATATATATTTATATTTTAAAGATGCATATTTTATTTTTGTTGTTATAATTATTGTTTGTTTTATTTTTGGTTTTTTCGATTTTTTTTCTAAAACCTATTCAATGCAAAATAAATGGACACAACCTACACTAATATATATATAAACTAATATATAGAGTTTTAAAAAAGTTGATATATTATTATATAAGTTTATATAATAATAATATATTTACTAAAATAAAAATCATTTGATTATTGTACTATAAACTATACCTATATCGTATACATTGAAGTTTATATAGCGAAAGAAATATAAATATATATATTTTTACTATATTCATTCTAGCACTACTCTACCTCTTATACATTATTATTATTATTATTATTGTTATTTTTACAATAAATATATATACAATATATAAATTCAAAAATATGTATATATAATTACAACAACATGAAATGAAATTCATAATAGAAAACTAAGAAAAATACATATATATAGTTGTTAATATAGCAATATACAATATATAAGCATTATGTTTAAAAAAGAAAAAATCACGATTTTCAAGAAATTCTAGATCACGAACTCTTTTTAAAATACACACCACCGCGCGTCCATAAACTTTATACTTTTATATATATTTTACGTGTAATTTGTTATATATATATATATATACCAATATAAGTTATGGTACGTGCTTTAGAATATATATACTCGTAGTATACTCTTATATAGTATGAAAGACCAAACCTAAAAGAAATAGTTTTTATTTATTTATTTTTATTCTATATAAATTATAATTGTTGTTATTATTATTATTATTATTATTATTATTATTATTATTATTGTTGTTGATATATTTACTTTTTTAAAGTGTATATGCAAAACATTATTATTATTATTATTGTGTATACGCAAAGATAGACATATTCATTATAAATTATATATGGAAATATATAGAATCTTATCTGAATTGAATTGTATCCATATCGGTTCTTTTTTTTATTCATACATATATAAGATATTATTATTATTATTATTATTGTAAATTTACTATATAATTAAATATATTATAATATTTTGGTATACTAATTTAACATTATAACATTTATGTACAAGAGAGAAACCATTTGTCAATATAATAAGTTAACTTTGATTCAACTGAATGATATAATATATATATATATATATATTTCTATAATAAATATTGCTGTTTTAACATCAAAGTAATTTTTTTATTTATTTGTTAGATTGTGAATAATTATTATTATTATTATTGAAACAATTTTTCCAACATCAATTTATTATATAATGTGCATATAAAAATTATTTTAACTGCGTAAATAATATAGGTATTATTCGATTTTTTATGGCCGAACTTATTATTTAAATTTTATGTAGATATGTAGTATGAAGACATGAAGAATAATTATATAATTATATATAGATTTACCATCAATCTATCGATAGTTTATAGCGTAAAGATATTGTTAGATATATAGCAATTAATGAAAAATAGATCGTCTTCATTCCATCGGTTTACAATTGTATGTTGCGGATATGGTGTGTCAACCAGACCGCAGTATTTCACTAAATGCTTAATACTTATTTTATTATTCAAAGTACAAAAAAAAACTAATGAATAATTTATAAATTTTCTCATGTCTACACACATGAGAACTGCCCCTGACACGTATTTTATATTTTATGTATAAACAGTAGTAGCACATTATTTTTTAATTTTTTTCTACTATACATATTTCTATGCGATAAAAATTCATATATAATTAATTATAATAATATAAAACTATATACCATTATAATAATACATACATACATACATTATAAATTATGTAAATTTTATAATTTAATTTAAATTGACTTGAATATCGTATTATTATTATTATTATTACAATATTATATAATATTATATAAATCTAATACAACGCATACAACTATTATATAATACATAAACATAATCAGTGAATTTTATAATTGAATAATAATTACCATATATAAATATAATTTTTATTTAATAATATTAAATCGAGTTATTATTATATAAATAAAAGTATACTAAAGTTTATAATATTTATATTTATTTAAAATATATATGATATTTTTCTAAACATTCACAACTTTTAAATATTATATCCCATAATAAATTATTATATGATAAATATCAAATGAATCATAAATTTAACCAATATATTTAATATATATGATTTTAAATAAATATATAAAAATATATAAGCGACAAGTTAAATATTTATTATATTTAAAAATTATATAGGTACACAAAGCATAACATACATATAAATTTTAATGACAACATTAAAATTATGATAATAATAATAATTATAAATAATATTTAAATGTCATTTAAAACAGTGACGCGTTCATATATATCTATATAGTGTTATGTTTTATGCGATGTTGTACATTATACACCGACCACAATATGAATAATAATTTTACATATTACATTTATAATATACAATATATATTTGAGAAGTATTATAAATTTTTATATATTACAAAATATTGGAAATATGTGTATTTCTTTTATTTTAAAAAATTTTTCCTATTTACACATTTCAAATAAATATTATATAATTTTATTTGGTAAATAAATGGTTATATTCGAATATAATATTTTAACATATGTGAAACGACACTGTTCATTGTTTAGTTAGTTTTTTTAAAGAAATTATTGTATTACTGTCAATATTTATTATTTTTATTATTTATATTATTATATATCTTTTTCTATATAATATAATTGTCATTATGCCTTATGTTGGTATTATAATACTATTATATATGCGTTATTATCTTTAATCGTGCAGCGTGCATAAAATGCAACAACTAAATATATATACAATTTCAATTTTTATGTTATATATTATTTCTATGAATTTATGAATATTATATTTTAAATAGAAATACAATAGATTATCTATATTATATTATATTTATATGTATAAGTAAGTTTCCATGCGCATCATATATATAAGAAACATCTCTGGTTTCATTTCTAAAACCGGACGCTTTGAGAATTTACTCACAGGCAAGGGCATAATGGTCATTCCTTCGTCTAATTACCGGAATTAATTCCCTCCCCTATTATTAAATCATTATAATCTAATTTCAATTGGAACAATAATATGTAGAGTGAATATTATTCGCACAATTTTACTTTAAAATTACATAATAAAAATTTTAAATTCAACTCAAATGTGAAATCATTAAATTAACCAGTTCTTTCTAAGATGTATAGGAATTTGTTTAATTTTTCTTACACACTATAATCGAAAAAGTCTAATTAATGTTTAACCGCGTATTGTTATGTCTGTTTGACTTATATATGGTATATATTATATTAAAATTATGAACATTTAATATTAAATATAAATAAAAATAAATATGTATATATTTTATTCAAAAATATGTGATAAAATTTCAATAATAGCCGAATAATTTAAAAACTTCGCCATTGAATTTTACTGTGTATATTATATATGAGAGAGTCTACCAGTCATATAATAATAATAATGCATTGCACCTGTTATGACTGTCACAGCAAAAAAAACCATGTTGTCATGTACGTTAATAATTTAAATTCAATGCACATATATAAAAATATTGTAAAATAATATATATATCACATAAACTTATATTTGCATATTATAGAGTATAAATTTTTTTGTTACATTTTTTCGTATACACAAATTGCAAAACTTCTTTCCGCCACAAACAAAATTAAATATATTAGAATTTTATATAACAATAAAAAAAACTGGGCACAATGTAGAATAACGTATTTATATTTAATTTAAATAACAAAAAATATTGATGTTCAACTATTTATCTGTTTTTATAGAACTATACACAGTGTACATAAAACATTGAATTTGGTTTAATTTTATTATAAAAAATATTGATAATCAATTGACATAATACGAATACATATATGATACATTTTTTAATGATAGGAACCAATTTAATGCATTTTACATAATCTCGTATATATATATATATTTTAATACACTCTATATATATATATGTATATATATGTTGATGATATTCACAATTTATGGAAATATATTTAAGAATATTTTATTGTATATTGTGACAAATATAGCTCAACAAATTACTAAATTTTAACATTATTTTATTTATACGGACGCGACGCGTTATATTTATAAAATTTATCACGTGCGTTGTTTTTTTTACTTTAATATATTGTATTATAATACTATTTTACTATATACGTATTTAAATATTCTTTGAATTTCAATTATTATTATCATATATACATACATTTATTTATTTAATATATACAATATAATATGATTTAAATATGTAAATTTAGATAAATGTGTAATATAATAATCATATTCGTTTGCGTATATATGTATAGTGTTACAAAAATATCACATGTACTTATCTCCAAAAATAAAAATCTTGTTTACATCAATAATACTTAAAATGGATATAAAAAAAAAAAAAAATAAAAAATACGAGTGGTATTACCATATATTATTGTATAAATGTTACGTGAATTCTAAAAATATATGTATACGATATATTTTCTCTTAAATTCTTAAATGTATATATAAAAGATGAAAAAATACATCATCATACTTGTATATAATATACAATTATATATATATATGGTATATGGTATATATAAATACAGTACAGTATATTATTATAATAATATCAACATGTACACAATTATATTTATATTGAAAATTTGCATGAAATAAAAATTGATAAAGAATATATATACCAACAATAACATATAATATATTATGTATAACAGAACAACAATTAGTATAAACATACATGTGTAGTTGTAACTATATAATATATGGTATATAAATTAGGTATATATATATGAAAATAAATTGTATGAATATATGAGGAGAAGCGACTATACCTATATAGATTGAAAAGAAAAAATAAAACGAAATATTAAAAGATAAAAACTTCTAAATATGTAAATTTTATTCTTGTTGTTGATTGAATGAATTTATTTATATATATATATATATAAAATATATATTCTATACGTTTAACGAACATATAGAATATTTGTACAAGATGATGATTAGTTGGTTGATTGGTCTGCTTTTATATAAACATATATATATAGGTGGTGTATATTTAAAAATAAATACATAATATATATATATGGCATATGTTTGGTATAAGAAAGATACGCGCGCGCTCGTGTTCCATAATTATTTATAAATAATATATATATATTGTTATATATATATGTGTATAGTAACATATATTATTTATGCAGAATGAACGCAGAAGTTAATGATGGTGACAAGTGAGAAATATTTTATTATAATTTATATCTTTTTAATTTAATGAATTCGTTTTTTTTTTTTTGTCTCACTATATACAGCTCATTTTTTCGATTTTTGTATAAATATTTAAAGTTTATATAGATGTTTTTTGTCATTAATTAAATAATTAGATCGATATTTTTTATATTGATATATATATATATATATATATATTGATGCGGTATATCTTAAAATACATAAATTTATTTTTATTTGTTGCGTATATATATAATATTTATTATTATTGTAATAAAAATTAATTTAATCAATTTAACAATTTATTAAAAGATTAGTAGCGTTCGTCGTTATGTCAATGATATATAATTATATTATTTTATATACTATAATTTTTGTGTATGGCATTGCATATTCTATTAATAAGATTAAGATTAAATTTGATGCTTTATAGAAATATTTTTTGATCTAATACATGTAATATGTTGTATGCCATTGCTTATAATCAATAGCTCCTTGCGATGGTGTGTTTCCATATAGAATATCCACTACAGCCCCGTTTTTATAATACATATTATACAATATGACATACTTAATACTTAGTATTGTAAAATCACAACTCTACCATTCTATTTCTTTAGCATGCAGTAACCTGTAGCTGTAAGTATTCATCCAAATTTCTGGTTAATTTTTAGACAGTTTACAAAATTTAGCATACCACAATTTTAACACTTTCGATTTGTTTAAAAAAGCCATCATTGTCATCAAACGTAGCACAATCTGTTTCATTTGATATTTCAAAAAAGTGTAAAAAGCCATCTATAGTCAGTTACAAACCCATTACAAATATACAATATATGTTAAAAATTTATAAAAACAATGAAACAATTAAAACTGCGGCGACATAAATTTTAAATGTTAAATAAAATAATAATAAATATTATTTTATAAATCGTATTGTATTGAGAAAAAAAAAAAGAAAATTTGAAGTACAAAAAAAAAATAAAAAAATAAATAAATAAATAACGATCATCTTTCGTCGCGGGTGTGGTGCAAAACCAAAGACAGAGCAGTAAAATAAAAAGAACCAAATGTCAGGTTTTTTGTTTGTGTTATTTATAAATGCATATATACGAATGTATTGTTGTGTATATACGAAATGAATGTATAAAATACATATAATAAATAAAAAAAAAAATAATTTAACTCTAAAAAAGCAACCATAAAACATATAGCCGCAGTTCATTAAACTTGTACTTATTATTTTATGATGTACTGCAATATATTATATATATATACAATATATATATGGTATTATACACGTACTTGTTATACATACACACAAATATACATATAACAACAAAGTATTCAAACCAATAATAATTTTATTAAAACTCATATATCATGTTCTAATTCGGTTTGTGAAAAGAGATCATCCAAAACATTATACTTAGGAAAAGAAAACAAAAATTAAATTAAAAATAGTAAATAAAATAATATTCGTAAATTTTATGTACACCAAAAAAAAAAATAAATATTATAATATTAAAGTTTCTTTACATATATTCACTACATTGTGTGCGCACCCCATTGAACTTAACCCTCAACATTATATATTTAATATAAATATAATTCTGAGTGTATGTAATATATATTTTACATATATAAAATATCTATTGTGAAATTTCCTGAATTCTATAAATTATGTTATTTGTGTTGCAACAACCTTACCCAACCATACCACTTCTTACAACTAAAAGTTAAATAAAGCATAAAACTGATTTAACAAAAATAAAATAAAAGCGAAAAATACAACAAATATAAATATAAAACAAACAACATTTCTTGTTCTTATATATGAGCTTCTCAGTTATTTTTTTTTTTTTTATTTTTGGTCTGTAATTTCTTATAAGAAATTATTATATATACTTTTTTTTACATTCTTTTCTTATACATGTATATATTATATATATACAATTTATATACATACCTCTGTTATATACATTGTATTTGGTATATATATACAATATATACGCAGTAAGTGAAGGTATGTTTTTATTTGGTTATGTTATATATATTTTAATTCACAAAAAAATTCACACGCTTCTGTGTACGCAATAAGTCATATTTTATATATATATAAAGTTATGAAATAATAATATGTCGAAAGAAAAAATAATAATAATAATAATAATAATAATAATAATAAATGAAATATTAAAAATAAAAAAAAAATTAAATTAAATATAAAAAATATTATTATGTACTATATAATAATAGTTATATACTACACAATATATACCAAAGGTATTGAATAGTCTTAGTATACCATAATAGCTAAGCATATATGCATTAAAAAAATAGATAATATATAGATTGTTTCTTTTATATATTATAGATAGATAGATAAATAGATATATATAGACCTACTGCTTACATTATATATAAATATATATATAGTTAGATATTGTTTGTGGTTATATGTATCTACAAACAAATATTATTTTACCATTGAGACCGGTTTCAATTTTTTTATATAACATACTACATACATATAAAGGTTTAGGTTGAATAATAAATAACATATATTGTATATAAAAAAGAATATATAACTATTGTGAATATAAATTAGAAATTTTTTTTTTCCTTATCCATTTATTTATTTATTTTACACATCGTCATTATTATTATTACAATATTATAATGTTTATTTAAATATATACGCACTTATTATAAATGAAGGAGTTTGCTACATTTAATTTATTATATAAAATACAAAGGTATAGTTTTTTTTTTTCCCATATGCAATATATAGGTATATTATAGTTAAATTTTCAATGATTTCAATTTAATTTCAGAGAATTTATATATGTAGTATGGAAATATTATATCCCCCACATTGCATGCGTAAATAATATTGACAACAAATATATATCTTCATTGTAATAAGCAGTATATTTTTTTTTAGGACAATATACTTGTTTGTTCGTTGACTTACAATCAAAATATTGATTGGACAAAATAAATAAAAAGCTTTGTACATATATATAACATGTGCTAAATAACATGTGTTGTTTATCCAAAGAAAATCTTGATATCAAATTGCAAATTGCATTGATTCAAAAGTTAAAAGTGTTTTTTATATTATACACATGCGTTTTTGTACAAAAAAAAAACTGCATTCGAATAATTCTTACGGAGTTCGATTGGCTAAAACAAATGGTAATGAGAAGCTTTGACTGAAATGTAATCAAGTAGGAATGTGGATGAATTGTTGGAGTGGAATCAACAGAAATAGAGAAAAGTATGGGTCGACCATAAGGATACATGAATTGTATAATATAATAAGGTGCCCAATTTTTATTTATATTTCCATATGCGAAATAACAGAGAACGAATTTATTGAAGATGATGCGACATATGATATAATTGTCTGTATGTTGTAACTATATATCATTACAAAAAATAATAGTAATTAACTTTTTTTTTTTTTCTTTAAGAACACATTATAATTTAATGTATATTGTAATCACGCACATCTTCTCGTATTATTATTGATGTGTATTAGTATATTATAGTTAAATAAATCCGCCCATAGAATTGAAAAAAAAATTAAATTATGGTTATTTGAAATTATAAAATAATCAATTGAAAAAAAAAAAAAAAAAAAACAGATGTATATGACAAGATGAACTCCGCACACCACACATCAGGCTACCGCACATAGATATAATGGAAATTAATTAATGTAAAATAACGAAAACAAAAATTATGATGTAATTTTTTTATATTTTATTTATGCCTGAATTAACAACCAAAAGATGTCATCGTTTTTTTTTTTTTTTTTCCAACAGATTAGACATGGCGTTTCAGACAAGTTTTTTTTTTTTCCTATATTTATTATATATATTCTATAGCGTATAAAATATAAATATAAATAATATATCCGTATAAAAAGTCGTATATAAATATATAAAAATTAGTGAATTAAGAAATTTTGTTGAAATTATATAGTTGTAAAATTAATTATAATTTGTAAATATTTCGAAGGATTAAAATATATATGTCACTTACAAAAATCCGGTATATATGAATATATGCAAATATGATTAATTGGTGATAAATTCATAGATAATAACTTTAAATATATGTAGATAAATATGTATGGTTATGAGCTTTACCCGTACAAAAAATTTCCGTGGAAAAAAACCACACAATTTCTATGGAAAAAATATATTGGAATTTGTCCAAAGAATGTCCATAGATTGTCCACTTCATATAATAGTATTTTATTTAGATCAATTGAAATATTTGTATTGTCAGCGTAATATTTCCAACATGGTTTTGTATTCATAATTTATTTCACCAATTATTCAAGACAGTAGTTTTACAATTAAATTATTTTTTACATAAAAAAATATAAATATCATACTTTTTATTTATTTATTATGTATTTATTACATTAAATTTTGTTTTAACAAGTTACAACCTGTTATAACAAAATTTTTGTGCGAGTCCACTTGTCCCATATGACGTATTTTTGTCAAAATCCGTGGATGTACTCACAATAAATATGAATATAAATTCTACGGAAATTATTTGGAATAATAGCAACGAGAAATAAATCTAAGGGAAATCCGTAGAAATTATCATCGGAAATATACGCGGATAATTCAAGGACATTTTTTATAAAAATCCATTGACAGGATTGTGCTGGTCATGTAAAATTCCAGCGGACATTCGTAAGAAATCCATGGATATTTCCTCGGATTTAAACTACGGACTGCTACATATAATGCGGAAATTTTGCGGACACACTACGGACAGTGTTACTAGGGTATATATTAATTTATAATCGTCATATGTTTAATACTACACGTTTACTTTGACGAAATAGAGTTGATTTAAAGTTATTATACATTAATTTGATTCTAGGATATTTCACTAAATGTGAAATGCGTGAAATTTTGGACCCGCTACTCACGCAAAACTATATAATATTACATTTGTATGTTGAAAGAGATTCAACCCTATATAAATTTTTGTGTTTTAAAAGAGTATTTCTTAACATATGTACATGTAATTTATGATTTTACATTATACTGTAAAAATTAAATCAATGTCAATTTTATCAAAGTGATAAAGATTATATTTTTGTATACTACATATATAGTGAAGTGTATACATAACAAATCTATATATATATATATTTAACATGAGAAGATAAGTCATCATCATTATTATTATTAATATGTATATAAAATATATGCATTTATAATATTACATATGTTTCAATTAAAATTTATATATGTATAAATGATTTATTATTTTACATATCTTATAACCCGTGCATATATAACATATATTATATACTCGTATAAGATAACATTAAAAAGATATATTATAAATTAATATGATATGCGTGTGTGCGTGTGTGTGTGTGTGTGATCTTTATGTCTATTAAAATAAATGCAATACCCATTTATATTTTATTATATTTCATTTATATGATTAATGTTATTTTTCAATTGAACAATCAATTCAATTATCCTAACATACACGTACACATTACATGTATATGCGATATGTTATATTTGATATTTTTATAATATAATAAAATTAACTATTAATATTATTATTATTATTATTATTATTATTATTATTATTATTATTATCATGTTATGCCTATATATATATATATATAGATAGAATAATTACTACATTGAAAATTGTATAATTTAGTTTACAAATTTTTAATACTTTATATAATGTAAAAAGACAGCGCTATATAATTAAATATGTATATTTATATATAGTTTCATTTAAATTAATTATAGAAAATTATATATATAATATTACGTGTATATATAACCATATATATACTAATTTGATATAATAATTGCTTCAATTAAGATTAGCCACAAAACAACAAATGGGTATTTAAAATTAATTTTTTTTTAAATATTATATTTTAGTATCACATTATATTTACATTATATTTGCGGTGCCGTACACAACACTACAATATATAGTCCACTATACGATACACAGCAGTGGTGGCAAATTAGTGGAAAAAAAAACCATTTAAAAAATTTATATATAAAAATTTGATTATTTATCGCGGTACCTGGATGAATATTTGTTTTATGCAAACGAGCATTGGTATATACAAAAGTTAAAATTTGAATTAAATTACGCACATGTATTTTACATATATGGTACTATCCAGTGTATATAAGCGAAAAAAAAATAAATATAATACAAAAAAAATAGGTAATAATATATGAACGGATATAAATAACATAAAATGTTATATGATAGAATTAAAGAATTATAAATATTATTATATTTTATATATATATATATATAGATTAACTATCAATTATTTGTGTATATAAAAATGGTTATATATATATGTAATGTAATAAAACACTATATATATATATAATTCAGGAAGTAATATATCGATATAAATATAGAGCAGGTGAATTGAATTTTTTTTTTATCTTATATACATATAATATATTTTGCATATACCAATGTAATATAGAGTTTTCCTGTTTACATATATAGAATTTTATATCAATAATAATATATAAAATAAAAATTATGTGTATAAATGTTAAAGTTCCATAATTTATAAAATACATATATACAATATAAACAATATAAAGGTATATTATATAACATTTACCTATTAGATATATACCATAGTATAGTATATATAGGTAATATTTAATAATATAAAATGCATAATAAGTTACAAATAAAAGTATATTAATATTTATGAATATTATACAAAAGAAGTATTTTCACAAAATTTACACTAAATAAATATATTATATTATATTTGCATTATGTTCAAAAATCAAATGACATTGCGGAAGTTCTTGTATATGGTATATACAAATAAATAAAACAGTTATAGTATTAACATATTAATAACATATAGATGGAAGATGTAGTAATATATTTACTGCATTTACTAATAAATTGAAACTGTATACAATCTATTATTTAGCAAATTAATGTCATTAAATTATATATAAATTATATGTACAAATTAATTCTGATTTTAATAGTAATTATTTAAAAATATGTATGGAAATAGATTCCTTTATTTTAAATCCAGCACAAAAAAAATTGTTTTCAATAAATCTCATTACATATAAAATGTTATAATTAAACTATCGTATATATGCAACATATAATTTCAGACACAAAAATTATGGAATAAATTAAGGAAACATTTACTTTTTAATACGTATACGATCATTTATTTATTATTATTATATGCTACCATGCACAGCGGTATAGTTTACCAACTTGACTATGTATACTAAATGTTAGGCTATTAGCATAAGCTCCACTCGGACACTAATATAACTTATTAGATAGCATTTTGCGGTTATATATATATATATATATATATGTACGTGTATTTCAATGTGACTGTTATTTTAATGTCGCAAAATTCTACTATACACATTTGTTTATGTGAATTCAAAAAAATGATATATAGATAAAATGCAAATAAAGTAAATATGTACATATTTTCAGCAAATATGAATAATATAAATCTAGAAAATTAGCTATAAAATAAACATTGTTTTATATAAAATCGAATACACACACGGCCGTATATTAATAATAATAAATATCAATATTATATTTTTAACAATATAATGCCGCTTACATGTGAATGATTTGAACTAACAACAGGTTTGTTTTTTTTTTCTTATTTTATCTCAATTGCAATAATTGAATACTGCACACAGGTATTAAAACAGAAAAAAAAAGCAATTTTATATAAATAATTTTATGACATTTTCTTTTAATACAAAAACCATTTACTGATTCTTAACTAATATAATAATATTATTTTTTTACATAATAAAAGTGCGCTATTATACCACCGACTGTTTTTTTTTATTTATTATATGTACATAATGTTTAATAAAAAAATAAAATAAAAATACTAATTTAAAACATATTGTAATTAGATTTATTACACATAATATAATGTATATATATATATAAAATAAATATTACGATAAGAAACATATAGTAACACATTACAAAGTTTAACTTATTGTTAGTTAGTTATAGTTATAGTTAGTTTTTTAATGTTAATCCATTAAATCTATACCTTGATACAATTTTATATAAAAATATATTAATTATATGGATAACATACACACGCACATAATTAGTCGTGTAATTTTTAATTGTTTATTAGTTTATTTATTTATATACCAGTTAAATTATATATATATATATATATATTTATATAAAGCAATTGAAATCATAAATCTGGAATGTATTACCATCAACTACTAACAATAGGTATATAATTCTTGAATTAAAATAGAAGGTAATCAAAAAACTATAATGGACTCTATAAAACTACAATTTTTAGAGTATTTTAAATTAAATTTATATATAGAAATTTACTTATAATAAAAAAAAAACTAATTATTTTTTTTAATATAACTGAAGAATAATTCTATTATTTTATTTATATGCTCATTCAAATACGCATATACTTTCAATTCGTATGCGCATATAATTTAATGAAAGTTTCTTTCCAATATTACATAAATCAATCAAATATTCATAACATAAATATATATATACCACCAATTATTCATTAATTATGAGTATATGCATATAATAGGAAAAAAAATTAAATTAATATCTATTTAACTATATTTACATGATAAAAAAAGAAAAAATAAATAATATAATAAACAGTTGGTGGTATTTCCGTACATAATATAATTTAAAATAACATACATATAATCCCGTATATATTTGTACATCGATTTACAACGACGCCGTTTCACTTTAATTTCAACAATTAAACTAATTAAACATATATTCAAATTTACTGCGAACGTCTCTATGCGTAAGCGAAAAAAAATTTATTTTTCGCATATAGATTATACACTAAAATTTACCCAACCAACTTTTTATTTTTATTTTGTATACAACTAAACTTTATTATAACTGATGAGCATTTTATATTTATAAAAACATAAAAGTTAAATATTTAATCGATAATATATTCCCAAAATTCATGGAATTTTCACCCGGTTAAATACATTATAAGTTAAGTTCGCTGAATATTATTTTATTTTAGCATATGTATTTGATCCCATATATGTACATATCGTCGTATTTAAATTATACGCACTGCATAATATAATTTGCATATACTATATTTTATATTACATATTTTATGATAAATAAAAAAAAAACTATATTTTATTATTGTATTATTAAACAATAATGAATGGTAACTATATAGTTTTTAGGTCATTGCTCTTATCACACAACAGTTACATATTTTTTTGTTTTCTTATCAGAATTTTAATATATATATATACAATATATATTACCATATATAAATACTTCAATATATATATATATTGAAATTAAATACACGTAATATAACACACAGTCTGATTATTAATTATAATAATATGTATGTGCTGTATGTATTTACATATATATATGACTAATCGCATATGCTCACATAACAACGCCATATAAATATATATTGTACAACATATACATATTATTATATTATTCATTCAAAACTATATGTATAACAATAACATAAAATATATTTACAATATATATATATATGTAATATTTGAGCCATCGTCAAATATCAAAGCCGATTAGCTGTAGTGAAAATATTGACACACATCAGCTGATACACATATATACGAAATCAATTTTTGCAATGGATTACGTAAAATTTGATATATAATAAACATAAAATAAAATATAATCATTCGTTATTATTTATGCACTTTATTTTTTCAATTTTCATATAAATTAAAGCGCGTTCTTATTTTAGTATGTTGGAACTTATTATTCGTATAAAAAACTAATTTTAAATTCATATTTTTGGTGAAATTATTTTATGAGATATATTACTATCAATATACAGAAAAACATGACTATTTTATTATCCAAGAAATTTTCATAAGAACAAAGATTCATTAACATTTAAATTAAATTAATTAGATTTAAGAATTGGAATTGGTCAGTTAAACGATTTAAAATGTTTAACCGAGAAAAAAGTGGTAATAAAAAATGTTATTTATTGTAGATTTAATATTTAGGATTTTTTCTAAAATCGAATTCAAATAAATAATATTAAATATCAAAAATATTGTATAACTAAATCATCTGAAATTAATCGGGTACAATCAATATACACCTTTGTTGTAGATAGATAATTAAAATAGCCTTCGCATACCTTAATTTCTTTGATTATAATGATATTGTTTTTGATGCTTAACCAACACATCGGCAAACATACAACATATACAATAATATTATTTTCAAATTGTATAATTTCTTTTTTGATTATCACAAAACCATTTGAAGTTAGAACATTTCGCAATTAAAAGATTTGACAATATGAGAAGTTTATTTATTTATTTATTTATTTATTTTTTTTGATTCAGAAACATATCTTTAAAAGATACGTTTTTATTATGGTACATCCACTTGCATTTTCAATATCGACCAGATTTTAAAATTTTAAATTAAAAGAATGTTCAATAATTTTTAACACAGTTACAAATTGTTGTATTTTAAATGCAATTTTGTTAAATCCACCAATAAACAGATTAAGTGATTGCTATTTATTTCTGATTCTGATGAATCATTAACGATGGTTCGCAGCTAATAAATTAATTAAATTGTTGGTTGACTCAATTAAATGGATAACAATTTAAAACTATTTGATAATTATTTCTCCGCTTTAAATTTTCTAACCAAATTTAGTATGCGCATATTGCCACTAATTTATATGATTATGAATGTTCTTAAATTAAATTGATTGAAAGCAATGTATAAAAAGTTTGTGAAAAAATGTAAAACTTAAATTAAAGAAAGTTGAAGGTTATATAAGATTAACAAGCAAGAAAAACCATATAAATTATTATCCTCCTATATTCATATCATATTGTCATCATTTACTAGATTTTTATTTTATTTATATAAAAATTATAGAGATATAGATTTTTTTGTTTTTTGTTTTAAGTGACTTTTCCTGTAGTTGAACTTTTAATATTTGATACAATAAATATTATATTATTCAAATATAGATATAATTGAATACATATATTGAATAAAGTAGTTTTATATAAAGTAAATCTACATAAGAAATTAATATTATATATATAAATTACGAGCATATATGCAGAAATATAAATATATATATATGAGAATTATAAATTTTAATTAACTCCATACATATAAAAATATAAGGTAAACATTTATATTATGCGTATTAGTGTATATTATAGTCTTTTACCTTTTTTTTTTTTGAACCGTATGCATATAGAGTGTTTCATTTTATAATATTATGCGGTATTGTAATGAAATGTATGCTGTAATAATAATAATATATATACAATATAAAATATATACTTATGCAAAGAAATATTATAATATTGTCACTATTTTTATACTGCTTCTTCACTTTTTTAAATAAATAATATAAATATAGTCGAGTATTTCTATGAATTCTATTTGTATTATATGTTACTGTATATTTTTCAATAAATCTATATATATTTTTTTATTTGTTAACCCTTTAATATATACGAAACTTTCATTAATCAGCATGTGATGTGTATTTTATAAAAAAAAAATTTTTATTAACTTTATTATATTTACAATAGTTAGAATAACACACACTGTGTGAAATGAAAATCTTTGATTAAAATATTGTGTCTATATAAATAAAAAAATAATGCAGTTATTGCCCATAGAACCCAGTTTTAGTATATTATTGTATTTTTAAATCAAAATAGATAAAACGAAAATTTACTTCTGCATGGTAATCTATTTATTTATTTTTTATATTGTATATGATTGATGGTATGAACAATGCAAACTATATATATATATATATATTATTTTTCATATGTGAGTTTACGACAATTTATTGATCATGATGCGATGACATTATAGTAAAGTGATGGCCGCATATATAAACACAAATACATACTGTGGGTAAATATAATATACATATATATATATATATATATATATATATGTTAAGTTCATTGGCATTTATACTCTTACGGAAAAAATCCATATTCGTTATACGTTATTAATATTAAAATAAAATAAAAATAAAATAAATAAAAGAAATAAAAAATATGATTGTCATTTTGTGGTTTTTCATAATTATAAAAGTGCTTCTTCATTCATTATATATATATATATATATATATATACCATCTTATATCTATATAATAACCATCGCATTAAGTACACATATATATATATATTTGTTATAAAATCTTAATTAATTATTATTTTTATTATTATACTGTGATGATGATACATATGTTACGCACTTTACTACTATGCATTCATATACACGTATATTAGGTTATATATATTATAAAAATATTGTGGTATGTTGTGATGTGATGTGATGGCTAATTTACATATATTCAAAAAATATTTAATAATTATCGTTGTAATTTAAATTATTATATTATTCGTGAGTATTGAGTAACTTTACATTTATTACACGTATATATATATATATAACATTTATTATATTCATTTAAAAGTAAACGAAGATCTTTCTTTTCGTTTTTTATATAATCATAATATACTCTGTTTTATATGTTATCTTATAATATAATAAATAACAAATCAAGTTGCGTCAATATACTTTGCTTCATTCACAATGAAATTGAAAGATTGAAAATGGTTCAGTCACTATGATGATGGCTATTATTGTATATATATTTATATATATATCTAAAACAGAGAGACATGTAAACAATTCCTGCCGCACCAAAATCAACAATTTAATATATGTTTGTACACACACGAAAAGAAAAGAAAACATAACATACAAAATGAAATAAAAACAAAAAAGGAAATGTCTGAATGATATCTTTTTTTTTTTAAATATTATTATTATATTATTTTTTTTTTTTTTGTAACAATCACACAAAACTATACGACGGACGAGTATACAATGGCTCTAATCGTGTATTAATGATACTTATATATATATATATAGATGTACATATATAATGAACGTGTATAGGGTGTATTTAAAGACAACAACTATTTCGACAGAGAACTGAATCTATTCATGATTTATATTGTTTGTATATGTACAGACATTAGATACGACCTAAGAATTTGTGTGGTTAGTCCTTTAAAAATTTCCCAACAATATCTAATTTCTGAAGCTTAATTTATCATTACAGTTAAATATCAAATATGATAAAAAATAAGACTGTATTTTGGGAGGAGCAAATAAATTATATGGAATTCGAAATGAAATAAACAACAATTTTTAATATTAAATTAAATTGCTTTGTTTTCAAAAAAAAAATTATAAACATTAATATTTAGAATACAATATATTATATTGGAATCGCAAACATAGACTTAAATCACAAAAATATAGAATAATCACTATAAATAATTTAGTATATGGTGGTATACTATATTATATTATATAAGTATAATAATATATGGTGGTAACTTTTAATGCATCCTGTACCCAGGTAATATTTATTTACAATATATATATTTATTTGTTATAATGTTCTTTCACTTCGTGTGGTAAAATGTTATTTTTTGAATTTGAATTAAATATAATGACAGTAATCATTATGTATTATAATAAGTATATAACATATATATACACACATTTTAATATACATATATAAATAAATTACTATATATATAAAAATAATATATAAAAAAAAAATATTCCCAGCACAGGGAATGGCACTGGAAGAATTCACGGGGTTTTTTATATTATATAACCCGTGTTCTCTTAGTGGCATCACGAGTGCAGGGTAATTCAACAAACATATATATTTATATTGTAATTGGCGGCAGCTATCAAATAAAATTATGTGTAAATAAAATAGTGTTTATATTATGTTTTGCATATATACAATACATTATATAATTAATTAAATATTTAATTATATAATATTATAGATGTATATCTATAGCTAAATAGATATTGATAATTGTATAAAATGAATACACATCGAATGCAGAATGTGGAGGTAAGTTAAATTTATGTTATAACAACAATTATAAAAAATAGAAACAATTTATTTAAACACCCGTTTTCAATTTAATATTATATTATATTATAAAGATAAAGAAATAAGAAATAATTTAATGTATAATTGTGAATTTATTTTATTTGAAAAACATATATTATTTTAGATATATATTGTAGCATAACTTCATAAACAAATACATGAATTTTTTTAAAATACATATCATTATAATAAAAAGTCCCTTGACCTTTATTCATTTATATACAATTATCATATTCATTGTCATAATGTTTAAAAAAAACAAAAACCATTCATTAAATATGTGCATACGCAAGTCATGTTCCATATATACCAAACATTCATTATATACAGTCACGTTGGTAAATTACTGCCAACCAATCAATAGTAAAATATTTATCGAAAAATTATAGGGGTAAATTTTTGAAATTTAATCCAGTATTTTACGATATTTACAAATATAAGTAAAATAGCTATACATATTTATTTAGCTGTACGCCGGTAACAATGTGTCTGTACTTTGAAAAATGAGAAAAATTTCCGTGGAAAATATCGAAATATTTTCCATGGAAAAGATATATTGTAATTGGTCCAAGATTTTCCACTTAATATAATAGTATTTTATTTAGGTCAATTGAAATCTTTGGATTGTGTCAGGATAATATGTCCCAGCCAGTGGGTAAAATTGGTATAATCCTCAATATTTTTAATTTTCATAATTTTTAAAACAATCAGTAACTCATATCGATATATTTCCGAGAAATTTTGTAAGACTTTTCATGGAATTTATCCGCGGTTTGTTTCTTGTTTATGTAAGCATTTTATCTGCCAAATTTTTACAATATTATACTATGAATTTATTATTTTAATTTTACAATTAAATTACTTTTTAGGTAAGAAAATATAAATATCATATTTTTTATTTATTTATTACATTAAATTTTGTTTCAACGAGTTACAATTTTTGTAAAAATTCGTGGATCTGCTCACAAAAAATATGAATATTCTACGGATATTCTGTGAAATAATACCAAATCAACGAAAATATACGTATAATCCAAGGACATTTTTTATAAAAATTCATATGAACAGGGTTGCACTTATCATATAAAATCATCCGTAAGAAATCCATAGATATTTCCTCGTATTGAAACTACAGACTACTACATATAATTCGGACATTTTACGTACAAACTACGGACGTAACACTGTAGGTTAGATATTTATAAATATAATCTTATTTGTGCAAGCGTTTGTTAAGAGTGTGTTTTTTTTTTTATATATTATTAGAGTTACCATCGTTATTATATTACAAGAATATATTATTATTTTTTACGAAGTCAATGCACGTTATCTTTTGGAAATAATTCAAAAATGTTTAAACAAAAATATTTGCATATGCAGAAAATGCATTGTATAAATACATACATCTTAAAAAATGTTAACAATTCATTAATTATTGAATGTTGTAAAACTATAAAAATTAACAAGTAGTCATTTTTTAAGATATTCATCCGGTTTTAGTTTTTTACTTTTGTATTGATGGAAAAAAATTGTTATTGTAAAGTATATAATAACTAAAAAATTGAAAATAATGCAGATTTTGTTATATTACGTGGATAAAAAAATGAGAACATGGGAATTTTTTTTGTATTGCTGTATATTATAAGTTAAACTATATGTTATAAAAAACAATGTAACAAGTATAATCAAAACACCTACATTTCAAAATCTACGTATATACAATATATCGTAAATGATATGTTAAAATATAAATTATGTAAATTATTATTTTCACACATTTTTTTTTTCCAAATAATAAATGTTTTGTCTCTACATATTTCAACAAATGCCTATGTTTTTTTTTTTTGCTCTCTTTTGTATGTTTGTTGTGTAGTTAATTTTAAAATATATTGTTTTACATTAATTTTATATATATATTATTTTTTGTAGTGTGTTAATTTCGATATTGTTGATTTTCACACCTGCGACAAAAGTGTAAAGTAAATATTTAAGTTCTTTTTTTCCATTTTCTTGTATCATTATATGTTAACAAAAACATGTGTGTGTGTGTGTGTCTTATGTT
The DNA here is from genome assembly GCA_910594885.2 of Bibio marci. Lineage (NCBI taxonomy): Eukaryota > Metazoa > Arthropoda > Insecta > Diptera > Bibionidae > Bibio > Bibio marci. The sequence continues at coordinate 32,125,899 of OU343117.1, read as the reverse complement.
TTTATTTCATTCAAAAAATATCTATATAAATAATACGATTTACTTATGTTAATTTTTGAAGTTCTTAATATATTTATTTATAAATAATATACATTTTAATTATATTGTAAATTATTGGTGGTATATAAAGAGTTTTGTTACAATTTGTTAAATGAAAATAAATAATAGAAAAAAAAAAATTACACATAAATATATAATATTGATATTTATTTAAAATATTGTTATATAAATCATAAATAAATTGAATAATAATGGTTTTTTTTTCTTTGCAGCGAATTTTTTATTTGCTGAGTAAAACCATACGGCGGTCATTTGTTTTAAATAATTATTTATTTTTGTCACCTCAATGGAAGGTGCATTTTTTTTAATGTAGACGTACAGCATAATAACAGTCTAACAAGTGGAAACTTATTTATTATCAAACGTATACACGACCGCACAAATTGACATAAAAAATTTTGCATTGTATATAAAAAAAAAATTTAATACTTGTAATTTTTATAATTTTAAGTTTAATTTTGGTCAAGTAGAATATTGCAGAAAATTGTAATGTAAAAAACCCGATATTTTTTATATCTTCATAAACTAAGAAATAATATCGGGAATGATCTAAATTAATTGAATTTTTGAAATGGAATATCAAAAACGATTAACCGAATAGAATTTAAATTTACTTTTTGTATAATAAAATATTTTGTTGCAATATAAAATGATTAAAACATAACATAAAGAAGTATTTTTTTTAGTAAATATTTAAATTAAAAATAGCATAAAAAATTATTTAATTCACTTCAAATTTACTCTCCGATATATTCGTACGAATGGCTGTTGATATGATAACAAAATCCGAAAGAATGTACAGAACCTATAGATTCATATCATACAAACATGTATTGTAAAGCTGAAAGTTTAAAGAAATTGACTTAGAACAACCAAATTACGATTAGCTTGCAAGAAAAGCTGCTAGAATTGGCAAGAGGTATATTATGTTCAACCAAGATAAGGCAAGACTGGGAAAAATTCCTTATACAAAACTAATTCAATGTTAACAATTTCAATAATGATATGATGTGTGATATCGTACTACCATAAAGGTTCCGATTTTTGACAATAAAAATTAAAAAATATTAATAACAAAGAATACCATTTTTTTTATTTAAAATTATATTAAATAAATAATTAAAATCCTGTCGATATTGATTCCATATTGACAATACGACGCGCGGCACATGTAAATACGAGTAGTAATACATAATAAATGAATATAATTTTCCTCTATAATAAAGTTTAAAGACTAAATCATATAAATTCGTTCGTGCCAGTTATTGTCAAGTCATTTCATTTAACTTTTTAATATATATTATTTTATTTAATATATTATTATTAAATTTATATATATCATTTAATAAATATTTTTAATAGTTATTTTTCATATAGTCATTCTCTGTAAAAGTAAATCTTGTTTGGTTTTTTTTTTCTATTATTATTATAACTATTTTATTATCTGAATGTGTTTCTTTTTTTTCATGTTTCAACATTTTTATTTTACTTTAATTGTTTAAAAAATTTTTATTTCTTTTTTATTTTTATTATATTATTGCCTTTTAGTCAGCAACCGTGCGAGAGTACTACACCATAATAATATTGTAAAGTTACACGTTATACACTGTTTTTATATTACATCGGTATAAAAAGTGATATTGTTTTTATAGATATAAATGATCTTCTTCTTGTCTCCAGTATATTATGTTCTATATGCTATTGATCGTTTGTAGAATTTTTATATATTTATATATTTATTTAGAATTTATTGTTTTACTGTGAGAGAGTGACCACAATAATATATAATATATGGCAGCAGCAGAACAAATTTATAAATTAAACTATAACAAAAATTGTTGCTGCGTTTTAATGTTGTTTTTTTTTATCATTCTCATCCATCCAAATCCAAAGTATTATATAGATATATTTAGATATATATTTATATATAATATAATAATACCATATTAATCGACGATCCATTCTTAAAATCAACTAACGTGTATTTTTATATATATATTTTTATTTTATAAAAAACCAAAATATACTGCTATTTGACGGATTTTTCAACGTATTTTTCATTTCGACAAGCTTCATTGATTTTTCATATGATTAGTTTTGTATTTATTTTGTTTGTTGTTATTGTTGTTGTATACTTATAAAAACAATATTATGTTGATCAATGATTTGAAACAGTTCATGATTATCGAATATGCATGATATAAAAACAAAAAAAAAACCGAACACATACCAAGAGAGTTGATGTATTAAATACAATATCTATATATATAAACTAATTTATTGATAAATTATTTAAAATTGTTATACGTTAAGAGAAAACAGCAGTCAGTGGTGGAAACAAACAAGTGCACACAACATGTAAATATGTTATTTATATAAATAAAATGGGTTTGATCGTTTTAGCAAAGCTATTTAATTTAATGTTAATATATATTTTAAAAACTAAATTTCATATAATATTAAAATTGTATACGGTATACGGTATATAGTATACGAGTATATGCAGTTTTTTAGATAAATATTTCAATTGTTTATATATACTTTCACCTTTACGATGAACTTAGGATATATACATACATTTGTATATGAGAACTTTGCCGAGAACTTCTATTAAATTTTACAAATAAATTTTTTATCACAAAATCGTTTTTTTTTTTTTTTTATTGAATTTTTATCTATCTTAACATACTGACACATACGTGTATTATTACTAAATTTTACTATATAAATATGTACAATTAAATAATATAAATAAATATTGAAGATAAAATCTCTATATAATATTGTAATACACGTTGCAAATATTTCTATATAATTATATATTTTATGTAATGACGTATACCATTATACATTTATTTATTATATGTATATGTATAGTGATAGTGTATTAAACGAAAAACAATGATACTGCTACACAGTGTGGTACCCATGTAAAAACATTAGAGACTTGCCTTGGGAAAATTTTAAATAAAATGTTTTACCTTAAAAATAGTAAATTTAATTGTAGAGTGATTCGATAAATTTTCAGTGTACCGCTGCCTTCTGAACTGTATTGTATAATGTAAACGTTGAACAAAAAAAAAAATAATACAATTATAAAGGAATGGTTTTTCTGTTTTAATATCAAACACCACAATACCTTATATATTTATTTCTGGTTATAAACGTAATAGAAAAAAAATCAGCGATTCTTAATTGATTGTAAATGAAAAATTCGTTACCGTTACCACCAACTCTCGATATTAAATTTAATATAAATTTAGATGAACTTTTTTACTATACTATATATATCTTCTGGTATACTTATACATCTTCTATTTTAAGTATATACATAGTTATATACCATAATTTCTTTCATATCCATTAAATTATATAAATAGCTATATATACCTTATGTCTGTAAATAGTAAATATATATATATATACATGTATTCGTATATATAAATATATATAATGTAATAATCTTTACCTCATCTGAGTAACATAACTTTATATTTATCCGTATATATATATATATATATATATTTTAATTATATACATAATATAACCCATATGTACGTTCAAGATACATGTAAATTGTAAATATATAGAAAGATGCAATTATAAACCATATAATGTATAGTAAAAAAAATTATATATATAATAATATATTAGTTGTATAGTTACTTCTAAAAACCATTCATTACATTATAATGCAAAAAAATATTGTAATTGATTATTTATATAACTATATAATATGAATGCATTATATATATTATATATATAATATTTTATATATACATATATGCATTAATATATTAAGTATATACTATATCTTTATGTATATTGTATATATAATATTATATCTTGATGATTTAAAGTGTAAATTTGATTTTAATTAGGTTTAAAATGTTATATATAAATTTTAATTTATGTATTTTAATTAAAAATTAATATTATAAATACATATACTTATTTATAAGTATAATATTTAATTAATAAATTATTTATTATTTAATTTTTTCTTATTTTATACATATAATATATGTGAATGATAGTTTAACGGGTGCATTAAAAATTATATATGTCGCAGCAAACAATTTAAGCTATACACAATGCGTTGTTTCTATATACATGATTTTAATTGTGAAAGTGAAAAATTACAAAATGCTTTAGCAATTTACTTTTTCGTATTTTTAAAGCTATTCCACCACAAAGGACTTAACATTTTAGATATGGTTTGCTAGTACATAGTATTTGAAATACTTTTAAGAATTTTAAAATTATATTTTATTAACATATGATAAATGAAAGTACTTTAAGAACATAAGTACATATTCAATGCATGATTTTGTTCGTTTATTGGTGGTTTATCGTGAATTTGTTAAGTATAAAAAAATTAATAGGGAGTTTTTTTCGACCTTTTGTTACGCCGCAAGTGATACACAATGATAGCAAACGTATTAATATATAAATCAAAGAAATTTAATTCCCACTTCATACACAAATATCTGTATGAAAGAAAAAAACTTCTCCTTACAAACACTGCGGTGGATAATTTATTAAATTCTATAATAGATTCAAAAACACTAACGATTACAAATTACTGAATATGTATTAAGCATTAGCATGTGCAGAAAAGTGAGATATAATGTTAATCTCTAATCTAGGTTCAATAAAATTAAATAAATAATATGCATTGCATATATAAATAATTATATCGACAAGTGCTATTGTGAAACAAAATTATATGGATTATTAGAAATTGTTATATAAATTTCCATTATGCGTTCCCATTATATAATATCCTATCGATAAACTATATCGAATAATCTTGCTCATTATGTGTAAATATTTCAGTTTAGATGATCATTTTTCAAAAATGTTTGACTCTTAACTAATTAATAACAGAATTAGTTAATTTAATTTAGCATAAGTATTTCAATAAAATATATATTTTAGAGCATTTTATTTCAAAGAGGATTTAAAATTATTTTATAGTTTGTATTTAAAAAACAATTTTAAAAGTATTTTAAAAGATCCTGATACCAATTACATTGTATTTGACCCTGTGTACTACATACAATACAAGAAACATTACAAATATAACACAGCGATATAGGCAACATCAATGCCGATCTTCCTTTTATTCCACAACCAACCATATTCTACAATATATATATTTTTTATTATGAAATATTACACAACTATATATAAGCACATACACCTCTATATATAATGAATAATTTGTTAATTGTAAAATTAAATATTATGTGCCTATGTATATTATTTTGCTGTTAAATATATAATCTCAAATAAAATTTTAATTATATGTTATGTATATAAAAGAATATCAGCTGCATTTTCATAGCAGCATCGGCAAGTACAAAAAATACTAAAATATGTGAAAATACGGCCGATCTTATAATGTGCATTATATAACACTAAATTAATAATATAAGTTATAATAAATTGAATTAAAATCGTATCTTTGAATAGACAGATTGCAATTCGTATAATATACAAATTTATACGCTACGCAGAGTAGAGTAGTAGTATGTGAAAGAAGAAAAATATAATTTAATAATTTATTTATTGATAAATTAATGTATAACATATATTTATATAGAATATATAGTGAAGAAGTTCTTTGTGTGTTAGGCACAGGTTTGTGTTTTATAGTCACATTTTATAATATAATATATGTTATATCTAAAATATACATATTTTAAAATAAATATAAATCTTTGATATTTTTTTTTTATATATTGTAATATGCAAAATACATATAAGTATTAATTGAAAAGATTTCTTTGTCGTAAATTAATTATCATTTATAGTTTGTGTTTTTTTTTTATATGTTACTCTCCCATATACTTATTATTATCATTATATTTAATGAAAATGTTAACGATTTTTTACTATATTTTATTTTAATATAATATATATATTATTAACGAATGTGAATATATAATTTTATATATAAAATAAGTTACATATATTATAGGCATATATAATTAATTATCTTTTATAAAGATATTTATTATAATTAAATATCTAAAATGTTTACATTATATAGAGGAGGTATATAATTTATTGTTTGGCATGAATATATTGAAATTATACAGTACATATAGGCAGAGGAAATTCCTGGAAAAAAATGTAATATACAATAAAGTAAAATTATAAAACATAATACAAAAATATATAATGAAATATATAATCTCAATAGAAAATATTTCCCAATAAAGTCGGAGATATAACTACGCACCGTACAAACAACTAAAGTTATGAACGTCGAAACACATAACAATATAAAGACGGAAACGGACATTTTCGAACATTAGTTATGTTATGGTATTAGACTTTATGAAGGCAATTTTTCCAATAATATAATTTGTGATAAATGATTGATATATATATATATATATATGATCCCATTGTTTTTTGTCTTTCTGTCATCATAACACTTTCTCATATTGTTCAATTGAATAAATGATCTTTCACGGTATACGCGAAATATATTTATAAAACAAAAAAGTAATTGAATATTTAAAAAAAATATTCTAAAATCTAAATCTCACAAATAACACACAATAAACGAGTATATAAACTTTTCATATCATATTACTTTCAAAATTATAATACAATAATAAATTAATTTAATTGTTTATGAATGGAAAAATCAACATTTATATTAACAACAATTCGAGTAATAAATATTATAATTATATTTATTATTACATGAAAGTGAAACAAAAAAAACTTTCTAAATTTGTAAAGATATTTAGATTGTTTCATATTTAAATGCTATATATATTCGTACCATATGTGTTTTAAACAATTAATGGTTGACTGGATTTATAAAAAATAAATATAAAAAATAATTATAAATTTTATTTCTACATTATTTATTCTAAATTCATTTGATTGCGTTTATTATATGAATATAAAAATTGTAACATCATTTGTAATTAATAATTTTTTTTTTGTATATAATTTAAATTAATTAATTTTCCTAAAGGAAAAACTAAACTGCACCGTTGTCATGTACCGTAACATGATGAACACCATAAGTTTCGACAAGTATTCGATGGTTTTTAGAAGTATTTTTTTATAAAATGAAATAGAAACAATAACATTTTTCTATGCGGTACAAAATTTAACAATTTTAAACAATCGAAATAAAAATTATTGTTTAAGCAATCAACTCTAAACACATACTAGATGACAATGATTTTTTGGTTGTACTTTCATATGAAAAATATTTATCATCTGATAACGTCAACATTATGTGTGTGTGTGCATTTTCCAGAAAATCTCCTTTCATGCATTATCAACTTTTTTAATTACCGACTGTAGTTTTAAAGGATTTTCAATTTTTATTACAGAATTATGAAATGAAATGTAATCAATTTCCTATCTCTTTCATAGAAGAAATTTATAAAATTGTTTTAAACAATTAGAAAATATAGTGGAATTTCCAATAGGTGCTATTGAAATTTTATATGAAATATAATTAAACTGTACAAAAATTGTTTTACCATTTTCTATCTTTTATGTCATTCAATATTAATTAAATATATACAATTATATAAGAACTTCATTGTTTTAGTTGTTTACTTGGTATAAAAATTTTGGCATATACTGTAATAATCAGGAATTATTTATTCCAGTAATTTTTCTATAATTATCAGTATACCGCACACTTTTATGTATTTATAGAATTATAGTGGTGTATATGTGAAAATTTATGTTTTATGCGTGTATTTATTATATTATACCACAAAAATATTAATTGTATATAAAATGAAACTCTTATACCACATCCAAAAGATATCATATAAATACGATTTATATAAATATTGTACATATATATAATTTATACTTTTACATCTTGTATACGCTATTTTTGTGTTCGTGTGTTTATGCATCTTAATCTTAAAACTTTTCTTATTTCAGTATATAAAATAAAACACGAGTATATACATTTATTCGAAATAAGAAACGATAGACCTCTCTATATATGATATTTGATATAAAAGATTATGCGGTTTTAGGATGCCGATTTTCTTGTGATTTTTTTTTTTCATTTTACATTTAGAAAAACGATAGTCATTATAAATTAAATAATTATTATTTAAGAAGATAGAAATTATTTATATTAAAAACTTTAGTTCTTATATACAATACAAGTATATAGATATTATTATATATATTATTTATATAATACTTTTAATAATAAATTTATAAGTACGTGGTACTCTGGTACTTCATTGATTCGTATATATACGATACCTATATTAAACTAGATATATATATATATTCGTTCAAAACATATATGGATGGTCTTTATTTATGTACCCATATAATAAACCTATATATACATAAATGAATATATGTCTTCCGCAGTATACAATATATACGAGTATAAGTAATTTTGTTAAAAAATTTATAAATTTAAGAATAAAAAGCTATAACCAGAAGCTGTTGTAATGCTCAGGTATTTTATTTATAATATACAATATCTTTTTTATTTATTCTTTATTTATTTATCTTAATTATTTATTATAGATGTTTTGATGGTTACGTTGCTGTTATATTGTTGATCTTTCGAATAGAATTTAATTATAGATATACATACAGTGATGAAAATCGAATAAGTAATATGAATATTACGTACACAAACACATAATATTAAAAATAAAGTTAATAAATAAAAAAAAAATAAAAACCATCTGCATACGCAGAGGAGTATAGTAAAATAAAAACTTTTTCTTTATAAACGCATATTTCTCTTATAATGATAGCCTCTCAACAAAAAGATATTTTGCATGTCATCATTGCAACATTGAAATTCCTTTTAAAAGATACATTTACACATACAGGTACAGTGTTGGACATAAAAATTTTCAAAGTAATCGATTTTATTAAAATAATACAAATTTTATGTATGGTAAAGATTATAATCAACAAATTACTATATATTTTTATTATGCATTTGTTTATTTTATACATTATTTAAGAAAAATAAACCACTTAATTCGCTTAAGCCACCATCATAACTAAATTACCTCGATAAAATGATCTATCCAACACCTTGCTTTTCAGTGCACCAAGAAATAATTTTGTTGTCGTTCTTGTGATTGAACATTTCAAAAATATATTCAATTTTAATCACGAAACCTTTTTGATGCACAAACACTCATTTTATTTTTATAGTCCTCACTACAATGTGAAGAAAAAGAGCAGCCAACATAATTGTGCTACTTGAATTGTAATTAATTAAAAAAGGAATATTTTGTTTATTGAAAATTTGTCGTTTAAAAAGTAACTATACAATCGGTTTAAACTGAATGGTAAAGGTACTTGGTTTTTTAATTTTCACAAATTTATATGTAATTCAGCATTTTTTAATTTTGATCTTATTGTTGTTACTGGCAGATATGCAAGTAATTTGGCCACATCTCACAATTTCGTATCATCACGGTTTTTCCTTTTACAATTTCTTTCTGCACCATCCTTATTTTTAACAGAATCTCTGTTCATGTACTTTTTTACAATTTTTCGATATTTTCAATTTTTTTCCAACTAAAGCAAACGATTTCATCTTTTTCAGACCATGGAAACACATTTAAACACATATAGCAGATTTTATTTTCCCAAATAATGGTAAAATAACACCAGATTTAGTATTCTTCCGCGTGGGACATTCAAAATAAGTGCAATCATTTACTTAAATATTTCCAACACTGTCTGTATGTATAATAAAATGTAATATTATATGTGTATATATGGATGCATATATGCACTTGCGGTATACAATGTGTACACATACAGATTTCATTCAAACGAATTATAAGCGTAAAATTTTAATAAAATATTTATCGTAATATTAGAATGTATATATAAATATATAATATGTTTTATTGAATTCCATCAACTGCACGAAAATTAAATTTAAATTAATGTGTGATTAAAACTTTTAAACTCTTCAATTTTAATTTATCTGAGAATTGAAAATTTATAAATCATTATATTTTGTATATCTTATATATTTGTACAATACATACGCCGCCACGTAAATATTAAAAATTACAGCGATTTAATGCCGCTTTTCTTATATTAATCAGTAATTTAAACTTATATTATTTAAATTTTTTTAAAACATAGAAATAAGTGTTAATGTTAAAAAAAATTTTATGGTGTGTAATTTTTTTGCGTAATTTAATTTAATTAGAAAAATATTGAAATTTTATCACCGTACCGAAATAGGTAACCTGCGCGGTAACAGTTAAAATAAGGAATACATAACAATGGCGAGACCAAATATCAAATGATATGGTGATTTCTATTTTTTGCGTGATTTTTTTTATTATTTTTAATTTTATACAAATAATTAATCTCGCAAATTTATACAATATAATGAAGCAATGAATTTAACACGAAAATTTTTATATATATCGCATAGTTCAATTTACGCACTAAAAAAATAATAATAACATGTATTAAATTATATTTTAAAGATTAAATCATGTTTAGTTTTTTTTTTTTCGGAAAAAAAACAAGAAGTATATTAATAATATTATAATGATGCCTTACCGTTTTTCTGTACACACATAGTTATATGTTATACAAATATACACCTCTAAAAATATTGTTCGCAACAAAAAAAATCTTGTATATTTATACCAATTGAATTTAAAAGAAAAAATTAAATAGCCAGCAATTCTTTTATAAAATATACATATACGCGATATAATTGCGCACGGTAACAAACATTTTTTCGATATATTCTCATAAGTTACACCACGGATCAATACATATACACCATAACTATTAGAATTTAGATCATTATTAATTTAATATTATTATTTTTATTTCTCTATGTATATTTATGATTCAGAAAAAAGCAAAAAGAAACAAATCTTCTAATTTTTTTTTCTATGCGCTATATAAAATTATTTCTCATTAAATTAATTTCCATTAAAGTAAAAAAAAAAAAAAAACCTATATCATTTTTTTTTCTTTTTTTCATTGAAATGTTTACAAATTGACGCAATTATATATTTTTTTTAAAAGTATATCTATAAAATAGAGACTCAATAACCTTCTTTGAGTTATAGCTGGGATAACTTAGAGAGAAAAAAACCATATAAAATAAAAAATTAATTTATGTAAAATGTTATACATATTATAATAAGATTTTCAAATACGACCAAATAGATTTATTGTGCACCTCCACCTTTTCTTAAAATATGTTCACCTCACCGAGGAATTGTACAAACATAGCATAGCATTTATTTATAAAACTCTCAATGGGAGATTTTGGGCAGTTTCCATATTTTTAAAATTAAATTATATAATATATGAATTTTAGGTCGTTTTTGTGCCTATGTTCAAAAGTCACATATATAAAGCATTATTTTGCCATGGAATTTGACAAGTAATTTGAAATAAAATAACTATTTCTACTGTATATAGATTATCTGAAGATTTATCAATTGCTATTTTATTACAAAATTAAAAATGACACTATGTAAAATTATTACACAGTATAAAGTTAAGTTGTCTTCTCTATTATATATTTATATATGAATTCTATTCTATATATAGATAAATTATTTTGATTATTCTTATTATTGACTTTATTAACTTTATTTATACATAGAATTTAGAGAAGATGCTCATTTATATTTCTATATATACATAGTATACACATATCATATTTTCTAAATATGTATATATTTCTAAAGTACAATTTCGATAATGCCGCAGAATCAACAGAAGATTAACTATATACAAAATATTAAAGAGTATATAAATACAAAAAAAAAAAAAAAATATATAAAAACCATATTCAAAATAAAAGTGAATTAAATAATTGAAAAAATTCTCATCAAAATCAATTGAATTTTAATCATATTTTTATATGTAATAAGTACGTTATAAATACACACACACACACACACACATCATGGTACATATAAATAATATAAATAAAACTTTATTTTATTATATTGGCGCCATTTATATATAAAAAGTAAATAATATAAATAAATAAATACATAAATGAATAAATAAACAACACTTCTTAATATGATACAATACTATGCAATAGTAGTATATTATTTAATATAGAATAACAAATAATAAGCCATTGTAAATTAATTTATCATTGAGCACACATCCTTTTCCTAATTCTAATATACAAGTATACATATATGCAAAGGATGTATGGCTATATTTCCTACATCTCTTATAATAACAAACATTATATAAGTGCAGAAAGAAATAATTAGGATGCAATTTCATTTAATGATAATGTAAAAATAATCAATATTAAATGTGAATTAATTTTACTATACACAATATATTAAATTATATACAAACATCGTTACATATGCATTAGGCGTATGGTATATATATATACGCAGAATTTTTGTGTGTCGATGATCAGCAAAATATTATAAGATGAATTTATTTATAAATGTTATATGTAAATAATATAGGGTAAAGCTGTGGATAAAAACAGGTATAGGGATGATATCGTAATTTATTTGCAAACTAACTATCTCCTATCCCTATTATAATATATTATATTTTATCTTATTTATATCTGTTCGTGATATAATGGCTGCGTATTATATATAAGATAATTACAGTAATCTTTGTTTTATATATATTGAATTGGGAATTGGTTATTTATTATGCCCGTTTTAGTCATTCACATTTCATAAATTATATATTGGATATACATCCAACGCAGATATATAAACATAAAATCAATATAATATACCAGTCGTTATTTAATTCACCGCAGACCTAATGGAATGGTGATGAGCGACTTTTTGTTAGAAAACACATATATACAACGTATAAGTTTCAGTTTTATTTGTGTGTGTAATATTATATATATTATAAAAAAAGGAGCTTTCAGCCATACATAAAAGAAGAATATTAGCACATATTAGATAAAGCTGAGAAAAGGGAAAAAAAAAACGTAATAAAATTTTATACAAAAAGAAATAAATATCTGGGTATTAACTTTTATGTGATCATAAAAATTCATATAGATTATAGATGGTTATGTACATTATGCAAAACATAGTATATATATTATTATTATAAAGGCATAGTTAGTATATTTATGAAATATTTAGAAAATATAATCGAAAGCAAAGAAGAAGCATCAGAATCAGACTAAAAAAAAAAATTGATCCTAAGTAGGTAAAGCCGAACGGTTATTCAGTTTATTTTGTAAAGTTTATTAATTTTATCATGTGGATTTAATCATAATTTTTTATATTTATTATATAGTTGCAATTTTTCACATGATTTTATATATAATTTTAAGTAACTTATAAATAATATTCGTGTTTAATATATTGTAAGTTTAAAATCGTTTTTAAAGTCGATTTTAAAAATGTACACTTATCGACTAGATCATATCGATTATCAATAAAAAGATTAACAAATATTTCAATTTCTAAAAATTTTGTCTATGCGGTGGAAGTGTATATTCTTCGTTTTCTGAAATCTTTTGTATGCAGTGTATAATTTTTGAAGGTTTTGTCAACAAATGTGATAATTGTATTTTATAAAAACAATTAATAATAAATATGTTAGATTAAAATTGTCATATCAAATATCAATGTATTGAAATTATTGAAAGTATTTTTATAGAAAATGCATTGTGATGGAATAGAAATTGAGCATCTCAAATATATATAATTGATATAAATTATAAATTAAAAAATTGAGTCGTTTATTGAATTAGATTTCAATTTGTATAAACCGTTTTGCAACAATCTATTGTTAGTGAGAAGAAGAAAAAAAACTATAGGAAATTAAAGCTTTGCATTTAATGTATAATAATGAATATGGGATTATTATAGCTGCAATTACTATATGCTTTTTAATTTGTGTAACTAACTATATACAATATATGGTGAATCACAAGATAAAATAATAGATAATAGATAATAGATAATAGATAACAAGATAATATATCTATATCTTGATCGAAAATTGTTACATAATCAATTTTATAATCGGAGAATTTTTGTACCAATACATCTCTTATAGCCACTGACAATATGTGCCAATTGTGGAGAAGAATTACTAAGGCGTAGTGTATGAAAGCAGTATCCACTAAAAACTTAGCTATTCATTATTCAATAATTTTACGCAATATCATGTCAAGTCAGCAGCATATAAAACTGCTTTCGGCGATATATAGGTGATGTATACCCATTTGAATACACCATGAATTTACAGAATGGTGAAGTAAGTGCGTCCAACTATATAGTTAACTACCAATTTCGAAAAAAAAACAACTAGTTATAATAAACTCTAAAACACGACCACAGATCGTACACAGAAGATAAACGGCAATAAAAACGATGAAAAAAGAACAACTTTTTTAAGATCCTTAAAATTAGGGTTTGGAAGACATTACCTCTGCACAGATAGCTTCGTTTGGAGTATGCTAAACCTATGGGTTTTTAAATGCTAAGCAGTAAGTATGTAAATTTGACGTATATATTATATAAACAATTATATTTTTAAGTGACTAGAAATTATTTTATTATATACATTTTTCCAAAATCTTAAACACACGCACACCAAAATCTTCACATAAAGTATATATTATAATCATTTTTTTTTACAAAAATATATATGTACGCGAGTCTGTACGCTGCGTAAAGTCGTAATTATTGACTAATGGAACGAATTTAATATACATTTATTACACAGTATATATATATATATATATATATTAGGTATATAAATATTTTATAATCTAACTATATATAATATATTGTACAATATATATATATATATATAGAAAAACAGCACAAGAAATTAAAATTCATTTATACAATATATATATATAGATAGATAGAGACCATATTGGCTTTAATTATGCTTAGGTGATGCTGATGAATGATGGGACGGTAATCAATTGAACAAAACATCACACATATAGATTTTTATTTATTATTATTATTTTTTTTTTAATTTTTATTAATAATTGCTTGAGAAATTATAAAATATATTTTATAATGTACAACAGATATATTATTATATAAGGTATAAATATATAAAATGATTATAGTTCAAGCAGCATGGGTTATATTGCTTGTAAAAAAAATAGTAGTAATAATAATAATAATAATAATAATAATAATAATAATAATAATAATAATAATGATAATAATAATGAATGTACACATCATAAATAATGATCATATAGAACAAGTGTTTTCAGTGAGATAAGATGATTTCTACTTACTTACAAGCGCAACAAGTTTGTATATATATACTGCAATACACAACTCGTATATATAACATCGCATAGGTTAATGTAAGTATATATAATATAAAATATACGTATATGTTATGTATAACGAAAATAACAGATGGGAAGCGAAGCGTTTCTTCATATATTGTATATATATATATATATTTTAATGTATATTATATATTTATCGGTTTTATAAGTATATAGTGTAAATTAAAATAATATACAAAAACAAAGTAGAAATTATATTACGTGTGTATTTTAAAATAAAATTCAAAATACACATAAATTTTTTCTCTTCCAAATAAAATTATAATTTATAATAAACTTTATAAATTGTATATATTACAATAATAATTGTACAAAATCAGCAAATTTTATTCTCATTCTTATATACCATAAGTATATGTATAAATATTTTATTATTATAATACTACACATACATTATAATAGATAATAATAATAATAATAATAATAATAATAATAATAATAATAAATAGTAATATAATAGTTAAAATTATTATTATTATTATTATTATTATTATTATTCATAGAATTAAATTAAAATATTAATTAAAATAATAATGTAATTAGAATTTTCTTGTACGTAATATATGGTAAGAAATTTCATCATTTATAAATACAATATATATATATACAGGGTATTCTGTGAGTTTTTATTGTAAATTCAATGCTGAGTTTATTAATTCTAATAGGCCGAAATTTATATCAAACGATAATTGACTATTATTCTTCAGAAATTCAGTTTTTCAAATAATTGCTACACTATAATATGCCATATAATATGTAATATTATTTTAGTATTATGGCTGTCGAACACCCTGTGTTATTTAGTGAAAAATATATTATGTATGTGCATACATAATTTGAAATTTTATTAACATTATATACAGTTTACTTTATGTACTTTATATAATTATATATTTTTATAATAAATATATAATGTTATTTGTTTTTTTTTTCCCAAACATTTGCTACGAAAGCGTGAATTTCATAGAATTTCTATTGCAAAAAAAAAAAAAAATGATATAGAATAATTTAATTAATTAATTTTTTATAGTTTAATTTATATTTATTTTTACTTCTACATATGAAATATGAATTTTATTTAATTAATCATTATTATTTATTATTATTATTTATTATTATTATTATTATTATTATTATTATTATAAATTATGTAATTAAAATTTATAAATAAATATATTATTGAAAATGTTAATTTGTAAATTCATCAAAATTATTGCATATATATGCAATTTTATGTCGATCAACAACCTGTGTGTGATGTGAAAGATCTTAATTTTTTAAATTTTAAGTAAATTTGTATTTTTGTTAAAATTTATTATTACAAAATTGCTTCGTAAAAATGTTGTTGATCGTAAAATTTTTAACTACAACATAATTACGAATATGTGACTCAAATATATATATTATATACTATAAATATATAGAAAATGTCACAATGTCATTATTATTAATGCATAAATTTTATGTGAAGTCATTGAAAATTATATTCAAGGTAAGAAAAAAAAACAATTTATTATATTTTATTGTATATTATATTTAATTTGTGTAATTTGAATGCATTAATTTCCACTTATACCATACATATATGTAAGTATATCGAGTATATATTAATTAAAGGAGTATATATACTAATATAGAAATTGTTGTGTAAACCATCCAATCATATATTTTTGATTTTATTATGAAATTGTTATATATAAGAAAAAAAAAAAAACACAGATAGATATATTTTATTATGAAACTTTCTGCACAAAAATAAAACAATTTCTTAATAAAAACGTAAAAATTTGCCAACGATTTATAAATTTAAATTATTTGCAAATTCTTACGTTATATATTTATAATATGTTTTTTTTTTATCTTACATTTATATTTTGAGTGAGTGATTTTTGTATATTCTAGAAAATTTATATTCCTTCTTAACCATTATACACAAATTAATATAAAAATGCATATATTAATTTATAGTAAAATAAATGATCTTTTAAATTGATTTTATATTATTATTTATATTCCTTAAGAGTATGGATTAATCAAATTTGATAATATACTCGGAATATAAATTTTGCCTACTCGACGACCAAATCAATTCGAAAATGATGCACCGAACAACCATTTAACCCGCTACCGCATGGATTTTGTAAAATTAGTGATTTTGTGTTTTTATACACCAAATTAGATCAACATTTGTATATTTATATTTACTGAAATTTATATAATTTTATTTCAAACAAGGAATCGAATAGAAAGGTTCATTATATGATTAAGGATATTTCAACGGTTTCACAAGGAAATTATTTGAAATTGTATATGCAATACATTACATTTAAGAGAATCGAGTAGAATTTGTGTTTTAATGATCTAGGACACTTCAACGACACTATAATGGTATATTTTTAATTTATGACATGTTTTATAGTTTTACAAAGCAAAATCATTTTATTTTATATTTATTGTTCAATTATTTGAAATTTTTAAATAAATAAAAAATTTGTTTCTATAAAAAGTCAGTGTAACATAAATTTTATGTAATTACCCTATAGCTATGTTAAAGTTATGTATATTTTAAATACACAAAGACTATCGAAATTAATTCTTAGCGTCCGTATCTTGAATACACTGTTCTTAGTATATTTTTCACTTAGAATTATGTTCCCACAACCTTCAAGTTTTTGCATTACACTAGGGACCACCGTCTGTATATATATATTATTAAATATAATAGTCGACCAGAATTAATATCAATAGTTAATATGCTAATAAACGTCACGATCTACTCTCTATCTCTGCATAGCTATAGAGTTCAACACTAATTATATAAATTTGTTGAAATATATAAAAAAAAAATTGGAATACTGACAAATACACAAAAGAAAACAACGACAGATTCTATATATTTTAAATCACACTTTAATTTTAAATTAGTGAAACGCATTTAAAATAGGTACTTTAAATAATAAAACTTGCATGAAAAAGTATCGTTTTTGTTTGTAGATGTACTAAACAATACATAATACTCGAATGCAATATATTTTATTTAAAAAATTAGATTATTTTCAACAGCGTATCAAATTTATAGCAATTTATAACAGGTACAATTTAAGTACATAATAATAATAATAATAATAATAATAATAATAATAATAATAATAATAATAATAATAATAATAATAATAATAATAATAATAATAATAATAAAAAACCGGAAAAACTCAATTACAATTTTCTTCGTTCGTACACATTATCAGTTTTCTATATATTTATATTTTAAATATAATAAAAAATGTTTATGCTCTAGTAAAATAATTAATTTTCAATTTGTAATTTTTAATACGTGTATAATAAAATAATATATGTGTATTAATTAACAAGACATTAATTTGAATAATCTATATAATGTAATATGTATTTTATTGAAACACAGCTACTATTTTATATGTTTCATGAATCATTTATGTTCATTATAAAAATTTATTAGTATTAAATATAAATAATGTAAATTGTAAAAAGTCAGTTTCTTCTGCGGTAGTGGTGTAATATATAATCGTAATAATTTTAAATTATAGTTAATTAGTATATAATTATTATGGGGAAAAAATAAATAAATTTTTTATCTTTATATCAAATATTTAAATTTAATGAATAATTCAGATTTCAAACTTCAGTATAATTAAAAATTAAGTCCTAATTAATAGATATATAAAAATAATGGAATTTAGGAAACATCCTTTCGATAATTGTAAATAGATTAATTTGTTAATTGTTATATATTCGCATGCGGATTAATTCATCAAATTTTGACGGTAATCAATGTTTGGTAGATGCCAACATATACACGCTCCACTTGAAGTAACACTTATTATTATAATTTATCTATATATAGATCAAAAACTTTAATTAGTGAATTTTGGTTATTATTTTATATATTTTTATATAAATATATTGTATTATATATAAAATATATGCTATTTGTAGCCACTCGATCGCTTTTCGTATACTATTTTTTAACGCAAAGCCCGTTTATATAAATAAATAAATAAATCATATAATAACTAATAGAAGTCATAAATGTTTTGATAAAATTAAGATTGAATGCGAACGAGAAAAACAAAAAAACATCAACAGCGATAACGAAGATGCCACATCCATAAGACAATAAAAAAAACGTAACATCAAATACAAGAAGGAGGAAAAAAATTATTAATAAGAAATAAGATTTAGAATTAAAAACAAAAAAAAACGAAAAAACACGCACACACGAATGAAACGAAAGAAAGAAAACGCACGTGTGTGTGCTGTACCGCATCATCTGAATCCATAAATATACAATTATTATACATAAATATAATGTTATATACTCAGGTATATACACCAACATCAATAAATGTATAAATAATATACAAAAGAATTCATCATATATTCATCCATCCATCCATATATTTTATATATGGTATTTATTGTATATATATGATGAGTAATTCGATGCAGCCTCCAGGAAGAACTTGTCATAATTATCCAACAACCGGTTCGGCAACACTTTGCTTTTTATTTTATTTATTATTTTTATTTATTTTTTTTTCTGTTTATTTTATTTATTTATTTATTTTTTTTTTCGTTTGCATATACAAATAATTTACATTAACTTTGCCCCAGCATCGCACATAATATCATATTGTATGTTGAATATATAATATACGTATTATACGTTTCTATTAGAACCCATATATATAATATATAAAGATACAAATTTATATGTGTAGCTGGTACTATATGCGTTATAGTATGTATAGAGATATACGATTTAATTTTATATAATTGAGTGAGTGTGCATACCAATGATTTAATTCTTATATTTTTTTTTTTAGTAAATAATGAGATATTTCTTGTTTCAGTGGTCAGGCCAATTTGAATTGTTTCGATGGTTCCATTTGATTACCGAGCATTGAGCAGTACATCAAAAATTGGTACAATGCAACGAAAATATCATTTTTTACCCACAAAACAACACTCGCTCGATGAAGCATACTGGTAATATTTCTTTTGCAATAAATTCTCAAAATTCTCCATATTCAATGCAATAACAAAATTTGATTTTTACCACTTCAAACAATTAATTGTATTACAATATAATTGAATCGAAGAAAAGATCTTCTTAATGCAAAATACAAAAAAAAAAGGATGGATTCATGTAGAGGTATCCCAGACAATACCATACAACGTATATTTATAATAACAGTCATATGAAATATTATTATAAGGCTATTATTTGGTAAACATTGTAACATTTTTCAAAAGTGTTTTATTATAAGCATGAGAAACTTGAAGGATCACATAACCTCGAATAAATGAGTTAAGAAGAAGGTCGTGAGGAACATATTGGAAAAAGTGCAATCAAACAATAATTGACGGTCAAATCAAACGGTGAAAATGAAGATGGATCGGGCATACCTTGAGAAGGAATGTGGAGAATATTATACAAGAAAATTCTTGTATATTGGAATCTACAGGGTAAGAGCGAAAAAACTGTAATTGTCGTGGATAAAACCTGGCGAAAGGTGAAAAGTTTGTTTCAAAAAAGGAAAACGTGTCGTTTGTTTAATGATACTCTATACTCTCTCGCCGAGCTACAGAAACAAATGATGAAAGTGAATCCACATATTTTATATAAAATATCCTTGCCATAAATATACATGAATAATTATATGTTAATACTTTGAATAGTTAATTATTTATTTATTCATAGTCTGGTCTATCTTTCATACCATATCGCATCATGTTTTGTAAATAATACAATACACAATATTATGACGATATATTACATATTTATTAAATATTATTTCATATATTAATAGAAATAAATGTATGCACACGCAGCACGACAAACGTACACATGAAAAATATATAAATATGGTTAATGTTGAAGATATTTTATAATAATTTATAAATAAAACTTCGTTGTATTTAAATTTGTGGTAAGTTTTATAGAGAGAGAAATTGTGTCGGATTATGTGTGTGTGCGGTCAATATTAGCTATAATATTTTTTTTATATATTTTAAAAGGTTTATATTCATACAGAAAAAAACATGTACTGTCCATAGTAGCGGCTTCCCTGCTAACAATTTGTCCGTACTTTGAAAAATGAGGAAAATTTCCGTGGAAAAAATCCACATCTTTTTCCATGGAAAAGATATATTGAAATTTATCCAAAGAATGTCCGTACATTTTCCACTTAATATAATAGTATTTTATTTAGGCCAATTGAAATCTTTGGATTGTCAGAGTAATATGTCCAACATATATTAGCGCGGTATTGAATTCATAATTTATTTCACCAATTATCCAAGACAGTGGTTCATCTTTTGTATATTTCGCTTATCCATAAATTTAGTCCTCGCTCTTTATAATTTATATTCATCATTTTTAAAACAATCACCAACTCATACAATCGATATATTTCCGAGGAATTTTGTAAAATTTTTCATGGAAAAAATGCACAATCGATGAATTTGTTGCCATCGTTCAAAATCTTCATTCTGTGCTCATAGAACTTCTGGTCTATCGGTAAAAAACTGAATCAAACCGCGATTTGGCATCATCGTCATAAGAAAGAATTTTTCCGGCTAATACGGACAATTCACGGAAATTACATGCCAAAATACATGGACGATCCAAAGATATTTTCGTTAAAATCCAAGGACATTTTTTATAAAAATCCATGGACAGGGTTGCACTCATCATATAAAATTCTAGCGGACATCCGTGAGAAATCTATAGATATTTAGTCGGATTGAAACTATACGGACTACTACATATAATGCAGAAATTTTGCGGACAAACTATGGACAGTGTTACTAGGGTTTTGAGTAATATTAAAATGATATAGCATTGCATTTATAATATAAATGAATAACTATATAAAAAAAAAACCAGAAGTTTCTAATAGCAGAAAAATAAATGGTTAAAAAATAGAAATCCAACTAAATCATTTAAATTAAATTAGAAACACTTTATAGCAAAAACGATTTATCACATAATTTCATGCAATTATACACAATATCAAAAGCGTTATCCACATATATTTTGTGAATATATACGCGAGCGATAAAAAGTATATGAAATTAGTAGCAGTTATTTACATATAAAATTAGAATCTGTTAAAAGATGAATGACAAATTTCGTAAGAAAGCTTATTTTAATGATTAAAAAAAAAACCACTAAATGAACTAGAATAAGAATCGTAGTTTTTATATACGGACGCTAATATTTTTCGTTATATGGTATATGAAAAAAAAAACAAAACTCTATACGGGAAAATAATTTAAATAAAATATAGGCAATATACAATTGCATTCGTCCCTTTAAAAATCATACGTAATTTTATATGTCCAACTATATACATGCACAAACATGTATTACTATGGTGTATATATATATAATATATATCTGAAGTCTTCATCATCTGTCTTGTCTTTATTTTAATAAGTACTTATGCATTTTATATAATTCATTTTGAAATGGTTATTATATTCTTTTATTATTATATTTATTTGGTTTTTTTTTTCTCATAATTTTATTATATGATTTCATTAGCCGTATTTTATTTTTTTTTGTACACGTTAATGTAGGTACTCGTTCTCGTATATTATTACTTATATCTCTAATTCTCTAATATAATAATAATAATAATAATATATAAGTAAAACCAAAATTTTATTTCATTATATACGAACGAATGAATTGACTGATTGACCCACCGCGATGGTATTTTATTATAATATAGTTGAAATATTTCTTTGATATGTGTATTTCTATATTTCCTTTTAGATTGCGTGGAGGAAAAATAATGATGGGCGCCGTTAATTACTGTCAAATGAAATGTATTTTAAAAATTTGGATAAGTTTATTTATTTAATTTTATTATTTATAATAATGAAATCAATTTAGGTGTAATAAATATGTGATGTTAAGCATGTTAATGTAATTTAAATTAATGAGCGATGTATATATGCGTTATTTAATTGTACATGTGATTTAATATATTTTTAATTTTCAGTGTTTTTTATAATAAATGAATGTTATTTTTTGAATATGTGTGTAGAAATTTGAAAGGAAATCAAAATTATGGTTTTGTCATCTATTTTGTATATAAAAGCTGCGGCTAATAAAATCATGTCTATAATAGTACAGATGCGAAGATCTGAACTTAATATTCGTATCAAAATAATAGAAACAATTATTTTTTATTTATATGATCATATACTTCAAGCAACGATAAGAATAATAATAATAATAATAATAATTCATGTTTTTATATATAATATTATTTTTTTATGGTGGTAAATACACAAATTAAAAAAGTATAATTATCCATAAAAATTAAGTTACAAAATAATAATATATAAATATAAACTATATATTATATTTGTGACACAAATAAAATTTTGATTTATTATACAAGATACAAAATAAATATATACCATAGAATAATTGAATTGAGTTAACAAACCGTATAAATAAAATTAACTTTCAACATGATCATAAATTTTTTCGTGCATACACACACACACACTGAGGAACATATTTATAATTTCATTAAAAGTATTAAGAAAACCGCGTATATCCATTATAAATAAATATATAATAATAAATGAAACAGATAAATTTTTTAAATATTTTCTCTGACAAATATTGTTTATATATTATATATAAGAAAAGAAATACAAATAAAATTTATTTAAATGATTTGCAAATTAATAATTGTATTGCATTTTTAATATAAATTTTCCGTTTGATAAAATGAGAGCGTATATAATAATAATAACAACATATTTCTTTACAGACATAAATAGCGAAGCCAGAGAAATAGCATTCAATTTTCAATGTCACTATATTATTTGGATATAGCCAGTGTAAAAGTAGATTAAATTATGAAAAAAACAATTTACCGAACGTTAACGTTCCAGAAAATCGACTTTTATGAATTATTATCGTTTTTCTGGCTGTCCCGTCGTAACATAGTTTTAACGGATTTCCATTTTTGTTGAGATGAGATTATTAACAAATTCAATCAATTTTCAATCTTTTATAAAATAAATGCTTTTATCTTTCTAAAATTCGAAGAATTCATGATAATTTAGTGTATATAAATTGATACAGGATCATTATTTCATGCAAAATTTCACTGCTATCGTGTAACGATTTTAAAATCTATTATATATTACCCGTGTAATTGGAAAAATTGATAATTCATAATAGTCGATTTGCCGGAAAATTTAGTAAGTTCAAATTTTTTTCCTAATCTAGACTACTATCAATTCGGCCACCAAAAACATATATATAATGAAATTATAATTTTTTAACGCATCGCCACTGTTACAGACATACCATATTCAAAATAATATTCTTCATAAATGTAATATTATAATATTCTATATATTATATGTTAGAAAGTCAACTTAAAATATACATCTTCGGATATACTTATATCTAAAACAAATATGATTATATACTTTTTATTAAAACTAAAAATAAAAAACACACCAAAATAACAGGTAAATATTTAAGGTCATAAAATAAATATGTATTTAATTTTCAACCTGTTGCATTTGTTTCGTTTTATATATTTGGTTAAGCGATATTGCATATTTTTAAATAACATTAACTCTATAACTTCTATATTTACTGCAGTCTGTAGTATACTTTTTAATATATAGATGTATAGGAAAGAGGGTGTTTCAATGCTGGGTCACATATTACTGTATTTATTATACAGACGATAATGGTGTTGTACATTTATTATAAAATCATTATTATTATTATTAATACTATTATTATTTTTAATAATAATAATAATAATAATAATAAATACAAATACAAATGCAAATGGAAAAAAAAAAAGTGGAAATTACCTGAAGCATGACAGAGGCACCGACGCGGCACCAGAGTGTTTCCGTTCAAAAGAATTGAAATAATAATAATAATAATAATAATATAAAAATAAAATAAAATTCTGAAATAACCATCATTCAAGGTTTTCCATCATCTCTGACTCTGAATATACAAATATATTTTATTTTATTTTTTTAACCATTTCATTAATAAAATAATGTTCTATACTTTTTTAATAACAATTATTATTATTATTATCATTATGATTATTATATTTAAAATAAATAAAATAATATTTATAAATAAATAACAAAATATAAACACGCAACGTTTTTTTTTTTCAAATGGTAACAGTTTTCTTTTTGCTAGAATAAGAATAATAGAAGTTACTTATAATTTTTTCCATATATTATTTCATTTAATATAAATTTGTTTCAGTATATGTCTTGAAAATATGTATCTCTTAAAAATGAGTCATTACATGATGGCATTTTTTTTAAAGTTTATTAATTGTATATTATTAACTAATTTTTGCGTCGCATAGTATTTAAGAGAAATGTTTATGTTAGATATTTGATAATAATACGATAATTTTATTAATATAATTTCTTTTTCAATTTATAGATTATAGTCGTATATATGATTGATTTTTATATAAATAAAAAGTATGGTGTCTGTCTATAATTCTAACGTCACACCTATATAGATATAGTGGTAACAGGTGTATGGACACTTTTTAAGCACTTATTTAAACAAAGAAATTCTATTCTCATAGTTAAAAACTTTAAATTTGGAAAACCAAATTCTAACATTCTATTTATGTTTATTTTTTAATATAAATACCATTGATGTTAATTTAAATAGTGAAATTTGAAATACTTAATATATTTATAAAGTTTTTATGTAAAATATTGTTATCAAAGCATTATTAACACGTTTTTATTTCAAAATACTTATTCAATACTCTTATATATAACATAACAAATATTATGTATCTATGTTTTAGACACTCACTGTATTTTATATACATTTGATTGGTTATATTTTACCATAGTACCATCTTACAACAATAAAATATAGGTAAAAAAACCGCTATACATTCCATAAACAATTATGTATATAGTCATATTGCGGTATATAATAGATAATAGAATAATTTTATAAATAAAAAAACAATTAAAATATAATAAAAAAAAAGTGTACTCACCAATTTAACTTTTCCCATATTAGCCCCGGTAACAGATGAATAGAAAATATGCTGTGGTGCATCCAGTTCACTGTACTTTTACCTATATATTTATATACAATTGCATTTTACAATTAACACACAATTCTATAGTAAAAATTTAAAAAAAGAAATATATTACTAATATTATTTAGTCAATTAAGAAAATAATGACTTTTAAATATAATAAATAAATGTTGCATACAAATTTTTCTTATCAGACACAATGCGATTTTTTTTTATTTTATATTGCCAAAGAAAAAGTCAAAATTTATATAAATCTATACAATCTTTTCCAATAAAATTTATTATTTATTGAATGGATAATTGTTGTGAAACAAATACAATAAAAATAATTAAAACAATTACAATATTTTAAATTATTTTAATGTAGTAAAAAAAAAAGAATAAAAATAAACTACTTACAAATTAACATGAGGAAAAAAAATAAGGTTAAAATTTATATAAATTTTTATTTACTTTTTACACACACACACTGTTATAAATTATAGAAAATAAAACCAAAATAATGTTAATACAATATTAATTTGTGTTAATAAATTAAAAGAATTTACTTTAATGTAATTATTAAATTGAAAATAATTAATTGATTAAAATTCTACTTTTTTTTCTCTTATCTTTTTTCTTGTTTGACATCTACTGCGACGCAACCACACCAAACACATAAAACAAAAACTTGTAATAAATAATAATAAAAAAAAATGCGTCATAATAAATTGATGAACATAAAATAGTAAAAAAAAAAACAAAAGAAACAATTATATTATTTTTTTTATTTATTTTTTCAACGATTTTTTTTTTTTATTTAATTATTCAACGATTTATTTTGTATCAAATTATAGAAATTCAAATTTATTTAAATTTAAATTGAATATTATTATTATCATTATTATTATTATTTATTATTTGTTATTATTGTTATTATTTTGTAATTTAACAAATTTTCAATTTTGGAAATATTGTTTTATTTTTTTATATTAATATAAAAAAAAAAAAAAGATATATTATAATTTTTATTAGTTAATTATTATTATCTATTGATATTGCACAGTGTCAATATGCGAGTGTCACCAAGTCGTTTTAAAGGATTTTGTCCTTTTTCTAGATTCAGGTGATATTTGGATCCCTATTGGTCTGATTGAAGCAGCAGCATATTGGAGTAGGCAAAAACAACAAGTGTAAGTAAGTTAATATAAAGCGAGTCAGTTGCACTATCAATTGCTTTCGGTAGAGATGAACATATCGCTGTAAATAGCCTACGAATTTACAGAATAGTAGATTCGACGTATGGTTAACTGCCAACTTAGTAAATACAACTAGTTATATACTGTACAATACAGCCTAGGATCAGACAGGATATATGACAACGACACAAACAACGAATAAAGGACAACGATTTGAAATTAGGATCCTTAAAATTTGTGATTGGAATACATTAGCCCCAGATGGATTCGTTTGAAGAATCATGTTGGAGAAGAGTGAGATCACCACTGGGTTTTATTGCCATGCAATAAGTAAGTAAATATTAATAAATATTATTTAAATTTATGGTTTTTGAGTTTTTTCGAATTTCAGCTTGCTAACAATTGATCTGCTTTTCTCGCAATTATAAATTTACTGCAGAAAAGATTGTCGATTCTTCTGGTCGACGACAGCGGAGAAAGGTTTATTATTATATAAATGTACCATAAATTATGAATTCAATGACAAAATCATTGACAAACAATGCAACCTAGAATTGAATTTTAAACCATAAAAAACATTATAATTAATTAAGAGGCATTTTTTTCGCACAGCAAACAATGTTTCACTTTACATATAAAATATTCTTGTTGTTGCATACGCTTTTTTTGCCAAAATTCCAATTGTATCTTTAGCGATAAACTATAATTTCTATATGAATGGAATTATAATACAATAATAAATCTTTAATTATTAAACATTTTATATTATTTACTGGTCATAGAAATGTACTATATCAAAATGAATAGGAGAAAATCAATTTTATTTTGTTATTATTATTAATCGTTAAAATTATATGTAATTTTTTAGAAAACAATTATTTTCATGCTCCATCACTGACCCTCTTTTTTTTTTAAATATATACGCGCCATAAAAATTTAATAATATCGTTTTACATACAGAAATAGTTTTGATTTCAAAATACAATAAATATAGTAATTATTTACAAATAAATTATATTATATTAATTTAAAGAATTTGTGGTTGGATTGAATTTTTATAAATTTATACAATTTATAGAAAAAACAATATATAATAACAACAATTCCAAATTTATAATATTGGAAATTAAATGTTACACTAATTAAACCGTAAAATTGTCAGTGACTATAAACAAGTGTAATAATAATAATAGAAAAAAAATTAAAAATCAACCATAAAATGAATCAATTTGTATGGAAAAAATTATTGTAAAATTGGACAAAATGTTATTACATTGCAATTGTACGTGTATAAATAGAAAGCATATTATATAGCATTTAAAAACTCGCACTGTAATCATAAAAATCAAAGAGGAAAAATAAAAATAAATGCACATTATTACAATTATATACAATTTATTTATATTGGTAGAACGAGATGAGTGAGTACTCCAAGTCCAATGAAAATCTATAGTATAGCAAATGTTTATACACATAATAATGTATAATATTTATTAATATATGTATAACAACAAAATATATATAACAAAAAGGCAAAGAACGCGGGAAAAATTATCCAACCATAACGTTGGGAACTTGATGTCATTTACATAAATATAAAACGGCACCAATCATACGCAATAAAAATTCATACAGAAGAGATTCTTTATGTTGTTCCTATTATTATAGAATTTCTTGTTTTTATAATAATTTCTGTTTTTTTTTGTTTTCATTTTATTTTATACTAAAAAATAAATTATTTAATAAAAAATATACTTTGTTATTATCCATCACATAGCGCGATAGCTATCGTCTACACACATTAAAATTAAAATATCGCTAACTAAATATATATGCGAGGTATTATATGCATACGAATTGTATTATATATATTATTTTGAATTATATGTGCGTATTTTATGAATATACCATTTTTTATTATTATAAAATAGGTATGTATTTACAATTTTACACACATATATATTGTATATGCGATATGATAAAAAGATTGAGTAGATACTTCCGTACGATTTGACACAAAAATAATAATAATAATAATATTATATGGTACAACTAAAATATATATTTAATTTAATCATGTGATAATATGTTTAAATAAATAAATGTGATATACGGAACGGATGAACTTAGCTTTTAAATATTTGATATAAAAGTGTATGTATAATTTTTTTAATATAACAAATATGAGACTGTTAATAATATATGCACTCTAAATTACATAAATATACATAAATCTATAGATTATATGCGAATATAGACGAACTTGAATTTCAAATTGTTACAAAACATTTTAAAACTTATTTTAAACAATCATTTTATATTTATAATATAACTATCAATATGCAAATAAGTGTAATTGTACATACACAATTTTTGATGTACTAAAGGTTAATCTGAAGAAATGCATTCGGTTTGTGTTAAGGATTTTTCTGATCAATTTCTTGCTATAGGATGTCGGCTAGTATAATATTTGCCGTTCTATAGAGGTGTTTCACCAGACAGCCAGTATAATGTTACTATGATGTGTCTGCTAAGTTCATTTAGCCTATTCACACACATTGCCGCAGTCTATTCTGAAAGTGATACCATATATATGAACTTATTACAATAATGGCTGCTTAACTATATACATATATCTGTCATAATTGATTATCTGCTTTTATTGCTATAACTTGTTTTCAGGTTAAATTGAGTACATCGGTTTTGATAACATATACCTCTGCTTGAAAGACACATGGATTATTGCCCTCATGTGTTCTAAGTGTTCTGAGGTTATTGGATCAATATTGATATGTGTACCATGTTGTTCCATTAAAAAGTTACTTTTCAACGTATCTTTATTTAACTTTAATGTGAATTTCCCATTTATTAGAAAGTGTCACAATCTATTGCTGCTGTTGGCCATGTTCATATGTCATCTGTAATGATTTTATAGGCATGTTAATCTTTGTATTTTTCCAGATTGTGCTACTTTGTAATCTTTTATTCCAAACTATTGCGTCATGGTATACATCCGGAACAATATTGTTGAGTTGTATATACCCATTGTTTTATTGGCTATATAGATATCTGCATTCCATTAACTCTCGTTTAGCTCATTTCACCACACATCAACGTGTTTGTTCCAGAGAAAACTTTCTATCTAGTGTTATTCATAGATATGTGGTTCCTTATTTCCATCTTAACTAAAATTCCATTCATTCTGATTGGGTGTATTAGTTTGCGTTTTCTCTTCATGGTGAATGCTATACTAACCTAGTTTGGTTTTTTTTTCTTCTAGCCTTCATTATATTTTTTTGAGTCTATATATAAAAAATGATCTAAGAAAATGAAAAAATTGGGTTTCAGTTCTTCCAATTTGAATAAATTATAATTGTATATAATTACAGATAAATTAATAATAAAAAAGTCTAACCTATTCTTTTTTCAATAAATACAGTATTGCTTTTATCATGATACTTTTAAAACATATTAAGATAATTTATTAGACGATGTACCAGTCACAATCTATTGGTGCTGTTGGACATATTCGTATGTGATCTTGTGATGATTACAGGCATCTTTGTATTTTTCCTGACTGTGCTGCTTTGTAATGTTTTATTCCAAACTATTGCGTCATGGTAAAGATCCATCACAGTATTGTTGAGTTACATATACCCATAGTTTTGTCGGCTATATTGATATCTGCATTCCATTAACGCTCGTTCAGCTTAACATTCCACCACACATCAACGTGTTTGTTCCAGAGAAAGTTTTCGGTCTAGTGTTATTCCAGAATATTTGATTCCTTCTTTCCACTACTAAGTCAATTCCATTCATTCTGATTAGGTATATAAGTTTGCGTTTCCTCTTCATGGTGAATGATATATTAGTTTGGTTTTTCTTTCTTCTAGCCTTCCTTATATTGTTTTGAGTCCATATATAAAAAATGATCTAAGAAAATGAATAAAATGGGTTTCAGTTATTCCAATTTGAATAAATTATAATTGTATATAATTACAGATAAATTAATAATAAAAAAAGTCTAACCTATTCTTCATTCAATAAAAACAGTATTGCTTTTATCATGATACTTTTAATACATATCAAGATTATTTATTAGAAGATGTACCAGCAACAATGTATTGCTGCTGTTGGACATGTTCGTATGTCATCTGTGATCATTTTATTGGCATGTTAATCTTTGTATTTTTCCAGACTGTGATGTTAGGTAATCTTTTAATACAAACTATGCGTCATGGTATACATTCACCATCATATTATTGGGTTGTACACATAAAATTTTGTCTGCTATATAGATATCTGTATTCCATTACCGCTCGTTTAGCTTAACATTCCACCACTTCAACGTGTTTGTTCCAGAGAAAGCTTCATATATCTAGTGTTATTCATAAATATTTGATTCCTTATTTCCATCCAGTCTGATTGGGTGTATTAGTTTGCGTTTCTTCTTCACGGTGAATGCTATATTAGTTTTGTTTTTCTTTCTTCTAGCCTTCATTATATTTTTTTGAATCTATATATAAAAAATGATCTAAGAAAATGAAAAAAAAAATGGATTTCAAGTTATTCCAATTTGAATAAATTATAATTGTATATATTACACAGACAGTGACAGACATAAAAACGGATAAATCAAATAAATGTCTAACCCATTCTTCATTCAATAAATACGTTATTGCTTTTATGATACATTACTTTATCAACATATCAATAAACATTATTTTTATCGCTTTGAAAAGAAACTATAACTATTTAAAAACAATCAAATTTAAATTGTTATTAATTATAATTAAAATTTCAAACATTTTGTATTCAAATACATACAATAAAGTTTATAAAAAGTAAAAATTATCAAAATTCTTTACTAACTATAAATATATATATATATAAAATAATATATAAATAATGTGTTTCATCCTGTTTCTTTTTGTGAAAGGAAACAAACCATATATATATATATTGAATACATACCATACAGACAGACTACAGATTACATATATATATATGGTATAGATATTACACAAACTCGTATTATACTATATTTTATAATATTAATAATACTATGTTGTTGGTCATATAAAAAGTTTTCGAAAAATGTCATATTGTGTGCGTGCAATAGGAAAGATTAAATAAAAATAATAATTTTGTTATATTTATAATTAATTCAATATATTTAAACTCTATAATATTTAATTAATCAAAGGATATATAAAGTCAGATGCAGTCAACAAAAAGCAGTGTTTTAAAAAAGAAACTTTTCTCTGCCTTCTGTCGATATATACAATATTGATTAGATTCCCTATATATATATATACAACAACTTTAAAGATTCAAGTATAAATTATTGTTCCTGTTTCTTGAAAAATATACATATTTATTTTCAAGGACTTTAAGGGTGATCTTCATTTTACATTTAATTTTATACATAGTTACTAAACTTATTAGTTATATTTTATAGTCGTGCGTAATGGCACATAAAATCATATATAATATAAAGAATTATTTTTTATATAGCATTGGTATATATTTCAGTGTATCTACTGTTGGTGCTGGCTGTTACTGATAAAACTATATTGTATACATCCATATCCATATAAATAAATAAATAAATAAATCATCTTAATTGACAACAATCAACAACAATCATAATAAATATAATATATTATTTATTTATTTTATTTTTTTATAAAACTTTTCTTCGCCTCATATCAAAACAAAAACTCATACGTGCGGTATAGAAAAGAATTATCTAAAAAAAAACTTTTTAGTGCGTTTTAAAATAATCTGCCACACACGCATAGCTGGAGGTGCGCGCAGAGTTTATCATAAAATAATTCCGCAATGGTTCAATTTAAAATTAATGTTAAATATTAAAATAATAAGAATTTTTTAACTGAATCTTTTACAAATAATAAGTTAAAAATTAAAAAAAGAAACAGTGTAACTTTTTAATAATAATTAGACCGCGCGCTTATTAATCGCTATAAATTTATTTATAAAAAATTAAGTATTAAAAAAAAATTGGCGAATAAAATTAATGCAAAAAAAAAAAAAAATGATTTTACTTCATCATCTCCTCTAAAACAGAAAAATAAAAAACCATTACAAAAAGTGTTTATAGTTAAATAAATATAATGTAACGACTTGTGTGTGGTGTGTGTGTGTTAGTTATATTAACTAATAATAAACTAAATTAATAATAAAGTTTATAATTTTAATGTAATATAATATACATTTTATATATACGCAATTATCATCCACTTATTCTTCTAACCGTTCTGCTATAGGTGTACAAACAAATTTCTGTCATAAAATTTTCAAATTGTTCTAATTTATAATAATAATAATAATTATATAATTTTATATTTTAAAAGCAATAGCAAAAATTGCAATATAATTATATTAATAATAATAATAATAGGAGAAAAGATAAAACGAATTTCAAAATATAATTATCTTTTTCTTATAAATTATTGTGTTGGTATGTGACAGGCAACAAAAAAATATTGTACACAATGGAAAAAATCAATTTAAAAATTATAATTGAAATAATATTAATAATTAGTTTAATGCAATTATATTATTGTATTGGATTATCTAATAAAAAACAACGTGGTAAATCGGATGTTTCAGAACGAACCGGTAGAAATGGTAGTGGTGGCGGCGGTGGTGGTGTACATTCATCATATACATTTTATACAAAAAGGTTATAAATAAAATTATAAAATTATTTTAATATATCCTTTCCAACTATTTCTGCGTAGTGTATTTTAATTAAAATTGGGTTTATTTTCGTTATTTTCGAGAAAAAAAAAAATAATAAGAAATGTAAAAGCAGCAGGTGAACAAAAATTTTCCGAAAAAAATTAATCTTTATTATTTTTTCTCAACAAATTTCTTTCTTTCACTGTGTTAGAAATATTCCAAGACACGCATATATTTTTTTTTTGCCACAGGATTAACATTTACAACGCAATATTGTATGTCAGAAATGCCATTCCCAAATATTGACAAAGATTTTTCCGGAAATTGATGATTGCAAATTTTTTTCACTAATCTGCTAATATATGTAATTAACCGAAATCAATTATATTTAGAATAGAATAAATATATAACGATAACATTCTATTTTAGAAAAAAATATTAGTGATATTTATCGGATTTTGTGGCGCACTTATCAGACGATCATGGTGTATAGAGATTTTTTATTTTTAAACCAATTTTGTATCAAATTTTGTACATATTTATATTTCATTTGAAACAAGGAATCGTATCGAATTTCTGATTCAATGTGATTAACAACTACTCAAACCTACCTTTCGCAACTGTATATTTTTGTGAAATTTTGCATGCGGAATACACAAACTCATATGAAATTGAATTAAATAAGGATTCTATATAGTATAGAATTGTTTGTGGCAAGGATTAAGATGAAATTTCAAGGACATAACAAAGTTATTTTTTAAAATTATAAAAGAGAATTAAACAAGATATCGAATACAACTTAAGTATATTAATATAAAAATTATTATCCTTGCAAAGTCCTAGATATAAAACCTTAATGTTTCCATCAGCAATTCTATTTAATTATGCATTTCATACCCTTTTCGTTCATATATATATATATGTGTTGTCTCGCGCATACATAATTACATATAAAATATCCAAATATGTATGTCCTTAATCCTTGAATCATCGCAATTACTGCACTCATAATCAATGTCTTAATGGATTACTATTAAAATAACAATTTTTCAAAAGACAAGTCAAATAAAAATATTATAGACACATTTTTCATAGTAAATTTTTCAGTATTTATATTACACATCACTACTATGGACTAAGCACCCATATAAAAATAATAGAATTTTGAAAACATCTATAATTCGTTAATTGTAGTACAATTGGTAAATTGTTATATACTCCGATGCGCGGAGTAATTTACCAACTTGACAGTAAGGATCTGTGTAAAGAGAAACGTTTTGTCGATTAAAAAAAATTGTCTGCAGCTTAACGAAACACCTCAGATCTGGTTGGATGGCGGTTTTGTTGACAAGCAAAATTACAGAATTGGTGTGATGAAAGCAATCCACACAACAAATTAAACAATTATCAGCGCATTGATGTGGTGACATATGCTTTTATTCTATATAGTTGCGATAACTTTTAAATTTGATGACAAAATATAATCGCCTTAAAAACGCAAAATAATATATCTATATTTTTTATAAAAAAAAAATTGTGTTTTGTTAAAGATAATTATTTTACTATTTATTATAATTTATAAAATTATAAACATACATAAAAACCGAACTAAATATATTTATTTTAAAATAAATAAATTATATATATATATAGTATTCCAGACGATCCAAAAGAATTTCCAACAATTGCAAATGGTCATATTGGTTTTACAATATTTGGCGACAGTGTCTATATGAATGGATTGTATAATGGTCATAAAGGACTTAGCCATCGTGCACGCATACCAAACTATGGTAATATAAAAATTCAACCCAAGGACACAACAACCGGAACATTACATAATAAAACGTATGGCATGAACACAAAATCGGGATTATTTCAAATAAAAATATTAACTGGAATGTATAAAATTGTACATATAATTTATGCACATCGTTTTTATAGTCGTGCCATTATTAATCAAGTGTTCATTTATCGATTAAATAATTATGATGGTAAGTATTTTATGCGATGAGTAATTTATTTAATTATTTTTTGTTCAATTATATAAATGCGTTTATATATTTTCTTCACGTTATTTTTAAATATTGTATTGCACAATATATAAAAATTTAATATAAATATTTAATTTTTAAACTCTATATATATAAATATATATTTTAATAAGCGGTGGTAATATATAAAGAATTAAATGTAAATTGCATAAGTCGTTGGAAAATGGAAAAAAAAATGTTGTGATGCCAATTATTTTATTGATTTTTAAATTCTTCAATTTATTAATATTTTAAAATATTATTTATAAATTTTTATACTAAACTATAATCGATCAAAGATGATGAATGGAATTCTCAAGAGAGTCGTCGTATCTTTAGATATAAAAATAAATGTAAATTTTTGTATTGTAATTCTCTACATTATTTTATTTGTTTTATAATATTATATTAATAATAATCACTAGCGCATTTTATAATATTTTATTTATACATAAATTCAATGTGCCAGATTGTTATTTTATCATTATTTTCAATAAAAAAAATAAAAGCGGAAATTCATTACAAATCATGATTATATGTATATTTATAGTTTATACTATAATATGCCATGCCATACCATAAATAAACAATAATATAATATAAATATAAAAGAAATAATTAGACGAATTAATATAAATTATATGTAAATGTATAGAGAAAAATTTAAAAACGGGTGATTCAATATCCAGATGTTTAAATAGGAGCATAACATTGAAGAAAAATGGAAATTCTGTGGCCAAAAATATATGAATTTGACTAAATCACACTGTGGCACAAGCAATGTATAAAGT
The DNA here is from genome assembly GCA_910594885.2 of Bibio marci. Classification (NCBI taxonomy): domain Eukaryota; kingdom Metazoa; phylum Arthropoda; class Insecta; order Diptera; family Bibionidae; genus Bibio; species Bibio marci. The sequence goes on along the minus strand of OU343117.1, from coordinate 32,088,651 downwards.
TTTTTTCTTGAATAGCTATAGATAATTTCTTTCATTTGTAAAATATAAATATTATATTTAATATCGAGAGCATTTGCAAATAAAAAATCAATCAATAAAAATTCATATTTCTAATTTAAAATTGTTGGTTTGGGAACAACAATAAAAAAAATGTTATAATGTTTATTTTATTATATTTTATAATTGGTCACGTATTCTTCCATATTTCCTATATACACAAATTATCTATATGTTTAACAGCTTTCAAAATATTCAATTTATATTTATTCATCAATAATATAATATAATAGATTTTATTTGAAAATAAAAATAAATATTACATTATCAAAGAAAAAAAATTCTTATCAACAAAGATGAATGACGGCGGCGTTTAGATAATCGCATCCAATCCCTTTCACATATTTAATAGTTATGACTTTATGAGTACAATTTTAATTTTATAAATATTTATATTAACCGATCATATCATATATATTATAAATTATTATGAAATTTAATCAATTACGAATAATGTGAAGAAAGTTTTTCACAAGCAGATTGATGGTAGTGACGGATGGTGGCTGGACGATGATGCGAAAAAACACATGGCCATACATTCTTTATCAATATACTGAAAAGATAAACATTATCTTCACAAAAAAGGATATAGATTTTCGTTATTTAAAAATTTTTAGATACGATTTCAGTGTCTTCCCATATAACAAACAGTATCAAGTATATCTGCTTTACAGTGTATATGTAAAATTAGATTCGAGATTAATCTGTGGAATACATAGTCAAAATTTCCAAAATGGAAATCAATTTTATATTATATAATCATACAACGAATTTGGTAATGGATCGGTTATATCATAAATTTAATTGTACATGATATTATAGGGAAATCCTTGGAGTGGAATCCATAGAAAAAGAACATATATATACATATGTTGCAGAACTGAAATTGCTGAGAACGACGTCCAGGATAAAAAAAACCAGGTGATGGATATAAAAACTTTGGTTCAAAATAAAAAATTAAGTGGTGATTTCTTATTGATGCTGTATAAATATGGTCCCTCGCGGAGTAACAGAAACATAAATGATGATGATATAAAGTGCTTTAGATTATCAAGTGATGGTTCAGGAATTAGATTTTTTATTGCACAAGGAAATCATGTGGTGAAGCATGGAAATTGCAAAGATGCAAACAGCTTTTGCTTTAGATTATTAAATACATACTCTCTACATATGGTTTGGGTAAGGTTATGTAGTTACCAAATAAGATGGTTCACGCATAGTCTGCTATTATATACCATCTACATTATCTCTTCGGTTTTCTACAGATAAAACATTATAGAAGCGCCTGCTAAGCATAAAGCAACCAATCTTAACAAAATTGCAACCAATTGTCATGGAAAATTGTGTATGAAATGATGGGAGACAATGTGCTAGTGTTGAGTTTGGTATTTTCTTTTTGCCAAGACAAGCAATAACTATATTTGTAAATATTATTTGTTCTGTTTTAATATATGCCACTTATGTGAGTTTTTTATATATATATACCATAGTTTTGTCCTTAAAATATTGGGACACTCATTATAGTTTATAATATTTTCAGAAATGTATATTTATTTTTATTTTCTTAATATAATGTAATATTTTTATAATTATTTTTGAAACAATAAAAGTTATATTTGCATACATGTTATTACAATATAAATAACATTAAAATTTTATAATTTCTATAGAATTAATAATAATAATATATATAATTGTTATAATATGCGAGCACAATTGAAATAAAATTTATTTTTAAAATTGTATATGAAAAAACCTTTAACCCTATATATGGTATATGTTATACGCGCAGACATATAAAACAGAGACACAAATTTATTGGTTAACCCTTTGCGTTAAATTAAAAATATATTCTTTACCTAAATATACCAGACATGGAATTATATTTTATATTCAAATAGAAATATTTTTATATAAATTTTTTATAAAATCCTATATTATAGCAATTGTTTAGACGATGTGATATAAAATAGCCTTTTATTAGTTATATGAATTGATTGCGAGGAGAAGGAGGAGGCGATATCGATTTTTTGAATACTTAGTTGTAATGTTTTAGGAAATAATCAAATATTCACCTCAGTATTACCAAAGGTAAAATTTATAAACCAAAAAGAGTTATTTCAAATCCTTTTCAATTACTGACCGTGACTTTTTACTGAAAGAATATAATAATAATAATAAGAACCTTGGTAAAATTTATTTATTAATTGGTTCAATGAACTATTTCAAATGATATTAATATTAAGTTCAAAAATTGTAAATATATATTCTTTTAAAACTACGTTTTTAATCCACGAAATTATCATTGTTAATGTTTCATAAAAGGATGCATATAACTCTTTCGCGAAAATGTATATTTTTAATACTTTTTCTTATTATTTTTTGAAATGATAATATTAACTATCGTATTTTAGAGGATAAATTAAATGTTTTCGCGAATGAAAATTTCAACTCAAAAATAAAAAAGAAAAGGGTAGACACAGTGTGATCCTTTGAAATGATAAAATAAGGATACAATCCACTGTTTTTGGTTTTTTTTTTCTAAGAGTGTAATGAGTACAATATAACTAGTTAATTGTTTTTGACGAGTATATTCGTCATGAAAAAAATGCAAAATTTGGTGTTATGACGAGTAATAAGTATTGACAATTTGTAAGACACCACAATTTAGATACGCATTTTCCAAAGACGATCGAAACAGTATATTAACCATCAGCATTAAGTATTGACAATTTGTAAGACACCACAATTTAGATACGCATTTTCCCAAGAGATCGGTAACAGTTAACTGGTTAAGCGTAAGTAAGACCCCAATCAAAAACAAATACACAACGAACAGAATAATATAGTTTTTGAAATTAAACATAACAAAAATTGAATTGAAATAATTTTGTTATAAAATATTATAATTATTTATGGTAAATTTATATGGATTTGGTTACTCATTACGTTTTTGATGAAACCTGTGCGTCTACTACTACTATACTTTTTGTTGATGCATTCAAAAACACAATTTTAATTTTTGTACCATAATAATTTATGGAATAAATATTACATTTTTTTTTTCCCCTTTATTTTAAGTTAAGTTAAGGTTTTTTTGTTAAACAAAAAATTTTTATTAAAAAATCCATCTCTGGATGCCATTGAAATTATGTTTAATATTTTTATTTATTTTTTTTTTTCGCTAAAATATTATTTTTCATCACACATCAAATAAATTTATCATAAAAATGCTCCGGTTTTTTTTTTTTTTTGTTCTTTTGAAGAAGATATAAGATATAATAAAAAAAAAAAAAGTTATACACGTACATTTTATCAGTAAAAAAAAAAACAACCAAAAAAATTAAACACGACACAAAGTAAAAGCGAAACAAGTAATATAAAATAATATGTAAGATGGTAAAATTATATTATATGTACACGTAAATTTAGTTATATTGTGTGTGTGTGTGTGTGTGTGTGTTAAATATAATTCTTTATTTTTTTTTTATTTTATAATATTATTTTTTTTTAATGTAATTTTACAGGTGATATTACCATCCAAGTAAATCAAAACGCAGGAAATACTACCAGTGAAGATATACCATTCAACCATAAAAAAATAATCAGAATAAACAATCAAAATATAACATCAGTATGTGGATATACAAATGAGGTTGAAGATCCCGAATATCAAGCAAAAAAGAAACATGTTTGTGTTTTATGGAATCATGTTCCAGAAGAGATCACATTAAAAAAAGGCATGCAAGTCATGTCTTATGGATTTGTAATGACCGTTGACGGTGCTTTAAGTGTAGCCAAGCAGGAAATGATAGATGGTAAGTTACTTAACACTTTTTATATACCCATAATATATACATATAGACGCGCACACATACATCGCATATATTTATGTTACATATACTATGTGCACTTTGGATTGCTTGTACATATTAAGAAATAGTCTTACATACCATAATTTAATAATTTCTTTAATTTTAATTATTTCTCTATATATGTATACCACATTTAAATTGTTATAACATAACATATTAAAAAAACAAATCATATGATGATATATAATAAAATAATCATGTATTTATGGTATAATAAAAGAAAATTAATCTATCTGTATACACCTCCTCTTCGGACAAATTAATTAATATGTTAGTGTTTTGTGAAAAAAAAAAAAACGTATAAATATCAAGACAGAAAAAAACATAAAACATAAAACATTACTCGCATTAGCTTTTAATATTAAATTTAAATATCTATACACATTAATTATATTATATGCGAATATTATTGATATACGTTATTTGTAATATAGGTCTTAATAAAATTATTTTGTCAAATTAATATTTGGTTAAATTGGTTCTGTTTGTAAATGTTTATAAATAGCGAAATGCGGTAGAATTAAATAATAAAATATAAATGGTTTTTTTTTTATTATCGTAATATAAATTTTTATCTTCGTCTTATAAAATGTGTCTTGTCCTTCTCTTTAGTTACAAATGAGCTTCTGTTTTGGCAGATTTCTTTTTTTTTTTATTTGCTGCTTAATTAACTAACGATAGGATTTATCAATATATAATTATTATATGTTTACATGTGTTTTTGTTTTCACTGATCATTATCAAATTTTAGTATAATATTTTTGAATAATTTTAATTTTTATTCGTTTATTTTTTTTTTGTGTATGTATATTTAATTGGTTTTTATTAAATGAAATGGAAGCGATGTGGGGACCTCATAGCAAACATCTGATATATAAGTAACATGTAGAAGATTAGGTATACTTCAAAATAATATTTGTAGTTCTGTATGGGCAATAATTTATAATTTCTTTACAATGATTAAATTTTCACCGAATTAAATTTTTCGGAAAAACTGACTCAAATGAATTATCATCTTTTTTTTAATTACGTGCCATAGTTTTAATGCAATTTCCTATTTTTGTATATACATAATTTATTAAATTATATTCAATTTCCAATGTTTCACAGAGAAGAGTATTTTTTTTTAAATCGATTCGCATACGTTCAAAAGATATGATCGATTTTCCCAACGATGGCATATTCCAGAAATTAATTTGCACAACTATAATAATTATCATCATTAATATAATCTTAAATGTTATAACACCCTTCTTGTTATTTTATTGGAAAACCACCCTTATTTTTAGTATATACAGATAAATTTTTTTTACTTTTTTTTTTTATAATTCATATTCTATTCTATTTTGTAAATTACAGTGTTAAAATTAAAAGATAAAAAACTATTAAAATCACATAAAAATGAATGGAATAATTTTTGGTCAACATTTAAAATTGATATTAAAGGAAATGTTGAATTGGCACGTACAACATATGCAAGTATATTTTATTTAGTATGTTCGTTGCCATCGAATCGTAGTAATTTACCGCCGAATAAATATTTTGGTTTAAGTCCAACGGGTTTAGGACGTGGCGGCGGCGGCGATTCCAATTTAAATGATTACGAAGGACATTCATTTTGGGACACCGAAATATTTATGTTACCATCGATATTATTAATGAATCCACGGTGGTCAGAAGAATTATTACATTATCGTTTCACAAAATTACATGTAGCTGAAAATTATGCAAATCAAACGGGTTATAAGGGTGCAAGGTAAAAGATAAAAAAAAAATTATTATAAATATAGGTTTTATAAAAAATATGGAACATAAAATTTGTGATTTATTTAGATTTCCATGGGAAAGTGCATATACAGGACGTGAGGTAACACAACCGTGTTGTCCATTAGTAGCACAAAATCAATTACATGTTACCGGTGACATTAGTTTTGCCATACGTAATCATTTTGCAGCCACAAATGATTTAGAATGGTTACGCATGGAAGGTTATCCATTGGCACGTGAAATTGCAAAATTTTGGGCTAGTCGTGTTATTTTTAATGAATCAACAAAATTTTATGAAATAAATAGTAATTATAACCATATTATTATGAAATCTAATTGATTATTGTTAACTTATTATTCATATATGCGCATGTAGATGTTATGGGTCCGGATGAAGATCATTCAAATATTTCAAATAATGTTTATACAAATATAATAGCTGGTTATGCACTATATTTTGGAGAGTATGGATTACGATTGATTTTTTATATATGTTTTTTCTCTTGTTTTTTTTTTTTTCAATTTAATTAATTAATCAATTTTGCAAAACAATTATTAAAAATAGATTTGCATCATGTTTATGTAATAAATCAAAATTATTAAATCAAACAAATTGGAATGATATTGCAAAACATTTAAAATTATTATATGATATTGAATCGGATTATCATCCACAATATGATGGCTATGAAAAAGGTATAACCACAATTAAACAAGCCGATACAATTTTAATAGGTTATCCATTGTTATATCAAATGGATGAAAAAACACATAAAAATGATTTAAATATATATGAAAATGTAACACGTAACTCTGGACCGGCAATGACATGGTCAATGCATTCAATAAATCGATTAGATTTAAATGACAAAGAAAATGCTGATTTATTATTTATGAAAAGTTATCAAAAATATATCAGGCCACCATTTTATGTACGTAAAATAAATAATTATTATAATTACAATTTATAAATAAAAAAAAAAAATATATAATATATATAAATTATAACAATAGTCGACGTCGTACAAATTGTTATCATAATATTAACAAATTAAAATTTAAATATATATTTTTACTTGTGTAATTTTGTTATATACCAAAATATATATTATAATTTTATATGTTTATGTTTTGAATGTTATGCGATTATATTTTCTTGTTTTTTTTTTATTTTATTTCCATTCAGGTGTGGAATGAAGTCATCGAAGGTGAAGAGGGTGCAACAAATTTTATGACTGGTTCAGGTGGTTTTTTACAAGCAATTTTAAATGGTTATGCGGGAATTCGTATGTACATTGACCGTATGGAGATAAAAAACCCTCGTATGCCACATGAAACTGATAAGTTATCTATTTCGGGTAATAATTTATTTTTTTATATATAGTGTGCGTGTGTGTGTGTGTGTGTGTGTAAAATATCATAAACTATTTATTTTAATTATTTTTGTCATATTCTTTTGATAAAATCATGGTGGTTTTTATAATACTTAAATACTTGCAATATATATTTTAATAGCATAAAAAAAAAACCATTATCATTTTTATTTTTTATTTTTTTTGTAAAATGAATATAAAAAAAAAAAAATAAAAAAATAATAACAAACGCGCAGTCAAATATCAAATTAAATGTATTTCAAATAAATGTTATATTGTTTGGCGCGATTACCAAATACATTTTTATACGAACTTAATTCATTCACATGTAAAAAACAAAATAAAATTAAATTAAAATAAATAAACAACAACACAACAAGATCGCAGTTTTGTCTCATATAATATAACCACCAATTTAGTTATTTTAATTAAATTTAATTGATTAAATAATTTATTTATATTGTGTGTGTGTGTGTATATAAAACAAATCATTAAATTAATTTCTGTCCTTTCATTTATTATTTAAAAAAACAATAAAAAAAAAACCTGTTTGTTAAATCCTTTTTTTTTTCATGAATCAAATAATTGTTATGTTAATATATGTTAAGATTAATGATACAAAAATGAATCTTTCATGTTGTTGTTCAGAGTCAATTAATTATATACCGCATATATTAATAATTAAAAAAATTATGTGTGTAATTTTTATAGAAAATTTGAAATTAAATTATTGCCTCATCATTAACAAAATTAATTATGGAATAATAGAAGTGATGATTTATATGTTATTTTAAATTTTACCGAAATTTTCCCGGTTATTTACAATATTTTAACATGACGTCCAATACTTTTATTATGAATTTGAGAGTTTTGTCGCATATTTAACATTAAATATCTATCTATCACTAATAATCATAAGATAAATTCTGAATTTGAGAAGTCATCAGTGCGGATAAGAAACTTCCCTTCCCTTTTCAAACAATAAACATGTTTTAAGCTGTCTTAACGCTGTTCATATATACTTATTTAGATGCGGGTGCATTTTAAGTTCAACTAACAAGTGATGGCAATATTACACAAATCAAATTTGTGTAATAATAAAATATAAAAATATTTGATTTTTTTCATTTTACGAACAAAATGAAAATTAATTTATTTTTCTTCTAAATTTTAGTTATTGAAAATTTTAGGCTATTAAATTATTTCGATAGTCGTGTGAGATCTGTCATATCCACACTGTATTTAGTGCTATTATACAATGAAATTGTTTTAGAAATGGTTCAATAACGTAATACAGGTCCATATACTTATACGACTGCATAGTCAAAGTTGTACAAGTGAAGAAACGAATGAACAACACAGATAGATAATGGGAAATTAATTACCAGTAACACGCAGGAATAGCTTTCATTTCTAAATTTGTTTTAATTAACATATATGTTGACCCCGCCGGTGGTACGTTTAGTATTAAAATGACATAGGCAGAGCGTTATTTAGCATCCAATATGGTGTGAATAAAACCCTAAAAAATGAATCAATGGTGTGTTCTATTGTGTAGAAGTCATCAATCCTATTCTTTTAAACTGTATAATATATAACATCCCTAGTAACACTGTCCGTAGTTTATCCGCTGGAATTATATATGATAAGTGCAATCCTGTCCATGGATTTTTATAAAAAAAAAATGTCTTTGGATTATCCGTATATTTTCCCTGATTTGGTATTATTCCACACCATATCCGTAGAATACTATATTCATATTTTTTTGTAAATAGAGTCACGGATTTTCACATAAATACGTCATGTGACAATGTGCACTCGCACAAACATTTTATTATAACAGGTTGTAATTTGTTGAAACAAAATTTAATGTATATAAATAAATAAAAAGTATGTTATAGCTGAAAAGTAATTTAATTGTAAAATTAAAATAATAAATTCATAGTATAATTTTGTAGAAATTTGGCAGATAAAATGCTTATATAAACAAGAACAAAAAACCGCGGATAAAATCCATGAAGAGTTTTACAAAATTCCTCGGCAATATATCAATTCGAATTACTGGTTGTTTTAAAAATTATGAAAATAAATTAAAAATAGTGTTGATTATATCTATAGATAAGTGAAATATACAAAATTTGAACCACTGTCTTGGATAATAGGTGAATTAAATTATGAATACAATACCGCGCGGATATATGTTGGACAAGCAATCCAAAGATTTCAATTGACCTAAATAAAATACTATTATATTAAGTGGAAAATCTATAGACATTCTTTGGACCAATTTCAATATATCTTTTGCATGGAAAATATGTGGGTTTTTTTCTACGGAAATTTTCCTCATTATTCAAAGTACAGACAAATTGTTATTAAAGATATATATATATTATCTTAATTATTTTATAATATATGGCATAATCGAATTTTTGTATGACCTTTGAACTTAATGAAACTGACATTTCTCTGTTGGAAAATTTCAATAAATATTATTAGAATTTTATTTTATTGATGCAAAACAATGTGATTAACTTCCTTATAATACATTTTTTTTTCTCAATTATATAGGTATTAAATATTTAGGATCAATATTTAAATTAAAAATTAAAGAAAATATTGCCAAATTAATATGTACATCGATGAATCCAAAAATACCATTAACAATAACATTTAATGGAAAAAGAAAATTAATAGTTGAAAAATTAACATGTAACTTATAAATAAATACAAATTTAAATTAATAATATAATTATTAATTTTATATTAAAACTAATATATATATTTTTTTTTTTTTAATCTAAATATATAGATAAAATTAAGGGCACAACATTTATAATACAACGAAACGATAATATTTTTGGAAAATGTACATTACCAAAAGATGTAATTGGTATACCGAAAAATAATTAATTTGAAGTGTGTGTATTGATTGAACAATTGTTATTATATTAGAATAATTGTTAACCACATTTGTGGGCGCATTGATAAAAATGTTAAATAATTGTATTTGGATTTATTTTCTGTTTTTTTTTTTCTCAAATAAAATTCAAAAAATGATTAAAATATATAATTTAAAAATAATAATAAAATTTTATAAATTATAAAAAAAAATAAAGAATTAAATGTTTTTATTTTAATAATGTCAATAATGTCAATAATAAGTTTATTTATATTATCTAATTATAGATAATGGAATATATACTATACGAGCTGCGGTCATAAACTATAACGAGATTGATGCGCTTCTACACACATATTAGTCAATCGGATCTTTTTGTGTCACAGTATACTTCCAAAACCAAAACCATTTTTCATCACCACAGATTGATCACGTTTCATAAACAACAAACAAAAACATGCCAATTTCAATGCGTTTGGCATGTATATCGTAAATATTGATACACTGCGACTTTGAATCATCATCGATGCTATTCAAAAACATATGTTTTTGGCAAAAAAATTATCATAAATAAAACATTTTAAGCATTTCTCAAGCGCTTCTGCGGTAGGATTTTTACCAATTTCAAAAAACAATCTTAACATTTGGTTATTAATGCATTTTTTAATTGAGACACAAAAACTATACGATCACTTAATGTGTTATATTTTGGATTACCGTGAATGAAATGTCATGAAATTTTGAGAGTTCATTAAAGTCAGTGCACAATACATAAATCAAGCAACAACCACATAATCGATGGCATTATCATAGATAGATCCATATATATGAAACATTATGTAGGTTAAATTTTCGGACAGACGGTGTACAACATATGTATTTCGTTATTATTATTATTAATATTATGTGGGTATTAGTAACCAATTACAATTTGGCAGCAATTTAACACTTAATACGAGATATCTTTTAAACATTATAGAAAATATATAATCAATCAATCAATATACAATAAATTATACATTATTACAAAAATTATTTTTTTTTCTATTAACTGAATAGGAATACCTACATCAATATTTTCTATTGATATTATATATTCGTATATTATTTTGATGTACGATTTTCATTACATAATTGTAGTTATAATAAACTAATAAAATAGATATGATGCGCAAATTTCAATGTGATATAATATTAATTTGAATGAAGAACAGGGTATTTCTTCACTTATTGGTGTGCAGTTGAATTTGAATTTGAATATGTATTAATTTTGAAGTTCACAAAGTGAACAGTAATGGTGATGGAAAACCACCCTGCACTCGCGTTTAAATGTTCGAAATTTATCTGTTAACAATAATATATCTTTTTTTTTTATCTACAGCTACACGCACACACTAGCACTCCACTCGTCTATATAATAAATAATATTTTGAAAAATCCTATATCTTTAATATTTATTAATCAAAATTACTTATTATTATTAGTATTTAATTTGTTTTTATCGATACATGTTTGACTGAATAATAACTGAACAAAAAGATAAGTGGAAGTAAAAAATAGAACAACTCTTAATTTATTTAGTGAAAATGTATATTCTTTAATATTAATAACAAAGATTAAGAAAAATTTACCAAAAATTTTTTAGCGAATCTTATAAATAGGTAAGAATAAATAAATTACAACTAATTGTGTAAATTGCAATGCGGGACCGGGTGTTGCGATTCTTGTAAAAAGCATGTTTATAAAATAAAATAGTATGTGTTTTCAAGTGTTTTATATAATTACATAAAATTAACATTATTTTTCATTTGAACATAGAAGCTCGAAAATTATAGATTATAAAAATTGTAATTCAAATTAAACGATTAGTAAATTAATAAATAAAATTAAATAATGTTAATGTACAAAAATTCTTAATGTTTAAGTAAATAAATATAAAGGATATAATAGTAATTAAACAATTTTTAAGTGAAATATTTTAATCAATTTAATGCTGCATCCTACGAATAATTAATTCTTTTCATTTGAGATACATAAAAATTAATTGCGATTTAATTATTTCTATATTATATATTTTTTATTCGTATATCAAAAAATAAGAGTAACTATAAGTGCAAGTACTAATATTACTTGTAGGATCAATGAAAACAGGCACGACCTACATTACATATTTATAACAATATCAATTTATGATAATATAATAATGACACGCAGTATTGAATAATTGCGATAAATAAATAGTTATAATATAGATTGTTTCCCGATTAATATAAGAATTAGTTATGATGCACATAGTATTAATTTATTATATGTTTGAATCGCTCATTTAAATAATGCAATAGTTTTTGTAATATAGAACTGGTGGCAGAAATAGAATTCACTAAAAATATTTCATTTTTGTAATTATAATTAAAATTACTGCGTAACTATAGATTCGACGAATTTATGCACAATCTAAAATCGTTACGTAAGAATATTACATTGAACTATATGTGGGTTTATTTACCATTTTTAACACACGCATATAATATACCAAACATTTACATTGTATAGTTCAATTGACACTAAATTACTCTGTATACGTTGTGACAATTTACAAGTTTTTTTTTTCTTTATATAGCGGTCCAGAATCATCAAATTTTCAAAAATATTCCATAAAATAATAGATATAACAAATAAGTTTTCTATTTTATATAAATTTATAGTGTATACGTGTGTGAACTTCAACAAATCACATGTAAATTTAATATAGAAAAGTAAATATATACAGATGGAGATGTTAAAATTATTAGAGTAAAACCAAACGAAGTATGTAAAAATGAAATAAAAATTAAACGAATTTTTAACTAACTTCTGAACTAAATATATTCACAGCAATATTTTCTCTCTAGTTTAAATTAATAATCCTGTCAAAAGTTGTAAAATCGTCAGCCAAACAAATTCGATCAATTTTAGATAATATAAAACCGTAATTATCAATTTACCGCATCAACAAACATTCATCAATCAAAAATTTATTAAAGATTTATTTTATAATACGATTATTTAGTTAGTTTATTGATAACATAATTACCTAATTACCATTAGGACATTAAACTATAGTTTTAATGAAATATAATCCGATTGGTTATTGAATATAACTTTTAATATAGAAAGTAATATTGAACTACTAATCTAATTGACATATAAGTAATATAATCAATTACTACTCAGCTCTCCGTTTTTCATATAACATATTGTATTTTAGATTATAATTATCATTTTAATAATTTAAGTTATCATATTATAAAAAAAAATATATCATACAATTGATAAAATTTATCTTTAATTCACATACTCGAATTAATTATAATAATATTTTGCTTTCTATATCTATATATTTTTATATATAGCGACACATTCAGACACACGATAGAGAAAAAAAACTACAATATATGCAATAAAATGATAATGAAATTAATAATTATATTATTGATAACAACAAATGTGTTGGCCGACAATTATGTGTTTGAAATAGATGAACTACCAGAAATTGAATTTATGCCAACACTAGCAAATGGACATTTAGGTGCTGTTATACTTTATGATAAAATTTTCGTAAATGGTTTATATAATGGTTTTTCGGGATTTAGTCATCGTGCAGCCATACCAAATTTTGGTAACATACAATTTCAACAATGTAATAACATAACCGTCGAACCAAAAGATAATTGCAAATATTCATTAAATATAAGAGATGGTATTTTTGAAATTGTATATAGCGGAGCAGAATTTTCTGTGAAACAAAAAATTTATGCACATCGTTATTTTGTTCGGGCTTTTGTAAATCAAATTACAATTGAAAGAAATGAAGATTCAATAAATACGAGTAGGTTTATTTTCTATTAATGATAATTAGTTTTTATTGATTTTTTCTTTTTTCTTTCATATAAGCAGATCCCATTACAATTAGTTTATATCAAACAGATGGTTATAATGTAACAGAAGATATTACATTTATTACACAAGAACAAATTAGTTTAAGTCGTTTTAAAATTGTTGGTTTAACGCGACAAGTTGAACACTCTGGCTATCAACCGGAAAAACGAAATGTATCGGTTTACTATGATAACGTTCCGCCAACAATTACACTTGCTAGTAATGAACAGGAAAAAACATATACATACATTTTAGGTATTGGATTTACTGATGAAGAGGTTACCGATGATTTAACCGAATTAGATCGATATGTTGCTGCCGAAAATCATCAAGCAATTTTACAAATTCATACTGATTATTGGCATAAAATTTGGCAAGAAATGGATGTATCAGTTATTGGTAATGATCATTTAGACAGTGTCATACATTCAAGTATGTTTTTCTTATTTTCATCATTGCCATCATTGAACACATCGCAGCCACGTAATATGTTTTATGGTTTAAGCCCATCGGGTTTAGCCAAAGGTGAAGAATTAAGGGATTATCAAGGTCATTCATTTTGGGACACCGAAATATGGATGCAACCGGCTGTCTTATTATTTGAACCAAAATGGAGCGAAGAATTGTTACATTATCGGTATGTGTTACGAGAGGTGGCCGCTAACAATGCACGCGAAACAGGTTTTAGTGGTTTACGTTATCCATGGGAAAGTGGTTATACCGGCATTGAAGTAACACCACCATGTTGTCCTGAAGTTGTTGAATATCAACATCATATTACTGGAGACATAGCATTTGCAGCCCGTTTACATTTATTTGCAACACATGATTTTACATGGTTGAAAAATGAAGGTTGTGAATTAGCATATCGTACAGCTGAATTTTGGGAAAGTCATGTAGAATTTAATGAGAATCTTGGTTTATATGAAATTAAACGTAACTATATATAAATGAATAATGAATATAAATATTAAAAATTATAGATATTTTTTTAAAATTATAATACCAAAAATATAGGAATTATGGGTCCCGATGAAGATGAATTAGATGGTGTTGATAATAATGGATACACGAATGTTATTGCTGGTTATAATTTATATTTTGGAGAGTAAGTGGAAAAAAAAAACGCTGCAAGCTAATTTATTTATTCATATATAAATTTCTACGCATATGTTGAAATAGATTTGCATCATGTGTATGTAGTGGTTCTGATTTTCATCCTAATATCTATGAAAAATTTGATGATTGGAGTAAAATTGCAAGAAATATTCTTTTAGTATATGATGACGAACTTGATTATAATCCACAACATGATGCATTTGAATTAACACCAGACAGAGAAATAAAACAAGCTGACACTATTTTAATGGGTTATCCACTTCAATATCAAATGAAGACGTATACAAATATTAAATATACATAATATTATGTAAACAAAAAAGTATTGTAATCATATATTTTATAGGTCAACAAAAAGAAATAATTTACACACTTATGCTAATATTACAAGAGACGATGGACCAGCTATGACATGGTCTATGCACGTTATTGGTCATTTAGATGTAGATGAAATTACAGAGGCAACCAATTTATTTAACAGAAGTTTTATACCATATTTAAAGCCACCATTTAATGTAAGTTAATTCAAGTTCATATACATGTGCGTTAGGCATAATTGTTATATATAATGTTTTGCATAATATTTAATTAATTATTAGATATGGAGTGAAGCAATGGATGGTGTAGCAGGTGTTGGTAATTTTCTAACTGGTGCCGGTGGTTTTCTACAATTAATTTTAAATGGTTATGGTGGCATACGTTTAAATATGGATTATATGACAATATCTAGAACTCATTTACCACCGTCTACAACTAATTTTAAAATTAATGCAATAAAATATTTACAAAGTGTATTTCAAATTATAGTTACACCAGAAATTACAACTGTACAAATTACAAAAATGGGTGACATTACATTATCGATAACAAAAAATGATATAAATTTATCATTTGATGAAATGGAAATATGTAAATTTTTTTAGTCTATAGTTTAGGATCTATTGTCCAATATATTATTTAGCTGAGCAATATAATACTATAGATAATTTATTTTTATTACAGATGAATTAGAATCATCTGATATTCTAACTATTAGACCAAGCACGGATGCATTTGACGGATGTAAAATTCCCGATAATATTATTGGTGGAGGAAGTATTACATTTAAATTATGTACTTTAAACATAATAGCTGCGTTAATCATTTTCATAATTAATCAATTTTTTATAAAATTATAAATATAATTTATAAGTAAACATGCGTTTGTAAATATTTATAAATATGAAATAATATATATAAGAATATATAACAAAATTTATTATTAAATTAAACTTACCATAAAATAGACAATTGTTTAACCGTTTTTAAATCATATGTGAATTGACAATTTGAACATCATTTAATTTTTATTGAAACTTATTCATGGAGGAACTGAAATAAAAAATTTAAATATTTATTATTAATTTATAAAATTTAGGCATTATTCAAATGGATTGGGTGAAGGGAAAGCGTATATATTATTCAGTTTATGTAAAAGATATAGGATTCGCTGTTCAATTATATTGATGAATTGCCACACAGTTTAGAAGCTAGTATTTGATGAACTTCGATTTTATAACATTTTTCGATACCACAATATTATGTGGTATTATATTGTTTTCAAAATAGAATTGTTAAAATTTCATATGATTTCTTCTTATCGCACATTATTTTATATGCCATAGAGTAGAATAATGCCATATTATAATAATAATTAATAATACAAATTACCAAAAATAGCGATTTCTTTTGTTCCCCCATTAAACTCATTGAATGTCTATACTTTTTTTTTAAAAAAATCGGCATAAGAATCAAAATTCCCATACACATTCTTCAGCCAAATACGTTACAACAAAATTTTCAACAAAGATATTTGTACTATAGCATTGGTTTGGATTTCATGTTTGAAATTTATCTATTTTATCTTAATCCTAGTATAATGGTATATTTAATTATTGTACATTAATACAAAGATTTAGAGATATTCGATTTCTAACTTTAAATTTGTTATTTAACTCACTTGTTAAAATGAATGATTATTTTTTTCTTATATTCTTGATTTCTAAATTGAATTAATTGATTGATGAATAGATGAATTGTGATTTAATGAAAATTATATGTTAATTTTGTTTTAAGTATTGTCTTATAAAAAAAAAACCTATATAAGAAGGCATTAGAAAGAAAAACATTTTATTTTGAATTTGAATTAATATTTAATAATTATATAAATAATATTCACATGGATTCACATCATAGGTATAAATCTACATTTCCGTGTGAATACGAAATATTTTCAAAACTAAATAGAATACTTACTAAAATTAATAGTCAAACTAATCGCTCCAATATAAAAGCGCGCGCGACACAATCAAAATATATAAATAATTATAATTATATTGAAAATAGAAAATTATTTCGATTTAATTTTCTATTTATTTTTTGTTATACTAGTTGCTGTAGCATGTGTTTGTTTACTACCACTTAAAACTATGTATGGACTATGCGTTTCTTTTTGTTTATGTTGTAACATTGTTAATGTTCCCAATGGTGTATCAGTGGAACTCATTTTCATCATTAACTAATAAAATATAAAGTAAAATTATTTTATAATTATTTTCAAAAAATATTTAATAATAAATAAATAAATTACACATACCACTTCTTGTTCACTTTTCTTTAATCGTTTTTCAATTTTATTTTTACCTGGACCTTTACCATGAAATTTATGTGATAAATAACGAAATGCCTCTTTTTCATTTAATATACGTCCATTGTCGTCAATATATTCTAATTTAACATTTGGTTTATACAAATCTCTTTCTTTAAAATCACTAATTGGTCCACTGTGATAACGATCACGTCTATTGAATTTCTCATCTTCTCTATATAATGATAAATTGAAAATAATATTAGTATTTATATAAAATATAAAACAATATTAATAATATTATTTACGCATATGCTTTATCTTCAATTGAATAATTTTTAGCTTGCAAATGTGCCATACGTGTTGTACTTGGACGATTTTTTTCTTCCTTTTCAAGATAACCTTTTGATATTGCTAATTTTAATGCCGCACCCATACCAGAACCAACATCTGGTTCTTCATCTAAAATTGCAACTTCTGTAACTTCATTTACTTTTGTTGTAGTATTTTTAACAGCTTCATTACTAACACCAGCAGTTGCTGTTAAATTTAAATTTGGATTTATGGAATTCCATGAACCCATATAACGTTCTTCTAATTCTTTTAGTTCATCATGATCATCAACATCTTCATCCACATTAATGACAACCGCATTTTCATGATCATCTATATGCATATTTCTACCATTTATATATTTACTATAGCTGTTATTAATATCCTCGCCATCATCTTCATCAACATAATCACGATTACCATCAAAATCTAACATATTATTTGCATCTTCATCACGATTACCAGACATACCATACGTTGGTATATCACCTAAGGTACGACAAAATTCAGCTGTTGAATTTAATATAATATTATCCCTTGACAATATATTAAAATCATTATACGGTGTATAATCAGTATTAGTATTTCCATTATTATTATCAGTTTGTTCCATTTTGATTTCATTATCATCTATTTGCATTGACGATTCTTCAAGTTCTAACGATTTCATTATTATGGATTCTTTCTGTTTTATTCGTCTTGCTTTCGATAACATTTGTTCTAAATCATTATCTTCTTCTTCATATTTTGTAAAATTAGTTTTATTATCATCTGAAAGTTCTATTTCAAAAATTGTAAAAAGATATTGTTTTAATAATATAAGAAATAAATAGAAGTTATTAAAAATCTTATATTGCAAAATTATATTTACAGGCCTTATTTCCACCGTGACTACATTTCATCCGGTTCAAGTTACCGGAGAGTAATCACCAAAAATCAACTAAAATGTCTCTAATGGCTATTTGAAAATAACTCGATTTGACAAATTTTGAACCATTTTGGCTGAAACTTAGTCACACAGAAATTCATATCTCAATTATTACATACCTATATTATCATCTACATTCATTTGTAAATGGATTCGTTTCCTTCGACCATGATCTTTACTAGAATTTGTAACACTTTCAACATTATCCAATTCTAATTCATCGATTTTTGATTTTTGTCTTATCTTTTTGATCTTTTTCTTCGGTTTCTTAAATCTGTAACGAAAACAACGATTTATAAATAATTTGGTTGTTACTAAACGATAATATTTTATATAAATTATTAATTTCATACTTTGCCATTTCATCTTCAGTATAATTATCAGAAGCTAAACGCAGAATTGGTTCATTTAAGGTTTCCAAACGTTTACCAGACAATTTTGATTTAATTTCTAATAGACGACGTTTTTGTGCAATTTCATCTTGAATATTTTCACCAATTTTAAATGATTTCTTTTTTATATCACCAATTTCTTCGTCATATTTATTTAAAATATTACGTTCAAGTGTTTCACCATATTCATCAATAACATCGTCATACGCATTATAACCATATTGTCCCGGTTTTAATTTTTTATTTTCAACATTCTAAACAATTACGGAAAAAAAAACAATTATTATAATTGAGAGAGAATAATAAAAAAAAAACAAAGTATATACCTTTTTATATCTTTCCTTATCAATCATATTAATATTAATTAATGAATCATCTTCTTCATCAAGTATATCATGATCTTTTAATGTCAATATAACAGTTTTGCCTTCTTGAAAATCATTTAAATCATGTGCAACTTTTAATCCATGTAAATGACGATCTTGATATGAGTCACGTTTTACATCTCGTATATCTTGTTTAATCAAATCAGATACACCAAATTGTTCATCCATTTCCGTTAACATACGTTCACGTTTTTCAGCTTCACGTTTAGATTTCTCTTTTTCTCGATTACGATCTACCCATTTTGCTATATCATCGATGTCATCATCGTCGTGGCCACCTCTACGTCCAGAAGATTTTTCACCCAAAGTTTTAACAGTTTTTAATTTATCCTCTAATGAACGTTTTTCACGACGTTGTCGTATTTTTTCACGCATTTTTTCAGCTTGTAATTTTTCGGCTATATTATCAGCTGGTTTATGATGAAATTCACCCCATTCATCTTTATACACATTTAAATTGTGAGTTTCATTCGATTTTTTATTGTCTAAACCAGAACTTTGTTGTTCAGTTGATTGAGAATTTGTTTCTAATGGTTTTAAACCAAGTTTTGCACGTAATTTATTCGTATCTGTAATTGATAGACAATCTCCAAGACCGCCATCGGGTATTGGTGATGATGAACGTGTACGTGATCTGCGTTTTCGGGACGATGTTGTTGCAGCAGATATAATTGGTGCCGGTGGTGGTGAAATAATTGGCATTGTTATTGATTGTTGTATTAGAGATTGTGATATAGTTGGTGCTGGTGGTGCTATTGGTACTTCAATAACATCTGAACCTGGTAGAAAAAGGAAAAAAAAAATGATTAAATAATTATCATTTTTATGTTCAATTTGATGTTTTATTAACATATCGATCGATATGTGTCCACAGCCATATTCCTTATGACGCAGTACGTTTTATTACGTGAATGCAAATAATTCTGAAATCAAAATAAAAAAAAAAAACAACGGTGCTAATAATTAACCATTTAATAAATAATCGTAGTCTGCACAAGAACGTGTATAAAATTTGCAGATAAATAATGTTTCTTGTATCGTAAATATATATTGCTTGCTTACGGTAGGTAGGCTAACATTTATCTACAAATTTAATCGTGTAACTATGATTTCTATTACCCAATTTATATAGCAAAACAATAGAAATACCTTCCGATACTTACTATCACTATGATATTCGTTATCAATTTTAGAATGATCCCGATCCCGACCTTCAGCTGCTTCAGGTCGTTGACGAAGTTGTTTACGTTCCTTATGTTTTTTATGATGCCGATTTTTCCGTATTTTCTGTTCTCTTTCACTACTGCTACGGTCTTTTCGAATATTACTATCATTATTATTGTTACTATTACGATATGACGGAGGTTCACGTTCTCGAGAATTAGAATCTCTAACAATTATTGGAGCTGGAGTTGTTTCGCGTTTACGATGTTTATGTTTTTTAGATGCTGATCCACCTCCCTCTCGATCTTTTTTATGTTTTTTTGTTGAACCCATAATTATTATAAACGATTTTTTTCTTATTTTCCAATAAAAACTTAATATATATCCTCAATTGGATTTTTAGCATAAGTTTTCCTTCCAACCCGAAGTTTTTATTTCTCAATAAACATAACCATTTTGTTAGAAAACGTTTAAAAAACAAAAATGACAAAAAATTTGTCTTGTCAATTCAAATGTCAATGAATTTTCGGGATGCGTTTCTATAACATAGATTGTTTAAATCAGAAATTCACTCAGAAATAGATGGCATCGAATATCGACATAATTTAATTGAATTTGAAAGTATCTTTCGATTTAATTTGTTATGATTTCATTGTAAAAAAATGTAAAAAAGTTGGTTAATAATAAGAATGATAATACAAAATTTCTGTAGACACATACACTACACAACACTATAGCATTTTGAAATTTAAACAAGCAGAATGGTATATATATTAATACATATTATATATAAATATGTAAAAATATGCTATCGCAGAATTTGTACAGAAGGACTATTATAAATAAATGATAGTGGTAGAATAATAATTTTTCATTGCGTGAGATAAACCCAGACCAGACCTATGGAAATTATTTTATTTTAACAAATTTTTAACCGAAACATAAGTAAATGATTTATTATATTGTCAATCGGTTGTTCGTTGGAATAAAAATATATGATTGTAATATTATGACAATTTAATTTATTTACAATGTGTTACTATTATTTTGTTATGATAATTTTAATGTATACTTATTAGTTTTAATATTTGTATTTATTGATTTTTAACAATTTTGACGTTTATTTCTATGTAAACCCGAGTAAAATTTTCTATTTTTATTTTTATTTTTATGTACAATGTGAACCTCGCATAAGTTGTGTGATTTTGTTTGCTTCGAAAAATAAGTACAAAAATTCGAAAATCGAAATTTGTATATATTATTTGCAAGGAATACAACTCAAATTAAATTAATCGACAAAAATTTCTTGAATATTTTTCCTGATCCTTTTTTGTTTTTTGTTTTGTTCTTTTGATTAACTTTATTTGTTATACGTTTAATTTTGATACCAGAAAAAGAATATCTAATAATATATAATAATAATAATAATAATAATCTAATTAACTGATTCTATCAATCTTCTCAGCCTAGACCTAATTTACGGTTATTGGGAATATTTGTTGCTCTGGATTGTAAATATTTTATGGGATAGAAATTAAATAGATTTAAATACATTTGTTTATGTTTATATATTATAAATGGAACAACATTTAGATAAAATATTAAATGATGTGTATGTTATAATATTTAAACAATTAAATGAAAAGAGTAATATTAATTATTCTTTTTTGTTAGGGTATTGATACCGAAAAATACAAGTGGACTAATTGCTAATAATCAAGGTCTTTGTATTTCAAGTAAGTATATTATAATTTATTAAAAGAATTAATTTAATCAAATGTTCCTTCTTTTTTTTGTACTTATCTTATTATTTACCAAAGGTCTAGGAAATATTTCGACAAATTCATCTGGCATAATGGTAGCTATATTAGAACAAGCAAGTAAATTAGAACCTAATTTAAATCCACCAATTGTTGAATTAGAAAGTGGGAAAAAGTAATTTCTTATAAATATAATATTAAAACCAGTCCATTCTTCTGATGACCGTATTTTTTTTGTATTATAGGAAATGTTTTATTCATAAACAAGGTTCTGTTACAGGTGTTATTTATAAAGATGATGCATCAAGTGGCAGTGGTGTCAATACAAGATAAATAAAAAAAAGGTGATTCTATTCTATACTATTATCCTTTTTTTTTTCTTTTTTGTATTACTAAATCTTTTTTTTTTTTTCAATTGATAATAAAAACAAATAAATTAAAATAAAATGAATAGGTTTATAAGTTTGATTTAAATGTAATTTACAGCCACACTTTCGAATTTCAATAACAATATGATATCGTATTCCTATTCGAATTATAGATCAGATTGATTGCAACAACATGTAAAATTTTTGTCTCTACAACCAAACTAGAACCACAACATATTTTAGAAACATACCGAAGAAAAAAACCGTTCTCCAAAAATCTATTAACAATATAGTGAGAATAAATTTTAGAAAAGATCATTTTTATCAAATGAGCAAAACAGCTTGATAGTTTTTTTTTTATTTTTATTTAAATTCAGTGTTTGCAAACCAAATTTGTTCCCAATTTTTGAATTATTTGGCCATTTGATAACATCGCTCATTACATTTGGTCACCGGAATATAGTTCCATTGCACCCCATAGTACATTATTTTTTTTACATTTTTTTATTGATCACAACATTTATATGTGAATTGGTGTAATAAGTAACCTTGTTTTAAAAATATTGAAAAAAAAAAAAAAATGAAAAAACGATTTATATAAAATACAATTATAATTACACACTAATTTACGATTAACAAAATTTAATTTTATTCCAATGCCAAATGGAACCGTCACAACAGAGAGCAATTAAAATATTACCATAATTTGCATATTGAATATCAACTATTGTATCATTACATTTTTTATGTTTTAATTCGTAAATTGGTATTTCGTCAAATAATGATACATTTAAATCATGTACGATTATTGTACCCAAATCGTTACCAACAGACAATAAATTTTGTGGATAATTAATACTGAATTGTGTAAATAAACCACAATTTCTTAATTTAATAATTTTCTGAGTAATTATTTTATTTGTTAAATCTGATAAAGATTTTGTAAAATCTAAAATATTCCAACAAATAATTTGTTCATCGGTACCTTTTGATATAATTGTATTGCGATGCCATCGTATACAATCAATAATTGTATATTTATTATGTAGATTATCGATTTGAAATAATGGCTTTCGTATATTTACTATTTCAACATTTGAACTATGTTCATCATAACTTTTATTTATGGCGTTGCTTACAATTTCGTTATCAATTGACCATATATAAATATTATTGCTTTTTCCAGACGCTATTAAATATCTGCCATCGTTATCAATATTAAAAATATCTGTTGGACTAAAATCAAAAATTTTTGGAATTTTAAATACACATTCATTTGTTTGAATATTAATTAAAAATATTTGACTATCTTTAGTCAAAATAAATAATAAATTATTGTCATTAAAATGAAATTTTAATTGATGTATAGATGTATCCTTTATTACACATATTGTTTTAGTTAATTTCGTTTGTAATTGTATCAATTTTACATGGCCACTATCGCCACCAAATGCTAATATTGCATTTTTACTTTTAGTATTTTGGTTGTCATTCGTTATTTCTACACTCCAATCACATGTACGAAAATTCTCCAATTTCTGTAAAATAAAAATTAATCTTATTATTATTTTAAATAAATATATAAAGTGTTTCCATTTGAACTTCATTAAAAATAGAATTAAAAAAACATACATTATTATCCATGTATTTATCATAAAATTTAATGCCATCTGCCTGATTACATTTATAAAATGATACATGGAAACCACCGATAGCAGCAAATAATGATGAGTCGTCATCATTCGATGATTGATTACATTGAATAGCATTTATTGGTGGAATTGATTGTTTTACAAATGACCTTAAAGACAATATTTGAAATAGGTACAATTATACTTTTTATTTCATTTTTCGCCAGTCACCCATTTCAAATGTTGTTTACCGCCAAAAGCTATATATTTATTTTTCCATTGCAAACCTTATAAAGTGTGAATGCCATAAAACTACAGAATCTACAGAACCATAATATGATTACAAATTTGCTAACGTTTTACCTAATAATTCATTCGCATGTTAATGTTGATACCGTTTTTCGAATGTTAGTATATGTGGTGGATGTGAAACCGGGAGAGTTATAATACACTAATTTAGATTTCGGCTGATACATTTGCTGCAGTCTTTGTACTTGAAATTACAATTGCTAATGATGTTAAATAACTTTATACGAAACGCAGTAGCAAACCGGAATTGATAATTAAAAGAACAAACAATTTTAATGCGAAGGGTGAACGAAATACGAATATTTTGTTTCAACATAAAATTACTGCCTATGATTGATTATAGTAGAAAAATTTATATATGATTGTATACTATTCATTTCTAAATCGAACGATTATCCTTTTATCCGATATATTTGCACAGTTTACACATTAGCACAATATCTTGTTACAAAAAAATAAATATAAAATTGAAAAAAAAAAAGTATAATTGTATAATTTTATCAAATGTTTGAAATTACCCAAAAGTATACAGATCATTTTTCAATTGATTTTCCATTTTTACTGTTGATGACTATAAATATAGGATAAAAATACAAACATATTATAAAATAATGTATATTTTAATAAAAATCAAATGAATTAAAGAGTGATCGATTATATTTTTAAAATTTGTCCAGAATAATTTTTATATTCTATGACCAACAACAAAAATTTATTATGAAAAATGAAAAACTGCCCTCGTATCATTTTTAACCATTTTAATAGCAATTATGTATAGAATTCTAAATGGAACTTAAGTCGTAAACAATATAGCTTTTTTAAATTAGAACAGATCTTCCGTAAAAGAAAATAAAAATGGATATCAAATCGTGCGTAAATATCCATAAAAAAAATGTTTTCAATGTAAAATTAAAATGATATAATTTCGAACACAATATTCTATAAATAAATTAGATTTTTGATGGGAAAAACTCAAAACAATAATTATATTGATTATATTATAAAATTTCCACAAACCTTATCAATGTCCGCATAGTCTCCAATGTCAGTATATGTTGTTGCACTATCGTCGTAATCATCGTCATTAGATGAACCAGTATTTTTTGTAGTTTTTTCTTGTTTCCAAAAATATATTGTTTTCTTCAACCATTTTAATTTTGGCAATTTATTCTATATTGAAACAATATTTTTTTTTTAATTACTTCAAAAATTCAAAAAAATAAAATTATAATAATAATGATTTCATTCATCTATACACAAACTTTTATTGCCTTGATCAAAATACTTTGATCACCATTATCTTCAGAACGTTCGTTATTAGCAAGATTTTTTGGTTCACATTTTTTACTAATAGTTTCTTCCGCTTGTAATGCGAACCAATTTTTATTCTATTAATAAATAATTTTTGAAATTATTATTAAATACAAATACAATTTTAAGTTTAATTGGATGTACAATAAATAATGTTGAAAGGGTATTAATTAAAATCGATTTAAAAACGATTTGAAATAATTTAAACAAAATTACAAACCCTATCAAACATATCAGCACTCTCGTTTGTGCTGCTTTTATTATTATTAATAGTTTTTTTCTTTGATAACAGTTTCGCAGTGATTTCTTCGTATCTATGAGGTATTTTTGTCGATTTTGGTTTATTTTTTTTGTCATTGCTTTTCTATAAATTTCATAAAATTATGATATATTTATTATAAATAATTTTACAAAACTATAATTAATAAATAAAAAAAATGATATATTACTACAATCGGTGATGATGCATCATTTTCACTTAACAATTTCTCTGTGGACGAAGTTTCTATCATATTAAAAAAAATGTTTCTCAAAAGAGACAAAAAATTAAATATAAAATAATTTTGCTGTATTTTTAATATGCAAATTTTCTAATTTTTTTAGAATGTTTTTTTTAATAGAGTTGCATAAACCTTGCAAAAAAAAACACCTTATATTCAATATAGCTCTTCTCTTTGACTAAAATTGTAAACGTATATAAAAATAAAAAATCAAATATAGAGACTGATAAATTTTGAAAATTAAATTATATTACAATATAATTATTATTAATGTTATATTATTATACCGTTTTTCATTAGCTGTGTTTTGTAAAAAAATAAAACAAATATTAAATATATGCAAATAATAATATATATAATTATAATAAAATAAAATAAAAGTATTATTTAAGATAGACCGAGTTTTAATAACTGCCGACATAGAGCTTATTCAATCCTGTCCATAATCGTATCCTTGTACACCACATATTGATCATATATTATTAGCCATACATCTGTATGCATTTTTAAAGGATAAAGTGTAAAATGTTTAAATTAATATCTTGTACTTACTATTAATTTGGGTAACACTCAAGTTGAACTAAAAACCTTGCTTTTTACATTCTCTTACAAAATTCTTGTACAGAGCAAAATTATATTTGGATTCTGTGTCCATTAATTTTAAGCAGACTATATATGGATAAATCCAGTATGCTATTTTTAACGATAATTAATTTTTATAGATGAAGTTATCTGTTATATTTGTATTTATTTATTTATTTGTATTAGTACACAAAATGTGGCCGGACTCCAATACCTTTCCAATTCTATATTCAGTACCAAAAAAATGTATTAAAATATTATTAGAAATAATTCAAAATATAATCTTATTATATGCTGTACTCTTGTGCTGCATTGTATGTCTGTATTTTGGATTTAAATTGGCAACGCCATATAAGTTTAATTCTCATATCCTTAAGATATTTATTTAGCATTTTTTAAATTTTTTATTATGTAAAATCCTGAAATTAAAAATTAAAATTGGTTCAAAATGTTTCAAATTATTATTTTTTTATTAATTTTATGATATAGATTTTCAATAAATTTTCTGATCCAATTTATTTTAGTTTGGAAATGTGAAATAAAGAAAGGTACTTATCCACTATCTGTTTATGATAAAATTATTATAGTTCTTCGTATTAGTGTACCGGCAATAGAGTCTTAATTTCTCACATTAAATAAATAAATTTTTAATTGTTTTTTACTATGTTACATTTATTTATGATATAAAACATTATAAAATATATGTAGTAATTTACAAATTTTTAATTATTGAAATTGTGTATTTTAATTATACAGCTGAGAAGATACTCACCCACCGGGTGACATTAATTATTATTAAAAAATTGTTTATTTTTTTCTAAATTTATTCAGAGAACTTAATGTGCCATTAAATTTTTTTTTTATTACGTTTACAAAATGCACAAATTATAAATTTATTATTCAATAAAATGGATTAAAATTATTTAAAATGTATAATACACTGAATTAAAAACGACTACATATATGGGGTGTGTGCGAGTGCTACGATGTTATTCAAGAAACGTGTGTGTTTGGCTTTTAAATTTAAATAATGCAGTATTGCTATATGTTTAATAGAAAATTATCTAAAAGATTGCGTTTCAAAAAACATCTAAAATATCGTAGTCCTCACAAACACACATTTATAATTTTCAAAAAAAAATATCGAACAGAAAGAGAACAAAAACATACATACATTCATACATTACATACATATTAATCAATTTAATAAAATCTATAACTTCGATTAATAATTGTACAAATTAAATATATAACGATGTCTGTGATTCCAACAATAAAGTGTACCATCAATGGCTGCAGCCACAAGTACATTACCACATGATGAAATCGTTGTAGAAATAATTGGCAGATCACAATCCGGAACCACTATTTCATATTTTATTATGCGATCAAAAACTTTGGAATTGAGATCCCATACATTTATAACACCATTTCTACTACCAACAGCCAAATATCGATTCGTTCTTTCATTATATATAGCGTCTAGATTAGTTTTATACGAACAGTTATTTAATTCAATTTTCATTATAATGTTATAATTATAAGCGTCTACACCTAAGTCGTTTAATTGCCAAAATAGTAGTATTCCATTGATGTCCTAAAATTTGGGATAGGAAATATATAAATAATTAAATATATAAATATTATGGATTGAATATATATTAAAATTTACAATATTTCTATATAGATTAAATGTATTCAGCGATGTACTAATTTTTGGTTATGGAGTAAAAGCAATTATCATACAATTATTGAGACTCTATTACATCCGCAAAATTTAACCGCATATATAGAGTGGACTATTCGTTGGAGGCATCATCGTAAAATTGACGTAAACGACATGTGGTACCAGCAAGATAGGTACCATCACATATCGACTACTGCAACAATCGATTTATTGAAAACCAAATTCAAATATTATTTTCAAACATATGTCATTAATTTGTCTGTGTTTTATTTCACCACAATGTAACGCACGTAAACATAACATTTGGTTAATATATCATAGAATAATGGATTGAATTCGTAAAAATATATAAGAAACAAATATATTTATTTTATGTAAGTGTGTGTATGGATATGTAAATATATTAAAATATTAAAATACATTTTAATATTTTATTTACCTTAGATATAATTGTATTTAGATACCACTTAACACTATCAACTAAATAATTGTGCCTATTTTGAATACATACTGGATCCATTAATGTATATCGTTCTTTTATTGGTGATGCTTCTCTGCCAAGACTTTTTTCTATTTGGGTTCTCATAAATGCATCACCCAAATCAACATTCCATACCTTAATTTCACTACCTGTAGCTGTTGCTAAATATGCTCCTGCCGTATTAATATCAATAGAATTGATTCTCGAATTACTAATAACACAAACACATTTTCTATGATCAATATGCCACAAACTTATACAATCTTTATTAGCCACGAACAATAAATGATTATCTCTTACGTGAAATAATACTTGCTTTACATAATCTTTAAATTTTAACCATGGACTTTCCTTATAAAAATTCGTGCCTTTCACATTCAATATAGTTACCACACCACCACCTTTATCACATTTACCGCCAACTGCTAGTCTAGGGGCTCTAATTATGTCTTTACTATCTCCATCCGTTAGCTTAACATAGCTCCAATCACAGGTTACATATTCATTCTAAAATAAATGTTAAGTAATAAAGTTATATTTTGAAAATATTTTTAATTAATTTTGTTAATAACTATATTCTAAATATAATAGATTAAAACTGGCCCATATCACAATATGTATGTATATACTATGATGTATTATACTGTAATAATTGAAGTGGTTTAAACCCTCAGTGGAGCAGTGGGTAGCATTCATATACTAATCAATCGTCAAATGCTCAATGTTCAATTCCGGAAACTTACCTGTGCAATTTTCTTGCATTTATTTAATATTGAAATTTGTCAGCTGGGTTACCATTTATTCGTTTATGGATTAAAAAAAAAACGCATATATATTTGAAAATATAATTTTTAACGCTACTCAAGTAATGGCATTGATAATCGCACACTAATTAATAATGTTTTATGTGCTCCCATGCAACAGTAGTTTACCAACTTGAATGTAATAAATGTTTGGTAGATTCTTCCATAAGCGCTTGGCATAACATGCATTGCGTATATTTGCTAGATTAATAGATAATTCCGATGAGTGATTTTTAGTATGATAAATACAGAAAATTTATTTCCCCATGACGATACTATTGGGAAACGAACTATCGGTATAGTCGCCATCTCCGGATTGAATAAATTGTGCTCTTTAACCACTGAACCACTCAATCGCACAATTAACTATTTTATTTTATATATGTAGAAGTATAAATTAATATCTAATATCTTAGAAATAATACTATTGTAAAATCGACAAAATTATACTTACCATCGCTTCTTTGTGATCTAACCGAATTTTAAATTTTGAGTCTTTAACTGGCACATCATAGATTTTTATTCGATTCTTACAAATAACAGCTAAATATGATAAACCTGGTTCATACAAAGGTCCCGAATGATTAAATTTGACTATCGTAAGAGAATTATACTCATCCTCATTTGTCTTGAGTTCTGCTCTGAAATACAAACATAATTGATAGAATTAGTTTTTATATGAGCTAACTAGTTTAATATTGATGTTAATATGTGTATTAATATGTAATAATAATAAAAAAATACTTACTTGAATTTAAAAACGGGTAATTTATTTGCCTCAACATAATCTGGTTCTGACAATTCTATTGGTTCAAACGATGATCCCATTGTTTCTAATAGTGGTTCTGACGGTGCTTGTGACAGTGGCTCTGACAGTGGTTCTGACAGTGGTTCTGGCAGTGGATCTGACAGTGTTACTGACAACATTTCTAATGAATTAAATGATGATAATTTCATATCAACGTCGATAGATGACAATGTAGGTTCCGGTGTGTCGGTGTCGGGTGGCGAATTTGGGCAACTTCCAAACAATTCGATTTCATCAGTTACTAGATTTTCTATTAGTTTTATGGGCTCTGGTGGTATTATGCTTAACAATCGAAGTGTTTTTATTGACCTTCGAGCCAATGATCTTCTAAACGAACCACCCCTTAATGTACCATCATCCTATTTAATTAATTTGTCATTATTATTAACATATTTGTTTGTATAATATACATACATACTTTAATAAAATCAATTAATTTTGCTAAACTATATATACTCTTATATATCTATAACGATTGCATTGAACAGTTTTGAGTTGTTATATTGTCTCTATTATGTATGAAATTACTTCGAAACACCCAAGAAAAGAGTGCAAAAATACGAAATGTTTCAATTGATGTATATTTTTATTTGGAATTTTTTAATAGGAATTTTTCAAAATTTCATTAATAAACAACAGAGATTCATAGTAATAGCGCAAATGGTTAGAGCGTTTGGTATTTAATCCGACGATTATGAGTTTGATTCCTGGTACCGCGTGATGTTGATAAAATAAATTAACTATTCTACACACCTGGGAACTATATTCATCAAATATAAGTTATATAATTGAATTCAATTGGAAACATGGAAAAATATTTACAGACCAATTGGTGAATTGTCGCATATTGTGTAACTTCAATTTATTTAGTTTATTTAGCGTAATGATGACAACGCGACGACACAGCAAAATTAAGACAATAACAATGAACCAACTTGGCTGCCATGAGAGAAAATGCTAGTATTTCTAGGATTACCTAATCTAGTATAACTATATATATTGGTGGTACGTATATATATATATATTGCTACTGATTTTTGTTTTAAATTAAGTATATGTGTATATGTGAAAAACATAAAGAATATATATTTATTCAGTATGAAGTCAAATAGCAAAACAAGAATTTACACTCACAGAACTTATTTTTGTGCTCCGAAGATTTGCTGTAGCTTTTTGCAATAGTTCATCTTCATTTGATTTCGACGCTGACAATTGTGCCGTAGTTGATGGCATCGGTTCTTCTTTCAGTTGTTTTGATATTGCACCTGTCTAAAATATTCCATATAATGACAAAGTAAAATAAATTTAGACACACATTGTGTAATCGCCGTTTATTGCTTGTGACTCGAAACGAATGTTAATAAAGTCAGTATAAAATCTATATACTCTTAACACTTTTACATTTCATTCGGTACGAGATACAATTAACCATTGGCAAATTTAAATCTGTGATGTGTCTAAATGCGGTATAATATACCATAATTTTAAATAATATAGTTGTTATGCAATGTACATTTGATTTACCTCTTTTTTGGTTTTTCTACTTTCATCATCGTTGATTTCTGATGTTGTATCTGTCTAAAATAATTGCATATATTATTTTCAATTCATATTCAATGTCAAATTAAAACTAATTTTTTATTCATATAGCAAATACACCGCATTTAGACACACATTGTGTAATCGCCGATTATTGCTTGTGACTCGACACGAATGTTAATAAAATCAGTGTATAAAAAATATACACTCAACATTTTTACATTTATCATGCGATATGGAATACAAACAATTGGCAAATGTGGCACGCCGCACGATGTGTCTAAATGCGGTATATAGGTGATTTTCAAAATTGTAATACATTTATAATTGCTGTTTCATCATCTTTTATTGGTGGAGAACGAAGTACTTTTTTCAATAGTTTTGGTATTGTACCTGTCTAAAATATTTTTAAATATTATTTTCAATCCATTTAATGTCAAAGTAAAAATAATTTTTTATTCATATCTGATTAATATATAATTAAACATTATATAAAATTATTATGCAATACCTTTTTTTCTGGGTTTTTTTTTTTATCATCTGCCATTTTGTTAGTGGTATGTAATTGTTTTGAAAATGATGCAACTAAAACTACAATTAATAACTTGGTATTAGAATTGATTTCAAATTTGACTAACAATAAGTTTCACATGATATATTATAATTTATTTTATATACTTACAATTTATACATTTTTACCGTAGTTTTTATAGGTTATACCGTTTTAATTAACTTATAATTGTATTATTACTTTTGTTCGACAGGGTACCATTCATACAAAATACTATATATACATTGATGGATTTGCGGATGGTATCAATATCGGTTATATTATGTACACGTATAACTTATATCGTCGTCGTATGCTGGTTGATATATTGTAGTAATAATATTATTTTTATACTGAACTTTTTTTAATTGATTCTTCTTGTTGCAATTGAATATCAGATACCCACACAGCAAATCGACTTCTGTAGGATATCACTTGCAAGATGTGTGATTTCCCTACCATATCCAAATAATATCCCAGAGGTCTTCTTATGGTCACATTTTTTTTTACGTCTCAGGCATATCATCTGTGGTATCGCAGGGAAATCCGTTATGTAGCCGGATTTGCAGTTGTATTTTACATTACAATTCATAGTATGAAGTCTGAAATGTGTGGCTTGAATAAAAAAAAAATAATATGTATAATGATGGATATGGTTATGAACTGTGCAGTAAATTATAATCTATTACAATTTATTACACACCGCTGCAATAAATATTCATATTATAATACATATTTTTCAAGCTAAATACCTTTTTTTTGCTCGATCTTGTCACATAATGCAATGCATTTATCAATAATTTTAAGATGAGGTGTCCGTTATATTTGTATTTTCTAATGACATTGTTTCGTACAGAAAATGTGGCCGGACTACAATACCTTTCCAAAGCTATATTCAATACCAAAAAAATGTGTTAATTGTTAATTGAAATTACACAATTAAATTATTATTAGAACTATTGTGCTGCATTGTATGTCTGTATTTTTGATTTAAATTGGCCATATAAGTTTAATTCTTATTGGTTGTCTATAATTATACTCAAAATAAGTAATACTTCACAATTTGATTATCATAAGTAATATCTTTAAGATATTTATTTAGAATTTTTAAAATTTTTTATTATGTAAAATCCTAAAATTAAAAATTAAAATCCTGAAATTAAAAATTAAAATTTTTTCAAAATGTTTCAAATTATTTTTATTAATTTTATGATATAAATTTTCAACACATATTTTCTGATCCAATTTATTTTAGTTTGGAAATGTGAAATAAAGAAAGGTAGTTATCCACTATCTTTATATGAAAAAATTATAATAGTTCTTCTTATTAGTGTACCGGCATTATAGTCTTAATTTCTCACATTAAATAAATAAATTTTAATTGTTTTTTTTCATATGTTAAAATTTATTTATAATATAAAATATTTTAAAATAAATGTAGTAATTTACAAATATTTTAATTATTAAAATGCTGTATTTCAATTATACAGCTGGTTATTAAACCACCGAGTGGAATTAATTATATTAAAAAATTGTTTATTTTTTTTTGTTTAATTTACTCAGAAAATTTAATGTGCCATTAAATATTTTTTTATTACGTTTACAAAATGCACAAATTATAAATTTATTATTAATTAAAATAGATTAAAATTGATTAAAATCTATAATACACTGAATAAATAAAGATTACATGTGTGTTGCGAGTGCTACGATGTTATTTCAAGAAACGTGTGGAAATGTTGTAAAGTTAAATATTTAATTGGCATTTATTATAATATTTTCTCTACGTTCAAAATAATATGTTTATTCAAATATATTATTTCTTCGACTATAGCATACAATTATTAAGACATTTATCTTTTAAATTTAAATAATGCAATCATTGCTATAATGTTTAATAGAAATCTATCTAAAAGAAATGGTTTTAAAAATATCTAAAATATCGTTGTCCTCACAAGCACACATTTATAATTTAAAAAAAAATAAAAAAATTATCGAACAGAAAAAAAAAAAAAAAACAATATTATAATATTAATTAAATACTATATAATGAATAATCATATCTATAATTCCAACAATAAAGTGACCCATCAGTGGTTGCAGCCACAAGTATATTACCACAATTTGAAAATGTTACAGAATTAATAGCATGTTGACAATCCGGAACCTTTATTTCAAATTTTGGTATAGGTTCGAAAATTCTTGAATCAAGTTTCCATACATGTATAACATTATTACTACTGCCAACAGCCAAATATCGTTTAGGTAAAAACAATTCATGTTTTACAGTGTCAATAATTGTATCATATGCACAATTATTTAATTTAATTTTCATTACAACGGTATAATTATTAGTGTTTATACCTACTGCGTTTAAGTGCCAAAATAGTATTAATCCATTGATGTCCTAAAATGGTGGGAAGGTGAATATTTAATAAATAATTGAAGTTATATTAAAATTTACAATATTTCTATGTATTATATGTAATCTTATAACTCAAGATACACCTATCAATAGAGATGATGACGGCGTCGCTTCTCAAATCATAATTAATTATTTTTTCTTATTTACATTTCTTTTCAGTATAATTTGAAAAAGTTGCACCACCGTTTTATTCAGTGAGGATATACCCATTTTTGGTTAACCGACTTACGTAGCCGTTGAGTAAAAATAATTCTCAAACAATTATTGGTGCTCCAATACATCGACCTAATTTGATTGCATTGTATGAGGTATCATCATGCCATTGACGTAAACAACATGTGGTGGCTTCAGCATGAATAAGCATCACATACTATACCGTCATACGTCAATTGCAACAATCCATTTATTAAAAATCAAATGCAACGATTCAATTGTGAAAAGAAACAGTGATTATTTAGTTAGGGGCAAAGTCAAATAATTGATCTTAGCCGTTACCAACACTTCGTGCATTAGAAGTTAACATAAGACCCGAATCATTAATAAAATGTTGTTCGAATTGTTGAAAAAAGTGTTCAAAATCGTCGACTTATATTTGAATGCTGTACGATGTACATTTACTAAAACTAAATATTATTTTCAAATATTAAATGTGATACATCAATTTTAAGAAATCAATTTGGTTTGGCATTTCATTAATTTGTCTGTGTTTTATTTAACTTCAAAATTATATCGCTTATAAAAAAAACGTCATTATATAAAATTTGGTAAATTTATCATAGAATAATGAATTCGTAAATATGAAGAAATTCTCGAAAGTTTCACAAAATTGTTTATTTTATGTAATTCTGTATATATGTTTGTAATTGTATTAAAATAAATGATAATATTTGATTTACCTTAGATATAATGGTATTATGATACCACTTGACACTATCAACTAAATTACTGTGCTTATTTTGAGTACATATAAAACCAGGTAATGCCACATAATCGTTTTTATCAAACATGGGTGATGGTTCACTTTCAGTAGGTTTTTTTAGTTCAATAATAAATGCATCGGTCAAATCAACATTCCATACCTTAACTTTATTACTTGCAGCTGTTACTAAATATGTTCCTGCCGCATTAATATCCATATAATTAACTAGCCGAACATCAATTACATAAATACATTTTCTTTGGTTAATATCCCACAAACTAATGCAATCTCCCGTACTAACAAACAATAAATTATTATCTTTTTTGTGAAATAATACTTGCGATACATTCTCTTTAAATATTAACCATGGAATTTCCTTATAAAAATTCGTGCCTTTCATATACAATATTGTTACTACACCACCACCTTCAACACATTTACCGCCCACTGCTAGTCTAGGTGTTTTAGGTTTACCCTTTGCTATCTTAATATAGCTCCAATCACAAGTTATATATTCATTCTAAAATAAATGTTAGGAAATAAAGTTATATTTTGAAAACATTTTTAATTAACTTTGTTAATAACTATATTTTAAATACAATAGATTAAAACTAGAACCAAATCAAAATGTACATGGGTACAAATTACTGGCCCATATCACAATATAGATATATTATACTGTAATAACGCAGCTTATATGCGTGACAAATATACATATATCATATAGTAAAACATTAATTGGCGCAATGGAAAGCTTTCATGTTAATCAATTGTGAAATGCCGTGTTCAATTCCGCAAATTTACATGTGCAATTTTTTAGTATTTCTTTAATACTGGATATTTGTCAGTTGGCTTATCATTTATTCATTTATGGATTAAAGAAAATCGTATAACTTTGAAAATATGGTGCTACTCAAACGTTCTCATATAAAAATTATGCAATTAAAGTAACAGTAACAGCTTTTCATAATTACACACCAATCGGAGAATTATTATGTAGTATTATGTGGAGTAATTTACCAACTTGAATGTAATGTTTGGTATATTGCATTAGCGCTTGCAGCAACATGTATTGCGTATATGTGATAGATAATAGTATATATCAATGCACAATATTAATGTGATATAAAAGAGGTGATAATGTAGATTTATGTGCAATAAGTAATTGTAATTATTCATATTCTCGATTTAATATAAAATAAAAGCAGAGGAACAATAGCCAATTTCAGTATTTACACTCGCAAATCAATTGAACCATTATATTTGGTCGGAGCAGTCTCCCTTCCTAGGCGGATTATATGAGATGATTGCCTAGAAATACGTCAAATCTATACCCACAATTGTGTCACTTGTTTCCAAAGCATCTACTAAACATTAAAATCAATTGGTAAATTACTGCATGTGTTAGTATTTAACAATTCGCTTGCAATTGATATGTAGAATCATATTTTTATAGATGCTTATTTATTCAATTATTCTTAAATAGATGGAATAGAACATTATAGTGCATTCTGATTTCATAAATGATCAAATGATATTGAGCAATTTTTAGTAATGATAAATCCAGAAAATTTATTTCCCCCATGACGATACTATCGGGAAACCAATTATCGTTATAGTCGCCATCTCCGGATTGAATAAATTGTGCGCTTTAACCACTGAACCACTCAATCGCACAATTAACTATTTTATTTTATATATGTAGAAGTATAAATTAATTAGATATTAGAAATAATACTATTGTATTTGTGTAAAATCGACAAAATTATACTTACCATCGCTTCTTTGTGATCTAACACAATTTTAAATCTTGAGTCTTTAACTGGCACATCATATATTTTTATTCGATTCTTACAAATAACAGCTAAATATGATAAACTTGGTTCATACAAAGGTACCGAACGAATAAATTTAACTATCGTAAAATGTTTATCAGCCTCAGTTGACTTGAGTACATCTCTGAAATACAAACATAATTAATAGATTTAGCTTTTATATGAGCTTGCTAGTTAGAATAATATTACTTTTTATGGCAATAACATGTTTAATTTAAATTATATATAGAAATAATTATTGAATTCATTTAAATTCAAAGGTTTTATTTTCTAATTATACTCGTATAGTTTATATATGAAATTTTAGAGAATTTAGCAGCTGCTAAAATTAGTGCTATGATACATTATCCACCCAATGTCTATATGCATACAATTTGCATCAGCAGTATATATAGGAATTTGAATTAGTATATTTCGTAATGTCTAACTAATACGCAGTATATACAGAGGAGCACATGTTATGAATACTATACAATATTTAACTAATTTTAATTACAACATAAAATCTTTGTATAAAAACATTGATAATAGGATATGGGTATAGTAATAATATTTCTCTATGCATAGATATTTAATATTTGAGAATATATTCTACAGTATATCTAAAAATAATATTAATTTAGTTATTAAAATATCTCAAACGGGCGGAACATAAAGTGTGTTAATATGTAATAATAATAAAAAATACTTACTTGAATTTAAAAATGGGTAACTTATGTGTCACAACATAATCTGGTCTTAGAAATTCTATTGGGTCAGACTGTGGTTCTGAGATTGGATCTGACGGTGGTTCTCCCAGAAATACTTGTGGATCCAATGGTAAATTTGCATCGGTATCAGATGAAGTTGTACGGTCCGTTGTATCGCTGCCGGCTGGTGACAACTGTAGACCTCTATGCTCTTCGATTTCACCCGTAAAAAGATTTCTTAATAAATGTTTCCTCGCTGCTGCTGCTATGTTTAACTTTCCCAGTACTCTTTGTGAATGACGCGCCAATGTTCTTTGAAACGAATCAGCTGGTGTATCATCCTATTTAATTAATTTGTCATTATTATTAACATATTTGTTTGTATAATATATATATATTTACATATATACTTTAATAAAATCAATTAATTTTGCTAAACTTAAATAACTATAGCGATTGCATGGAACAGTTTTGAGTTGTTATATTGTCTCTATTATGTATGAATTTACTTCGAAACACCCAAGAAAATAGTGCAAAAATACGAAATATTTCAATTGATATATATTTTTGTTTGGAATTTTTATGGGAGTCTGTGTAAAATAAATATTTAAATATTTATAAGGAAGTGTTGCTTCTGAATGATTGTTATATTCTGTGATTATACATGTGTTTTATACTCGAAGGTATATTTATGGCATATAACTAAATATATATTATTTATCAATATTGATTTTGAAGACATATTGGAAAATAAAAATTTACACTTATATTTACCTCCTGAGGACTTACTGCTAACCTTTTCAAATTATCTACAGTAGACATCAATATACCTTTAGGTTTTGGTAGTAGTTCATCTTCAAATGATGGGGATAATGAAACGTATGCCGAAGTTGATGGCTGCGGTTCTTCTTTCAATTGTTTTGGCACTGCACCTGTCTAAAATATTATTATATATTATTTTCAATGCACATAATGCCAAAGTAAAACCATTTTTTTTTTATTCATATAACAAATACGTCGCATTTAGACACACATTATTGTGTAATCGTGGCTCGAAACGAATGTTAATAAAATCATTGTATAAAAAATATATACTCTCAACATTTTTACATTTCATTCGGTACGATATACAATTAACAAACAATTGGCAAATGTGTGATGTGTGTCTAAATGCGGTATAATATATGAAAAATTTAAATAATATAGTTATTATGCAATACATTTAAATTACCTGTTTTTTGGTTTTCTTTCCTTCATCATCGTCGATGTCTGATGTTGGGTCTGTCTAAAATAATTTTATTCATTATTTTCAATCCATTTAATGTCAAAGTAAAAATAATTTTTTATTCATATCTGATTAATGATTAATATAATTAAATATTATATAAAGTTATTATTATGCAATACCTTTTTTTCAGGTTTTTTTTTTTTATCATCTGCCATTTTGATAGTGGTGTGTAATTGGTTCTAAAAAATAATGAAAGTAAAACTACAATTAATAACCTGGTGGTTTATGAATCGATTGCAAATTATACTAACTAATTAACTAATTTGTTTCACATAATATATTATAATTTATTTTATGTACTTACAGTTTATACATTTTTACCGTATTTTTTATAGGTTATACCGTTTTAATTAACTTATAATTGTATTATTACTTTTGTTCGACAGGGTACCATTCATACAAAATACTATATATACATTGATGGATTTGCGGATGGTATCAATATCGGTTATATTATGTACACGTATAACTTATATCGTCGTCGTATGCTGGTTGATATATTGTAGTAATAATATTATTTTTATACTGAACTTTTTTTAATTGATTCTTCTTGTTGCAATTGAATATCAGATACCCACACAGCAAATCGACTTCTGTAGGATATCACTTGCAAGATGTGTGATTTCCCTACCATATCCAAATAATATCCCAGAGGTCTTCTTATGGTCACATTTTTTTTTACGTCTCAGGCATATCATCTGTGGTATCGCAGGGAAATCCGTTATGTAGCCGGATTTGCAGTTGTATTTTACATTACAATTCATAGTATGAAGTCTGAAATGTGTGGCTTGAATAAAAAAAAAATAATATGTATAATGATGGATATGGTTATGAACTGTGCAGTAAATTATAATCTATTACAATTTATTACACACCGCTGCAATAAATATTCATATTATAATACATATTTTTCAAGCTAAATACCTTTTTTTTGCTCGATCTTGTCACATAATGCAATGCATTTATCAATAATTTTAAGATGAGGTGTCCGTTATATTTGTATTTTCTAATGACATTGTTTCGTACAGAAAATGTGGCCGGACTACAATACCTTTCCAAAGCTATATTCAATACCAAAAAAATGTGTTAATTGTTAATTGAAATTACACAATTAAATTATTATTAGAACTATTGTGCTGCATTGTATGTCTGTATTCTTGATTTAAATTGGCCATATAAGTTTAATTCTTATTGGTTGTCTATAATTATACTCAAAATAAGTAATACTTCACAATTTGATTATCATAAGTAATATCTTTAAGATATTTAT
Organism: Bibio marci; assembly: GCA_910594885.2. Lineage (NCBI taxonomy): Eukaryota > Metazoa > Arthropoda > Insecta > Diptera > Bibionidae > Bibio > Bibio marci. The sequence continues at coordinate 32,047,059 of OU343117.1, read as the reverse complement.
TTAGAATTTTTTAAATTTTTTATTATGTAAAATCATGAAATTAAAAATTAAAATTTTTTCAAAATGTTTCAAATTATTTTTATTAATTTTATGATATAGATTTTCAATAAATTTTCTGATCCAATTTATTTTAGTTTGGAAATGTGAAATAAAGAAAGGTAGTTATCCACTATCTTTATATGAAAAAATTATAATAGTTCTTCTTATTAGTGTACCGGCATTATAGTCTTAATTTCTCACATTAAATAAATAAATTTTAATTGTTTTTTTCATATGTTAAAATTTATTTATAAGTATTTTAAAATATATGTAGTCATTTACAAATATTTTAATTATTAAAATGCTATATTTTAATTATACAGCTGGTTATTCAACCACCGAGTGGCATTAATTATATTAAAAAATTGTTTATTTTTTTTTGTTTAATTTACTTAGAAAATTGAATGTGCCATTAAATATTTTATTACGTTTACAAAATGCACAATTTATAAATTTATTATTAATTAAAATAGATTAAAATTGTTTAAAATGTATAATACACTGAATAAATAAAGACTACATGTGTGTCTACATGGGTGTTTGCGAGTGCTACGATGTTATTTCAAGAAACGTGTGGAAATGTTGTGGTAAAGTTAAATATTTAATTGGCATTTATTATAATATTTTTTCTACGTTCAAAATAATATGTTTATTCAAATATATTATTTCTTCGACTATAGCATACAATTATTAAGAAATTTATCTTTTAAATTTGAATAATGCAATCATTGCTATATGTTTAATAGAAAATTATCTAAAAGAAATGGTTTTAAAACATCTAAAATATCGTAGTCCCCTCACAAACACACATTTATAATTTAAAAAAAATAAAAAAATTATCGAACAGAAAAAAAAAGCAAAAAACAATATTATAATATTAATTAAAAACTATAATATGCATAATCATGTCTATGATTCCAACAATAAAGTGTACCATCAGTGGTTGCAGCCACAAGTATATTACCACATTTTGAAAATGTTATAGAATTAATAGGATGTTGACAATCCGGAACCTTTATTTCATATTTTGGTATATCTAAGAAAATTTTTGCATTAAAGTCCCATACATGTATAACATTATTACTACTGCCAACAGCCAAATATCGTTGAGTAGACATATATTCATGTATTACAGTGTCAAGTTTTGTATCATATGCACAATTATTTAATTTAATTTTCATTACAACGGTATATTTATTAGTGTTTATACCTACTGCGTTTAAGTGCCAAAATAGTATTAATCCATTGATGTCCTAAAATGGTGGGAAGGTGAATATTTAATAAATAATTGAAGTTATATTAAAATTTACAATATTTCTATGTATTATATGTAATCTTATAACTCAAGATACACCTATCAATAGAGATGATGACAGCGTCGCTTCTCAAATCATAATTAATTATTTTTTCTTATTTACATTTCTTTTCAGTATAATTTGAAAAAGTAGCACCACCGTTTTATTCAGTGAGGATATACCCATTTTTGGTTAACCGACTTACGTAGCCGTTGAGTAAAAATAATTCTCAAACAATTATTGGTGCTCCAATACATCGACCTAATTTGATTGCATTGTATGAGGTATCATCATGCCATTGACGTAAACAACATGTGGTGGCTTCAGCATGAATAAGCATCACATACTATACCGTCATATGTCAAATGCAACAATCCATTTATTAAAAATCAAATGCAACGATTCAATTGTGAAAAGAAACAGTGATTATTTAGTTAGGGGCAAAGTCAAATAATTGATCTTAGCCGTTACCAACACTTCGTGCATTAGAAGTTAACATAAGACCCGAATCATTAATAAAATGTTGTTCCAATTGTTGAAAAAAGTGTTCAAAATCATCGACTTATATTTGAATGCTGTACGATGTACATTTACTAAAACTAAATATTATTTTCAAATATTAAATGTGATACATCAATTTTAAGAAATCAATTTGGTTTGGCATTTCATTAATTTGTCTGTGTTTTATTTAACTTCAAAATTATATCGCTTATAAAAACAACGTCATTATATAAAATTTGGTAAATTTATCATTGAATAATGAATTCGTAAATATGAAGAAATTCTCGAAAGTTTCACAAACTTGTTTATTTTATGTAATTCTGTATATATGTTTGTAATTGTATTAAAATAAATGATAATATTTGATTTACCTTAGATATAATGGTATTATGATACCACTTGACACTATCAACTATATTACTGTGCTTATTTTGAGTACATATAAAACCAGGTAATGCCACATAATCGTTTTTATCAAACATGGGTGATGGTTCACTTTCAGCAGGTTTTTTTAGTTCAATAATAAATGCATCGGTCAAATCAACATTCCATACCTTAACTTTATTACTTGCAGCTGTTACTAAATATGTTCCTTCCGCATTAATATCCATATAATTAACTAGCGGAACATCAATTACATAAATACATTTTCTTTGGTTAATATCCCACAAACTAATGCATTCATTAGTACTAATAAATAATAAATTATTATCTTTTTTGTGAAATAATACTTGCGATACATTCTCTTTAAATATTAACCATGGAATTTCCTTATAAAAATTCGTGCCTTTCATATACAATATTGTTACTACACCACCACCTTCAGCACATTTACCGCCAACTGCCAGTCTAGGTGTTTTAGGTTTACCCTTTGCTAGCTTAATATAGCTCCAATCACAGGTTACATATACATTCTAAAATAAATGTTAGGAAATAAAGTTATATTTTGAAAACATTTTTAAATAATTTTGTTAATAACTATATTTTAAATACAATAGATTAAAACTAGAACCAAATCAAAATGTACATGGGTACAAATTATTTCTTTAATACTGGATATTTGTCAGCTGGCTTATCATTTATTCATTTATGGATTAAAGAAAATCGTATAACTTTGAAAATATGGTGCTACTCAAACGTTCTCATATAAAAATTATGCAATTAAAGTAACAGTAACAGCTTTTCATAATTACACACCAATCGGAGAATTATTATGTAGTATTATGTGGAGTAATTTACCAACTTGAATGTAATGTTTGGTATATTGCATTAGCGCTTGCAGCAACATGTATTGCGTATATGTGATAGATAATAGTATATATCAATGCACAATATTAATGTGATATAAAAGAGGTGATAATGTAGATTTATGTGCAATAAGTAATTGTAATTATTCATATTCTCGATTTAATATAAAATAAAAGCAGAGGAACAATAGCCAATTTCAGTATTTACACTCGCAAATCAATTGAACCATTATATTTGGTCGGAGCAGTCTCCCTTCCTAGGCGGATTATATGAGATGATTGCCTAGAAATACGTCAAATCTATACCCACAATTGTGTCACTTGTTTCCAAAGCATCTACTAAACATTAAAATCAATTGGTAAATTACTGCATGTGTTAGTATTTAACAATTCACTTGCAATTGGTCTGTAGAATCATATTTTTATAGATGTTTTATTTATTCAATTATTCTTAAATGGATGGAATAGAACATTATAGTGCATTCTGATTTCATAAATGATCAAATGATATTGAGCAATTTTTAGTAATGATAAATCCAGAAAATTTATTTCCCCCATGACGATACTATCGGGAAACCAATTATCGTTATAGTCGCCATCTCCGGATTGAATAAATTGTGCTCTTTAACCACTGAACCACTCAATCGCACAATTAACTATTTTATTTTATATATGTAGAAGTATAAATTAATTAGATATTAGAAATAATACTATTGTATTTGTGTAAAATCGACAAAATTATACTTACCATCGCTTCTTTGTGATCTAACACAATTTTAAATTTTGAGTCTTTAACTGGCACATCATATATTTTTATTCGATTCTTACAAATAACAGCTAAATATGATAAACTTGGTTCATACAAAGGTCCCGCACGATTAAATTTAACTATCGTAAAATGTTTATACTCATCCTCAGTTGACTTGAGTACATGTCTGAAATACAAACATAATTAATAGATTTAGCTTTTATATGAGCTTGCTAGTTAGAAAATTATTACTTTTTATGGCAATAACATGTTTAATTTAAATTATATATAGAAATAATTATTGAATTCATTTAAATTCAAAGGTTTTATTTTCTAATTATACTCGTATAGTTTATATATGAAATTTTAGAGAATTTAGCAGCTGCTAAAATTAGTGCTATGATACATTATCCACCCAATGTCTATATGCATACAATTTGCATCAGCAGTATATATAGGAATTTGAATTAGTATATTTCGTAATGTCTAACTAATACGCAGTATATACAGAGGAGCACATGTTATGAATACTATACAATATTTAACTAATTTTAATTACAACATAAAATCTTTGTATAAAAACATTGATAATAGGATATGAGTATAGTAATAATATTTCTCTATGCATAGATATTTAATATTTGAGAATATATTCTACAGTATATCTAAAAATAATATTAATTTAGTTATTAAAATATCTCAAACGGGCGGAACATAAAGTGTGTTAATATGTAATAATAATAAAAAATACTTACTTGAATTTAAAAATGGGTAACTTATTTGTCACAACATAATCTGGTCTTAGAAATTCTATTGGGTCAGACTGTGGTTCTGAGATTGGATCTGACGGTGGTTCTTCCAGAAATACTTGTGGATCCAATGGTAATTTTATATCGCTATCAGATGAAGTTGTACGGTCCGTTGTATCGCTGCCGGCTGGTGACAACTGTAGACCTCTGTGCTCTTCGATTTCACCCGTAAAAAGATTTCTTAATAAATGTTTCTTCGCTGCTGCTGCTATGTTTAATTTTCCCAGTACTCTTTGTGAATGACGCGCCAATGTTCTTTGAAACGAATCAGCTGGTGTATCATCATCCTATTTAATTAATTTGTCATTATTATTAACATATTTGTTTGTATAATATATATATATTTACATATATACTTTAATAAAATCAATTAATTTTGCTAAACTTAAATAACTATAGCGATTGCATGGAACAGTTTTGAGTTGTTATATTGTCTCTATTATGTATGAATTTACTTCGAAACACCCAAGAAAATAGTGCAAAAATACGAAATATTTCAATTGATATATATTTTTGTTTGGAATTTTTATGGGAGTCTGTGTAAAATAAATATTTAAATATTTATAAGGAAGTGTTGCTTCTGAATGATTGTTATATTCTGTGATTATACATGTATTTTATACTCGAAGGTATATTTATGGCATATAACTAAATATATATTATTTATCAATATTGATTTTGAAGACATATTGGAAAATAAAAATTTACACTTATATTTACCTCCTCAGGACTTACTGCTAACCTTTTCAAATTATCTACAGTAGAGATCAAAATACCTTTAGGTTTTGGTAGTAGTTCATCTTCAAATGATGGGGATAATGAAACGTATGCCGAAGTTGATGGCTGCGGTTCTTCTTTCAATTGTTTTGGCACTGCACCTGTCTAAAATATTATTATATATTATTTTCAATGCACATAATGCCAAAGTAAAACCATTTTTTTTTTATTCATATAACAAATACGTCGCATTTAGACACACATTATTGTGTAATCGTGGCTCGAAACGAATGTTAATAAAATCATTGTATAAAAAATATATACTCTCAACATTTTTACATTTCATTCGGTACGAGATACAATTAACAAACAATTGGCAAATGTGTGATGTGTGCCTAAATGCGGTATAATATATGATAAATTCAAATAATATAGTAATTATGCAATACATTTAAATTACCTCTTTTTTGGTTTTCTTTCCTTCATCATCGTCGATGTCTGATGTTGGGTCTGTCTAAAATAATTTTATTTATTATTTTCAATCCATTTAATGTCAAAGTAAAAATAATTTTTTATTCATATCTGATTAATGATTAATATAATTAAATATTATATAAAGTTATTATTATGCAATACCTTTTTTTCAGGTTTTTTTTTTTTATCATCTGCCATTTTGATAATGGTGTGTAATTGGTTCTAAAAAATAATGAAAGTAAAACTACAATTAATAACCTGGTGGTTTATGAATCGATTTCAAATTATACTAACTAATTAACTAATTCGTTTCACGTAATATATTATAATTTATTTTATAAACTTACAATTAATACATTTTTACCGTATTTTTTATAGGTTATTCCGTTTTAATTAATTAATAATTTATTATTAATTTTGGTGGACAGGGTGGTATATATCATCATTGAAAACAAATAATAATAAAATAAAAACAAAAAACAAATTTAAATTAATAAATAAATGGAAGGATTTACGGATCAGTATCAGTATCACAATATTATACCTATCAATTGCATAACCAATTGATTATAAATTTGAAAAGTTTTACTTCAATCACCCTGTTCTTATTATTTATTCATATTTTTGAAATAGATTTCTAACTAATTGTTTAAAAACTTAACGGTACACAATCTATATTTCATTATTATATATTGCTTGTAATATGATTAATTTTTGTAGAATCAAAATTTATATAGGCTGGATTGAAAATAATATGTGTATAGTTAATGTTTTTTAGTACATTATATCCATATAATGTTACAGCAAATGGAACAATATATAAACAATCAATTGCAATTCAATTATTTTATAAACTTTATCTACCTAATTTACACAGTAATATGAGCGCATACACATATCGTACTATAAGACTGCGCCATTAAAATTGAAAATATACAATTGCAATTGTATTTGAGTAACAACAGTTTATACATAGGTTGTATAAAGTGCCTACAAAATAATTAAAATTTTGTTTTCTTCAAAGTTTAAGGAAATTTAAAATAGATCATAATAGCCACCATACATATACCATGGGTTGCATTGGCAACTAAGTTATTATAAATTTCACTGATACTTACAATTTCTTGAATATTTACCTATTTGTGTATTTGCCTTCACATTCCCTTCTAGAATGTCAAACCGATGTTTGGTGTTTGATAGGAATACTTCATTTTTATTAAATCAACCCCAACCATATCTTATTACAAACAATTTGGTAAATTATTCTGCACCGCAGTATTTAATAATTAGCCAATTCGTCTGCAATTATCGAAATATAATTTATTTTCTTAATTTCATCATTTTTATATGACTGATTTTAGCTAATAAATAAATAAGAATAATAAAAAAAAAAAGAAATAAAAATATATTAAAATTTGTCAAAACTTTTATCATGTGATTAAATTTTTAAATTTACAATTACAATTACTTGTATACAGTTTGTATAATACATATTAATACATTAATAAAATTTTAATGACTTGTTGGTATATCTTATTATATTATATAGTTCATTCAAACTATATAGTTAAGAAGTATTGTTTAATAATGGGTTGATGGTTATTGACTTTTTTTTTTTTTTTAGATTTTTCACTTCGATAAGGGCGCTACAATATTGTGCCACAATTTTGCGAAAAATAATAAAAGTTGGCAAATTTATACAGGAAAAATTCGCTAACTATAAAGTTAATTTTTTTTTTCCACATTTTTCACCTCTTTATCGAATTGAACAAAAAAAACTCAATAACCGGTGCCGATAAACTTAATATATATTTTAATTACTTAAAACACATAAAGTACATTTACTTAAATTAATAAAATTTTGTATTTTAAATTTACGGAGCTTCCCGTAGTGTCACCGTATATTTTATACAAAATTTTTTTAATTTACGAAAAAAAAAAAAAAAAAACAGATTAAACTGTTTTTTGATTTATTCTTTCCTATTTTAAAAATTTTAATATATGCATTATCAATTATTACTTTTACTAAAATGCACACAAATAGAAAATTAATAAAAATTTAAAATATGGAGCGACTGGTATTTTACACATTTTGATATTATTCAATAAATAATAATATCGGAAACATATAAAATTCTAACATTGAAAAAAAACAGCAGTAAATGACAATATTTGTTTATAACTTTAAAAATACTCATAAATTAAACGACTGTAATTTATTATAGCATTTTCTATTACCATAAAATAATAACAATTTCCTATAAATATATATGAATGCTCTGAAGATTGCGCATTATCTATATAAATTGGTTATATTTTATAGATGCTATAGATTTTTGTTGAAAATCTCTTATAATTTATTAATTGGAACTCAATAAATTGTATTCCATCAATCGTTTTGGTTTTGAATAAATATTGTTATTTATTGCTGTTTTTAACCTATAGAATTCGGTTTCGTTAACATTCTTCGTCGGTCGTACCATAATCATATAATCACGTATTTGATTTTATCTCAGTATATAAAATCACTTACAAATTTAATAAATTATATTAATAAAAAAAAAAAAAAAAAAAAAAAAAAAAAAAAAAAAAAAATAAAAAAATAAAAAAGTATTATAAATAAACTTATAAACTATTTAGTACTTTTGTACCACAGAAAAATTTCATTGTCTTGTTCCGAAATAAAAACTATCATTCGTCCACAGTCTGATATTGTTGTACATGTAACAGAGCTAACGTTTTCAGTGCCGATATCGTATCTATGTATTTTTTCAAATGCAGGAACAGTTAGGTCCCATACGAATAATGTGCCACCATGATTACCCAGCGCCATTATTCGATGTTCATAATTAATATCAAATAACATTTTAATTTTAGTTTTACACTTATTTAATTTTATTTTTGATAAAATAAAATATTTATTACTATCTATTGATTTAGATTCCAATTCCCAAACCATTAGATTTTCATTTTGATCCTACAAAAAAATATATATATGAAATAGATTAATAGTTTATAAATATTATAAAAATATAAAAATAATAACTATTATTACAATAATGAACGAAAAACGATGAACGAATGAACACGTTGTTTAGATCAAATTAAATTTAAAATACACATATGAACTTAGACCACATCATTAATTTTCTAATAATTAGTAAATATGTATATACAGAACTTTAGTCATATAGTAAATTTTAAATAAAATCTGGGAGATAAATAATTGGTGATTTGTGAAATAAAATTTGTAAACAATATGTGTAACATATTGTTATCATAAAAGTCATCAGCATTATTTGTGGAATTGTACCAAATAATAGAGAACGAATAAATGAATCGCCAATTGTATTTTTTATGATAAATTAATGGATTGTGTGTAAATTATAATAAAAAAGGATAAAACATTAGTATATTATTAATTTATTGTTTATGCTTATGTCTGTTTAAAAGATTTTGGAAAATTTTTGGTGAGAGGTGAGAAAGCGTTTCTGGTTCAGGTCGAAGTGCATTTTTGATGAAAATTTGAAATAAAGAATTTGATTCGGGTACGAAATTATACACATATTATATGATGTATATGTTTAATTATTGTTTAACGCATTAAAAATGTATTAATTTAAACAAATCGAATAGACATATCTCATCGAAAATGGTTATTATATGACTCTCGCATACAATTTTATCTATACCATACTTAAAATATAATATTGTATTATACAATTTCTTATTCTATTAATTACCTTTGATACAATAATTTCTCCGTACCATTTAACACAATCGACTGTACCAGTGTGTTCCGTTTGTTGACAAATTGAATTTTGAATTGTTACAGTTCCTTTGTAATCATTAAACTCCGTTGATTCATCCAAAAAATCATCTATTTTTCCAACTCTGGAACAACTTCCATAACTGTTAGCAATGCGTTCATTTATAATCGAATCATTTACATCGACATTCCATACCGTAATTCCTTTGGTTGAAGCCGATGCCAAAAATTTACCACTTCTATTAATATCGATACTTTTAATTAAATTATTATCATCACGTCGATGGATGGAAAAAGCACACATTTTTGTACGAATATTACATAAACTAATTACACTTTTCTGTGTAATGAACAACAGATTTCCATCCGATGGATGAAATAATACTTGCTGAATGTCTTGCTCAAATTTAAAAACATTGTTTTTCACCAGAAAACCTTTTTGTTTCACCGGTAAACTTTTTTCTTTCGCCAGCAAACGTTTTTCTTTCACCAGCAAATCTTTTTCGCCCACCAGCAACTGTTTTTCTTTCGCCGCAAAACCTTTTTCTTTCGCCGGAAAACCTTTTTCTTTCGCCGGAAAACCTTTTTCTTGTTCTTTTCTTACAATCAAAATAGATACATAACCTCTGTTACTACCAATTGCTAGTCTAGGTTCAAATATATTATTAATTTCACTTTCACTCCAATCACACGTTATGTATTCATCTTTTGGCTAGAAGAGCAAAAAAAATGTAAACCAAATATTAAAATATTATATTTTTTTGATTACATAAACGAACAAATGGTAATTTACTCGCTCTCAATCAGGTAACAAATTATATGCAGTATGAAATTAGCAAAACATTTGAGTGAAATTTAATAAATACGTAACGTATATTATTTTGTAAATGTGTATATTAAATAATATGTAAAATCGTTTAATATATATACTTGCCATGTTTGGATCTCCTTCTTCATACTGAACTCCCAATGATTTAAATTTTGGTGCTGATTTTTTCAATTCAAATATTTCAATTTCCTCTGGACCGAGCACAGAAATATATGATTTTTTAGAATTTCTAGTATTTTTATGAAAATGAACTATTGTTGGTAACCGGACATCAACTGCCATCGATTCTCTGACATACATATACAAATTTATAATTTATTATTTTTATTTATACATAGTTTTATTAACCCCTTAAGGTTCTTGACCTTTTATGATGAAAGTCTTAAAAAGTGGAAAAACGACGAGATCAAACTATATTGACTCGTTATATGCCTTTTTTCAAAAATTCGTTAGGACGAGCCTGGCTCGTGCAAAAACCTTAAGGGGTTAAACAATAATATTCTAATTTAAAATACTTACATAAATTGTATGTTATTTGGTTTCTCTTGTAAAATATCTCCTGTATATATTGGTGGTGGCTGATAACTAACATCCGTGCTACATACTTTTTTAGCTGGTGATTCAACGGTTGCATCTTTGTCCAATGATACTGACTTTTTTTTTCTTGGTGACAGTGGCAAGATCTATAGTATTGATGGTAACCAAAAGTGAATGTTTTAGATCAACTCAGCATCAAAAAAACTAATTAATTTTTGTAATAGTTTATATATTAATTTGGTAATAGTTATAACTTATAGTGTATATATAAACATAAAAATAAATCAAGACCCATATGTTAGTCTCTGCCTATTTAATGATTTAGTATAGCAATGTAGATTCTAATGCACCATTTTGAATGGAAATGATTTGAAAAAAAAAAAACGATCAACAAATTTCACAAACAAATAAATTATGATTGTACAATAAAATGTAATTATTTAAATTTCGTCATTAATATATAATTTTAACGTTATACTAAATTAATATACATATACACACTTGCTAATAAATTCTACTATCATTTTAACAGCTCTGTATTAAAAAATTATCGTATAATATTTAATGGAAACTGTAAATGATTGGCAATACAAAATAAAAAAAAAAAATTAAATTTGCACTTACGGATTTAATTGCTTTTTTGATTGGCGATTCTTTTTTTGGTGTTTGTGATTTTTCAAACGACGACGTCGCTGATGAAACTGATTGACTTTGTGGCAGTCCAGTTGATGCACCACTTTCTAAAGTTAATGCAATAAATTCATCTGGAAAAGGAGATCTTGGCAGTTGTGATGATGTTGATGGAAATGGTTGCAAAATTGCATCTACTTTGTCTTCTGATGAAGATGAAGACTAGAAATTACATAATTTTTAATGAATAATTAAATATAAAATTATATCCATATATGCGTCAAACAAACATATCGATATCGTATACTAAAACGGTTACATTTGATTTATAGTTACCATATTAATAAGTTTCTCATCATCCATTTTGATCGTTTTTATTGTTTTATAATGTTGTACACTAATGTAACTAAATTTATGTACTAATTGAATTTAATTTTAATTCTACAATTTATATATATATATTAATAGGATCATATTGTTATGATTTACGGTTTTAACTAATGTTGTATTTGCAATTATAGGGAGGGGAGGGTTTCAAAAAATTTTACAATATATTAAAATAAAATATCAATTCACCACCATAAGTCTATATATTGTTTAAAACTTATTAAAATGATTAAGAAACTGTATATGTTTCCACAGAGCGAGAGCATGTGACAATATACTACATTTATATGCGAATTATTGGTTATAAATATGTATTTTAAAATGGAAACATCTGACTAATTGTATTTTCAGTATTTTTAATCAGTCACACATACACACCCCTCGCCATATTTTTGCGGTAAAAAAAAAATAAGGAATTTCTGTTTTTCAATTAATTTTGCTGTTTTTCATAATCGCGTGTCTATTAGAGTCGAATATAACAAATTTGAATCTATATTCTTCCGATACCTATCATACGACTCATGAATCCGTTAATAAAATTGATGTACGAACGCAGTTTCACTGGTCTGATGCCTAGTAATTAATGTTCTTTACTGATCGTTACTGATAACTTCCATAAATTAAACATTTGTTATATTATTTAAACAGCGCTTATGTTTTTAAAAAGTATTAAAATTATTAAAATCATTTATTTAAAATTATACGGTTGATTTAATTTCAACCACTTTTTTTGATTAATTTATTTTTTATTTTTTTATTATTATTAATTACAACTATACTTGAAATTAACTATTACTAATCCTTAATATATGTGATTATTATATATTTAATTTACTAAAATGCACACAAATAAGAACAAACAATTAATTACTGAAAGTGTTTAACATTTAAATTATAGAGTGCTTACGACAGCACTGCGCGCAATAACATCCTTTGATAAGTTAATATACGAAACATAATTCTATTAATTTAAAAACAACAAATAACATATTTATTTGGATACTTTCATCGCAAAAGTTCTTTTATTGCTTTAGTCAACCATTGTATTTCTTTTTCTTCAATTAATAGTTTTAAAGTAATTAATAGCTGTATTTTTCTTATATAAACTTAAATTAAATTTTGAACAAATTTATGTGAATTTTTGTGATTAATTTTAAAGATACTTATCTATTCCGTGTTTTCTTCTTTTAATTAGAATTATGTCTTCTGTAATATATCACTCGCGAGGATGTCACAACTCGTAGCACTCTCATTCAAATTGTATAAAATCACAACATTTACAATTTATATTAAATAAAAATGTTATTGTCAAATATTTTGTGAAATTTATTTATAAATAAACTTGTGTAAAAAAAATTAACAAACTAATCAATTTTATCCAAACGCCATATACAGTTTTGTGATCTATTGACGCAAATTATCTGTTTACCACATTTTGATATTGATACCGCTCTTATACAGCTGGTAGTGAGGTCCAAAGGTATGTCATATTTTGGTATTTGTTCAAACACTGGAACAGAAAGATCCCAAACAGATGTTTTGCAGTCATGCTTACTAGCAAGGACCATCATTCGATGTTCATAGTTAACATCAAAAAACATATTAAATGGGGATATTTGATTACATACTTTCATTTTTGTTAAAATAAAATATTTATTACGGTCTATTGATGGAGGTTTCAATCCCCAAACGATGATATTACCATCTAGATCCTAAAAAATATATGAAATAGATTAATAATTTATATTGAAATTTAACTTTTACTTGTAAAAATGTAAATATAATAATAATTATAGCAATATTAAACAAAAATGAAGAACGAATGAACCTTTGGATAAAAATATAAAATAGAAATATGACGTATAAACGGTTCATATTTCTATTTTTTGTATTATATAATAATTATATGGTCTACGATAGACATTAAACATGTATACACCCTGAATCAACTATTGAATTGTATTAAACGTGAAGAAAAATGACAATAAAGGTGGGTGGTCTAGTTTTCAAAATTGTGTACACTTAATTTAATTTACATATAAACTACAAATTTTAACCCTTCTATATGTATTTCTGCATGTGCTGTATTTAAACAGTTAGATATTTTTCATTTTTTGGTAAATTTTTTATTATGTGAATTCCATAAAAATCAATAAATAAATTATATAATCTAATCAAACAAACAAAGTCGTCAACATATGGATATCATTCACAACCTCTCTTATCGAAAATCGTTATTGACTCTTTCATACAATTTTTTCTGATTGTAATCAATTGTATTATACATTTTATTATTTACCTTTGATATAATAACTCCTCCATACCATTTAATACAATCAATTGTAGAAGTGTGTTCCGTGTGTTGACTAATTGAATCCTTAATTCTAAACGATCCGTTGTAATCATTTAATTTTGTTGATGCAACCAAAAAGTCTTCAATTTTTTCATCTTTGGAACAAGTTCCATAACTATTCTCGATGTGTTCTTTAATAACCGTATTATTGATATCGACATTCCATACCGTAATTAAATTGCTTGCAAACGATGACGATGCTATATATTTACCATTTTTATCAATATCAATACTTTTAATGCAATTATAATCGTCATGTCGATGTATGGCAAAAGCACAAATTTTCGAACGAATATTAAATAAACTAATTACATTTTGGTGTGTAATGAACAACAGATTTTCATCTGATGGATGAAATAATACGTGTTCAATGGCATTATTCTTGAACAGAAAAATATTTGGTCGATAATCAAATGTATATGTTTTATCAAATTTTATAAGAACCATTGAAACAGTACCGCTGTCGCTCCCAATTGCTAGTCTAGGTGAATATTTATGATCCCTACTTTCACTCCAATCACATGATATATACACATGCCTTATCTATAGTAAAAAGTTTAAAATAATTATTAAAAAAAATATATTAAAATATACGCAGAGAGAGACACAATGGAATTAAGGACAAATTTTGTATCTTTCGATAATTGCAAACCATTTGGTGAATTGTATATACTCTCAGCCGGTGTAATTTACAAACTTGGCTGTAAATAAATATTTGGTAAATGCCTCGTAGGCTTCAACTTGGAGTTACATGATTATAGATGTTGATATAATGATGAAATGACAATCAAAGATTAATGTACACGTTTCTTATTTGTGTATTCTGTGCCCGATATAAAGGTTAATGAAATTGTCACACGCACAATGTACGTACAATACAAAATCTATTGAACCGTTTTAACTAGTCCGATAAATGCTAATTTTTTATTATTCTTTACTTTCATTATATTTTTGGTTTTGTGTACTACATATTATCGCGTTACCTGCATCATTATTACATGTGGTATCTTTTAACCAACATATAGTAAAATTAGTAAATTACTCAGCATCAGTAGCAGTATATAAAAACACACCAATGGCAGTGTAAAACTATATGATATTGTGATTATATAATTCAAAAACATTTTCAAGATTACTGAAAATTACTCACATATTGAATTAACATCTATTCGCTTATGAACTCTTTCATAATATCGCATAATATATGGATAGTTTTGAAAATATGGTTCATGGATACGCCATGAAATGATTACCAATGTCTCTGCTCTACACACACAACATTGTGTGTATATTAGCTCAAGCGTAATTTATCAACTTTACTGTAACATAGTATTGGAATCCATATATGCTCACCTTAAAGTAATATAAGATTTGATGCTGATAGTGAATATTTTAATGAATAATCTAATGAATGCATTCACATCGCTCTTTTTCCTCTTTATATAACTATATTATTTAATACTATAATTATCTAATTATAACTTTCATCAATTAAAGATTTTTTTAAATTTCATGAAAAAATAAGCTAATGCAAATAATTTAATAAACTAAATTAATAATATATGCCGGTATGGAAATCTTTTTAAAACAATGTACTAGCACTCTATATGTACATCTCAATGTAACTCTAAATTTCCTTTAATTCGATTTATCATTTCGATAACAATGACTACAATGTATAGAAACTAAATCGGTTATGTTAAATTTTTTGTTTAGTTTAATTTATAATGGAACATTTACTAAACATTATTGTATAATAACTATGTAAAATCGATAAATACTTACATGCATTTTAATAGTTTGCAACGATACCATTTCTGATGATGATGTTCTCGTTTCAAATATTTCAATTCCACTTTGTCCGAGAACAGCTAATAACGATATTTCAGAATTTTGATCTTTAAGATTCAATCTATTAAATTTCGGTATTTGTGTTTGCTCTGCTGTAGTGTCCACTAGGTCTCTGAAATATATAAAATTAAATATAATATTATACAAGCGGGCTAATCATTATACGCTAATTACTCATAAAAAAAAGGAATTAAGGGAACATATATCTTTCGATAATAATGGACCAATTGGTAAATTGATATAACAATTCCCATGCGGGGTAATTTACAAATTTGACTGTAATTAATGTTTGGTAGATGTAATATATATATATACTCCAATTGGAATACGTAATGACTTGATGATAATACAATAGAATTGGAAACAATAAGGTTGTACATTCTGACCGATTTGAACAAGTCTAATAATATCATATAAGTATATAATGAAGAACAATGGTTTTAAAGATTTTGATTAATGAAAATAAAAAAATACCTGAATTTAAAATAAAATAATTCAATTCACAGAATGTTAGTACGAAATTCAGATTAGTGTTATAAATATAAAACTAGTGCAGGCGTATATAATAATCTTCAAAATGGTAGTTATAAATTAATCAGTAGTAAATATTACTTATTAGAAATAGCCCATCATCGGTAATCCATTAATTAATTAGTTAAACGATATATATTATAATTTAAATTAAACGTAAACCTACATATATTTAAACTTTTTTGTTGTAGGTAGTATAATTTCGCTTTTTAATAAATCGTGTGTTTCGGCTTGTATACTCATTACACTACTAGGACATACTCTTTTAGCTTCCTGTATTGTGGATTCTGAATCTGAACTTGAAGTTAATGATCTTTCTCTTGTTGGTTTTATTGTATTAGAATCATGTAGCATAGGTGATAATGAACACGATAGTGGTGCTTTATCCAATTTTATCGTCGGAATGCTAGTGTTTTGCATTTCATATAATGCCTTTGAAAATAATGACTTTGATGATTCTAATGGTGCTGATAATTTTGATAATGTTTTTTTTTTATTTAGTGCTGCTAATGCCGCTTCATATGATAGTCTTTCTTCATTTTGATGCAAATGCCGCTCCATCATCTATTAACAAAATTGATTATTATAATTAAATTAATTGCCGATTAATTTTGATTGAACAATATTAATTTTTTATTAATTTATTTTCAAATTTTACTATTAAATATTTTTACTTTGTAATTACAGAATGTAAATTGAAAGAAAAACCTTTTTTTATTTATTTAATAAAAATTTGAATTAATTTTCTTATTTCGGTTGCCGTGTATTTTTTTGAGCAATAAAAAAAAATGTGTATGCAAATATAAAATGCCAGTTTTTAGCTTTAGATATATGTTTTTTGTGTATCGTAAAGATAGAATAATTGCAGGTAAATAATAAGATGAACGGCGGTGAATTCATTGCTGAAGTGCAAATATGTGAAATGTGTTTTAATCGAAACTATTGTAAACAAATGTATTAGCCAAAAGTACAGCTATTTGAAATAATAAACATTTACACACTTGTGATAAAATGAAGAAATGGACTGTAATGTCGAAAGTTATCGGTCAGAATGAAATGGCCGTGAAAAGAACAAGTGCTTTACATATTTTAAATTACAAAATTAATCATATAGTAATACAATAATATTTACAAATTCAAATTATTTTATAAGCATTTTCTTCTACTAAAAATCGTTTCATTGGATGGAATTTATATAAATCGTGAATATTATGTTCTTTTTTTTTTGTATTACTAATAATAAATATAGCAACAATAGATTTTTCAGATAAATCAACAAATTACACTAGCAAATAAATAATTAATAATTTTGAAATGCAAATTAGTCAAAATATTAATTGAAGATGTTAAAGTTAAAATGAAAATATTAGAATTTACACTTACGCGTCTCATACTTATGGTCTCTAGTGATTCTTCTTCCCGTGACATGGGTAATTTTATCATCATATCCTTCACTTGTTTACGAAAAGAAATTCGGCATGCTGCTTTCTGTAATTCTAATTCATCTGATGCAATGTCTTCTATTTCGTCATCTTGTTGTGACGATGTGGATGAAGACGATTTGGATGAAGGTGAAGTCTAAGACAAATTTTATCAATTAAATCCATTTTAGCATTAACAAATTATATTGACCAAATTTAATATATGTTAAAAGATGTGACACCATAAGATATGGTTAGTTAAATAGTGCAATAGATTATTACCTGAGTCGACGTTGCCTTGTCTTTAAAAAATTTCTGTTCATCCATTTTGATCGCTTTTTTGTTTTAATATATATATAACTAATGTAACTAGTAATTGATTTTATTTTTAACTAAACAATTTATAATAGTATCAAATTTTTAATGTTTCTTTTTTTTTTTTTTACTGCTTTTTATGATTTACAGTTTCAATTCATTTTTAATTGCAAATATTACGGGGTGTTAAAAATAAAAAATATATATAATACAAAATAAAATATAAATAAAAAAAAACACGTTAAAACGATTACCTGTTTGAATGTAATGAATATCTTACATTTAATTACAACTCAATTGGTTTTATAAAATTTTCTTTGATGTTTTAACAAATTCTATTTAAAAAAAAAAAAAAAATCACCCTGTTTTATTTGGCAAATAAGTTATCGATGAAGTTTGGAAAAAAAAAAAAAAAAATGCAGAATGCATATGCGATTTTAGAATATTAGAAATTCGCTTTCATCTGTACATACTTTCGGTTCATTCCACAAACTATCATTTATCAAAATTCAACCCTACCTTTCAAACTGTCTCTCATACGACTAATTTTCTTTTGTAATTATTGAAATAAGCCCATACCCATACGCTTCAGTTTATGATGGCGTTAAAAGTTACCGGATTTTGGAAATGCCAATATTCTTACAAATTCTAGTAAACATTTTTAAATGATATATTGTTGTGTATAGTAATCCAAATATACAATTTAATTATTTAATGATAATCCAAATAAAACCCCTTGTCAAATTTGTTGTTTTTTTTTTTAATTTCTTTTAATTAATTAAAAGCTGAAATATACAAAATAAGACTGCATATATTGTTATTGTTGAATGAAACTAATAATACAGTTAATTTGAATTTATAAATAATATAAATTTTAAAATTTTAATATTATTTATTGCAATTTATCGTAGATTGAATTATTTACTTTTGCATTTAGTTGAATTAATGGTCAACATCAACACCTTATAATTAGTACATACACATTCACTTGTTGTTCCTCATTTTAGTCATTGGTTAATACACTGTTGAATTGGAAGATATTTATTTGTCTAATATTATGCGAAATTTTGTGTGAAGATAAACGATAAATCATACAACACAATCAAATTTTATTTTGAATAAAATCTTACGCTTAACGTTTACGTTCCATCTACATTGGTTTTAGCATCAACACTCATAATTATGTGCCATTTTTACCTATATACTCTGGTTTCATCATCAACCCAATTTCATCACAATACGTAGATTTCAAATGTTAATCGAAAACTTACGTTGTTTGAATATTTTCATTAACAATTTCCACTTTTGTTTTCATTACCTATTTTTCGATTTGTCTGGAACACAATTTTACAGAATTTATCTGTTTGACAAAGAACTGAAGGTAGATTTTGTTATTCGATGTCAAGCAAATAATTTCAGTTTTATGTTTTTAATATTGTCAAATTTTAGGTGTAATTTTCATTATTGTATTGCAATTATGTTGCCTTAACAAATGATGGCCATTTAATCTAATCTCTATATGACATCATTACATCAGCAGAATAATAATGTTTATAACCGTACATATGTAGCATATAATGAAACAATATTAAATTGTTAATATGCATTTTTATACCACATACATATTTTAAAACTGACCGAAACATATTATCATCAGCAATCACATTTGTATTTTTATATTAAATACAATTCATCTGTACATCATATGCATACGAAAAATAAATTTTTGAATTTAAAATTTTGGCTTAACGTAACGTTTGAAATGTTGTAGGTGCAGTGTAATTGGGTAGTCCATTAATATTTTTTTTTAAATCTTGAAATATATAAATATTATTTTGAAAAAGTTCATTGAAAAAATTGTTTACTTAAATTATTGCTTTTTTGAATTTTTTTTTTTTTTTATAACACACAATTTATTTTGAACACATCAATCGTTAGTAAAATATAAATAATATTGCATCCATTCATAAAAACAGTTTTAATTATTTCGATAATATGTAAATATCTTAACTTAACAAAACAACAACAAAAACTGTATTCAATAAAAAAAAAAAAAAATTATTTTATCATAATTTTTTTTTTATAATCTCACACACCTAATAATCTTATTCACTTTTATCCCATCGCCATATTGTACCGTCATCACAAACACATATTAATATATTTGAATCACGTGAAAATGTTGTTTGGCGCACTGCTGCTGAGCATTTTGCATGGTGTAATGTAATATGATGGGTTTCTTCTGGATCTGATGCTAGATCCCATAAAAATGTTTGACCAGACTGATTACCTAATGCTAACATTCTATGCCGTAAATCAATTGCAAAACGTACAAACCATATATCGCACGCAGTATATTTAAAACAACGTAATACAGATATTTTCGTTTCGCCTTGAACTAATTCTGGAGCATCTAAACGACCTGGTTTCCAACACACTATTGAATTTTCACATGATTTTGATAATACTAATTGGCCCAACCATTTAACACAATCAACATAATTTCGATGTATATCACGTGTTGAAAAATCCGGAAAATGTTCTTGTACTGTTTCAAAAGGACGTACACTTCTTGATGCATTAAATGTGTAACTATTTCTTATTGCTTCACGTATAGTTGGTTTATCTAAATGCCATAACTTCAATGAATGATCCATACCAGACGATATTATACGATTGCCTTCTAAATTAAAATCAGCACTTAATACTTCATCACGATGTCCTTCAACACCACCAAAAATTGCTATACATACATCAGTCTGTATATTCCATAAACGCAATGAATGGTCTTTGCCTGCCGATAGTAATATAAAATGATCACGTGGATGAAATTTTAATTCATTTATTGCATGTCCATGTCCGATATAATGTTTTTTTGATGTTTGAATATGTGGTTGTATTATACGTATAACACCACGCAGACCAGCCACAGCTAATAGTGGATGTCCAGTATCTGGGTCATATGACCAACAGCATGTATAAAATACTTCATCGGGCTACATATATATATAGAGATGATACATTCATAATATTAATTGATTGAATACCTACATTTTATTGATATATTATTAAGCGCATTTTTCACATAAAGGCATCAATTCACCCTTAACTTGCGAAAGGGAATTATACAATAATTACCGATACTCAGAGTTACATAAATTATATATATGTAAGCAAATCTTATATATCGATTTATTGCAAATAAGTAAACAAAAATTTTTAATTCTTAAACCTTTGACATGTGTTTTTAAATGTGGAGCCTTAAGTTCTAATAAAATCTGAAAAATGCTATATTATTTTTGTTTTCGAAAATATTCACTTGAAAATAAATGTTTTGTAAATTAAAGTAATTCAACGGAGTTTTTAACATTGATTTTTCGGAAGCTTGCTGATTTCTATAATATAAATTTTCTTGATTTTCAGTGGTTTCTAGAAGCTATAAAATAAATTATATAGAAACACATTAAATATTATTTGTAAATTAATTTTAAAATTCAATTATTCAAGCTTCGGTCGAATTACGCAGAATTATTATATTATGTTTAATACAGAGCTATCAAAGAAACGCTTTTAAATACGTATATTGATCACATTTTTTTTTTATTATAATTTTAAATACACAGCTATTTTTGCAATTAAAATACCAATAGTATCTTCCTCTGTCGAAACAGCACAGTGGTATAACGCTGATGATTATTAATCATGAAATATAGCGGGTTCAATTCCTGCGATTTTTCATAGGAAATTTTTCAATATTTTAATCCTGAAATTTTTCAGCTGTGTGATTATTTGTTCGTTTATGGAATAAAAAGAAAAAGGATTTCTTTGAAAATATGGTGTTAGGCGTTACATCACAAACCACTCGGTAGCGCAGTTGCATATCGCCGAAATATAAATATATATATATTATATATATTAATCATGAAATATAGAGGGTTCAAATCCGCTATTTTTTCATAGGAATTTTTTCGGTATTTATTTCAATACTAAAATTTTTCTGCTGGGTGACCATTTGTTCGTTGATGGAATAAAAAGAAAAACGGATATCTTTGAAAATATGGTGTTGGACGCTATTCAAAGATTAACAATGTCTGCACACACATAACTATGGGCTAATCACCCATATAAAAATAATAGTATTATGAAAACATCTCTTTCGTTAATTACAGTACAGTACAGTACACAATTGGTAAATTGTTATATACTCTCATGCGGAGTAATTTACCAACTTGGCTATAATGAGAGATTTATTAGATGACATAAAGCTCCACCTCGAACAATATATGTGCTATAATAATAATAATAATCTTCCTCTGCCCATATAGTATTTATAATATTAAATTCCAATATAACTTACATCTGGATCAGCATAGCAGTGTAACATATCCATATAACCATTTTCTAAACATTCATAAATTGTAAGACGATTACTACCAACAACTGCGAATATATTATGTTGTGGATTTTGCAAGAAAATATTAAATTGAGTACCAAATAATGGTTGACCATGATCTTCTTTAAGGTATGATCTATAAAATAATAAAAAACGATGTGACAGACTAATTCAATCATTAATATTTTTTATATATAAGTTTGAGAAAAGAAAAAAAAAACCTATTCGAAATATTATTATTAAACTCTCAATGTTTTATAGCAAACGATATCGAACGAATAGGTTTGTATGTATGCAATTAATTTTCAATCTATCTTCATTATTTGTTGACTATATCGGAACACATGTGTTCAAATTATTAAAATTTATTTAAACTCTTTACAAAAATTGCGTTGTATTATTTCTATGTATATTAAAATTGCATTCAATGTAGATTATCCAATCTATTATTAATTAATTGATTTGATCACTTAATTAGGCAACACACAATTTGTACATATAGAAGATCATTAGATCTTATACGACAATAGTATTGGTAATCTATAATGTTGGTAAATGAATAACGAGAGCAGGGCCTTATTTCATAAAACATACGTCACATACATTGTACATAAAATTCACATTTACTAAATTACATAAAAGGCGTGGCTGACATATAACAATAACTTAACAACATGTAATGTTTAAAACTAAAATAATTTTACGAAAACATGTAACACAAAAACATTGTGAAAACAATTAACATTATAATTTTTACTAAAATATGCCCTTCCATTCCGAAATATTTGGTTTTAATGTTAAAATATACACATACATAATATTAATTATTATTGTCACTAAACACTACAACTAAGATTAGTGTCAGTACCTCCGTAATTAACTGATATTAACAATATAAGCACGCATTTCCATAGAACAAACTATGACTTATAATTTATCATTTATAGTTTAGTATTAAAATTACGTACAAATTATTTAAAAAATTTTTTTAAAGAATATATATTTTGCAAATGAAAAAGTCAACTGGATTTTAACTTTTGTTTTTTTCCTTTGCTTGACATACGAAACATTTGTCAATGTATTTTAATGCTTATATTTTTAATGTTTATATTTTTATTGTTTTTTTTTTTTTTGTTTTGGTGATTACGGTTATTTATATTATATTTTGAGTATATATAAAGAAAATATTAAATTCAAAAAAATTTAAATATGGAAAAAATTACTGTGTTGTGGTTGAAATATAACACTTTTTATGCGATAAAACAATACCAACGAATATACACGACGACCAAATGTCATTTTTCAATTCATAATATTTGTAATTTAGTAAGTAAGGTGTGTAATGTAAATGAAAAATGATAAATAATTTTTCTATGCAAATGCGCGTTAAATACTAAAACATCAAACAATTTTCAAATACCCCCAAACCTCACTCATACCTAATTCGTTCAAAATTAAATTATAATGCAATTAAACTTATTATAAAATTAAATATACAATTTCTTACGAAAATTTATATGGTGATTTTGCATATTTTGATTGTTTTGTACGTTTACGACCGCGTTTTTTATTTCCATTATTTGTGGGTGTACCGCTGCGTGATGTGGTTGCAGTGGTTGTGGTTGTAACACTTGAGGAACTAGCGGCATCATCATACTATAAAAAACATAAAATTCAACAATTGAAATTAAAGATATTATAATAATACATTTATATAGCTAAGAACAAAAATAAATATTTAATTATTTAATAATGTAAAATAAGTAAATCAATAAAGTCAAATAATAAAATTAATTAACAAAGTCTTACATTATCATCGCCTGAATCGGTTTGTCCTAATTCATCTATTTTATTAATTGCTTCATCATTTAGTTGTTCAATTCCATTAGTTAACGTATTCTTCATTTTTTATAAAACACCGGTGATTTATTCTATGCTGGCTTTGCTCAAGCTTACACGAAATTATAGATCTTTACGAGAAAATGCATAATGCATTATTATAATAAACAAATCAGCTGTTATTTGGCGGTTTTAAAGTTGTTGTGTCATGCGAGGTGAATAAGGCATGTCACGGCGAAGGCTCTTCAAGTCTAATGTCAAAGTGACAATACTGCGGAACAATCACATGGAAAATGCAAGTGAATTCATATTATTGTTTTTTTGAAATAATTGTTTAAATAAGAAAATGCAAATTAAAATTTATAAAATTTATATAAATATTAACTATAAAGTTCGTCATTTTTTATAAAAAGCATCTTCTATTGCATGCATTTTCTATTTGTCATTTATGCGAGATTTATATATTTCTCTTTGACTTAGTCCTAAATATTAAATTAAACAAAATTTATGTATTTAGTTTACGTATTGTATATTTTATTTACTACTGCGACAAAGACAAAAGCCAAAAGTTAAAAATAATGTAATATTTGAGACTAGCTATTGATACATAAGCAAGAAGAAAAAAGAAATATTGTAGCTAACATAATAATTGTAGCAAATGACAATGGACGGAATTTTATAGGATTCAATATTAGAGACTTGAATAAAGTGAAATAATTAAACCACGTACAACGGGCTAATTACAATTATCCGTTGAGTGTGTTGTGTGCGACGTTCTAAAAAATAGAAATTATTTGTCGTTCCGTCACACAAATGTGTTTCTTTTGTTATTTTGTTAAACTTGCCGACTCAACGACAATAAATAACTACAACATTTTGCGTTGAACGTGCTCCTGATTTTCGCTGAATATGAAATCTTATCATATCACCTTCAACTGCAATATCATCGCATGAATTTAGAAATAGACATCATGACAACCAACCAACATCAACACACAACACACAAATGTGACAAAATAGAAAAGTATTTTATCTTTTATTATTGAAAACTAAAGTGACCAAAGTCAAAAGATATTACATTTTTTAATTTATTATCGTTGTTTTTTTGTTCATAAATTTTAAAAAAGTGTTAATTAATGTGTTAAATGTAAGTAAATTTAATAATTTTTTATTAGTTTATATGAAATTAATTATTAAAAATGGTAGTCAGACTTTCTGTCGCCCCAAAGAAAAGGTTTTTTTTTCCTTAAAAAATATGGTTATTATTTCTGTTTGTATGCGTGAGTGGCTGGCTGATTGAAACAATTTGTGGCTCCAAAATAAAATAAAAAAAAAACGAAGATAATAGAAAGAATAGTTTTCTTTTCATACAAATATCATAAAATATTGTTGTAAAATTGAATCTTTTTTTTTTTTTTTTTACAAAATTTCCTTTTGTTCTTTTGAATTTTATAAAATCCTTTAATAAAATAATAAAAAGAATAAGACATAAGGAGGGTTAGTGTTGAGTTAAGGTTTGATTTTTTTTATATAATGAATAAATGCAAAGATAAATGAAAAAATAATATTAGATTAAATGTTTTATTATTTTTTTGGTAGTGGTGTAGACTTACTGATTGAACTAGTTGTTTGTAGTACTCAGTATGACTACTTTTCTCAGCCAGAATAAGTAGTTTAATATTTGTTCACGCCACAGAATATTACATCTGCTGATTAAAATATAATAAACTGAACTGAATGTCTTTTGTTTTGGTTTGCTTTTTTTTTTTTTTTACCATCTACTCTGCTCTACATTGTTATTCATGTTATCGACGCGAATCATACAATATCCCAAATCCATGAGTAGTATATCGCGTCGACCCAAATTCACATCGACACTTTTGACCGAATTATGTGTGCTTCCAGTAGTGCCAAATTCGTGCGATAAATATGTAGTTTTATTTATTTCAGGTTAAATTTATTATTTGCTGTGACTAATTATAGTTGCTACCGTGCCATCTAGAAAAACTAGTTAAAATAATTCTCTGGCGTGTGTGTGTGTTCCATTCCAATATGCCGTTTAGCAAAGATTAACAATTTCCACCAGAGCTAACATTGTATTTTCCAATTCTAATTCAATGTACGCGATTATGTTAGTGTATAATATTATCTTTTGGTAAAGTCATATAAAATTACTTAAAATTTAAAAATGTGTAAATTATAATAATATCGTTACACTTGAAAAAATTCAATTGTTTCCAGTACAGTTTTTATATGTGTAATTCTCCATAAGTTTACAAATGTAAGCACATCATACACTTCTTAAACACTAAATTTCAAATTTATTATTCCAATAAATTGTATTTTCAGTATTTTTTTTAAATTGACGACAAGAAAAACATTGATAACAAACGATAAGGAATCTAAAACAAAATTTGTTTGTTGTTGTAGTTTTATTACCGGTAACTTTTAACGACGACGACAGACACGCTTGAGGTAAATAATGAAATTGTTTGAAATTATATATGGTGAAATTTAGTCCAAACTGATGGTTATAAAAATTTTTAATATGAAGATATAACTCAAATCGTTGTTATGTACGATAGGTATTGTTGTTTTAATATTAATTGCATATGTGACGTTATTGGATTGAAAGATCACAAATGTAGATGTGTTCGAGAAGCCTCCAAAATAGTACTTGCTTAGTTTTAACAATGCATGTGTACTACTACTACATTCATTTACGAAATATTCAGTTTTGAAAATCTTATTCATATTGTTAGGTTGAGTTAAAGTAAAATGCGTTACTCTAAAAAGTTAAACAAAAATTACATTGTCAAATATAGAATTGGTAAAGTTCTATATAATTTTTTTTCTGGTCAATTCAATATTAAATGTTACTGATAAATATTTATTTTTTTTTGCATAACAATTTAATTATGTTATTATATAAATAATTAAAATTATATAATAATATAATATTGGTTGGTTTTTGCATATACATCACATTTCTTTATTTATAATTGAAATGATGGTAAGTTTGATCATATTGAAATGATTTAGGAATTTTTGTTTTTCGTTTATGTTCTAATAATAAATATAATTTAATTCAAAAACTGTGTCTTATAATTATAAATTATATGTTATTTTGCTTTATTAATCAAAATACACACACATTCATTTAATTATAATAAAAATCAAACAATTAAATATAAATCTAAAATTATAATAATATGTACGCGTCGCGTATTGGCGTAATTGGTATTTTTAAAATTGTATCATATATTTTTTATCGGATTTCATCTGTGGGATTTAATAATGCGCTAGGATTATGATTTTTATCTGAATATCAAAAGATTATTAAAAAATCTCTTCTTCAATTAGTGGATTAGTGGTGGTGAACGTGTGTCCACTTCAATTTAAAAACTCACGTGCGTTTAACAAATTTATTTGTATTAATTGAACATTTTGTGCTTGCCTATAATTGGTTTTGCGTCCACTGTATACCAAGTGTATAATATATATTTAATTAGCTGTGCTTTTGTCCGTTAATGTAGGACAAAAATACTCAACAATATTTGCGTTTTCTTTTTTCTATTTGGTATTTGTTTTGGAACTGTAACGACGATTAGAATGATGCGCGAACGGTATCTCTTTAACAAACTATATATATAGCAAGAAAATTTGAATCCATTGAAAATATATTTGAATCCGTGTAACGCATTACAGTGATCATTGTGAGAGAGAGGGGTATACGAAAATTTAAAAGAAATATCCAAAATATAACAGACTATAATAATTTCATCAAAATATTGATTTTATGATTATTTTTAAAATGTATTTAATAATTAAAAATATATAAAAAAAAAAACTACAAAATTTGATTGATGATAAATGCTGATTCAATATTATTTATTATGAAATAAATAAAGAAAGAAAAAATTATAAATAAATACCTCACCAAATTTTATCAATATCTAATTAATAATAATGTTTTTAAAAAAATCATTTCAATCTTAATTATTATTAATTTTTATTTTTCCTTCTTATTTTGTTGATGCCAATTCAAATTAAATTGTACGAATTGTATTAATATTTACGAGTAAATAATACCTTTCCAAGTAATGAAATATCAATTAATATTCTAATTTTTTCTTAGAATTAAGAGACCATTTGTTTTGTTTTTTTTTTGTTTCAATTACCTAATATTTCAAAATTATTGACTTGTCCTGTAAAAATACGGTATTTGTGTGTAAATGAATCATTTATGATTCATAAATTAATCTGCACTCATTTCGTCGAAAACTTTAACAATTTAAAAACTATTATTTAAAATTTCCCAACAGGAAACGATCGTTGTGTTGTACATTGACGAATTAGATTTTCAAAATAAAATTCAATAATAATGGTGCAACCGTTTCACTTCCATACCATACCAGAATTAGCAAAGAAATTCTAGGAGCTAGTAATTTTTCTTTTCACATATGTTTTCATTTCCATGTTGCTTTAAATGCCAATGGTGCTCGCACCAATTTCTTTTATTGGCATGAGGAAATATATTATTATACTATAAAAATTAGACAATTAAATTATTCGGCCACGAAATTAGATTCTAGAATATCTTAGAAAATATGGTGGTTGACGATATTCAATGTCTCATTTAATTAAATATGTATAAAATTAACATTTATTTTGTACATTTGTTGTTGTGTCCATTATTTTTCTTGTAATTATATATTATTTTTTCCAATATTGTTGTAATGCAATCATTAAAGTTTAATGACATAAGTTATTTAATGTTATTATTTATATGTAATGTGTATTAATATTATTATTATTATTATTATTATGTATCATATATGCGAAAACGTGCGGGGGAAATTGACCATATCGATTTTACATATATAAATTTTGTACATGTTAATAATCGGTAATGTTAACACTAAGGGCAGGTACGCAGTATAAAATTAAGATAAACATGTTTTATTATATATAATATAATATTTATGAGCTAAACATATATATTCGAGGTAATTCAGCTTCTAAATGAGCACTACAGTAAACAGATCGCTTGTATTCATTGTAAAATATTTTGATAACACTTTAGCAAACAAAACTTTAGTAAATTTTAAGTTTTTTTTTCTGTTTTCAAAGATTTTTGCTCTGAAAATTAGCATGTGATTAAAGAAATTTGTGTTTAACTTGTGTATTGGTATTTCGTTTCCATTTGACTTTAATTTTTAAATTAATAAATTTAAATTTTTCTCACATTTCGTCCACCGATATTATACGCATAGATATGTTGATACTAATACATATAAAATAATAACATATATGCAACTCTTGTATATTATGCTGTCAACAATTGTCGTCATACCGCACTCATGTTTATGCAAATAAAATTATAGACATAATAATATTTATGTTATTGTTTTTTGTTTGTATATTTTAAATGCATTTTAATGCGTTCACAGTATACACAAGTTAAATATTAATATATATTATATTGTTTGTCGTCCGTTTGGTGCGATAAAAACATTATAATAATCAACATTTACATGTATAAAATAATTTAATTATATTTATTTAAATTTCGTTCCCGTACTATCACAGTGGCAGACACAGAGAAAGATGGATTAAAAGAAATGTACATTTCGTTTTTTGTATATATGTGATTCGATTGCGTCTTGATTTTTTATTTGCAAAAATCTATCAAGCCAGAGATAATGAGCAGCAGCAGCAGCAGCAGCAGCACGCATTTCCAATGAAAACCCATTTTGTATTTTATAATTTATGTAAAATCGAAAAAAAACCAAACAACGTTTTTGTTACCATTATACAATTATATTTGTTTGAATAATGGCCAATGGGTGAAACGCCAACGGCTTTCCATAGTGTATTTTTAAAAGGAAATATTAATTCAGCATCTCACTTTGGTTTCTTGATGCGAATGAAAACTTCGGCAGCAACACTTTGTTTTGATTCAGAATGAGGAAATGGAAATTTTTATTAATTAATAATACGTGAAAAAAAAAAAAAAAATCCAATCTAGACAGACCCCCGTGTAATGTTCGTTTTTCTTTGCTCTCATAAACATAATAGATAAATAAATAATTTAACAATTTATAATAAT
Source organism: Bibio marci (assembly GCA_910594885.2). NCBI lineage: Eukaryota > Metazoa > Arthropoda > Insecta > Diptera > Bibionidae > Bibio > Bibio marci. Next base: position 32,016,262 of record OU343117.1, on the reverse strand, counting down.
CAATACATTAATATGATATTGCACGTATTATAATATACGTGAAAAATGAACATGAAATTATATCATAAGAAATTAAATCACACACACATCAAATTGATTGATTGGTAACATGAAAACAAAATCGGGTAGTAAATAGATAAATACTATATGTAAAATATTCACGTGTTTATAAATTTAAGATTATAGATAATTATATATAGATAGATTGAAAACAGTAGTTGATTACACTGAGACCAACGCGCCAAGTCATCCACCCACAATATTAGTATATCTAACATTGTAGTCAAAAGTTGATATGTGATTGTATAACAATTTACCAATCGATTATAATTATAATAATTCTTTTGTCGTAATCGGAAGCAATCAACAAACCTGTAAAGATAGTCGATTTCGAAAAATGCCAATGTATATGACAATTACTGAAAAATGCTTCTCGTGTCAGTGTATATCGTTCGTCGTCTCGTAAATTTCAAATGTAGAATTTATCTATATATACAGTAATATAATACTGTGGAGCAGGAGACGATACCAGTGATTGAACTTATTCAACTTATTGTATTTTATTAATAGTTTAGTTTTCAAAGTAATGGTATTTTTATTTTAAGTTATATATTGCACGTGGAGCTTTATGTCATCTAATTAACCTTTCATTATAGCCAAGTTGGTATAGGTTATTCCGCACCGGAGTATATAACAATCCAACGAATGTACTGCAATTAACGAAAGATAGATGTTTTCAAAATACTATAATTTTTATATGAGTGATTATAGTTATTTGTTATTTGTGCAGACATTGTTAATCTTTGAATATAATTTCAAAGATATCCGTTTTTCCTTTTATTCCTTAAAAACGAAACAGTTCAGTTTAAAATTTCAAGAAAAATCGACTAAAATATAGTGTAACATTTATAGATGATATTGTATTATAAATACGTGTGCGATTAGATGTTTCATAACTGTGTGTCCATACTAAACTTTTGAATATATCATTATTTTGAATGTGTGGCAGGCAGGGGGTAGCTTTATGACAATGCTTATACACTTGAGTTATATTCAAATATTATATTTTTAAAAATATATATATTTATATATCGCCCGCATACGGATTAATATTGAACAGTTGACCTAATATTTGATGATCTTTTTTGTTGTATAGTGAAATTCGTTTAATTTTTCAATTGTCGAATATTATCTGTGTATCAAGAAAAAACAAATGAAGGATTTAAAATTTCGAACCGAAATTGTCTTTTTTTTATTTTTTTTTGATTCGGTTCAACGTCCTCGGAGCAAAATCGATCGATCAATTATTTAAGTTAATTAATTTTAATATACAATTTAATAATTAACACATTAAAATAAATACAATTTATTCGCGTATAATTTATAAATTAATAATTTTAATTATAAAATAAATGTAATTTACGCAACGTGTATTGCTGCCTATCTTATTTATTGTTATTAATTTTATTATTATTATTATTATTATTATTATTATTATTATTATTTATTATTATTTATTATACCATAATATTTATTTAATAATATTTTTGTTGTTGGATTTATATTATTTATTTATTTTTTTTTTTTTTACTTAAGTTGTTGATGTTGTTACCTGTTTATAATATGTTTTTTCCATTTATTAAACATAACTCTTTAAACAAGATTAATTTGGTATAGTGTGATTAAAGTTAATATATATACATTTATTTATATATTTATTATTTTATATACACTGACAGTGAGTATAAGTTACTTACTCTTGACTATGAATTTTTGCAATTCAACAATCAGTTCCTCATTTACTGTCGCGTTATGCGTTTACCATACATTTATTATTATCTTAATATATATTTATAAATAGATAGATTATTTATTATAATAATATATGTATTAATAATTGTAGTTAAAAAAATTTTTAAATTGCAATTTTAATATTTTATTATAAATTTATGTTATTTTTGATGTGACTTTTTGAGAGATTTGTTTTGTTAATAATAGTGAACGAGCGTGTGTTTGATCTGTGTATTTGTTAAGAAACTATTATTTTATTATTTTAATTTTTGTAATTTATATAAATTATTTTCAAATAAAAAAATAATAATATTAATTAACATAAATATAAAATAATTATAAACAATAACTTAATGTCTTTAAGTTGTGTGCTAAAATAAAATAAATAAGATATTAGTTATTATTAAGATGGATACATTTTATTTTAATACCGGTAATATAATAATATAATATTAAATTAAACAGATTTTCGTCATACATAAAATGTAAAAAAACCAAATACAATCCAAATCCAACTATTATTATTATTGTTCATTGGAAAAAATAAATAATTTTGTAATCTCACCAAAATTCTGATGAAATTTTATGTACGGAATTTGAAATAATAATTTGATGAGAATTTTAATTAACTTATGAATCAAAATATATTAAATTAATTGCTGCTAAAATACAGATTACTTATTATTTCACATTCATTAATTCTGTTAATTGATTTCAATAATTTACTTTACATTATTTTCTTTTTCGATCTTGTTATCTTAACTTTTAAATTGAACTAGATTTTTTTTTTTTTATCTATTGCTGTGTGTTTCCATTTCAAAAAATATTATTTATCATTCCAATTACATATATTTATTATATCGGTATTACAAAAAATATATACAAATAAATTTATTATTAAACTGTATCGCATTTATAATTATATATCAATTGATTTTCGTTTATCATCTTGCGTCCGTTTTGGTGCACGTAATAGTTTATCTTAAATGTGTGTGAGTTGTTGTAAAAACAAAATATTAATCAAGAGCTCTTCAAGAAAAACGAATTAATTCTATATAAAACATATATGTTTCTACGACACAGCAACACTAAATTTGTTTGTTGTTATTGAATTTATAATTAATTATCATAATCATAATCTTAATTTAAAGTTTTTTTTTTTTATCACAATTTTTTTCAGTTGTTTTCACATAATCACTTTCTTATTTTTTTTTTTCTACATAAAATATATTAAAAATTGTTATAATTTTGGAGGTAAAATAAGAATTTTTTTAATTATGAATCTGTAAAAATATACTGTAATTATTATTTTGATGCATACAATTATGTTTTATCATTTACTGCTCCTTGTTGTTGTATTGAGGTGTAGTCCAATGATTTCGTCCTTGTTTTTACATATACCAACAGCTATGTCGTCCAATTGATTTGTGCACAATACATGATTCATAACAATGCGATCTGAGAAATGTGTACACGTATCGTCTGTTAACATTATAAATATTTCTGAGGATTTGCAATACTTTCAGATTAACCAAATGAACGACATTTGTATAGGTATGGTGAACCCGCATTCGATATTTAAATATTGACAAATTCAAATATACATTAAGTTATGTAAATTAAAAATTTTAAATTACAAAATGGAATCACTTATTTGTAGATTTTGAAGTGCACTATATATATATACTTACTTACGAACGCCATGGCATTATAACCCAGGTGCGGTTTAAGCCAACTCGATTCTCCAATGACTGGCCTATCCCCGCAGTCAATGTCTTGCCATCTTAGATCGTCCGGCTCTCCTTCTACCTTCTGCATTACCATTCAACAGTTTTTTTTCGGCACACGCTTCTCCTCCGCATCCATAATACGTGTCCAAGCCATCTTAATCTATTATTTGACAATATTTGGTTTGTGCTATATAACATTTATATAGCAACCATCAAATATATAAACAATAAATAAATTAATCGACATTTCCGATTTCAAAATCGCTGTTAAAATATATAGAAACAGAATTTAAGACATCCTACTATTTGTATATAATTCACACACAGTTATCACTTGTTAACTAATAATAATAAAAAAAAAATCTAATCTAAGATAAGTAAAAAAAAATAAAAATAATATAAATAAATAAGAAACGAATCGATAAAACCAATAAAAAAAATAATAAGAAAATTATGAGAATAATTGTGATGATAAATTATTAAATGAAATAAAAAATTAAGGTTTTGTAATATTTGGTTAATTTACGAATAAAAAAATAAAAACAAAAACTAACCACAACTTCAATTTCAATTTGTTTTTCAATTAAAATTACGACATTTATATTATAAATTTAATTGAATGCATTTGCACATTATTAAGTTTAGATTCGATTAAGGTTAATTTTAAATTATTTATTCAATATTTTTATTTATTATAACAAACCATCAATGTAAGATTAAAGTGTGTTGTGACTGAGAGCTTTTAAAGACTATGTGTGTGTGTGTGTTTGTGTTTCTAATAAAAATTTCGGTATAGATCTATAGAGACAAGGAACAAAATATTTATTAATTAATTTTATTCATTATGGATTATGTATATTTTTTATGTTTGTCCTCGGAGTTAGCATTAGAAAACAGCATCTAAAATATGTAAACAATACGGACAGTAATTACAACAATAAAATTCACTTGAGGTCAATAAATTTATATAAATTATATATTATAAAATGTATTTAGCTTTCTATACTCATGAAAAACGCCAATTTTCAATTAAATATTTAACATTTATACCATAGCAGAGAGAGAGAGAGAGCGTGTGATGAGGTGATATAAACTTTCTATATGTCCTGTGTAATCCTTATTATTGCATAACTTCTTCATTTTTACTTTACTTTTTTTTTTAACAAAATTTGCATGTAATATATTTTAAATATAAAAAATGTTTTGAATTAATTAATTAATTTTTTGTTTTTTTCCCATTTAAATTTAATTCTAGAATTTCAAGCATATTGTTCAGCTGCATCAATATCAGTCGCCGCAAACAGTAGTACAACAACAACAACAACAACAACAACATTTAATAACTGCAATTATATTAATAATAATAAGAACATGGATACAGATGATGTAGAATCATCAAGTAGTACAATGTCAAGTTTAAATAGTTTATTTTCGTTTACAAGTCCAGCGGTAAAAAAATTGTTGGGTTGGAAACAAGGCGATGAAGAAGAAAAATGGGCAGAAAAAGCAGTTGATAGTTTAGTTAAAAAATTAAAAAAACGTAAAGGTGCTATTGAAGAATTAGAACGTGCGTTATCGTCGCCAGGCACACCATCAAAATGTGTTACAATACCACGTTCATTGGACGGACGTTTACAAGTAAATATATGTTTGCTGTAAATAACTATATGAATTGGTTGTTGTATCATTTTTCGACAAATATTTAATGTTTGATTGAACTCAATCGTTATGCGAATTGTAAAAATTCAACGAGATACTATTTTAGGGTGGCAACGCGAACGCATTGGTCAATCGTAAATATATGAAGTTGCCAACACAAATGCACTATAATAAAATGAAAATAATTAATTACATGGGCTGTGCCGCCCAAAAAGCACTTTCACAAATTATCTAAAATTTTAAATAAATGTACTTATTCGTATACATTGTCATCACTGTCGTTTACAATAATATGATGATCAAATTCGAATTCTTATATATAATAATGCAAAAAAATATAATAATGTCATTATCAAAATTATTACTTATTTGAATATCTTTTTAATTTATAGGTATCACATCGTAAAGGTTTACCACATGTGATATATTGTCGCGTATGGCGTTGGCCAGATTTACAAAGCCATCATGAATTAAAACCATTGGAAACGTGTCAATTTCCATTTAGTGCAAAACAAAAAGAAGTATGTATAAATCCGTATCACTATAAACGCGTTGAAAGTCCTGTACTACCACCGGTATTAGTACCACGACATTCAGAATTTGCACCTGGCCACTCAATGTTACCATTTCAACAGCAAATAAACGAACCAAATATGCCACATAATGTTAGTTATTCAACGGCTGGTTTTAATTCACATTTAAGTCCGAACAGTCCATTGTCGTCGGCATCAAGTCCGGTGACGGTAAATTCAAATCCAACAAGTCCGTATAGTTCGTTAGCCGAAACACCACCGCCAGCCTACAGTCCACCCGATGACACAAATGCAAATAATCAAAATGATCCAACCGGTATGGATACACAAATGGGTGAAGTTGCACCAGTTAGTTATCAAGAACCACCCTATTGGGCGAGTATAGCATATTATGAATTAAATTGTCGTGTTGGTGAAGTATTTCATTGTACATCACATTCAATAATTGTTGATGGTTTTACAAATCCATCAAATAATTCGGATCGTTTTTGTTTGGGCCAATTAAGTAATGTAAATCGTAATAGTACTATTGAAAATACAAGACGACACATAGGCAAAGGTGTTCATTTGTATTATGTTGGCGGTGAAGTATATGCCGAATGTTTGTCCGATTCGGCAATATTTGTACAAAGTCGTAATTGTAATCATCATCATGGTTTTCATTTAAGTACCGTATGTAAAATACCACCCGGTTGTTCATTAAAAATATTTAATAATCAAGAATTTGCTCAATTGTTATCACAATCTGTGAATCACGGTTTTGAGGCCGTTTATGAATTAACAAAAATGTGTACGATACGCATGAGTTTTGTTAAAGGATGGGGTGCTGAATATCACCGTCAAGATGTGACTTCTACACCATGTTGGATTGAAATCCATTTGCACGGTCCATTACAATGGTTGGATAAAGTGTTATTGCAAATGGGTTCACCACATAATGCCATCAGTTCTGTTTCATAATTTTATTATTATATTTTCGATTTTTTTTTTAGTTTTATTTCTTTTCTTTTTTTTTTTTATTAATTTAATTTTTGTTTTTTTTTATATATTTTTTTTTTTTTTTTTTTTTTTTTTTATTTAGAAATAAGTTTTAGACAAATTTAATTGTATGTCCACACCATTATAAGAAATAAAATCATTTATTTTTATTGTCATTCAAAAATATAATAATTCAACTCTTATTTCATGTGATGATAAAATAATAATGTAAGGTAAAAAATAAATTTAACGGAATATCCGTAAGGAATTTACTAAAAGAATAATACAATTGAAATAATTTACGAAATGCAATCAATGCCTATGCCTAATGTTATGCATTAATGATTTATTACAAAGATAATTTATTGTTTAAGTTATTATTATTATTATTATTTCGATTGTAATTATACTTATAATTTTAATTAGTTTATAAGTTATACTATAATTCTTATTAATTTTAAATTAATGTATGTTTAAGTTTGATTTTATTTTATTTTATTTTTTGTGTGTGCTCATTTTAATATTAATTATATTATATTTAACTGTTAAGTTAACATCTGAACAGTATAAAAGGTATTTTATAATAATAAAATAGCAAAATATCTCTGGAATTAGTATTTTGTCATTAAAACTTATTCTTATCGACATTTTTGTATTTTATATAGAATTTTAGTGAGGAATATATTCAACAATTTCAATAAGATTTATTAATTATTAATATGATGATGAAAATCTTCCAATAGAAAAGATACAAAGATAAAAAACTGATTATAAAATACCATAAATTGTTGCCGGTTCGTTGTTTTTAGAATATTATATAGACATAATTTTTATTTTTTAAGTAAATTAACACAATTTGCACATTATAGTTTTTGTTATTAGACCGTATCCGGGGATACTTTCAGTGCTCAATAGTCGTAGTCGATTGTAATTGTGAAATATGTCTCATATAGTTGAATGACATCATAACAATATGTAATTTTTTATGCACAATATGACAAATTTATTGTTACTTATTGATAACATGATTGAATTGACACTGAAAAAACACACCTGGAAATCGAAATCTATTGATACGAATGTGATCAACAATAACATAATTTACAGTTCACAACAAAATGATACCAACTGATATAGTAATTACCATTGTAAATGATACTAATTATACTGTTTTTGTGCTATTATGAGATCTCAGGTCATTCGAAGATAAACGAATGATTTAAAAATTAAAGCAAAATACCATTAAACCATTAACGTTTTTCAATATAATTATAGAGAATCTTATTTATTATTTTTTTAAATTAAAAATTAAATTCCAAATTTTAAATTTGCATGTTCATTTCTTCCACTTTAACTTATGACAACAAGTTTTGTGTATAAATGGATGTTAAAATCATATCGCGCAATCATTGATGATAATTTTTACATCTTTTGCCAAACTTTAATTAGAAAATTAACGTTTGTGAATTCAGATTACAGATTTAAAGTTTATAGTAAAAATTAATTTTATAAATAAGGAAATAAAGAAATAAGAAAATAAAAATATGTTTATAAATTTTAAATAATTATGAATTAAGTTGTGGTCAGCGAGCAGTAATTATTTGAACTATAATAGATTTTCTGATTAGCCGTAGACCTACATTAATATTTGACCACTAATATTACGTTAGCGGGTCCATATTGGACCCTCATTTAATTAATATAGAAATATTTCAAGGTAATATTGAAGATTTTATGAAGAAATTAATTTTTTCTTAAAGATGTTCTTCTGTACTACTATAAAATCAAGGAATCGAAGAGTGCAATAACGTGGATAGTTTTAAAAATACATATAAGTTTAATTTTTATAGTTGATCGAAAAGGAAGCCACGTAGGTCTACGGTTATTAAGGTATATCAATATGAAACCGTGTGGTGAAATGGATTGGATATATCAGTTTTAGTTGGGGCCAGACAAGATTTTGGTTTACTAAATTGTTAATATTGAATTTTACAGTCAACAACAAATCAATTTAAAGCGATTGCAAGAAAAATAACCAAAGTATGCCAAAGTCACAAGTTTTTAAAAATACAATTCTCATCCTCCTGTCGCAAAATCAATTAGTGAAACGTAGAAATCACTTAAATGAGATGTGTTACCACACTCGTCTTATCCACCAGATGTTTTTCCATCAGATTACCATTTTTTCAAATTGGTAACACATGGATTCTGAGTGCACAGTACTTAAACATTTATTCAGACGTCCAAAAATATCTTTATTCTTGGATTGCATGAAAATAGAAATTTTAATAATCATAAATTATGTTATATAAAAGCATAAACGAATGAACAACATGAATTTGAAACTACTCAAAAAGAGAATTTCAGAGGTTTCAATGTTTTCAAAGCAAAAGCGAAAGATTTCAAGGCGATTTCAAATGTTTCAAAATTGCATTATTATGTGTTTTAGCCAATATCGCATAAAATTTCGCGTAGATATTCCAGACTCGCTGTTAAATAAGAAATGTCCAGAGCAAAATTTCGAAGGCAGACAAATTAAATTATTTATATTATCCATCATTTTCATGACACCACCAAATAAAACAACGACAAATTGTATGTAATTATTGTTTTTGTCTCTATTTTTTAGTCTTCATGGCATTTACCTAGCATAATTCTCATATTAAAATAATGCATTCGCATTATATGATCACATTGTTGTGATTAATAGAACAGTCTCCTGCTGTCGATGCAAATATAATCGCGCTGAATGTCAGTCAAATTGACATTTCAAAAATTAGCGTACGTTGTCCCAATGGTGTTCAAAATTTTTTCTTTATCAATATTCAGATAAGATCACCACTCACCAGCACCAGTGTGGCAGTGTGTGAGTGCATGTGAACGTTAAGTGATGATGTTATAATAAAATATAAGAAATATTTTTAGTGTTATTTATTTATTTTTTTAAATATTGTACTTAAATTTTTTCTATTGTTTATTTGTTTTAGTGGATTTAGAGAAAATAAAAAGCAATTGGTTATACAAATTACAAATTTTAACAATTTTTTTTTATAATCATTAATAAAGAAAAAAAAACATGGAAATAGAAATTACAGTGGCAGTGACAGCGCAGCTCTACAAATTTATAATAAAAATATAGAAACAGCATCTCACAAAATGGCTACTAATATTGAATTGTTTTTCTTTTATTTTAATTTTAATTCATACAAAATATTACTTAATTTTGGCAATGACAAAAAGAGAATCAATTTAATTATATAAGAAAGAAGAGAATTAAATATTTATACAATGATGGCATCATCGTCGTCTGACACAGCATCTGCATCAACTAATATTAAAAATAATACAAATAATCAACAACAACAAACTAATTACGATGAAAAAACCACACAACAAACATTAAATAATTTAGTATTAAATAATATAAGTTCTGGTACTAGTGATAGTCAACAACAAAAACTAACCAGTGGTGGTAGTGGAGGTGCTTCTTCTTCTACTGCAGTTACAAGTGAAGGTGATTGTACTTTTAAATTCACTGGATTAAATGCAATAGATATACAAAATATGAAATTAACGGGTGATAATTTAAAAGTATGATTAACTAAAGTATTTCCCTTTATTTGTATTACTAATAATAAAAAAAAAAAATATTTAAATTATAGAAAAATCCAAAACTTGATTTTAATAAATCAGATTTATTAAAATTGCTATGCTATTTAGAAGGTGAACTACAAGCTAGAGATGTTGTAATAGCTACTTTAAAGGTTAGTAATTTTTTATATTGAAGTATTATAAGTATTATCATTAGTCTATAAAAATAATAACACAAAGTCTAGACGACTAGCACTTTATATTATATTACAATATTGCTGTTATTTGCAATATAATTCTTATATCCGTAATTATAACTTTCATTATTTTTATTTCATATATTCGTACATAAATATATTTGCATATTTAATACAAGCATTCCAATATCATTTTGTTTGATTGTGATATTTAATTTAATTTCATCTATTTACTACTATACAAATATATTATTTTTTATTTTTGAATATTTTTTTTTGTAGTCTGAAAAAATTAAATACTTAATAAATGGTGCTCATACAGCTCTCTATAAACCAATTGGTTTAAATGATCCAAATGCAGCATTATTTCGTGATAATTTAGCAAATTATGGTAATACGGCAAGCTATCAAACATCTACGTCTGTTGCCCAAACTGAACATGAAATGCGTATTATGGCTGAGCAACAAATGGAATCATTAGAAAATTTGATAATGCAACAACGTCGTACACAATTAAAAATTATAAATGTTTTAAAAGATGCTGATGATAAATATAAACGTGTAACAATTGAATTAGATGAAGAGAAACGTAAACATGAACACGATACAGCCCAAGGTGATGATATAACATATGGCTTAGAAATAGAACGGACTCACTTAAAACAAGAATTAGAAACGGAAAAAAGTTTACGAAAAAAGGCTGAACGTGAATTGAAAAAAGTTCAAGAATTATTGGATGCAGAGAAAACACGTCAAAAACAAATAGTGTTATTATTGTTGGCGGAACGAAAAAAAATTATTATGAAATATATTGAAGAACGTAAACGTTCTGAAGATTTATCACAAATATTGTCGGAAGAAAAATTACGTGTAGATACAATTGCTGAAGGTTTGGAGGAAGAAAGTAAAAAATCATTACGTATGGAAGCTGAAATGGAAAAACAATTACATCAATTTGAAATTGAACGAAAGTCATTAAAAGCAAATGTCTTAAAGGAAGACAAAAAGTAAATATAAATTTATATAATTTGAAGACGGTAATAATTATATTTTTGAAATTGGCATATTTCTTTACTTAGAGTCAGAGAACAGGAATTAGAAATAGCTCAATTACGTACAGAAAATGAAATGCTTCGCAATAAACAATCAAGAAGTAACATTTCTCAAACACAATCACAAAAAACTGGCTTTAATATACGCAGCACTGCTGTCGTATCAGGTAAATTAAAATATATGTTGTATATGTTTTATATATATATGATTATAGTTTATTATGTCGTTAATAGATTCAATAGATGATCCTTCAACAAATCCACCGATGATGAGTAGTGTAGCAAAAGTTGTACAACCAACAGCAACAGCAACTAGTGTTCCTGTTTCTGGTCCAAGTATGTTGTCTTTTCAATTATTCTCTCATCAGTGTTTTATACAGTTATTAATTTTCTCTATTCCATTTATATATCGTTAACGGACAATTTTGTTATCCCAAAAAGATTTGTTTGTAATTTTATTAAATTTTATTTATGCGTCAAACCGATTAAATCGTAAACGTCGTTGTATCCATTTTATTTTATTTTTTTTTGTGTTCTCAGTTGTTTTTATATGTTTTTCATGATTTTGATATTTGTTTATATGTCACCACACTAAAGTTAACTTTGTTGCGATGATAATAAATACAATTGCATAAAGTTGAGTTTTCACTCAAATTTTATCTGCTGCGACTTTGTATGTCTTAACATTTACTACAAATCTAAAATTAGTATAGGTTTTTAATTGCAGAATGAATACAATGTATAACTTTTTAAGACATAGCCGCGTCAGAAATGAATCGACTGAAGAATCATTCCACTAAAATTAATTGATCAAAAATTTAACATTTCAGACTATTACTTTAAGAGACATACTTTTTATAATCGCCCTGGAATTGGGTTACTTTTCAGTCCCGTTTGTTAGCTTGTTTCTCGTTGCAAGCCTACGTATAAATCCACAATCTATTTTCCCGTGACTAGTTAAACAATTTGTTAAAATTATATTAATATATATAATAAACTACATCATTTTGATATATTTAAATATTATGTAGCTACTGGTATTGCCCGTTCAATATCTCCTGGTCATAGTTTAAGACAAACGGCATCATCGTCGCCTTCTTCGTTAGCGGCTGTAACAACATCTTCAACATTATCATCAGATGTATTTAATACGACAAAGGTGAGCGAGATTCGTCAGCATAAAAATCAAAATATCTTAATAGTTCTACTTATTAGTGGACATAGATTTATATTACTTCATTTTTTCTTCATTCTTTGTATTATAGTATTTCTTGACTTAATTTTAAGTACTGCATGCTCAAATTTATGCTTTTGTATTGTAATTGGTGTTTTTATTTTTATTACATATATTCATATTTATTTCTTTGTTTTTTTTTCCGAATGACTTTTTTATTTATTGTATGCTTTAGAACTTTTTTCTGTATCTTTAAATACAAAATATTATTATAAATATAAATAGCCTACGAAAATGATGTCAAGATAATATGCAAACTACTTTCATGAAAATAAGAGTTAATTCGAATATTTTATATGAATATTTATTCACAAGATTAGTTGGAAATTTGAAAATTTTCATGTCAATAGACATATATTTTCTACCAATATTTGTGTTTACCATGAAAATATTTTGTATATAAATTATTGTCATCGTGTCAACTATAGCTAAATATTCATTTCAAATTATAATAATTGTGTGTGTTATATAATTAGGTAACATCTCGAAAGATTAATCCTACCGGAATAATTCCATCCGTTTCTGGCGCAGGTGCCGGTGTGACATCTACTGGAACGGTTGGTGGTATAGGTGGAAATAGTGGTAGTGGCGGTGGAAGTAACAGCAGCAGCACTGGACAATCGGCAATACTATCAAATTTAATGGATAGTAGTAGTGTTCCACGAATATTAAATACCAGTGGTACAATAATGAAAAAATCAAATGACCCAAATCGTACTTCTAGAAAATCATCAAACGTTATAGGTATTTATTAATACACGATCTAGTTTTATGTGCAGTGGACTACGGTATATGTTTTTAATTTATGATTTTATTATAATTGCCATTTGATAGCTATAATTATATTAATATTATTGAAAAGTATTTTAAATCATTTATTATTTATTCACTATACGTGCGCTAGATACTTATGATTATAAATATATTAATCGTTAATGTTTCAATTATATGATTATTTTACATTATAGGAACAACAATACCAGCAACCACCGATAGCTTAACAAATAATTCCACAACAACTGGTGCAATTGCAACAGGAACGACACCACCACCACCTACTGAACGAGGTGTTCCACCACCAATACCACCAAATAAACCTATTATACCGCCAAAACGTGATGGATCCACAACAAGACTTAGTGGTATTATTAGCGGTGCTGGCGCCGCTAACATTGCTATTAATACAAACAATAATTTTAAAGATAAAAATGATGCAACACAAACAACTGGAAATGGTGGTAATAGTAATGCTAGTAATAGTAATAATAATAGTAGTGATGTTCATTGCAGTGACAATACAATAAAAAGTTCATTGGATTAAATGATAATTAATAATAAAAAAAGAAAAAAACAAAACAAATTATAAAAAATTGAATAAAATTCTACATAAAAATTAAATTTAAAATAGAATATAATTTAAAATTGTCAATATGCGAATCTCAACTATAAAATGATTTGATAAATTTCCGGGATCAGCATATTGAATTGAAATCAAACACTCCATAAATACAGTTATATTATTTTAGAGAAACGCTATCAAAATGTCACTAGACATTTAAGTAAGACAAAATTAAAAATCCAAAATTCGCACAGTGATCAAGTGTCAATGGTTGAAAGGCGGAAGAAATCATCGGTGATTTTAATTAAATTTTGGACACTTGTTACCAAATGTAGTAACAATAGAACAAATGATTGAAATATGCTGTGATATCGCTTTGATCAATTGACATGTGAAGTGAAGGTTAGACAGAGAGATTGCAGCTATTGTAAGCAGTTTAAAAGAACGCATGCATTTGATTGTACACGCAAATTGATGAAATATGAAATAATTATCTGCAAGATGGTTGCCACATTTGTTAACAATTGAACTAAATGTTTAAGCTTAATTCAACTGAATTGGTGCATCGGTTCGCAACTGTTGATGAAATTGAATGTTAGTACATCAGTACGCCTACGCATCATAATTATGATGACAATCTGTGTGTATTGGAACCTGGTCAACTAAGGCTACAAAATACGCAACAAGGAATGCACATAGTGTAATATTCAATGAATATTTAGAAAAAGATAAAACAATAACAGGAGAATGTCGTGCAGCAATAAATTGTATACTGAATTAATAAGAATTGTCCACATTTAGAAAAAAAATTTTTTCCATCACGATATGCATCACATTTCACAAACCATTAAAGACAATAGTGGAATTGAATCAAATTGGATTATGAATTACTTTCATCGTATTCTGCAGACTTTATTTTTAACATTTTCAGTCCGGGGAATCTTATCAAATCATGTAGTATATAAAGGAAAAATAAAAAATTAGATTTACTCAATAATACATCGTTATCGTTAATAATAATCCATACACTTAAACATATATTAATAATACTACTGATGCCTTTATTATTTTGACGATTTATATTTTATAATGAAAAATAAATAAAAAAACAAAATAGAAAAATTAAAAAAAATACTATAATCATATATTTCACAGTGAACATAATATCATAATTTGTAATTCTCTAAAAGTCTAAATCTAAATATTAGAATATAATTGTTATGTAACAAAAAATTAAATAAATTAATTAATAAAAATATTTAATTTATGGTGCAAATATATAATTAAAATTTATTAACTCAAATGTATATTGGTTTTTAAAAAATTCAATTTAAAATAAAAATATTACAAAAAATAAATAACTTTTTCGAATTTGAAATTGACATTTAAATGATGATATAAATTGAACGAAGCCAATTTTTTACTATATAACTTTTGTTTTTTTTTTATATTTTTAATATTTTTTGTTTTTATTTTTTCATTCAATTATTGGAAAGAATTTTTGTTTTATTTTATATATTTTTTCGAGTTTTTTTTTTTTCCTGTCCATCAATTTAGTATTTCGTCATAGTTTAATTAATTAATTAAA
This sequence comes from Bibio marci, assembly GCA_910594885.2. Classification (NCBI taxonomy): domain Eukaryota; kingdom Metazoa; phylum Arthropoda; class Insecta; order Diptera; family Bibionidae; genus Bibio; species Bibio marci. Next base: position 32,000,570 of record OU343117.1, on the reverse strand, counting down.
ATATACTATATATATATGGAAATGTAAAATAAATAATATAATTTATAGTATAATAATGAATTAAGTTTTAATGAATAATGGATACAATAAAAATTGTGGCTGTGGTGAAGTACAATTAGTGTTTGCCGGATAAGGTGCTCCGCTCTTTGCATTCTGCAATGATACGTTTTCTTATACGTAAAATTATAAAGACGAACCAACAGGTAAAATTTATTAAAATTTTGTAGCTTTTATTTTCTATTATTATATAAACATTTTTATAAAGAAAAATATAAATAATTTTATTAAATTTGCATATAATATATAATAAGTACACCTAATAAAATAGTATATAGAATAAGTATTTAAATTATTGTAAAGGTAAACCATTTATAAAATTCGCAATGAGAATTTGATTTCTATAAATTGTCATTATTAGAATATGAAATGTTATTAAATAAAATAAGTAATTTTGTAAAAAAAAAAAAAAAATTAAAAACTGATATGAAAATTCGTCAAAGGAAACAATGGTTTTGGTATTTTTACCATTGCAATGTAACATTGAGGTTTTTTTTTCACATACACTGTAAAATTTAAGTTTAATGTTTAACACAAAAAAAAAAAAAATAACTAAAAGATGTGAATACACTGTAATTATATAGAATAGAATGTAAGTTATTGAGAAATGGTTAAATTTTACATTTTCATTCAGTACAATATTCTCGTCTATATAGTTTTTTTTGCAATATTAGTGTGGTACCGCTACACAGCAATTGCTGACCACGTATACAATTAAGCTATTACTTAAAATATATGTAGTTGATTTAGTAAGACTATGGATAAAAATATGCAAAAATGTTAACATATGTATTTAAGCAAAAATAGTTACAATCGTGTTTGCAAGATCAATTCGGTGAATTGAATTATACTACCATAATTTTATTAACTTGACTATACAATGAATGTTTGGTAGATGTTATATGCTCCACACTTAGATGAATATATGTATTAAATTTTAATAAAATCATCGATTTTAAATTTTATATTCGGGTTAAATATTAAGTGTGGCATATTATATTGTTTATAAATAAAATAGATAACAAGATGATAACTTGCTAATAAATTCTCATTTAGAATGGCAAATTATTAGGGTTATGTTACGCTTGCTGTGTAAAACATCTATGTATTATAATATCGCTGTATGATTCATTGCATAGTGTATATTTACATATTTTTGAATTCTTAATTTTGCATGTCTTCATATGAGCAAGGAATTTTTTTTTTTTTTTTTTTATATACAATAATTCTAAATTAAATTTTCACATTTTATGTTACACCTTGATAAAGGTTAAAAGAACAAAATGTTCCTCTTTAATTAATCTTGCTAAGCATATACACGCTTTAGCATTGTGTAATTTTACCAATCCTATGTATTATTATATAAAAAATATATATAAAATAAATATTTGAATAATTTCCACATGGAAATGAAAGAGAAAAACATAAAAATAAAAACAAGCAACAGAAGAAAAGTGATAAAAAATGGAAAAGGATAAAAGAATTTATACGTTTGAAATGATTTATTATGATTTTATATAATAATGGAAAAACTTTCCTATTTTCAGGTTTATAAATTGTATGCAATTGTGAAACATTTTTCTCATCCTATTTTATTTTTTCCATATTATTGTTTTCGATGATAATTTCATACCAACAAAGACGAAACAAACATAAAATAAAATACATACGATTTTCTCAATAAAATACAATTTTCATTCAAACATTATTTGGTTTTTACTCTTTAACCATGAGAATGCGCATTTATATATACACAAAGTCTCAAAAAATTAACGACAAAATAAATATTATAATAGAAATTTTTGTAATTATTATTTTTTTTTTTGTTAACAAAATCAATTTTCCCATTCGTATAAATAATTTAATACAATATATTTTAATTACATTTTTACAATTATAATCCTACCCATACACAGTATAACATGGTGGTTCACTTGTTGAGTGAATACTTGGTCAACTTGTATATTGTTTGCTATACGAGTATATAAAAATTGTATTATATATTTTAAGACTATGTGTAGATTTTCTTAAATATCTATTCCCTACAATTCATAAATTGAGCGTCTTCTACAATAAACGCTATATTTTGTGTGCTATTTTTTTCATTGATTTTATTATACTACCATTATATTTGTATAGTTATGTACTCGGTCGGTCATAAATAATGTTATGAGGAAAATCAAAAGGAATTTTCTCACTTTTTAAATTAAATAATATATACAAATACAAATCCCGTATACAGTAATATTTTTACATTTTCCAATATAGAAATTTGGAAAAATACAAAATTTATAAAAATTTCCACTTTTTCAATTATGTTTCGCGACTGCGTTAAAATTTTCATACCATACCATAATTGTTTGGACAACCAAATAAAATATTATTGCGCGCGTCGTTTCCATTGTTGTAATAATAATATTGTATATGTTTTAAAAAATATTGTGTATATTTTTAATGCCAATATCTTCTCTATTTCTCATTAACTATTTGATTTGATGAAGCATGAAACTCCGACCATCACACAATAAGAACGGTGATGATGATGATGGTGATGATGATGATGATGAGGATTTTGATAATAACACATGAAGGTGGTTATGAGAAAAAATATTTTATTTTCAGTTATATACCATATATTTATCGAACGGTACTCTCTCTCGGTTTTTCTATTGAATTAGCTTTTTAGTGTAGTAAGTGACCAGCGATGGTTGAAAACAATGTTAAAAACTAGAAAAGCATTTACCAAAAATTTATTAAAAAATAAATAAAAATACTAAAATAAAATTTGATTATGTGAAATTAAAATTAATTAAAAAGTAATACAAAAAAAAATTAATTTAAAAATAAGATTTTAATTATCCTGTTTTTAATTTAATTGTGCGTATTTTTTTTTCATGAAATTTCACAAAACACATAAGTTTATATAATATTGTGGTGGTGCGTCTCATTTTATACCTTTTTTTTTTTTTTACCATAGTATTTGTTGTTGTTATTCTTGGTTTTATTGGTGTTTAATATAGCAGTGGGTTTTTATGGTAGTGATTGAAAAATCAATAACAAAAACGGAAAATATTTTCCCTATGTAAATATAAATTTACTTTGTTAACGAAAAACGGAAAAATTATTATACTGAATTTTACAATATATATAAAAGTTTTGAATTTTGTGTATGGGATTTTATCAGTAGCTTTGTATATTTATGGTTAAATTTTTAAATTAATTTAAAATAAATCGGAAGAGGAAAATAAGTTAAATGCAATAATGGCTAAGGTAATTATAATATTCATTTAAATAGACACAAATCACAAAAAAAAATGCGCTCAATTTTATATTGAAGAACAGTGCAATTGGTTCGTTACTTAAATATAAATCCAGTAATTATAATTTTCGTTCAATATGGAAAAATTTTCAAAAATGTTAAAATTTATTATATAAGAAAAATACACGACGTATTTAAAATTAGTTTTTGTTATTAAAATTCAAAATTTTTTAATTCCATTATTGTGTGTACGATATTTAATAATAGAAAAATAATTTTTTATATTATTATTATTATTATTATTATATTTAACAATTGAATAAATAATTAATGAATATGAATAATTGTTAAATTAATAGAAAATGTATTTTCCTACTTTGTTTTTTTTTTCCTCATACAAACATAAAATAAAAATCAATATTTTGTTGTTGTTATATACTTATCAAAATTTTCGACAAGAATCAAGAATATATATATATATATGTAATGTATTTCTATATATATATATATATATAATATTATGTATATAATACATTATTATATAATATTATAATGTCAATTATACTAATGGAATTTATTTGGAACTGAAATTTAGGAACAACAAAAAAAATTTTCAAGATAACAAATTGTTCCATATAAATTTCTGTTTCTGTTAACATTATTATTATATACAATTGTTGTTTTCGTGTAGTTATTTTAATAATATAGTAAATTATTATGTGTTGAGTTGAAAGTAGATTAGTTTCCGCGTTATAAAAAAATAATCATATAATTAGAAAATTAAACTTCATAATTTCTATATGTAAAAAACCGCATAAGTTGATATTGACTAACATTAATTAACCTTATTCCATCCACACTTTATGAAACACCATAGTAACACTGTCCGTAGTTTATCCGCAATATTTCCTTATTATGAGTAGTAGTCCGTAGTTTCAATCCGAGGAAATATCTATGGATTCCTTACTGATGTCCACTGGAATTTTATATGATGAGTATAACGCTGTCCCTGGATTTTTATAAAAAATGTCCTTGGATTATCCGCGTATATTCCCGATGATAATTTCTATGGATTCTCCTTAGAAGTATTTCTCGCTATTATATTTCACAGAATATCCGTAGAATGTATATTCAAATTCTTTGTGAGCTGATCCACAGATTTGACAAAAATACGTCATGCGACAAGTGGACTCGCACAAACATTTTGTTATATTATTTTATGTAATAAATAAGTAATAAATAAATAAAACGTTAGATATTTATATTTTCTTATTCAAAAAATAATTAAAATTAAATTAATAAATTCGTAGTATAATTTTGTAGAAATTTGACAGATAAAACGCTTAGATAAACAAAAGACAAAAACCGTCTTACAAATTTCCTAGAAAATATATCGAGTATTGAGTTGCTGGTTGTTTTAAAAATTATGAAAATAAATTGAAACGAATGAGGATTATATTGCTAGATAAGCGTAATATACAACATTTGAACCACTGTTTTGTAAAATTGATGAAATAAATTATGAATACAATATCGCACGGATATATGTTGGACATATTACTCTGACAATCCGTAGATTTCAATTGATCTAAATAAAATACTATTATATTAAGTGGAAAATCTATGTGTACATTCTTTGGACAAATTCCAATAAATCTTTTCCATGGAAAATACGTGGAGTTTTTCTACGGAAATTTACTTCATTTTTCAAAGTACGGACAAATTGTTACTAGGGCATTTGCAAAACAATTATTAATTTTAATTTATTATATTTTTTTCGAAACTAAATTTTCAAATTTTAATAAACTATATATTATTTAGTATTAATGATTAGTTTAATTTTTTTAATCTCACAATAGTTTATACTTTTACAAAGCATCTCCGTAGCCGATGTAATAAAATTTGTTACAGAACACGGCAGTAGCAATGAATAATATATTAAAATTTTTATACATTATTAATGAAATAATAATATTAAAATATTATACAAATTAATGCTTTGTATTAGCTTAGGATGTATATTTTAATATAATTATATTGTGTATCGGTATAATGATGATTGAGATCAGATGGTTCTATATAATTTTCCATAGCGATTATATAGTGATTAACAAACTATAAATTTTTATTATACGCTAATAATATTTTTTTTAAAATCTGTTTCAATTTTTAATCAATTTTTTTTTTCCTAAATTTAAAAGAAAATCAAATTTATTGCTCGTTTATAAATTTAAAATATTTTTTAAATTTAATTTTTATTTTATAACTAAATTCAAAAATATATAATATTAAACATACTTAAATATAAGCAATATATAAATTATTTAAATTTGAGAACAGAAAAAATCAAGGGCAAAATATGTTCAGATAATTTAGGGAAATTTCTAAAACTCTTCATTCATTCATATATAGAAAAAAGTAGTAAAAATTAAAATACAAAACTTCGGTAATTGTTTTGTTTTTTTTTTTACCTTCTGTTTTTCTTTCTCCTTTAATTTCAAGAGCATATTGTAATATAATTTTATATGTTTTTCATGGTATCATTTCTTTAATTATATATATTCATTATATGTGTTTATTTTGTATAGTTATTTTTAGAGAAGAAAAAAAAAATCTACCTACATTTGGAAAAACTCCGGAAATTAAAAATAAGAAAAAGAAAATATTTACACTTGAAAATTACACAATTATTGTTGTCGTCGCATAGTTATTTTAATATATATATATATTATTGTTATATAATATCGTATATATATTAAATAATATAGTTATTGTTGTTGGTTCTATATATTGAAAGTGTGAATATATTTTAATTACATTTGTGTAATTCAATATTATTGTCTTGTTGAGAGTATAACATTTTAATGAAACAGGAAAATATTCATCATCCGCACAAGAACTACATTTACATCCTGTCTATTTATATGAAATTAGGATTATAAATATATGGTAATTACTTGAATATATTATATATAGAATTAGATTTATATATATTAAAATAGATTATATATAGGTCTCTATATATAGGAAAAGTATATGTAATCTACGAACTGCGTAACATAATTCGTATATTATGCGTAATAAAACAACATTATATATATTTCGTATAATAAAGAATTTATATATTATCAATAAATCCATGTATGGTACATAGAGAAAACTGTCAAATATATATTTAATTTACGTGATATTTACTTTTAACAATTCTAATATAAATTTAGAAATTATTTCAGAGAATCCTTATGTGTGTAAAGCGGAAACGAAATAAATACAATAAAGCAAATCTTATTTTATAACTTTTATCAAAATAAATAATATTACTATATATAATACAGAACTTGTTAAAGTGTATTGTAAAATACACAGATAATAAAAGGTCTATATATAATATTCATAAGATAAAGTTGATAACAGAAATATATAGCATAGTAAGACTGTCCGTAGTTTATCCACAAAATTTCCGCATTATATAATATATGTAGTAGTCCGTATAGTTTCAATCCGACGAAATCTCTTTGGATTATCTGTATATTTCCGATAATAATTTCTACGGATTTTCCTTAGAAGTATTTCTCGTTGCTATTATTCCACACAGAATATATTCATAGAATTTATATTCACATTTTTTGTGAGCAGATCCACGGATTTTGACAAATATATCTTTGGATCGTCCATGTATTTTGGCAAGTAATAACCGTGATTTGTCGCTATTAGCAGAATAAATTTTCTTATGACGATGATGTCAAATCACGGTTTTATTCAGTTTTTTTCCAGATAGACCAGAAGTTCTATGAGCACCGAATGAAGATGCGGAACGATGGCAAAAATTCATCGATTGTGCATTTTTTTTTTGTAATAAAACAAAAACCACGGATAAAATCCATAAAAAGTCTTATAAAATTCCTAGGAAATATATAGATTTGAGTTGCTGGTTGTTTTAAAAATAATGAAAATAAATTAAAAAGAGTGTCATTGTCTTGGATAATTGATGAAATAAATTATGAATACAATACCACGGATATATGTTGGACATATTACTATAACAATCCAAAGATTTCAATTGATCTAAATAAAATACTGTTATATTAAGTGGAAAATCTACGGACATTCTTTAAACAAATTCCAATATATTTTTTTCCATCGAAAATGTAATGTGAATGTTTTCCACCGAAATTTTCCTCATTTTTTAAAGTACGGACAAATTGTTACTAACGTATATATTTAGAATAGGAAAATACATTGTGTGAAGTATATTTAGTAAGTTTTGCAGCAGATGTGTCTATACATGAACTGTATACTGTTGCCAATTTAAGTAAAATATCCAGATTTTTTCAAACAAGATTTAATTTCGCATCTTTTTAAAACCACATGTAATTACTTCATGTATCTATATATTTATACAGGAAATGACATATTTTAAGATTAAATTGCTCTTTTACATATTAAATAAAGTATTGCGTAAATAATGTAATTTACATTGGAAAACAAGTATTTATTTATTGTATTAATTATATATTCAATTTATACAATCCGGCATAGTTAGTTAATAAGTTTTTTTCCTTAGTATATATAAAAAATTATATTTCCAATATAAATGTTATTTATTAACAAGAGACACATAAATATTGTATCATAAGAATTAAATTGTATTTAGGTCGTTTCAGTTATTATTATATAAGAAATTTCATTCTACAATGTCTTAATTTCCTTTTAGGAAATACTATTATATGCACCATCAATTTTATATGTGAAAAGAGTTACACATACAGTTCAAATATTTATTATATAAATTTATAAAGTCAATAACTTACTTCTTCGTATCATCATTTTTATAAAACCAATTTATTATATTGTTTAATAATTCGTCCCTTTATGAAAGTATATTTAACAATACTAAAAATCTATAAATTTTTAAATGAAATTCAATGTTATATATTGGTTTTTTTATATTTATTTTCCATCATTTATATCCATCATCGATTTTCTATACATTTATTTTAAACACAATATTTTATTTGTACATTTCGATATTTACTATAAATAAAGTTTATTATATAAAAATTTAAAATTGAAATACTTTTGTTATATATCAATATTATGTGGATTATTTTCAACATATGGAATCCTTAAATTATGGAAAACGTTTATTCTCGTAATAAACAGTTGTACTATAGAATTAGCCTCACTCTGTCTGTATATTCCTTTTTAGAAAAATGACGTTTGTAATAACATTCGAGAAGACATACTTTAATATTAAGTATATTGTCCACATAAATATAAATACGCGTGTGTACATACATAAGTGCATTTACCTATACTGCAGGTGTAAAAAACACATATATTTTATGCAAATTGCATTAAAAATAAGAAAAAAAAAAAACAACAAAATTTACAATAACAATTTAAATAAAAATATATATATAATATTTCTAATCTTATGCATGAATTGCATTTTGAAATAGTGTGTTACATTTTATTTACACCTCTTCTTATATTTATTTTATTTTTTCACTGTCTTGTAATACACAAAGTGTTGTGTTTTGCATGCATACACGGTGTCATTGTATAGTTATTTATAGTAAGTGGATCATCATCAATATCATTGCGTCGGCATGTTTTTTATTTTTTTATTGAAACTATTGTATATATGTGTTAAAATAAGAAATTTTGCATCTGTTGGGAAATAATATATATAATTATAAATACTTAATTTTTAGTTATACCCTAGTAACACTGTCCGTAGTTTGTTCACAAAATTTCCGTATTATATGTAGTAGTCGGTATAGTTTCAATCCGAGGAAATATCTATGGATTTCTTATGGATGTTCGCTGGAATTTTATATGATGAGTGCAACCCTGTCCATGAATTGGATTATCCGCGTATATTTCCAATGATAATTTCTATGGATTCACCTTAGAAGTATTTCACGCTATTATATTCCACAGAATATTCGTAAAATTTATATTCAAATTTTTTGTGAGCAGATCCACAGATTTGACAAAAATACGTCATGCGACAAGTGAAATCGCACAAACATTTTGTTATAGAAGGTTGTAACTTGTGTTGAAACAAAATTTAATGTAATGAATACGTAATAAATAAATAAAAAGTTAGATATTTATAATTTCTTATGCAAAAAATAATTTAATTGTAAAATTATATTAATAAATTCATAGTATAATTTTGTAGAAATTGAACAGATAAAACGCTTACATAAACGAGAAACAAAAACCGCAGATAAAATCCATGAATAGTCTTACAAAATTCCTAGAAAATATATCGAGTATTGAGTTGCTGGTTGTGATAAAAATTATGGAAATAAATTAAAACGAATTATATTGCTAGATAAGCGAAATATACAAAATTTGAAGCCACTGTTTTGTAAAATTGATGAAATAAATTATGAATACAATACCGCACGGATATATGTTGAACATATTACTCTGACAATCCATAGATTTCAATTGATCTAAATAAAATACTATTATATTAAGTGGAAAATCTATATAAATCTACATTCTTTGGACAAATTCCAATATATTTTTTCTATGGATAATATTTGGATTTTTTCCACGGAAATTTTCGTCATTTTACAAAGTACGGACAAATTGTTACTAGGGTATAACATAATATATCTGTGCCTAATAAACACATAACATTTTAAATATAAAACTATGATTTTTAAAATTTATTAATAAAATATATCATCGTATAGAGAGTATTTTCTCAACGATGTATTTTTTATGGGAAAGATATTTGTTTGTAAACAATATTTATGTTTGTGTATGCCACGTGCTTTTGTTGCATTTTTGGGTACATCATCTATCAATCTATCAACAATATTCTCTATTGTATTTTTTTGGTAAATGATATGTTTCTTCCAAATAGCTTAACTCGATAATTCTCATCGTGGATATTTTTATTACACTGCGGAATGTACTGTATGGATGTTTCACTTATAATAAAATACATAATTTTTCAAATGATCGCGTATGGTGTAATGCAATAAAAAGTTTTTCTATATATACGTTTAACACATTTCATGCAATATATTAAAATATATTTTAATTATACGGAAATGCACATTATTCATTGATAAATGGGTTCATAGAACCTAATAACATTTTTTTTTTCGTATATAATTGTTAATGAATGTTATATAATTATTGTTTGCATATTATATTTATATAGTATTTAATTTATTATAATTTATATAAGTCACTGATTGTTTATCAATTTTCATAAAAATGCTAACCATATGATAATATTCTTCTGTTTTCCATGTGGTTTTTTTTAAGTCATTACAACACTGTATATATTTACGCACCTTGAATATGATTTAGTAAAATTAATAGTTTTGTAACCTTTCCAATTTTTTTTTTTGTGTATTAATTTAAAAAAAATAAATGTATAATACCTTGATAAAGGATATTCATCCGATTTTTTTTTTTTTTCCATTAGCCGATATAAAATATATTTTTTCACATAGTTATATTTCAATGAAAATAAATATTTTGATATTATTTTACATATGACAAATATATGTATCTGTTAAAAAAATCACATGTTTTTTTTTCTCTCTTGTATAAATATCATATGTGTAAAGAAAAAGTGAAAACAAAAAATTCAATTATTTTTGCCGAATAATATATTTATTAAATTATGAAATAAACAAATTTTATTAGATTTTTTATATTACTTATACTCAATTTATTATTAAATTGATAAATCTTGTAAAAAAAAGGATATACATAATTACTTATCCTATAAATAAATGTCATTATCCTATGTATGCTGTAACACGTTCGTTGCTAATTAATATAATTAATCTTAAAATATCCGTTTCAATTCGCAAAATTTACATATAAAAATGCATCAGTATTTATCAGTTGCGGTTATCATTTGTTCGTTTATGCGGAATAAAAAAAGCAAATAGCTTTGAAAATATGGTGTTATGGACACGGTACTCATAAATAAATTAATATTTGCACACCCATTATGGGCTAATCATTCAAATAAAAATAATGAAATTAATGAAACATCATCTTTTACCATTCGAAAAAAAACACATTTGGTGAATTATTACCTCAATGCGTATAGGAAATAAACGACCTGCGACTGTTATGAATGTTTGGTAGATGACATATAAGGTCCATAACTTTCGTAAATACTTACTTACTACTTAATCCATGGCATTGTCTCCAAACTAACCTATCCGCAGTCAATGTTTCTTTCAATGCATCTTGTCATGAGTGAAAATCATAAAATATGATAACAGTATAACAGATCTTATTCTCTCGCAGATGTGTGAATAAGTAACATAAAAACCATTTTTTCAACATATTTATTTATGTGTAACACATATTTAATCTAGATCTTACAGGATCTACAAAAAAAACAATTAATCAGTTATTTATTAATTAATTGATTTACACTTAGGGTTTATCATATCAATTGGTAAATAAATAATAATTATAAACATCGCGTATTGAGTGTTGATGTGTAAATAAGAGAGACACGCGTGACAAAATATTATTTACAATTTGTGTTTATTTTTTAAATTATTGTTTATAACATTTACAAGTATTTTAAAAATAAATAAAGTCGAAAGCTTTTATATTTTCGGGAGTTCACACTTTTCATATATAAAAATAAAAAATGTATTTATTTATTTATTTATTTATTAAAGCGTATTATATCGACATTATTCAATACACCATATTATATAAATTATAATAAATAAATTGCCATAAATTAATTTTAAAATATATTCTATGTTCAATAATGTACGATTTGTTGATGGTTGAATTATTATAAATGAGTCATTGATGGTCATTGGTGTTATATTTTATTTTATTTTATTTTTTTTTTATAAAATATTCCTGGACAATAAATTATCAAGATTATATTATAAATATGTATACTCTATATATACTATAATAAAATATATTACGATATAATATCACATTACTCACATTGATCACACATTCACACAAAATTCAAATGAATCATCAATTATTATAAATATATTTTACTGTGCTAATTTATATATATTATATTTTTAACTAGAAATCTAACCAATTTAATAAATTTATTTGTATGGTAAAAATAAATATAAATATCAAATGCATTAATAATAATTCTACACCCAGAAAAATAAAATGTTAAGATAAAATAAATACTATTTAAATCAAATGTATTTTAAATAGAAAAACTCTTTAATTTTTAGCCAAATCATATTTGGTTTTAAATCAAAATTTAATTTCTTCTTAAATCAAAATGATTGAAAATTAAACTTTTCAGCATAAATTGTCTAAATATAAATACGTTTTCTATTTGACGAAGATTACATTTTTCTTTTCAATCTATAAATAGTTTAATTATTTGTAATGATTAATTTATCTTTTTAAAATTGAAATGTTTATTATTTAATTTAAAAATCGATCAACTTAACATCAAATAAAACATATACATTTGAAATATCAAGAACTATTATTATTATTATTATTTTAAATAGAATGTCTTCTTATAATTTAAAAAAAGAAATTTGAATTTAAGATAAATAATGATCTGTAATAGTGAAAATATATAATTTCAGCACTTTGCATTCCAATTATGTTTACGAAAAATTTCTAAATAATGTTAATATAAATAAATAATATTTATTTTCATTTCATCAAAAAAACAATTTAATTTATTCATTAAATTGAAATCAAATAGCAAAAAATTACATTAAAAATAAATGGTCCAATTATTAATTATGCGCATCAAAATAAAACTTTAATCTCTCAACTTTCTGTCAATTCCTTAATTTAAATATTTTCTACAAAATTTACCAGCTCTCCAAATGGTCGTCATTTCCAAGAACATCATTAACATCTATTATGTTTACATATTATTTACAATTGCCACTTACATCAATTATCGAAATTTTATTTAAATCCATGACCACAGCCGATAATTACACAATTTTTTTTTTTAAATTTCACATATTTTGAATCTTTAATAATATCAAAAAAAAAAAAAAAGCCACAAGACAAATTTTATATTTTTTTAATTATCACTATCAAAATTTATATTTAAATAATTTCATGTATTCTTTTATTAACTTATCATATTGACTGGTACGCTCGTCTGCTACTCTTTCGATATTTAACAATGGAAAGCGAACATACAGCTACACTACACACAGGCATGAGTATTTTTGTTAAAAATGATTTTTATTTAATTTAAAATTAAATTCAATTCAGATAAATAAATGTTGTTTTTGAAATGATTTTTAATAAATGGTTTCAATTTAAATTAAAAATAATATTTAATTAAAATAAAATATTATACGATTTAAGAATTTTGAAATTATTTTTCTTCATAAAATAAAAGAAATCAATGCGAATTACAAATTTTATTATAAATATTTGTTCTAGTTATTCATAAGATATTTTTGATTTATTTTAAATAGATTCTATCTTATTTCGAGCATTTTCTATATAATTTAAAAAGAATTACAAATATTTTAAAACAAAATCTATGTAATTTATTTGATTTAAAATACATTTTTTTTTCTGGGTGTAATAAATAAAAAAAAAGAAGTAATAGATATGAATTTTTTAAAAATATTGTGAACAAAATTAATTAACACTTCAAACGATCTTTAGGTATTATTACACATTATATAATTTTAGATCAACATATAATCGTAATAATTACTATTAAATATAAATATTCACTATGAACTATTTTCAAGGAGAATATTCTTAATGGGAGATTACATATAAATATTTTAACCGATGTTCATCGCAACAGATAAGAAAATAATTTAAAAAATATCATTACATGTCACCGTCCAATGTGTGAAATACCAAATTTTATTACTTTTATAACAAATATATTGATTTTCATGGTATATACACAAGAATCTATACTAACTGTTGGATGGAAGGATGCGACTTAACGTCACTGGCGTTAAGGTTCACGGACAATATATTCATTCCGTGGGCGTTATAATATCAATGTTATGTTAATTTCATTTCAATTGGAATTAATGACCATGGGCTTTAATCAACATGTTAAGCCATCTCTTCTAATTTTCATAAATGTTAATAGATATGATCATTCTATTTATTAATAATATATATATTTGCTTATGTGTGACCCTATGAAATCGTAAACTGCTGGTTTCTTTTTATTGATAATTGTTATTTATTATTTTTTTTTTGATTGCACTGTTATATTATTATTATTTAATCAAATATTACATAAATTAATTAAATTTTAAATTTATAACTGTAGCGATAATCGAAAAAATTCACTTAATTGTTCAAAATTTAATTATTGTTTTTAAAAATACGATTTTATTTTACATATATTTAGTTGACGCGTTGTTGTTTTGTGTGTTTCAATAATTTATTAGTAATAAAATAATTAATAAATATAATATGTATATAATTAATAATTATTAATTATAATAACCTCTTTTTTTTTTTTTTCTTTCTTTATAATTTCAGGTAAGATGCAATATTATTAAAAGTTACAATTAAATTTTTTACTATACAAATGAAAACAATTAATAAATATGTATGTAAGTAAATGATAATTTTATACAAATAATTAAATACCACAATATAGAGTTATTAATTAATATTCAAATTAATAAATATTATCGATATTATACAATATATTAATAATAATAAAATATATATAAGGTTGTCAAATATCTCCCTTCCGCCTTTTTGTCTTTTTAATTTCGCGGCTATGTACAAAGCGCTACAGAGCTCGTATCTGGCAACACTGTACATAATTTGAAAGCTCTTGACATAACAAACAAAACGACGCTATGTATGATTAGTTTGGATATTGCGTTCAACAGTTATAGACGTGTAAACATGGAGTTCACTAACGCCGAAATTCGCGCTATTTTAAAGTTTTCCTTCGTTAAAGGCAAATCCGCTAGAGAAACGTTCCGTGAGATTAATGGTGTTTTGGGGGATGGTACTCTATCACTTCGAACCGCGGAGGAATGGTTTCGACGATTCAGAGCCGGTGAAAACGACACCATGGATAAGCCAGCCGGCGGAAGACCTGTGACGACAAATACCGATCAAATCATGGAATACATCGAGTTAGACCGGCATGTGGCATCTCGTGACATCGCCCAGGAGATGGGAGTTAGTCACCAAACCATTTTAAACCATCTGCAGAAGGCTGGATACAAAAAAAAGCTTGATGTTTGGGTGCCACATGAATTAACAGTGAAAAATCTAATGGACCGAATTTCCATTTGCGAAATGCTGCTGAAACGGAACGAACTCGACCCATTCTTGAAGCGGATGGTGACTGGCGACGAAAAATGGATCACATACGACAATATCAAGCGAAAACGGTCGTGGTCGCAGGCCGGTGAATCGTCCCAAACAGTGGCCAAGCCGGGATTGACGGCCAGGAAGGTTTTGCTGTGTGTTTGGTGGGATTGGAAGGGAATCATCCACTATGAGCTGCTCCCATATGGCCAGACGCTTAATTCTACCATCTACTGCGAACAACTGGACCGCTTGAAGCAGGCGATCGACCAGAAGCGTCCAGAATTGGCCAAAAGGAAGGGTGTAGTGTTCCACCAGGACAACGCCAGACCACACACTTCGTTGATGACTCGTCAGAAGCTACGGGAGCACGGATGGTAGATTTTATCGCATCCACCATATAGCCCGGACATAGCGCCAAGTGATTACCACCTTTTCCTGTCCATGGCGAACGCCCTTGGTGGTGTAAAGTTGATCTCAAAAGAGGCTTGTGAAAAGTGGCTGTCCGAGTTCTTCGCAAATAAGGAGGGGGGCTTCTACGAGGGAGGTATTATGAAGTTGCAGTCTAGATGGAAACAGATTATCGAACAAAACGGCGCATATTTGAACTAAATCCGATTACTGTAACACTTTTTATAAAGCATTGAATAAAGAGCAAAAAGGCGGAAGGGAGATAGTTGACAACCTAATATTAATAATAAATAATTTATTATTTAATATAATTATAAAATGTTTTACGTATATATAAATGGTACATACGACGATACGCAGTAGTTTTTCTAAGAAATTAAGAATATTCACATACACACACACAGACACCGTCATGGAAAATTATAATCCAGTTAATAAATATTGATCGATTTTATGTAATTATTTCAAATTTTAATATGAATATTCATATATATTATTATTAACTATACAATATATATCACATATGTGCGTAATTAACAGAATTTGTATTACAAATAAGTGTAATTGTTTAGTAATATTATTTAATAATTTTCGAAATAAAATAACGATTTTAGACTTCCCATCCATCTCATCACAATGGCAAAGGCTGAGAAATAGGCATTCAGTTTTTAATATCGCTAAATTTTTTTTATAACCTGGATGAGAAATTATAATAAATTATGAAAAAAAATATGGGTGTTTTCAGCGAATTAAAATTTTCCGGAAAATCGACATTTATGAATTATCATCTTTTTTAATTATATAAATATAGTTTTAATGGATTTCCATTTTTGTTTACAGCATTGCAAATTATAATCAATTTACAATGTTTTATAGAAGAGATTTTAAAAATCGATTCACACGTTCAAAATATTTAACCGATTTTCCAATCGATGGCACAGAAAATTTAAAGAAATTTGTGATACTGGTGTGGAATCATGTAAGGTGATAAGTGACAGTCACTGTGATGATATTCAAAAGTGATCACCTATTTTTTTGGCATCATGTAAGGTGATCATTTTTAAATTCACCGGAAAAGTTGATTTTTATAATGTCATTCGTATCGGTGGTGAGAAAGAAATATATTTTGGCATGTCCTTTCTTTATATTACTGCTAAAAAAAAATAAAATCTACAAATAAATCATAGAAATATAATAAAAATCAAGATAATAAAATTTTAACGTGAATAAAAAATATAAATGTTTAGTTCTATTTCGATTGAATTATATTCTTCAGGAACTAAGGAACACAATGGTTTTGAATTTGATCGTAATCTTTTAAAAAAAAAATTTATTTTTACAAATAAAACCATTACAAGTTTACGAATTAAAATAATTTGTAAACAATTTAAAATATTTAAATATTATATCATTATTTTTCTTTTAACACAACTACAGAATATATCTATTGTTTATTGGCTTAAGAAAATTGGTAAAATATATTCCTAAGCAATACTTAAAAAAACGCAACTACAAATATATGATAAAATATATTTTTTCTTTGTTAATGTTAACAAAAAAATTGAGAAATGTATTCTTGAATATAATATGAAGAAAATTAAATATTTTCCTTTAATTTATTTTAATATTTTGCGTAGAACACCGATTCACAACAAATAACAATGAAAGAATTTCTTTTTTCCAACAAAAAAAATATAACCTTATGCACAAAACGACAGCAAAAAAGCCGGTGATAGTCACCGGTGATATTGCCATAGCCGATGCAACATTTATAAAAGGTGACAATGACTGTCACTTATCACATTACATGATTTCACGCCTGCATAAAGTTGACAGCCAAATAGTACAAACAATTTATACAGTACCATTATTTCATACAAAATTTCAATGACATCAAATGGAAAATCGTTCATAACTTTTGAACGTGTGTGAATCGATTTTAAAAATTTCTTCTATGAAATATTGGAAATTGATTATAATTTGCAATTTTGTATACTAAACTGGAAATCCGTTAAAAGCAATAGCCCGTAATTCAAAAAGATGATAATTCTTAAAAGTCGATTTTCCCGAAAATTTTGTAAGTGGACATTCCATTTTTCTTTTCATAATTTAGTCTACTTTCAACAACTCGTCTACCAGAAAAATATAGTGCTATTGCAATCTGAATACATTTTTGCATGCATCGCCATTATGCCATCACCGATTTATTAGTTTACCACCAATTTAGTGCTATGTAATGTAAAACAAGTCTTAAGAAATTTTGCTAAATAAAATATATTTATATACACTAATAAATTAACTCCTTTTTTAGTTGCTCGATAAGAATTTCTTGTTAATTATTGATATTTTTTTTGGTTTTTGTGGATAGTATAAGTTATAAAACAAATAAAAATTATATACTTACATTATTTTTACATTAAATTTGATTGTGTCTTAAAAATGTATATAAGGGTCAAGCAAGCAACAAACGAAGAACAAAACAAAAAAAAATTTTTTTTTTGCAAAAATTTGCGATTACACATATTTTAACTAAAAATAATAAAAGATAAATATAATTAAAAGTTAACAGAAAAGAAAAATATATAAATTCGAGTATATTTACAAATTAATATGTTATATTAAATTGAAATTAACACATTTATATTGTTAAAAACCATAAATGTTAATTTTTATTTTCTTAAATTTTTTTCATAACATCATCTGTGTTTACTGCCGATGTCGCTTTTCGATGATCTTTGCGTACACAGAAATCTATGTATTGTATGTACGTAAATTGACCGTATATAGTTGAGGGGATTTTACTTAAATCTTTAAAACGAAAGAAAAAAATTAATGATATAAAATAAATATAATTGCGTATACGTAATTGTAAGTAATATTTTCTATACATTAATGAAATTTTATTTTAATTGATTGTGTCTATTTATTGGAAATATTATTTATTTCTTATTATTTAAATTTTGTTATCATTACATTACACATTAAATTTTTCTTTCATTGATTTTAACATTCAACTTTAATGTTAATTATAATATACGGTATGAAAAAAATGTTTGTTGTGTCTTTTAATTGACTTTTCATTTAATTTTTGTGTGTTATTTTATTTTATATTATTATAAATATCTATATACGAAATAAATTAACTAAACTATATGTAAGTACTAAATTTTAGAGTACAAAATTAAAAATCATTTAAAATAATGATGACGTTATTTATGGTTTTTATCTTCTATACATCGTCTCACAGAAAAATTTGAATACTATGAATTTGAATATTGATAATAATATCAAAATAACCTTATGTTATTGTCCGTATCTCTTTATATTGTATTATAAAGATTTTGGATTAATTTCTAAATTAAATAATAATGATACGTATCAAAAAGTTTGCCACAACTATACCAACTTGTAATTACACAATTATACGTACGCAAATAACTTTTACATTATGTAATTTTGTAATAAATACAGAATTTAAATTATACCAAGATATTATTCAATATGGAAAAATGTAGAAATTTAACAAATTTACTATTTAATTAATTTTTTCCAAATTAAATAATTTATTATTATTTTATAACAGTGTATTCAAACATATGTATGTTTTCATCTATTTATAATATTAATACACAACATAATTATAATTGAAGGGCCCAATTTTATTACATCTATTATTATGTTACCGGTCACATGATTTTTTTGTTATTATGCCAAAAAAAAAAAAAAACATGTCATACACAGATTAAATAAATGAATAATTTGCATTGTAATTGTTATATATATTTTCAAAAATGAATAGTACCCTTCATGACCCTGATATTTTTAATTTTAATATTTTAATTTTTTGATATTATTATTTACTATCAGCATAATTCTATAAACATAATTTTCGCGCCACACGATCTAGTGATAATTTCACTAAAACTAATATAGTTAATATAATGGTAAATAGCAAATATATACACAAATTAGTCCATCTTTTTCCATTTTATGCTATTCATGACACACATATATGAGTGCAGAGGTCACATTACAACCTGATAAGATGATCAATATAATATTTATGAATTACCATATATCAGATCGAAACCAAAGACAAGAACAATATAAGTACGATTGCTCAAATTTTACAAAAAGGTGGTTAGCCGAACAATTTAGCATTGGGCTCCATCAAATTTTTGTCGAATAATTTTATATGTGCGTTCAAGCTAATATTAACCTTTTGATAAAATTTTAATTATTTTTCATGTGTTGTCACTGTAACAAACCTATTGCCATACGAAATAAAATATAATGCCGGTCTAAATTATTACTCGTTATTTATACAATATATAGTTAAATATTCAAAAAATCATAATAAAATATCGCAGTGTCGTGAAGAGGACTATGTTAATAAAAAAAAAATACAATAAAATAAAATTGCCTGCGCATTAGTATTACAAATAAATTTCTATACGTTTGTCTGCGCGTCCGCATATATACAATTTTGTATTCGTCGTCATAGATCATTATTATAAATAAAATTTTATTATATGTATTTATATTATATATTTTATATAAAATAATTTAATTTTATATTTGAATACACTATAAACACACACACACACACACACGTATATTAATAAGACGTTGCCTTTTGAAAATAATTGTTATCAATTAAAATGTATATATAATAATATATAAATGAACAAAATTGAAAGTATATATATTATTAAAAATTTAACTTACGCAACTTATGCACGCAAGTCATAGTACTCCATGTGGAGCTTATGGCATCTATATGCCAAACATTAAAGTCTACAAGAATAAATAACAATTGATCAATTGGTATGCAATTATTGATGGGTATAGATCCATAATTCCATTAATTCCAATAATAGTAATTATAAAATATTATATTAAAACACATAAAATTGTTTGTGTTTGTATAAACAAATATATAATTTTTGATAAAATTATTGGTTCAATAACCAACGAAAATATTTATTTATAATTTGTATTAATAATAATACAGTGAATATTGTATTTATAGTCCATATAGTGATCACGGTGACAAAATCTTATGTGTCTATTGTTTTTATCTTTGGCCCATTAAATGTTTTGGACCACACATAAATGAATACAAATAAATGCACGAAAAATAGATTATAACTTTTGAAATTTGCATTCGATATTACATTTTTTATTTGATTTTATATGTTTAAGTATATTTAGCTCTTTTTTTGGACAATACTACTCGTAAATGTTGAACAACCGCATCCTTTTAAAATGTGTTCAAAGTATTACGGCTACTTCAAATTAATTTATGTTTAGTCTTTAAAATAATTATATCATGATTTTGGGGTGTTCCATTTTGGACATTTATAGATTCAGCCACTTTATTTTATATAAATGTAAACCTCTTTAATATTATATTTATAATATCTTTAAACAATAATATCTGACAAAACTTTGATATTCAAAAATATTATTTTAATCAATAATACCCATAGCACTTAGTAGTATTGCAGGGGATAGCTTTCATGATAATTAATCGTTAAATACCTGATTAAATTACCGATATTTACATGTGAAATGTTTTCGTTATTTATTGGGATACAATAGTTTTTCAACTCGGTTACCATTTGTTTGTTTTTATGGAATAAATAAATAAATGCTTAATTTTGAAAATAAAATTTATCCATAGATTAACAAAGTCTGCACACACACCATATTTTGTGTGCTATTCCGGAAGCTAGGAAATATCTTCTACAGAACAATTTTTGAATTTTTATAAATTCCTATGCGGAATAATTAATACACAATCAATTTGACTGCAAAATGAATGTTTTGTAAAGTTGCCATAAAAGTTTCACTAGGAGTAATAAAAATTATGTATCAATTAACCCATACCCTCGCCGCTCATATCTATATATATTTATTTACTCCTCTGCGATAATCCACCAATGACTCACTGAAGGATTTTTATATTTGTTAATTATATGTATGTTAAGAGTAAATATTAAAGTTTTCGTTTTTTTTTTGGTGTAGAAATCCTTATCATTTTTTTGTTTTTATTAATTTTCGTAATAATTATACGCTTACTTTGTTGATCGAAGACGAATGATCCCCCAAATAAATAACATTTAGAAAGTCTATACTATATTTTTTTTTGGTTTTGTTATTGTTATTATGAATTATCATTATTATAAATATTAGTCATTCATACAAGGTGTAACTATAAAAAATAAAGTTATTGATTTTTGTATACCGAAGAACAGCGCATCATGTGATAAGGTGGTACAACCGACAGCTCGCGTAGCGTGAAGGCTCATGAAAATGTTTGTGCATTGTCTGTCAAAACGTTTCTATAGCCTACTTATTCGTCTGACCTAGCACCATTTATGTGATTTTTATCTGTTCCCCACGATCAAATCTGTGTTAAAGGGAATAAGATTTCAGATTGTGGAAGCTGTGATCACAGTTTTGGGTAATGGAAAATTCGCATGGATCGTTTTAGAGTAGTTAGATAAGTGAGAAGTGATTGATGGTGATAATATAGTTAAATAAAGATAAATTTAATATAAAATCTTTCTCAGCATTTTGTTCACATTATTTTATAGCCACACCTCATATGTGTATACAAAAAGCTTTTAGAGTCTAAAAACTTGATAATTTTAATGACATATATATGATTTTTTTTTTTACGTACGAGTTTATACAAATCAACACAATATTACTAATTTATTTTATTTTATTTATGTATCGAACTACTGTATAGTAATAATTTTTAGTTTGTTTGTATATTATAAATATTATGTTTGGTGTGGAAAATGGCATATTTGTTATTTATGATTTTAAAAATTTTGCAAATAATTAATTAATGCAAATTCCTTCTTTATACGCACGTATCAAACTTTTATGTTTCTCGACATTATAATATTTTATGTGTTTTATGATTTGCGAAAACATTAAAGTAAATAAAGACTATATTCGAAGTGAAAAAACCAAAAAATATTCATTTAATTTAATTGACAACAATCTCATGGTCATTTTATAATTTAATTAAGGTCATCATAAATATATATATATATTAAGTTTACTTTTAAATATTTTTTTATTGTACATATTTTCACAAAAAAAAAATGTATTTAACACAATTTTATTTATTTTTATTTCTTTTTTCTTGTCCAAACAATTAAATAAATTAAATCAACAATAATCGATCTATAAATATATTATTTTTCCTTCCTAATAATATAATAATGTGTCAGGAAATAAACTTATCTACAATATTTTTATTTATTTATTTATAAATATAATAAAATAATATATTTTAAATAATTAAATGTCATATTCATTTGTAATTAGTAGCCGTGTTTTGTGTTATTAAAATATGCGTATATAGAATATATTTTATTATTGAAAATTAAATGAAAATTTATAATTTTTTTTTTTTCTAACTTATTGTTACAATTTCATAATTGTTCAGATTAATTTATCTTTGTCTTTACATATGTATGCAATATAATATATATTACATACATTTTATTATTTAAAATAAATTTCAAGTTTATTAATAATTAATTATATTTATTTATAATAGAATAAATTTTATATATATACGCACTTACATATATTAATATTATACATATAAATTGCAAGCAAATAGATCGTAAATATTGTTGTATGTATAACCTATACCTGTCTGAATAACCTGTCTTCATAATTAATTATTATTAATATTGGATGTTTGTATTAGTTTTGGTCTTTTTTTACGTTATAAAATACTACTTAATCCATTCACGAACATTCAGTCAATTTTTGTATGCTTCATAATTTTTGATGGGCTTCTTTGGAACATAGTGTTACAATCTATCGATAGAAGTTTACCCTAGTAACATTGTCCGTAGTTTGTCCGTAAAATTTCCGTATTATATGTAGTAGTCCGTATAGTTTTAGTCCGAGGAAATATCAATGGATTTCTTACGGATGTCCGCTGGAATTTTATATGATGAGTGCAAACCTGTCCATGAATTTTTATAAAAAATGTCCTTGGATTATCCGCGTATATTTTCGATGATAATTTCTATGGATTCTCCTTAGCAATATTTTTCGTTGCTATTGTATTCCACAAAATATCCATAGAATTTAGGATCAAATTTTTTATGAGCAGATCGATTGTAGATATTTTACGTATTTTTGCAAGTAATACCCATTATGACGATGATGCCAACTCACGGTTTGATTCAGTATTTTACCGATAGACCAGAAGTTCTATGACCACGGAATGAAGATGCGGAACGATGGCAAAAATTCATCGATTGTACATTTATTTTTTGTAATAAACAAGAAAAAAAAACCGCGGATAAAATCCATGAAAAGTCTTACAAAATTCATCGAAAATATATCGATTTGAGTTACTGGTTGTTTTAAATAAATAATGAAACTAAATTAAAAAAAGTGAGGATTATATTGCTATATAAGCGAAATATGCAATATTTGAACCCATTGTCTTGGATAATTGGTGAAATAAATTATGAATGCTATATCGCGGATATATGTTGAACATATTACTCTGACAATCCAAATATTTCAATTGATCTAAATAAAATGCTATTATATTAAGTGGAAAATATACGGACATTCATTCTTTGGACAAATTCCAATATATCTTTTCCATAGAAAATATGTGGATTTTTTCCACAGACATTTTTCTCATTTTTCAAAGTACGGACAAATTGTTACTAGTAGATATATGCATGATTATACTTTGTCTTGTGTCACATGATTTCATTCATGTATCGTACTTTAAATTTTGTTATACCAGTTCCAATGGGTAATCTGTGCATTTATGCGTTGACCTTCCGAAATATTACACAATTTTCATTCAATTACTTAATTAATTCTATCTCATGGTACTATTCCATATTCACTAATTATAAAGGCCAAAACTAAAGCAAATATAGTAAATAAATATTGTTATTGTATATATCGCCAAATTAGAGGAAATAATACACTTTCATTTAACAGCCATTTTAATTATTCAATATATATGATAATTGTAGATAGAAAATGATTTTTAATTTGACATTTTTTCCTATGAATAATTCCCATTTGAATTTTAAGCTTATCATTTATATTGTTTTTTTATTTAAAATATTTTTAATCATAAAATCACCACTTTTTTTTCGCTGTTATCCTAATTACAAAGATGTTATGACGTACATTTCTAGAGTAAATTATATTAATATATAAATATATAATAATAAATAAATAAAAATGGTAATTCTTATGAATTTTTCATATGTTACTTTGCCTTTTACGTAAACTACATAATAATTATATTAATATCGTGGAAAAAAAATGTAGTTGATGTGTTAATCGTTAGGGTAAATATGCGAGTAAGTAAATATGGCATGTGTAATACACTTGTATTTAAGATAAACTAAAGTATGATAAAAACAATTTTGTTGTACACTCAAATACAAGTTACATATATGTATTTATGATATTGTTTACAATGTTACAAAAATTATTTATTACTATAATTTTACACATTTTTATTGTTATAATTTAATTTATTATTATTATAAAATATATATTACGTGCTTTGTAGTTAATGAAAATTTATAGATTTATTGATAATCAACAGAGACATAAACTAAATGGTATATATATATTTGTTAAATATAAGCTTTAATTCCACCTCATATGAAATGTGTGAAATTTATATATTTTATTTAAAGAACAACGCGCATTGCGCGCATATACAATAATATTTTTCTCTCTGTATATAAATTTTTTTTTTGTTTTTCAATAAGCTTAATTTTTAAATGTATAAAATGTTTATATATTCTACTCTACTATCATATGATAATCATATACCGCACCATATTTATATATTGTGAAACTTTCGAAGAACGCACTTGACTTCAAATAAAAAATCCACAACAAACACACATTTACACATAATTCAAATTCAAAAGAATAAAAATAATTTTCTGTTTATTTTTATAATAATCTTAAATTAACAATATAATAGTAATAAAAATAATAATAATAATAATAATAATATAGTTTTTGTTATATAGCATACATGTGTAGGAAAAATTTAAAATATACTTGTATAAGTATTTATTATATATAAAATTAAAATACATAATAAACAGACACGAGTTAATATTAGTCAGTAATTATATTCCAAACACATCATCTGTATACTGTAAAAGTTTTGAGTAATATTTTAATCAGAATTATATAAATTTCATAATATTGCGTAAATATGATTGAGAATATTAACAGATAAAGTTTAACTTGCTGACTGAAGAAATATTTTTCAGTATTTTTCATACCGAAAATTACTCCAATAAATTACAATTAGTTTGTTTATGCAATAAAAAATCGAATATCCAGTGTGTTTGGACGCTACTCAGCGATTAACAATGTTATGAGGCGATTCACACTTATAAAAATAATCGAATTAATAACAAATGTATCGAAACATATTTGTAGATTAATTGATGAATTGATATGTACTCACCCACATACCCCATGTTACTCCAAGTGAAGCTGATAGCATATATATACCAAAGTTTCATTTCAACCAAGTTTTTCATAAATTGGGTTAGGATTAGATCATAATGGTGTGTGAATACATCGTTAATCGTTGAGTAGCGTCCAACACCATATTTTCGAAGATTCCATAAACGAACGATATGGTCACCCGCAACTGAAAAATTTTAGTATTAAAAAAAATACCAAAAAATTTCTCATGTAAATAGCAGGAGTTGTATCCGGTATATTAATATAAACGCTATATACCAATGCACTACTGAGTGACTGTCTGGTATATATATATATAGTTCATTGTACACTAATATTTTGGTATTATAATTTTAAGGGAGTATAAATTACAATAAGCAGATTTTTCGAAAGGGGTTAAATAGGCTTGAATATTTTATGGTATATTTACTATTTACTGTCAAATATATATTCTATACTATTATATTAAAAATAAAGTGTATGAGAGTATACAATTTACAATTGCCTGACCTAACATGAATTACAATGAAAATGATATTACAATATTTGAGCCATTTAATTAAAGTATATGCGATTAAAAGGTTATTAAGATATGTTGATATACTGCGTATAAAGTATATCTCATTAATTGTTTCATTTATTGACATATTAAACTTTTAATGTAACTTGTATTGTAATTCTATATACAAATAATATATGAATTTTCTGTGTGTATTTTAAGCAAAATTATTATTATTATTATTATTAAATATTTTGTTTGTATTAGTGTATGTATTTATATTGTTGGACTATAATATTTAGCTTTTGATTTGATATATACCATATATACTATATATTGTACTATGGGTACATATATACAATAATACAATATCTATATATATAAATATATTGAATATATACTGCAATTTTAATAAAATATGAATGTTAAATGATGTTAATAATAAAATGCTTTTAACAATAACACTAATGAATACAACAAATAGTTGATTTTATTATTATTGTTAAAGAAAAAAAAATTGGAAACGAGAGACAGAGGGAGAATTTGAGAACTTTTGTGACGGAGGAGAAACTGAGATTTAAATAAAAATCCAACAGATTGATAATGCGAATATGGATTTGTTAGATATACCATGTATAAGTGGATAAATTAATGGATAAAGATGATATAATATATTAATATGTATAAAATTGTATGAATGTGCACAAAAAGCATAGGTTATATTTGTGTTGTGTATAGTTAATATTGGTACATTGCATATGTATAGTAGATTGTGTGTGTCGAGTATGAATTGTGTGGGGATAAAGTTCCGGTATTTAAATTATTTTCAATTTGATTTTTATTCTATGGAAAACGTCTGAAATATATCATAACATTGTCAGATAGTGAACTATTAATATCAAATTAAAATTTATAAATAAAAGATTAAATATATATATAATATATTGAAAATTAATCGTTTTTGTTGTCGCAGCAAAATATTTTTCGATCTTAACTAACTTAAATAGATAAATAATTAAATTGTACTAAGTGTATATATTTACTAATAAATTTTTAAATACGCGCGTTCGTTAACAATATCGTTGACACATTAAAATATATTACATATTCGTAAATTATTCATAATACTATAATATAATTTACTATACATTTGTCACCACAGATAATATGAAAAATACAAACAATTAAAACTGGTTATGACTAGTTTGTGTGTTTATAACAAATAAACAAAATAATAATACAAAAAAAATTTTTTTTGTAACAAAACAAATGATATATAAAGAGACGATCTCGGTAGTGAATTTCTTAAGTTTTTTAAAAGTGGTCTGATTAACATCGTTCCTCTTTTAAAGAAATTGTCAACGAACATATTTTTAGTTTTTTTTTTTTCTTCGAACTTTTAGTGATAAAATATTAATAGTATTTTTGTGTTTTTCTGTATTCCAAATTCTAATCAGTGTTTTGTTTTATAAATTCTTGTATTAATAACAATAAAAGACCAACGACAAAAAACAGTAATATACAAATTAATTGTCTTCATAGGATGGTAAAAAGTGATACGAATAAAAAGAAAAAAGAAATTTCTAATGTAACTAACGAAAATTATACAACTGGCTTAAATACCAGCAAAGAATTTAATAATATTAATGATATTCAATTAAAAGATTCATTATTATCATCAGTACCGAAAAACGACAATAAATCGCAGCAACAAAACCGACAACAACAACAACAACAACATCAAAAACAACAACAAGAACAGAAGCCAATAGATCAACAAATTGATGAAATACCAATATTAACAATAGAAAGTAATAATACAGTAAAATGGAAAAACGGTGACAATTATAAACGAAATAGTGTGGGTGGAAATGGGTTCGGGGGCGGTGCCGCCGGAGACGGTGGTGGTGGTGGCGGCATCGGAAGCGGAATAATTATTGGTGGCGGTAATGGTGATCCGGAAAAAGGTGGCGGTATTCAACAACATGTTAAAGCTGATTTTGAACAGGCTATTGAATTAGCTGGCTATGGTAAATTTCATTATATATTATTGGCAATATGTGGTTTGGTCAGTACAAGTGAAGAAATGGATGTTATATCAATGTCATTTATATTACCATCGGCACAATGTGATTTACATTTAAATACGGTAACTAAAGGTTGGTTAAATTCCATTATATTTATTGGTATGATGACTGGTGCCTATGCATGGGGTAGTGTTGCCGATACACTTGGTCGTAAAAAAGTATTAATTGTAATATCAATAATGAATGGTTTATGTATTGTAATATCATCGTTTACGCAAGACTATTGGTTATTTATGTTATTTCGTTTTTTAAATGGTGTTGCATTGGGTGGCAGTGGTCCAGTTATTTGGTCATATTTTGCCGAATTTCAACCGAAATCAAAACGTGGTTCAATGTTAAGTTTTATGGCTGCATTTTGGACATTTGGTAATCTATTTGTGGCCGGTTTAGCATGGCTCATAATACCATCAAACATTGGTTTTTATACACCATATTTTATATATAATTCATGGCGTATATTTTTAATGGTATGTGCATTGCCATCATTTTTGGTTGCCGCATTATTATTGTATTTGCCAGAGAGTCCAAAATTTTTAATTATGAAAGGACGTAATGATCAAGCGTTAGCAATATTTCGAGGTATATTTGTCACAAATACAGGTAAACCACGTGAATTGTATGCCGTTAAAGAGCTGATGATTGATGAAAAATTTCAACAAGAGATTGATATGGCTAAAAAACCGCGTGGTAAATTGTATACCATGTTCCGTGATATGATCAGCAATAGTAAAGATTTGTTTGTGTCGCCGATATTAAAATTTACATTAATTTCGATAACAATAAATTTTACATTTCACATTGGTTACTATGGTTTAATGATGTGGTTTCCCGAATTATTTAATCGTTTCGATGAATTTTCAACACAATTTCCAGATCGTTCGGCATCCGTTTGTGAAGTAACCAATTATGTTGTAAATAATGGTTCACATTCACATATGACCGAATGTAATTCACATATACCAAGTTCTGTATTTATGGAATCGTTAATTTCATTGGCAGCAGCTTTACCAGCAAATTTAATAGCCATTTTAGGTATGGATAAATTGGGTAGAAAATTTTTCCTAATATTTAGTACAATATCAGCATCGTTGTGTTCGGCGGGCATGTATTTTGTTACAAATAAACAACAAAATTTTATTGTATCAGCATTCTTTACGGGTGTTATTGCATGCGGTAATGCATCATTAGATTGTTTAATAACCGAAGTGTTTCCAACAAATTTACGTGCAACAGGTGTTGCTGTATCTATGGTAGCAGCACGTTTAGGTGGTATCATTGGTAATGTTGTAATATCAGCATTATTGGATATGTATTGTCCGGCACCCACATTTATTGTTGCTATTCTATTAGCTGGTGGTGGCCTAATGTGCTTAATGTTACCGAATACAACTCGTACAGATTTAAAATAACGAAAATTTAGTACCGCGTTGTTTATAAACAAATTTAATTTATACATTTTCTACATAAATACATTCATCCCTCACCAGCACCACCACCACCACACCACTACCACCACCACGCAACACAACTCACACATATGTGAAACGCATCAATTCCTGTTTCCTTCATAGTTTTTATTTTTTTCTTTATTTTTTCTTAAATAGTGTAATTTAATTAAAAAAAAAAAACGAAAAAAAATTTGTAAAAAATAAAATAAATTTTTTATAGCTTTATTATTTAATTATATTTGTGTGTATGTATAAAAATAAATTGTATTATATAAAATAAATTTACTATACAAATCATAAACAATTTTAAAAATAACATAAAAAATGTATATTTATAATTAAAATAAAATGTGTAAAAGCAATTGCTAAATATAATTTTAATAAACTAAAAACAATAACAAAACTAAGAATAAAAAAATTTAAATTAAAAAAAAAATGGTTATTTTTATATCCAATAATTTATGAATCCGCGGCGGCCGTCACCGGTGGCCGCATTGCCATAAAATATTAATCAAAAACCAAATTTTTTATTTTTAATATAACAAAAAATATATTGTATGTTAAATATACTCATGCACATTTATTAATTAAAAGTAGTTAATTATTCAATGATTTTCAATGATTTTCAATGACGATTGTACGGATACAATATGAAATTGCACCAAAACGAAATATAAAAATAAAAAATGTGTATAATATGAAGAAAAAAAAATAAAATAATAATAAATAATAATAAATTAATTAATTTAATCAATCATATTTAATTGAAATGAAATTAAAATGCAATTAAAAGCTATAGATATTCTATTTGTAGTTATATAACTAGATTTATTGTGTGCATGCAAAGGAAAAACAAAATTTGAATTACAAATTAGTATATAATTAAATCTGGTTCGCTTTACACGTTCATTGAGTAATTAATAAAAAAAAAATTTTTTTATATAATTTGTATGTAGCCAATTTCACGTGATACTATGTAAAATAAAAAGGTACAATATAATCATTTTTTTCCATTATCTCGCTATTTAGGTATTTACAAATTTATTTCCTTAACATTATATTAAATTTATCATAATAAAAAATAAAATATTAATTAACATTGTATCATGTAAATCTTGTACAGATGAAGAGTCGAAGGAAGGGTTAGTGATTTTTTTTCGAGCTATAAACATATATACAAAATACAATGCAATTCTTAACACAATTAAATTAACATTTCTTAGTATCTGCATTTGCTTAATTTGATTGTCAGAATCCTATATTGAGTTTTTTAAATAATATATATTCTATATTTGTAAAGGGTGATTTTTTTTGAGCAATCGGTTTCAAAAATTAAAAAAAACACATAAAAATAAATATTTTTAATTGGAAAATTACTTTATTTAGTAGCAAATTTCTTTTCATTCAGTTTTTGAAAATGATTTCGTTCATGTGACCACCGCGACTGCTTCGTAAAAAGGTCATCCGCTCGGCCCAATTTTTCATCACTCGTTCGAGAACTTCTGGTCGTACAGCATTAATTGTACGAGTTATGTTGGCTTCCAAATGTTCAATCGTCGCTGGCTTGTCCGCATAAACTTGTGCCTTCACATTGCCCCACAAAAAAAAGTCCAACGGCGTGATATCGCACGATCTAGGCGGTCAATCGACTGGGCCATTTCGCGATATAATTCGTTCAGCAAACGTTTCTTTCAGCAAATCGATTGTGGCATTGGCTGTATGGCATGTAGCGCCGTCCTGTTGAAACCACAAGTGGCCCACATCATGCGTAGCAACATTTGGGAAAAACCAGCCATCCAACATTTCTCTATAGCGCTCAGCGTTGACCGCAACATTTGCGCCGACCTC
The DNA here is from genome assembly GCA_910594885.2 of Bibio marci. Classification (NCBI taxonomy): domain Eukaryota; kingdom Metazoa; phylum Arthropoda; class Insecta; order Diptera; family Bibionidae; genus Bibio; species Bibio marci. The sequence continues at coordinate 31,968,140 of OU343117.1, read as the reverse complement.
ATTTTTAAAAAAGTACGGACCGATGATGCCTTCGGCGTGTAAACCGCACCAAACTGTGACTTTTTCCGGGTGCAACGGCGTCTCAAGCACTTGCTCTGGTTGTTCCTTGCTCCAATAACGCATATTTTGTTTGTTGACGTAGCCATTCAACCAGAAATGTGCCTCATCGCTGAAGATGATTTTGCGATAAAAAAGCGGGTCATTTTGAATTTGTTATTTCGGATGTAAATATCCAATATTTGTCGACGTTCCGAGAGCGAAAGATGTTGCATTTTGTAAATGTTGAACCTTACTGAGTAAAAAAAAAAAAGATGGCGGAGATTTGACATTTCCATCCCTGTCAAAACCCTATTGGAAAAACGATTGCTCAAAAAAAATCACCCTATATATAATTAACACATATATAAACTTTTTCTTATTAAGGCTGTGTTCAATAAATATTTTTATTTAAACAATCATCCTGCTAAAGATGTAATAGTTAAATTACAGATAGACAGTTTCACGTACTCGCATATATACAACAAACATTTAATACACATAGAATTGGGTATATAAAAACATTTTTTTTCAAACTATGTATCAAATTTGTAATAATTTTTTATTTCTACTTTTTTTAGTTGCTATAAATATAAAAATAACTATTACAAAAAAAAAAAAATAATAAAATAAAAGAAGAAAAAATTAAATGAAATAATTAGATGTAAAATAATTTAATACTTCAAATCAATTTAAATTCATAAATTTTAAATTGTATTGTATAAGAAAACATCCGATTGATTAAGATTACATAATTTATATTTTATTTATGCTTGTGTGTAATTTGTATTTGTTAAAGTTTGTTTTTTTTTTTTTTTTTCTAAAGTTATGATGAGAGTGGATTTCCGTAGAAGTACAATTTTATTTGTAATTTTTTTTTTTCTTTTCAAGGGCTGTTGTAAAATTAACTATAAACATATTATTTATTGTGTGTCGTGGCTGTGTCTGTCTGTCTAGATTTTTGTGTTTTAAGTTTGTTTTTTTTACTTTTTCTCTCTATTCAATTTAAAATATTATTATCAAAACTAAAAGATTTATTGTTACAAAAAAATAAGAAAATATTTTATTTTGTAAATAAATATTTTTTATTATAAATTATGATAATAAAAATTTTATCTGTATATATGTGCGCGCATATGTTTAATAAATATATAATTAAATTTAAATATTATAATGAACAACGCACACAATTCACCAAAAAATTCATTTCTTGAACTATAAAAACATAAATATATTTTGATTATAAACGATGTACAAACGACGTATATATGAAAAAAAAAATGTGAACACAAAATATTCTCTTCATCATTATTTCTTCATCTTTTTCATCTCCAATAAATAATAAAATAAATTTAAATAATGTTATAAAATTTAACAATAAGATTTGTGTGTACATTGTTATAAAATTTATGATTTCAATTACACATTATTTGTTCATTATTATTATTATTATTATTATTATTATTATAGTTTGATTTGAATGTACATTTGTATTTTAAGAAATAATATACATGTACTTTGTATATATGTAACTATATATAATATTATTAGCTAATAACTGATAAACTCTTTCGTGAAATTTTTAAATAGAATAATTACTGGTATACTAAAGCTAACAACCAACAAATACCTTAATTAAAATTATTATTAGTATTTTTTTTTTAACATATATAAGGCAAATCTATATAAATATATTCTATATATTTATTCGTATATAATACATTAAAAACTATATACTATAATTAAATGTTCTTAAATGTATTTGTAGTTATCTGATGTCATTTTTACAATTATATATTTTATTATATCCAGAATTGTCCTGTTTTTTATGGTTTTAACTATGCGTGTGTAGTGTACGAATAATAAAATGAAAATGATTTATATTAAATATAACAAAAAAAAAAAAAAAAATAAATAAAAAATAATCAAAAAGTATTTCAATATAAAATTGTGAAATTTATAATTGATTATAAATATGCATTTGATTATGATTATTGCATTATAATGATTATTATAGTAGTGTTGTTAAGTAACGTATATCATATTTAACAATATAATACAAACGTTTTTATTTAATTCAATTTAAATCTCTGCCCTAGTAACACTGTTCGTAGTTTGTCCGCAAAATTTCCGCATATATGTAGTAGTCCGTATAGTTTCAATCCGACGAAATATCAATGGATTGCTATTATTCCACACAGAATATCCATAGAATCGCATATTCAAATTTTTTGTGAGCAGATCCACGGATTTTGACAAAAATATCTTTGGATTGTATATATATTTTAATAAGTTCTGCCCGTGAATTGCCCGTATTAGCAGAATAAATTTTCTTAAAACGATGACGCCAAATTGCGGTTTGATTCAGTTTTTTTTAACGATAGACCAGAAGTTCTATGACCACGGAATGAATATGGCAAAAATTCTTCGATTGTACACTTTTTCTTGTGATAAACAAGAAAAAAAAAACCGCGGATAAAATCCATGAAAAGTTTTACAAAATTCCTCGGAAATTTATCGATTTGAGTTGCTGGTTGTTTTAAATATTATGAAAATAAATTAATAAGAGTCATGTTTATATCTATGGATAAGCGAAATATACAAAATTTGAACTCGCTGTCTAATTTGTGAAATTAATTATCAATAGAATACAGTGCGGAGATATGTTGGAAATATTACACTGACCAAAGATATCAATTTACCTAAATAAAACACTATTACATTAAGTGGAAAATCTATGGACATTCTTTGAACAAATTCCAATATATCTTTTCCATGGAAAATATGTGGATTTTTTCCACGGAAATATTTCGTACTTTTTTAAAAATACGGACAAATTGTTACTTTTGTGAGCGGGTATGAAAATCTGCGCGTATTTAATACGAAATTTAAAATATTTAATTATTTTTATATTGTTAATGCACTACTTTCTCACATTTTTTATTTTACACGATACCATATTTACTTTATCATTAAACTTTCAAATTAATTTATACCATCTTCCTTATACTAGTTATAAGTAGTTAATTTCTTTTATTCTTTTAACTTTTTGTTTAAGAAATATTATATATTTGGTTAATATCTTTTATACATATAATGAAAACAAAAATTATTAATATTTACTTTTTGTTTTTGTTCGGAATTGAACTTGAATATAATGGAAATATTTAATAAATTCATATATAACAATAATAATAAAATAATAATAATAATAATAATTAAAAAAAATTGTATAAGTCGTATTGTATGTGTAAAAAGATTATATGCAAATAAATAAATTATGAATAATAATTGAATAACGCATATAATACTATATTAATATAGTGCTTGTATATAGTAAACCTTCGAACATTATATATATATAGAATTTTTGAATAATTATGTATATATTTATTAGGTGTATAACTAAGAATTTATATATATATAATATAAGTAGAAGCTCGCTAACATGATCCTATTATTATGGGCTAGAATTATATGGAGTTTCGATAAGATAAAAGCTCATATCAGCTCGAATTTAAAATATTATCTTATAATATGAAAACGTTATTAATTTATTATGTTTGCTATTGTTTCAACTTAAATTTTTTCACATTCTATTACCATAAGTGTTCACGTTAGCGAGCTGCTACTATATATATATATATAAATTATATATAGCACACGTTCTAGACTCTAGACGTAGACACAAAAACCCTGTACATCAATTTCAATGTTAAATATAAATATACACCCAGAAAAATAAAATAATTAAAATAAAATAAATCAAATGTATTTTAAATATAAAAAAAACTGATAGATTTTAGCCGAATCATGCTTGGTTTTAAATCAAGATTTAATTTCTTCTTAACTCAAAATGATTGAAAATTAAACGTTTAAGCATAAATTGTCTTAATATAAATACGTTTTCTATTTGTTGATTACATTATATTCTTTTTAATCTAAATAGTTTAATTATTTGTAATGACTCTTTTTTATCTTTTTAAAATTGAAATGTTTATTATATTTAATCCAAATATAGATTAACTTAACATCAAATAAATATTAATTTTAAATATCAAGAACTATTATTATTATTTTAAATAGAATATGTCTTCTTATAATTTCAAAAAGAAATTTGATTTAAGATAAATAGATTTCTTTAATAAGAAAAATATATAAATTCAACGCACTTTGCATTCCAATTGTGTTTACGAAAAATACCTAAATAATATTTATAAATAAAAAATTATTTTTTCATTTCACCAATTTTTTTATTTAATTAAAATCAAATAATAAAAATTTCATAAAAATTTCATTAATAAATTAATAATTAATTAATTATGCATCAAACTTTAGCCTCGCAATTTTCTGTCTATTCGGAAAAATAATATAATAATGAATAGGTGCGCCATCAAATTCGCTTAATTTAAATATTTCATACAAATTTAATGGATCACCTATACAATATAACCATAACATAATGTTCAGAATACTTTATTATTGAATATTTCCTGCAAACAAAATATGTTGTCATCTGATATTAATACCTTTAAAATTTCATAAATCATTGTCATATAGCTGTTGATTCTATTTTCCTAATTATAAATAATAACCACATTTGTATGTTTATATTTTTGAAAGAGGCTGTTTCGACTTCGCAGATCGATTCTATACCATTTATTTATTGAAGTGTTATTAGATAAACATTATGTATACAATCGAAAACTTATTGAGTTAAATTTAATTTAATAGCTACGTATGATGAATATTTTTTGTAAGTGTTTAGGTGCATTAAATAGAATTTCTTTAAAATTATATAAATTAATTAATTAATTATATAAATTGTTTTGTATATTCGTCTTGACACAAGTTTTATGTTAAAAATGATTTCTATTCAAATTATATAAAATTAAAATCAATACAGTTTAAATGAAGGTTGCTTTTGAAACGATTTATTAAAATGGTTTCAATTCAAAATTAAAAGTAATATTTATTTAGAATAAAATTTTATTCGATTTAAGAATTTAAAATTATATTTCTTCTTAAAAAATAAAAGAAATCAATGCAACTTTTACTATAAATATTCTTTCTAGTTATTGTAAAATAATTTTAGCTTATTTTAATTATATTCGATCTTATTTCGAACATTTTCTATTTAATTTTAAAAAAATTACAAATAATTTAAATCAAAATGGTCAAATTATTTGATTTAAAATGTATTTTTTTTTTTTGCTGGGTGTAAGTATCGTTTTTGTATAAAATTATAGATTACAAAGATTTCATTTAAGTGTAGATTCTTCTAAATTTCATCCCAATTCACATTAATTTTAAAATACAATGTAAAATGTAAAAATAACACAAATATATTTCAGTACAAGTTCTCTATACGATGTTGTTATTATTTGTGTTAATTTAATTAAAATTATACCTCAACTAAAATACTTGTACAAAATAGCAGAAATGTGTGTTAAAAAACTTCTATTATTATCTAGATTAATTAATGTATTATAATAGCTAACTAGAATCGAATTATTATAGGTGGTGGTGAATTATCAACTTATCGATTCCCAATTGTTCACATATATAAGAAAAGATTTTATGATATTTTTCATACTATTACAAATTACTCAACTGAATTTATTCGTTAAATATTTATATATAATTAATTATATTAATGAATTATATAACCTCGAATAATTCTTATGTTGTAATTAGAATATATTTTATTTATTTTTTTTTTTTAATTATATATAACCTCTGGAATTGACTTAATATTATAGTATTTATTTAAATGGATATGAACTGTAGATATATATTAATTTTATATATGCATAAACAAATATTAGATAGAAACGAATAGTAAAATTTTATTTTATTTTAAAATAATATTTACTAATAAACATTTTTTTATTTTTCTTGTTTTCTTGAGATCATATATAGAATGAAAGACAATTGTTGTAATAATAAAATCGTATATTAATAAGAAACCTATTGATGTGTATACGATTATAATATACAAAAACGTGAGTTCTCAATAAAATATATGAGTTCGACTAAAAAATAAGTCATTTTTTTTCTATAGTATTTCTATATGTCTTGTTGCGTAAAGCAATAACATATTTAGATATTATATAAATCGGATAATGCCGATATAGTAGATAGCATAAAATTTGGTTTGTAATCTACGATTTATCCTAATTATTATGGAACATCTATATAGTCCATGTGTTCAATGCATTATTAGTATTAGAAGTGTATTTGTTGTGTGAACATTTTAAAGTAGATGTGGCGAAATTTTATTATTATTTAATATTGTGAATATTTGATATGTATAATATTGTATAATTGTTTGTGGTGATAGATAAATAATATGTATTAATTAGAAAGACTGTGGAAATTATTGTATATCGATAAAATTCATTATTATTACACAATTTTCATATATAAAATAGAGTATTTTTCCGAAAATGAAAAACCATTTTATAAAACGCCACACGTACAGGGAATAAATTATTTATTTATTCATGTTTAAATATCCACTTTATTATGCATTTATATACAATATATTTATCCAATATTGATTGATTCATTCACAACCCACAAACGCAAACATCTCCTCTTCGTCTTTGTTTTATTTTATATAGAAAATAATTTTTATAACAAAGTATAAAATTTGCATTGTTCAATTATTGATATTTTAGAAATGTTTTTAAATATAAAAGCTGTCTGTCTACTCTATTTTATGCGGTATGTATACAATAATATATTTTATTATGAAAATTTTTGGATGGTTAATATATATTTTGCTGGATAATGGCGACGACATTGGTATTTATTTTTTTTTATTATATTAGTTCCTTTCTATACGTTCATACAATATTGTATATTTCATTATGTATATATTATAATCATATTCACTATATTTATTATATATATAAGGATTCAAAAGGATTGTCGCCAACTTGTCGTCGACCATTTATTTTATATAAATATATATGTACACACAAAATTTCCACAAAATTTCGATATAAATAACCAACATATAAAAAAAAATATATAACATGTACATTATATTCTGGTCTGGATGATATTATTTCTCTTCGAATATATTTAATTTTAAGTAGAGTTTAATTATTAATTATACATACGTTAAATGTTAAATGATTAAATTAAATGCAAAGTAAAATTATTAATATCATAAAGTGAAAAAATTACAAAATTTTAGTTACATTCTACGTTGGTTAATAATTGAAAGTAAAATTGAATTGAAAAACGAGGTTTGGACAAGAGAAAAACAACATCTTGATGAATTTATCTCTATATAAATGGTTTGGAATCTGTACCAACAGATCACCAATTCCATCGGGTGTAGATAAAATCATACATTTAATGATTCATTGTTAGTAATACGCAATTGTATATAAAAGAAGAATTGCGTAAATTAGTAGAATCGATCAGATAGATTGTGCGTAAAAAAGAATGTGTGTGTTAGCAATATATATTTATATTTTTTTTATATCAATAATCAATCTATTATTATAAATTTTATTCGTACTTTGTATATAGAAATATTTATTTATTTATTTTAAATATTATTTCTGCATCAGAAATTTTTGATTATTTAAATTTAATTTTTTACAATGAATTTCCTTTATTTATATGTGATTAACAATTATAATAAAAATGTACGGAAATAATATGAAATTTTTGACATTTTATTTTTTTTTTTACAATCAACGTAAATTGTTAAACCATTCACCTGCATTTGAAATTTTATAAAATAGAGTATATGTTTTTTTTTTATCATTTAACTATTTGTATATTGCCTATTTTTTTTTACCACATAACATATATATATTTAATTGATATATTTATACAAAATTTAGTTAAAAAATATATAATTCGTAATAAATTTGTATGCAGAGAATTATAATGATTTAATAAGTGTCTAAAATGAGCCGATGACAATTACGTATTCAATTAAATTACATAACAATGCTGTTATAACATTGTTATGCTTGCTTTAAGAAGAGATTATATTAAAATTAGACTCGTTTATTTTTTTTTGGTTTTTATACTTACTCTTCCATTTTTTTACTAACTTTAAATAATATTTTACTTTACACACGCAAGAGATTGAAATATATATGTATTAACATTATAGTATCAACTCTGAAAAATAAGGTGCATGTTCAATATATTGATATAAAACCTTCAAATTTTACCTCTTCTTAATTTTAATTACCAATATTTATAGTTGCGTTAATCAAATTTTTTCAATACATTTATAAATCGGTTTTTAATTAAAAAGAATATGTAGGTTATTTATTAGCTTAATCTCATCCTCTATCTCTAACTAAAACCTAAAATAATGTTAATAATTTGATTTCACAATATTGAAATATTTATTTATATATTATACATAGAATCATTAATATAAATTCAAGTAATAAAAATGAGTCATATTTGTATACAAAAATGTTCTTATTAAAAATATTATATATGGTCAAATCAATTATTATGGTCTATTGGTAATATACGACATATATACAAAGTGCTTATATTGATTAGTTAATTAATTATCCACATATATATGTAATAAAATTCGTTTTTAATTGAAATTAAGACAAGAATGTTGGCATGTATCAGTAGACGTATTTTTTTTAATCAAATATTCTGAACTGGTTTTATTCAAAAAAATTTCGATTCAAATATATGTAATTATTTTCAGAATCAAAACAATTATGTTTACTTACATACATCATATAATGTATCAATATTATTATTATTATTATTATTATTATTATATTCTTATTATTTACACGTTAGTTGTACGTACATAAATATTTTCTCTATATACATTTTTATATAATAAATTTGTTTGATGAAACTTTAACCCATATAGTGACTTAAATTAACTAATTTATATATAGTAAATAAAATAATATTTATATCTATTTATATATTTTCTCTTGTTAATAACACTAATCTCTTTGTGTTTATTATTTAATAATATATATGGTTCAATATGTGAACGATTGGAGTTAATTGTATAATGAATATGAGAGCAAAAATTTATTGAAATTTTGGGTGTCTTGCTTAGTTACATGTAAATCACACAAAATACAAAACACACATTATTTCAATAGCATTTCATATATAGATACAAATAAACACCGTGGAACGTCTATACCACATTAAATTTTATTGTTATACTTTCATATGACCTTATCTCATTTTATATTCATTGATTTTTATTTATTTTTCAACATTATACCCCATATATAATATCAATTTGAATGTTAGAAAACATGTGTTTAGTTTACAATATATATATATATTTACTTATTTACTAGTATAGCTATAATATGATGATAAACAAATTAATAAATAAATAAAGACTATACAATGAAATAAATTAATTGTTATAGTTTAATATGATGTATAATATAATTATAATTTATGTTGATAATGGAAATAATTTTAATGTATATGGATAATGTAATCTGAATTCTATCAAGATAATGAAACAAACAAACGTATAAATATTGTACAATGTTTAAATATTAATTCGCAGAAATATTGGTGATATGTTTTGTATTGTTCCACACTGAATATCCATAGAATTTATATTCATATTTTTTGTGAGTAAATCTACTAATTTTGCAAAATTACCAATAGAACAGAAGTTCTATGAGAAATTCTGAACGTGGGCAAAAAAAAATTAATCGAAATTAATTAATAAACAAGAACAAAAAATCCATGAAAAGTCTTATAAAATTCCTCTGAAATATATAGATTTTAATTGCTGGTTGTATTAAAAATTATGGAAATAACTTAAAAAGAGTGAGGTTTATATCGCTAGATAAACGAAATATACAAAATTTGAAGCATTGCCTTGGATAATTGGTGAATTAAATTATGAATACAATATCGCGGACATATTACCCTGACAATCCGCAAAGATTTAAATTGACCTAAATAAAATACTATTATATTAAGTAGAAAATCTATGTGTCCATTCTTTGGACAAATTCCAATATATCTTTTCCATGGAAAATATGTGGATTTTTTCCACGGAAATTTTCCTCATTTTTCAAAGTACGGACAAATTGTTACTAGGGTATTCCTATATATTATATTATAATTTTCAATATTTTACAATTATAATTACAACAAATTATCTAAAGATGTAAGTAAGATGAGTAATGGTTGGCGGGGTATGATTATATGCGGTTTACAATTTAACTATATAACAAGTTAACTCAAATTTCTTATAACAAGGTGGTCTTGCATTGGTCTATATTTATATGTAGATCATGCCCGAATTGTATTATCCCATTAAAACACTATATTTAACATGATTTAATAACATATACATTTTTTTCTGTATATAGCCCTAGATTTTATTTTATAACATTTGTGGCTATATAAATTTTTTAGTTATTGTGGGTTTTAATTTTTCAATCCTTGTTGTATAAATGTTATGGACATAACAAATATAGAATGGGTATTAAATTCATTATATAAATAAAATGGGGAAGTATATAAATAATCAATTGCTTCATTTTTTTGAAACTATTTATATAACAATTTGTATGCGGTAACTTAAAATTATTGATGAAAGTGTTTTCATGCTGTATACACTAAACTGTATATACCGGATGCAATTATTTCTGAATTTTTAACTATACTATTTAACTTATGGATGGGTAAACCGATCCACTTTAAATATATATATGTCATAAATATGTATTATTATTAATATATACTCGTATATACTACGCCATATAAATACTTCACTTTAATCATATACATTTTCATCTTATTCTATATGTCAATTGGTTTTTTCTTCTTAATTTCATTTATAAATTTTGTCAGAATGTCAGATGACCAATAAATGTATATTATTTTATTTATATGTGTTTATGAAATTCATGTAATATGTATATTCTATTGAAATATAACGATAATTATATATTAAATAGTTGCATAAGTGTATTTTCAAGTTATTTATACAATATTTGAGAAAAAAAAATATCTAGAAAACAATTAATGAATTTATATATATTCGTTTTTGATTTAATTGGTTTTCATCATTATTGGAATATAGATAATATTGTTTCTATATAATATATGCCATTACACAACGCATTCTTGTTTTATTTTATACAAATAAAATAACAATTATAACTATCAATAAATATAGCAGCAAAATATTTTCAAGTGATCGATAACGTGTATAACATGTATTGTGATTGATTAAAAAATAAATAATTAATACATTAATAAAAACCAAATTTAAAATGTAACACTCTTTAATATTTGTTTTTTTCTCAGCTATATTTAAGTTAAAAAAAAAACAATAATATACCATATTATTTGGAAAATAATTAACGTCGTCGTACGTTTATTTAAAATTTTAATTTAATTTTTATATTTATAATGAATATACGTTACGTGTACGCATGTTTAAATACATAATATATTTATTTAAGTTATACAAACAATTATTTCATAAATGCCATTTTTATATTTTTGTACGATATAAATAAATCTTTCTGTGCGCTTATCTTTTAAGATTATCGTTGGCATTATCATATAATATTTATATTTATAGTAATAAATAATAACAATATTATGATGTTAAATTATCAATATACGAGATGTTTTTTTAAACGTAGTGGAACTTTAAATTTAGAATAAAATCCAAACGAGTTAATCTTTAATATATACCAATTAAATATATCTTTTTTTTTTATTTAAAACATTTGATGGATTACTTTTAATAATATTATCTGCAGGTAAAATATACACTATACTGCAGTTATATAGTGCAATCGATCGATCAAATCGTCCCAATTTTATGACACGAAATAACAAACCCTATATATTTTTTAATTTTTTGTCAGAAGACGAAATATCTTGAGTAAATAAATACATTTTTTGTTTTTTGCTTTAAATTAAATTATAACTTTTGTTGTTAATTTTTTTAGTGTTTTTCATAAACTGTACAAAAGTTTATATACAATATATACTATTTCTGTGTATTACATTATTAAATAATTAGAATTAATATACAATATCTTGAATAATATTTATATAAGAAGAAAAATTTATTGCTGTTTATCGTAAATTTATCCGGACAAAAAAAACAATTAAAAATAAAAAATACTATATGTAATATAATAAATAAATTAACTTTTAAATATTGTTATACATCAGATTTTGTTATCAATCATTTTGATAGAAGATAACATTTATTTAAATTAGACATATATATTTACCAATTACAATATTTTATAATATACGCAGCAGTGAATAGCGTACCGTATTTTTGTCAGCTATGCGGGTGATCATTTATTCGTTTGTATATAGTATTGAAAAACTGGTATCTTTGAAAATGTGTTTCTTACACCATTTATGGTCTAATCATTCATATAAAAATAATTAATTTTAAATAGCCGCTATATCTTTTGATAATTGCAGACCAATTGCGGAATTGTTATATAAAATACCGCATGTGGAGCAATTTACAAAATTAAATTTAATGAATGATAGATGATAGATTCCATAAATATTCTGCTGACTTTCGTAAAAATATTATATTTTTACTTTTATTATATACACTTAAAAAAAATGTATAAATTATATCAATATTATAAATACATATAATAATACTCTAAAACAGAGATGATGGTTCATTTTAACGTACCCATTTATTTATTATTGTAAACGTAAATACTTATTTTTTTTTTTTACTTTATTTATATACTATTTATTTTACTCTGTATTTATATTTATGTAATCATTTTATATAATATTTGTTGTTGGTCTGTACATCGAATCTACAAATATATAATTTTGTAAATAAATTAAATATAATTATTGACTTGACTGCGTAAAACAACATTTTTCTTTTATCATATGTGCTATCGGTGCCATATTCTATGATTAGATACTAAACACGTATTATACCATATATATATATATATATATATATATCAATGTGTATATGTACATCCCTTAAGTAAATTTAAATAAAGTATACTGTGTGTATGTAAAATATAAATAATAAATAAAAGTAAATATAGAGGAGGGTATAAAATTTGTCTATATATTTAAAATAGAATAATCTGTATGTATATGTAATATAAATGAGAAATGCTATTTAACTTTTGAGATGTTTACACTTACACAACTTGAATTTAAAATTGTGTATATATAAAATAATTTGAAATTATTTACAACAGATAACAATGAAAAAACAATTAATATTGCTTTGTATCTGAAATATCGCAGTAATCAAATCAGTTATAAAATATTATCATCTATTTTATTTGTCAAATTTTATACAAAGTCATTTTTTTCCATTCTTACATTTATTTTATAAAATATATTCCATAATAAATAACGCAAAAACCCATATGATGATAACCGCACATTGTCCGTCGTTTGCAGAAGAAAGTATTTTCGTTACCGATTTATGTGTTATTTGTATCTGCTGGATCTAATATAATTTTGATCGTATGTGTATATAGATTACTATAAACCAGTTGACTTCCATTTGTGTTTGTTGTCATATGACACATGAGATATTCAATTATATGGTTAAAACACACAAAATGTTTAAATTATTCATAATATACGTACTGTTACGATTATATACGTATTATATTTATTATAGTTAAAAAATGATGATTTGTAAGTTTATTTTACATATGGTATATAAAAAATAATATATTATATAATATGAAATTATTTATACAATAACTATTCTTCGTCTACTATATTTTTTAAATTTACATTGTATACTATAAAATACGAATTGTACACTTAATTCTGTATACAATAATAAGATAAATAAATTTTTTAATAAAGTAAAAGTACAATAACCTGCTTTATATTGATTCATTTTACTACATTTTACAATACCCTGGTAACACTGTCCGAAGTTTGTCCGCAAAATTTCCGCATTATATATGTAGTAGCCCGTATAGTTTCAATCCGAGGAAATATCTATGGATTTCTTACCGATGTTCGCTGGAATTTTATATGATGAGTGTAACCCTGTTCATGGATTTTTATAAACAATTTCCTTGGATTAATCGCGTATATTTCCGATGACAATTTCTACGGATTCTCCTTAGATGTATTTCTCGTTGCTATTATTCCACACAGAATATCCATAGAATTTATATTCAAATTTTTATGGGAGCATGTTTTATACAAAAATATCTTTGAATTGTAAATGTATTTTGGCAAGTAATAGCCATGAATTGTTCGTATTAGCCGAATATCTTTTCCATGGAAAATAAGTGGATTTTTTTCACACGCAAATTTTCCTCATTTTTCAAAGTACGGACAAATTGTTATTAGGTTAGGTAGTTATATTTTCCGTTTCATTTGTGTGCTTATACGTGATATTGCAAATACATGTAAATTATGTTTAATTTATTATAAAATTTATAAAAGCCCTTAAAGTGTTTATACCCATTTTTTTTTATTTTCATATTTATCTACCAATTAATTCTATTTATACATAATGTTTATAGGAATTTGTAATAAATATATATGTAAAACATCATTAAATAATATACATACAATAAATAAAAAAATAAATAAATATATATTGAAAGTTCTATGAACTTTTGCATGTACTATAATGTTACCCTGTAATTTATATTACTATACAATATTATACATACACGTACGTAATAATATGTATATTGTGTAATGGAACGAGAAAGTTTATTGATTATATGACGGATTTAATTGAAGGCATAAGGGCGCCATCACAACTCGTTCATATGACCATAAATACATTATTAAAATAGATTATTATCCTATATACACATATACATACACATATATCCGCATCCTTATATCCTATATTTTTCAGTTTATGTATATTAATATTAATGTTATAAGAGATTAAATTTGGTCTTATACTTGTTTGCTGATACATATAGCGTTGCTTCGGTTTGTTACAGTGACGTGAATCCATTAATTTTACTATAAAATTTAAATTAATTTCTTATAGGTTACGTACGTTTATTGTAATTTTGAATTGTTTCATAATGTTTGCATGTTACTAACATGCTGCCAAAGGATACTAAATAAAGGATAATATATTTCATTGTTAATATATACGTACAGATTTCTTATATGTAAAATAAAAATATATAATAGTATGTAATTAGAACTGTATAGAAGTTTCCGCATATTTTAAAATGTTTCTATGCGATTACATTCTCCTGCAAAAAGAATAATATATGTTATTGGTATATACATATTAGAATATCACATGCTTCTTTAAATTTGAATACGCTCGCTGTGCAGCAAGCTCATTAATAATTTAAAATTAAAATCAAAATAAAAGAAAAAACAGAAACAGAAAAAGCCGCTCATGTTATTATTAATTACGTATCAATATGTAAATATGATAATTAAATAATTTAAATAAAACAAGTTTTTATTGGTGTTTTTTTCAATCAGAATGATGATGTCTTTTATAGAAACAAAAAAATGTATTTAACATTAATTTTATACGTATATTACAACACGTACACTTCATAGGTATTTGTGAATTTATATAAAAATTAAAATATAATTTAAAAAAATATATTAATTGCTTATAGTCACTCCATGGCGTTATAACCTAGGTTTTAGCCTTTTCCAACCTGACCTGACCGCAGTCAATGTCTTCCAATCCCGAATTTTAAGGATATTTATATCACAGTTTACTGCATCTATCCTTCTTGCCTTTCTAACATTCCAAGATGCAAGTTTTAAATAATTAAGGCCGTGTTGTAGTATTCATAACTGTTTTTTTTTACATTCAACCTACTTAATAATTCTGTAAATTCGTAGGGCATCTACACAGGGGTATATCACCTCTTCCGAAAGCAGTTATTTTTTCCACAATAACAAAATAGATTTCACAAAATTTACATAATACTGATACTGATGCAATGACAAAATATTCTTTCTGAAATCAATCATGCGATTTGGTAAATAATTTCGTTGTTGTGAACATAACATTATAACATAGCATAGAAATTATCATATGAACACATACTGTATATGTGTTGTTGTTGTTGTTGTTGTATTAATGTTAAGAGAAAAATAAAATATAGGTCAAATATAAACACATTCAAGTGTTGTTGGCAAAAATATAGTTGCATACAAATTTGTATAATAATTTCCTTTATTATATAAGAACCATAAAAAAAAACAATATAAAAGAACATTTGCAGCAATTGTAATATTCTGCATCAATTTGTTTAATCTTTGCCGTAAGGATTTTTTATTTATTTATTTTTTTTTTTGAAAATAGGCTTGGCTCGGATATATATTTAAATGCATTTTTTATTTATTTATTTATTTATTTATTTATTTATTTATTTATATTATTTCTATAAACATAAATAATTATATGTAAAATTTTAGTTAAATGGGGAAAATTTTCGTTTGAAACGCCAACATTTATGTTTTGTTTTTTATTGAATTTTATTTAATATATACATTTTACATAATAACTTCTTCTCAACAGTAACCAAATAAATTATTAGAATAAATATTCTGTTGAGAAAATGATTTTTCACGATTTCCAAAACTAAATAAAACTATATATACTATTCTAAAAACTGTCGGCTTTCATTTATGTTCTCTTATAAAAAATTATATGCATTACCATAATATTGTTAAGTGATATAATTATTATATATTGAATATTTATTTTTTGCTTGTCTATATAGAAAACTAAATAAGTATGACATTTTTACTAAAAAATATATATAGTTTTTCTTTTATTATTATAATAATAATTAATATTATTATAACTTATAGACTATTTATATAGTGTAGAAGTATTATAGTAGTATAGCAAATAAATTTAATTTACATATATGTTAATAGCTTATTTTGCATTCCTATATGTTATATTTGAATACATTTAATATATAACATATTAATATCTATACTTTTTTAATATGTATTTGTTTTGTTGTTAAATATTATTCATTCTTTTTGTAAAGTGTCTGTCAAAATTATATATATAGAGTCACATTTTATACGTGTTCCCTAATATAATGGAATATAGACGATGGTTTAAACGTGCTCATAAGGTATGGAGGATACCATGCAAGTAATTATTTTAAGATTACAACTTATAACAACAATACAAATTATCAGGTCATATCATCATATTAATTATATGTACGATATTGTCTTAGACATTATCATATATTATATGCAACAGACGACCGAATTGAATAATTACGATATTTATTACAGAGATAATTTTTCATTCAATATGAAACAATAATTGATTAAATTATAATTATTAATATATTTTCTATATAATAATTGAGTCACATTACAGGATTTTGATGCAATCAATAAGATATTCATTAATTAATTAATTAATTGAAAACCATATATATTCTGGTGAAATGAAATTCCGCAATCTGCCAGACAAATGTTGTGCATATAAAAATGAAAATCTGTGTGAACGATAAAGATTGTTAAGTTTAAACCAGCCTTCCCCAATATTCCATATATACATACCATATAATATAAAACAATGTTTAATGTAATTTGGACGCTAGATTTAATTTTTTGTGTAATATAAATTATTGGTGATCTTATTATATTACATTTAAATTTGGATAAAATAAAATCAAATTTTTGAGTAATGTTGTTAAATGATATAATAATAGAATAGGCAATATTAATAAATCTTTTACAATTTTTAAATCAAATTTATCAAAAAATTTATGAGTAAAAATATTTTCTATCAATTTATCATTCGCCAGCCATGTATACTAACGTACTATAGTATAACCACCCTTATTTTCTCGTTCAAAATTATATAAGTACATGGGTACCATATGTTCATTTTCCATAACATAAAGTATTGAAAAACTTTATTTTATTTTATAAATTTCTTTAAATAGATAAGATTTTTTTTTTCTCCAAATTTTTGATAAAAATTGTGAAATCATATTGATATAAATAGATTTTTCATTGTAACCATAAAAATCAAGTGTATATAGAGATACATTCTTATTTGTATATGATATGTATGGAATACATTTGCTTTCTATAATATATATAGTTGTACAATAGTTACTATAACAATAAGTAATAAGTTTGGGTTAATCGAAAAAAACAAAAAAAATTAAATAATAAATTACTTAAAAAAAACCCTAATTATATGTTATAGCAAAGCAATCAAATAATTTCTCATATCGTAAATGTTAATCTTAATGTATTTTTATTTTTTTAACATATATTATATATTTCCATAAATGAAAAATTCATATATGTATAATGTATGTTGTTTTTGTAGTTGTATTATAGTAAATATATTATAATTTTATGAAAAGAAAAATAGAATGCAATAAAAATATAGGCCATATATTATAATATTCATATATAAATAAATTATACAGGATGTTGTGCACGCCGCGAGTGTTGTGTAAACCTTTAAGATAGAGATAAATGATAGAGGGTATGACAAATTTCTAAGTCGAAAATACTAACAGACAATTTTTGATTTTGGTACTGTTACAACCCATAGAATTTATTTCTGTAGTCTTATCTTTAAAGTGTTCCTATAAAAATGATGTGGCATTAGATTTAATTACATTTTTGTAAAAAATTATTATTCTTTAAATGTAAACAAAGTAAAGAAAAAATTCCACCACGCAGATAAATTAAGAGTTTAATTCTCTACAAATTTGGTGAAGAAAAATTTTTCTTAATTACCTTATAGCTTCGAAGTTTTATATAGCGATACTCTAAACTAAAGATAATTTAATATTTTCGTCGTCGTCGAATTATGTCCATGTGGCGACACCCTGCATATTAAATTCAATAAAAATAATATGTAAATTATATGTACATAAATCCGTTAATGCTTATACTATACATATACATATTTTGATGTTCACATGTCATTTCCATTATTCAAATTAAGTATTACACTTTTATCAATAAATAATATATAATATAAGTATAAAATATATAATATATACATATTTATACGAAACACAATGAATTTGTAATACGTACTTCAAATTTATACATAATATTATATTACATATATATATACCTATACTAAACAATACGTATACGTTTATGATATACAATACAATTAATTATGTATGGGCATGTTTGGAATATTTACTTTACAATCTATTCCTCCTCTATACCTATATCTATGTATATCCATAAAAATAAATTTATTATATAAACAATGTTAGCTTAATTTATATTTTATTGATCTACATTCTATATGAAGTTATTTATGACATGTGCACATAATAAAATATATAATTAATTTGATTTGGAAGTATATTTATGGTGAATGTATAATAATGAAGTGTATATATAATATACATAATTCCAAATTCACAAGAAATGTTAAAGCTCTTATATATATTTTTGTTTGCAATTTTTGCATATATTTGCATATATTTTAAAGGCTATATTAATATATATATATAGAACTAACATATAATGATCTATATATATTAACCACCTATAATAATTGTAACCATTATTTTGGTAGCATAAAATATAAAACCCTATTCGAATAATTATCGTATAATTTCTGACAACTATATAATTTCCAAAAAAACACATGGGAATAAAAATACTTAAAATAGGTATTAAAAAAATATAAACACGGACATAATTATAATGAATTCAATCAATTCTAACATAAATTCTATATATAGTATAAACACCATACTATATATATTTATATATATGTAATATAGTTGAACTATTTAATATATCAATATATTATAGTTTGCCATTTAATATAGAAAATAATACAATTACAAATATTTCTATTGTAAATAGTTTTGTACATTTATATTAATACCATAAATATATTCCATATATTGAAAAAAAAATATAGGAAAAGAAAATCAATATTTTTATTAAATAGTTTTGTCCATGGGCTTTATATTGGTTATATAGTTTTATAAAAATATATACTCATAGTGCATATTTATATGTATTTATTAAGTTTTGTAAACTATATACAAAAATTTTTCCAATTTAATGTGCATATTATGTACAATAAAATACACACAGTATGTTATTTGAATATGGGAAAATATATATGATTATGTTTGAAAGTTTTTATATTTATTCAAAATAGACAGGGTCATTGGATTTGTTTATGTCAGTTTTTGTAATGTTCTTAAGTGCTGCGCTTGAATATCAACGTAAAACACTCTTTTTTTTTAATTGTCTATAGTTCAGTTTTGGGAAAATAAAATATATTTAGCGATGGATCAGACAAATATGTCCGATAATACAAATAAACAATTTTTACATAGTGTATGTATACTACTAGGTAGGAACTTGTTTGCACGAGGCATATATACAAAGGAATACCTTAAATTTCTGCAAATATTTTTCTGATTTTAAAGCAAAATTTATTATTTATACTCAATAGTGTATTTTTGTGATATAAAGCATCAAACATACGTCATTTCAAAATGCATATATGTAACGTAGTCGGTCACCTATTTAAATATATAGCATTCGATTAACATGAACAGGTCGCGTTTGATTGTATACCTAACTTTCAAATTATTATATAGATGGAGCTTCATATTTGATTTAAATTACAAGTTTAAGTTTATTTCAATAACATGCTGTGTTTAAAATACGTTTCACATTAACATTATATCTAGTACATGCACATATAATTAAAATTAATAAAACAGAACTGATAAATTACATATTTATTATGAACATGTACAACATTTGCAACATTGTTATAATATATTATTGATTTTTTATTATTATTATTATTATTACATTACATTTATACGATATAGAAATAAGTGTTCCACATGACAAAATATTGTGTATACACATACACTTTAACGTTTAAACAATAACCATTTGCTTATATCTATTTATATGTTTTTATACATTATTTCCGTTCATATAATACATATAATAATATTGTAATTTTTAAAATTTACTATTCCAACAATTATATGCATTTACTATAAATAATCGGAAATATTGATGTTATTTTATAAATTATTAGAAATTCATTATAATAAGTTTATTAATAGTAATATATTATGTAGAATAAAATTAGAATTGCATAGAGAACAGAAAACATATGCATAATTGTGTGTATAGAATTGACCAAATTTGTTTAATACATTATTCGAGTAATATTTTCTCCATATAATAATAATAATAATAATAATAATAAACCTTTTATGCAGTGAAAAATGCGTGAAAAAAAGTTTTCTGATTGCAATATCACTATATGTTTGTGGTACACGAGTTGAAAGTATATTATGAAAAAAAAATTGGAATGTCCACTTATAAAATTTTCCGGAAAATCGACTTTTAAGAATTATCATCTTTTTGAATTACGAATTATTGTTTTAACGTATTTCCTGTTTAGTATACAAAATTGCAAATTATAATCAATTTCCTATATTTCATAGAAGAGATTTTTAAAATAAATTCACGCACCTTCAAACGATCAGACCGATTTGCCATTTGATATCATTGAAATTTTGTATGAAATAATGGTACTGTATACATTTTTCTCTGCCATCGTTTCGAAAATCGGTTAAAGATTTTGAACGCGTGAATAGATTTTAAAAATTTCTTCTCAATGAAAAATTGGAAATTGATTATAATTTGCAATGCTCTGTATGCAAAAATGGATGATATAAAAAAGATGATAATTCATAAAAACCGATTTTCCGGAAAATTTAATTCGGTGAACACCCAGATTTTTAACCGGTGAATATCACAAAATCTGTAAGAGAAGAAATTCTACAGATTCCTTTTTTTGTTTCGAGAATCATATTTACCAGAAAATATAATCGAAATATACTTTTTAAATTCATTCAGCAATTAAAATTTCTTTTTTCGTGCGTAATTATTTTTTATTGTATATTTTAACATTGTTAATTATACCACAAGATTTTATCTATACCTCTTATGGCATAATTTGGTCGATTCTATAATATTATTTTTTATGCACATAATTTAATTATGATACCCATAATATATTTGTAACACAATAATGAATATTTTCAATACATATTGCTTTGTTTGTGAAACATTATATATTATTATGTGGACCATCATCTAAATATGTGTATATAAATAAAATATTAAATTATAGAATGTGAAACGACAAAATTGGATGAAATTAATTAATAATTTCCTTGATGATATACCCAATATATTCTGATGCACTTAAGTATAATAATAATATTAATACAATGAAAATATACGCATATAATAAAGATAACATAAAATAAATAAGTCGTTAAGTAATAAAATCATTTAAAAATATTATTAATTTCAATTTTAATTTTCAACATTGTTATACCAATTTTTTTGTGTCTAAACTCTAATTGATTAAGAGAAAAAAATTTAAATATAAGTTATGTAAACTTTTCTTATTTATATTTATAATCAGCATAAATAAACATAAATGTGTGTGTGTGTGTGTATAGCATAAAAAAAATATAATAAATAGCTACAACATCTTGTTGTTTATACATAGTTTATTTATGTTTATGTGCGTGCTGACATAAATTTATTCATAAATTATTATATCATTTCATGTATGTGTTCATGTATTACATATTAAATTACATTGTAAATAACATTTAAAAACGATTAAAAAATTATTATTTTATTTATGCGAGATGATCAGTCATTCTTGAATATGTAGGTATACCTTACTTACATACAAAAATAGGAGTTTCACTCTACCACCTATGGATTATGTTTTATATATTCATTATAGAATTGTACAACCTTATGATTATTTGATATGCACGCTAAAAGTATAACATATTATGCTACAATATATATTGTATGTTTTTCATTTCTATACACAAAAATATATAGATTTCTATATTATTAACATAAATTCACACAATTTTGAAAATATTGTAATATTTTTCTATTATGAAATAATAATTGTGTTAATGAAATTAAAAAAGAAATATAAAATAATTTTTTTGGATTTTTAAAAAATTCTTTAAAATAATATTCAAGGTGTTTAATTAGGAAAAAAAAATAAATAAAATAAATAAATTCACATTTTTATAATAAATATAAAATTTAGCCATATGCCATTTTTTCTTTTTTTTTTAATTTTGAATATTGTATTTATTAAAAATTCTGCAATGTGTTCTGTAATTAAAGAATTTATATTTTGAAGGTTTTCTCTGTGTGTGTAAAACAATTGAAATGGAAATATATTTTGTATATATACGTGTTATATGTAACAGTGCACATATAAAAAGGATGTACACTGATTTAACTTATTTCCAACATATTATACAAAAAAATAACAATAATATCGTTTTCCTGTTTATTTATAAAAATGCTGCTTACCGCAAATAAGAATTGAAACAAGAAAAAAATTATTTTTTATTAACCCTATCTGCACTTATAATATTATAGTTTGATCACCCAATGATGGATGATGGTACCAAATATTTATAATAATTTATAATTGTTTTATATATACATGTAGTTCAAATAAACTAAAAAAATGGGTTAAACAAATGGTATAAAAAGTTTTACATATTTATTAAAAAATCATTATCAAATTAGTAATGGTATATATTTAATTGTATATAAATAATAATACTTATATAAGTTTTATATATTGTCTAAATCTTTTGGATCAATCGTTGAATGATTTGATTGTGTGTTCTTGTTTTGTGTGGTTACATTTTATATTAATTATATAAAAATATATAAAGAAACGAAAAGAACCGATTGGAACGGAAATATATAGGTAAAAATATATATTAAGGTGTATTAAAAAATAAAAAAAAAATACGGTCGGTTGATGGTGCTACGGTGCGTAATACCATTAAATTATATGGTGAATCTTTCATTCATATATAATATTATACCGCATATATACATATTTAATATACATGTTTCACCGCTTCTTTTATATATATACCATTAGATCTACAGAGATATATATATATAAAGAACATATCACATCCACTTAAGGTCATTATTATATGGTGTCTATAATATAGTCAATATTGTTGTTGTTAATATTAAAAAAAAAAAATAAAATTCTACTATACCGTATTTTTTTTTATTCAATTTTACTTCATTTATATTGTACATTTCCTATAAAAATATTACAATATTTTCCTATGATTTTTAAATGTGTAACAAAAATGTATTAGAAATTCATTGTACCCGACGACGACTTATTTGGAATTTTTATTTCCATGGTAAATTATGTTATTTATATTGTATTGTGATGTATAAAATAATTAATTAATTTTGTCATTTCCTTAATTAAATAATTATTTTAAAATTATTTAACAATTGTACGTGCGAGCTGTACTTATCGTATACGATAATTAATATACAATAAAATAAGTTAAATAATATATGATTTTTGTAGAAAAGAGTCAAATTTATTATAAAATAGATCACTTACATAATATTAATTACATAAAAAAAAAATAAGGTTTATCATTGATTTAATCAATGATTTAGAAATAAATTTTTATGCCTTATACACCCGGAAAAATAAAATTTTAAAATAAAATAAAAAACAATTTAAATCAAATGCATTTTACATAGAAAAACTTATATATATAAAACTTAAAATTGAAATGTTTATTATATTTAATTTAAATATATAGATTAACTTATCATAAAAAATAAACATATTCATTTCAAAATATCAAGAACTATTATTATTATTATTTTAAATAGAATATGTCTTCTTATAATTTCAAAATAAATTTGAATTTAAGATAAATAGATTTTAGTAATATGGAAAATTGATGATTTCAACACTTTGCATTCCAATTATGTTTAGGAAAAATATCTAAATAATGTTAATATAAATTAAACATATTTTTTTTTTCATTTCATCAAAAAACACAATTTAATTAATTCATTAAATTAGATTAAATTAAATAGCAAAAAATTACATTAAAAATGAATGATCCAATTATTAATTATGCGCATTAAAATAAAACTGTGTTCACTTTTCTGCTATAATCAATATGCACGGGTTCCGTAAATCTATTTTAAACAAAATTAGAAAACATAAATATTTTGTATTAGAATTATATATATTGATATTATTAAGGATGTGTATTTATCTGAATATGATTTCTTCCAAGGTCCTCAAATTTCGAGTATCTGTATGTAGTATACCTATTTTTCCGGATACCCGTCAAGTTGTGGACGATTCATAATATTAGCAGCAGTTTTTTTGTACAGATAACACACGGCGGCTATATTAACACATTAGTTGACTTCGTCGCCAATATGTTCTCACACTTTACAAAAGCAAACCTATATCAAGTAGGTATATTTATATTTAGTTCAAAACATAAGTTTGTTAAATTGAAGTAAATTCTAAAGTTATGCCAGAGACAATTACGTTTTTTAATAACACCAAATATGGAGCAGATATTGTTGACCAAATGGCACGAAAATATAGTGTGAAAGCCGGATCTTGTTGATGGCCTCGTTCAAGTCTTCTGTAATATATTTATCACGGCTATCAATGCATGGATATTTTGTGTAAGCAGACCACAAGCGTAAATATAGCAAGAAAACATTTTATTTTTCAATTAATCGAGGAATTAGCAAATTGTAATGAAGAAACATCCAACAATAATCTCAATCCCCACAGTCAGACACACAAAACATTCACTGTACGAAAGACCTGTCAAATGGGATTTTTTTTGAAAAAAAAAAAAAACAGATCGAACAATATTTGTGCTAATAAAAAAGTATGTTTTTGGAAAAGTGCACGTTAAAAATGTCATATATATCTAAAATTGTAGTGAATAAATATTAATATAGCAATAGTTTTTATGTTAAAAATAAATGGAATTAAGAATATTTACGAAAAACCAGTCAAGCTGACGGGTTTCAGTAAACTGAGGTATATACAATCAAACTCCGTAAATTTATTTTTATTCAATTTAAAATTAAAATCAATTCAGTTAAATAAATGTTGCTTTTGAAATGATTTTTTTTATTTAAATTAAAAGCAATATTTATTCAAAATAAAATATTATTTGATTTAAGAATTAAAAAATTATTTTTCTTCTTAAAATAAAAGAAATCAATGCGAATTGTAAACTTCTATTATAAATATTCTTTCTGGTTATTGAAAAAAAAAAATGGTTTTGACTTATTTTAAGCAGATTCGATCTTATTTCAAGCATTTTCTATTTAATTTAAAAAAAATTACAAATATTTTAAAACAAAATGTTAAATTATTTTTATATTATGCATTTTATAATATACTTTGTTTTGATTTAATTAATCCCTAAATTAATCTTCGATGGTAAATATGGCCAATATATACCATATACTATTTACTTACTTACTTACTGCATGGCGTTACAACCCAGGTGCGGTTTTAGCCATCTCCAACACGCTTTTCCAACCTCACCTATCCGCATAGTCAATGTCTTCAAATCTCGAATTTTATGGATCTTTATATCACAGTTTACTGCATCTAGGCATCTCGCCTTAAGTCTTCCGACTGTCTTTCTACCTTCTGGTTTACCATTTAACAGTCGGCACACGTTCCTCCTCCATGCGTGCTACGTGTCCAAGCCATCTCAATCTATTGATTTTGATTGTTTTGACAATATTTGGTTGACCATACAACTTGTCTAATTCAAAATTGATATATACTATTTATAATAGTCATTAATCAACAAACACGTGTGTTATAATAACTAATTATAAATTAAATTTATATAACACTTTTAATTTTTTTTTATATTAACTATGAACCAAATTTTACTTATCTCATTGTAAACACTTTTTAAAATAATATTTAATTCCATGGGTTTTTTTTATAGTTGTGTGGTTGAAAATGTGTGAACACAACTAGAAACGATAAATATGTATATAATATACAATATGTTGTTATTTGATGGTTCAATGTATACAATATATTACGATATTACGTTCATATTCATATATTATTGTATTTATTTTTATATATACAATACAACACATATATTTTAATTTATATACAATAATATTGTTATATATAGAAGAAGTTGTTGTTTTTATATTAACTTTATTTATTTTTTTTTTTTTTACTATCACACATTTACTAATTCTTTGCCGTACCGTATTTAATTAAACAGTCACGAAAATAAACCGCATTGGGTTAGACCTGTCGATTCGAATTAAGTAAAAAATAATGGAAAAAAAAAAAAATGTGGAAAAAGCCGCGATTGTGAATAATAATTTAATTTTTAAATAATAATAAAAAATAAATCATTGATTTTATTATAATATTAATATTTTTTTAATTTTAATTATTCTTATTATCGATACCGATTTCTTCCTAAATGGTATCAAGTAAAACGAAATTATTATTAATATTTATTTATGCTGCACCTGCAATGCAAACGCATTTATTTATTTATGTATAATGTTTGCATATTAATAATACATCATCATCGTCATCATAATTACCATCATGCATCAATTCAATATTTACAATAAAATGTGTAATTTTTAATTGGTTTTCTTTTATATATATTATTATTATTGATATTTTATTAATATATAATAAAAATAAAAATATTTTGAAATGTGTATACTTGAAATTGTGTGTGGTGTTGTTGTTGTTCATCGCAAAATATATTAAATTATCTATAAAATATATTTTTATATGTATGAGTTAAAGAAAAAAAAAATGTAAAGTAAAGTGTTTGTATTTTTCTTGTGTACTTTTAAACCAATTAAATTTATATCGTTTTTTTTTTTTAAATTACATTGATGTTTTTTTTATTTTATTTTTTTTTTTTTAATTATATAAACAAAATTAGTTTTTCTATACAAAAAAAAAGAAAAAATATAAATACGTAAAGAGCTTAACTTTTACAGTACATATAGTTATGGATTTTGTATACAAGTACATTTAATTTATTACCAAAATATAATATAGTCGTCACTTATATATTTAGTAGACGTAAAAGAATTTATACCACCGCATGCATATAAGAAGAAAAAAAAATAAACAAAATTCATTTTGTATAAACAAAACAGTGACTTAGGTCTAGGATTACTACTAAACTACAAAAATTGTAAAATAAATAGACAGAAATATTTGGTTGTTTATGTGATGGTGGGGTGTGGTGTTAATGAAAATGTTCAAATGTTAATGAAATCATTTTCATAATATTTATCAGGTGAATTATTATTATTATTATTATTATTATTATAATTATATGTTTTGTTATTTAATAACAATTTAAATTTTATATATTGATATATATAAAACATATATTCAGGCAGGTTTATGAATTGTGCATTGTATGGTATAATTTGAGATATTAATATGCAGTGGTTTATTTTTTTTATATATCTTTGTTGCGGTTATATAATAATATTATTATTATTTATGAAAAAAAAAATAACTCTAAAATCTTCCCATTATTGCAAATGCTATTATTTATTGATTGGAAAATTTATATAAAATGACAAATTTTTTTTAAACCTATGGCTTTTATTCTTTTATCTATGCGATTATATTTAAATTGTGATATTAGAATAGAATACATGTAAATGTATGCACACCCTAGTAACACTGTCCGTAGTTTGTCCGCATTATTTCCGCATTATATGTAATAGTCGGTAGTTTCAATCCGAGGAAATATCTATGGATTTCTTACGGATGTCTGCTGGAATTTTATATGATGAGTGCAACCCTGTCTATAGATATTTATAAAAAATGTCCTTGGATTATCCGCGTATATTTCCGATGATAATTTGTACGGATTCTCCCTAGAAGTATTTCTCGTTGCTATTATTCCACACAGAATATCCATAGAATTTATATTCATAATTTTTGTGAACAGATTCACGGATTTTGACATCGTTCCCTGTATTTTAGCAAGTAATACCCCTGAATTGTCCATATTAGTTGAATAATTTTTATGACGATGATGCCAAATCGCAGTTTGATTTAGTTTTTTTCCATATAGACCAGAAGTTCTATGCGCACGAAATGAAGATGCTGAAAGATGGCAAAAATTCATCGATTGTGCATTATTTTTCTTTAATAATCATGAACAAAAAACCGCGGATAAAATCCATGAAAAGTCTTACAAAATTCCTCAAAAATATATAGATTTGGGTTGTTTTAAAAATTATGAAGATAAATTACGAAGAATGAGGATTATATCTATAGATAAGCGAAATATACAAAATTTGAACCGCATTGTCTTGGATAATTGATGAAATAAATTATGAATACAATGCCGCGGGCATATGTTGGACATAGTACCCAGACAATCCAAAGATTTCAATTGACCTAAATAAAATACTATTATATATTAAGTGGAAAATCTATATGGGCATTCTTGGAAAATGGAAAATATGTGGATTTTTTCCACGGAAATTTTCCTCATTTTTCAAAGTATGCGGACAAATTGTTACTAGGGTAAATATACTACGTCAATTCAACAGAGAAAAAAAATGAATAATATAATAACATGATTATATCGAAATTAAATATAAAATAAATACATTTTTTTATATAGTGTCTATAGTGAGTCAGTGCTGGCGCTGTTGATATACATCGATGCGTCAAGAGACACAATTTTCAATAATTTGATATATAATTCTAAATTAAATTATCACATTTTTGTTCGTTTATATGAAACATGAAAGTGATTGTCTTTGATTATATTGGCTACAATGCTTTTTTGACGCATGATAATATAAGCATCTATTAAAACATAATTGCAGATTGGTGAATTGAATACCTACATCAAATTGACTGCATTGACATGGCCTTTTGTCTCAGTGATCATCCCGTTTAGTTTAGTTTGTTCACCATTGTAACCGGCTTGGTTCCACTTACCTTTACTTTAGCTAAACCTTACATATAATAATATCCATTCATATATAGAGACTGTATATGTATAGACAAATAAATACAATCACCAATAATTGAATTAATTATTATATTATATTTGTAAACATAAATTTAATTACTTTATATCTTGTTGTTTGCATATTTATTTTTATATTATTTTTAGTATTTTTTATTAATTTTTTTCATGTGAATATAAATATTTTCTGAATAAGTCAATGTCAATTCTGTAAATACATACGATGTTTTTATATGATTACGTAATTTATATAGCAACATATGATATGATCCTCTATATTTGAAATGTTATTATTGTTTTGAAATGATTATTTCATTTAAAAAAAAATATATTGTATATATATTTTTATAAGCATCATTAATTTATTATTATATTATAAGTAAATCAATTGTGCATTGTTTTTATAAATTTGCCAATAAAATGATTTACTTAATTTTAATTTTTTAATGCAATACATATGTGTGTGTGTGTATGGATTAATTTTGTCGTTAGCAAGCACCCAGAGTTGAATTTTTCAGTTCAAACATTTTATTATTATTCAAAAAATCATGCTACTACATAGCACATAATTAAATAATTCTAAGCATATTTATTTTAATTATGTATAAGGTTATATTTGTATCCAAATTTTACGTTTGCTAAATATTACCATAAAAAAAAAATCGCTTGTGTTTTTAATTAATTTAAAACTATTTATAATAATAAAAGAAATTAATTTTTTGTTGTCCATGTAAAATTTCATTTATATAAAAATGATAATACATTTTTTTATAATAACAATAAAAATAATATAGCCCCCCGTATTATATTTTTTTTTATCCATTAGCAACATAATATATTTATTTTTTTATAATTACTCGTATATAAAAAATTTTTATGACGTTATAGTGTGTATCTCTTTATTTTTGCATAAATATTATGTATAAGCAAATATACACGTTAACAATTTCGAAAGAACTTTGCCACCATTAAATTTTTTATACTTGTATATAGATATATTTTTATGTATAACCGCAGCATAATAATATTTAAATTTCGCTTATTCATCACTCCATACATAAAAACAATTGCGTTCATTGAAAGCAATTGTTTTTTCACCTTTCTTTCTACCAATTTTACAATTATATTCAACGTAATGAAATTATTTTGTATAAGTCACCAATTTACACAAATCACACAACATGTGACAACGAACCTATGCAACGTATAAGATTTGAAATAAACATTTATTATTTTTATATTAAATAAATTATAATAAGTTGCGAAAAAAGATCGGCACTTGTATTGAATGCGAAAACAACTTGAAAATTTAATTATAATTATTTTTTTATACTATATATTGTAGAATGTATATAGAGCTGAAGAATTATACAGGTGTTCGAAAATTAACTTATATATCGACCACAATTTTGGTTTACTTTTTATATTGTATATTATATAAGAGGAACTTATGGCATCCACCAAACATTCATTACATTCAAGTTGATAAATTACTCCGCATTGTAGTATGTAACAATTCATCAATCAAATATAGATGTTTACTTAATTCCATTATTTTTATTTGAATGTGAGTGAGGTATAACTTTTACAGGCCACCACAATTTCATTATGTTGCCCAGGTGATTATAAAATAAAACCATATACGGTAATTTGTTTAACTTTTCTTATATTTTATTTTATTTAATCCTTTGGTTATCCTTTTTTTTTTAAAAAATATTTCAATATTGTAAAAATTTTGCTAAATAAATCCTTTTTGTGCAATTCAATTTTGGCTAAATTTTTTATCTATATGGATTTACAATTATTTTATATAGAACTACATTACAATTATAGATAAAAAAAAGTATCTATTATGGCCCAATTTTATATTAATTGTTTTGATTTTAAATAAGATCTTCTTATTATATTATATTATATAAAAAAGTTAGCATCAATTTTTTTGTATGGATAAATATAAATAATATAAAAAATGAAATTATTTTTTATAATTATATAAATATGATGTTGATATTGTCTTATTACTTACCGTATAATTTATTATTATTATTATTGTGGCAGCGGTTTTATCTTTATTTACATATAAATATTATATTATTATAATATGTATTATGTTTCAAAATAGTAAAAATGTATATACACAATAGAAAAAGATAGTGTTTGATATTTAATTTAATTTATATGATTCTAAAAATGTTAAAATATTTTAAAATGTTAAAAAGTCAATGTCATAAATATATACAATTTTGTGGTTATTTGGTAACTATATTTATTGTATTTTTTTTCAACTATTTTTTTTAAAGTTTCGCTCGCTGAGAAAAAAACTTGTTCTTTTACAATATATGAATATAACTTGGGTTTAAAAATATATGCGGCGGCTATGTTATATATTGATATTATGAATATTATTTGCATATAATATCGTTATTGTGACACATTAATATATTTTATAATATCACATAATTTTGATATGTTAAAATAAATTTATTGATTTAACGATTAACGATTTTTCGGATTTTAATTTTTATATGTTTATTAAAATTTTATTTAATAAATGTAATATACAGAGTTTGTTTTGTTTGTCCAATGTCACCTACATATATATATATATATGTTTATTTACTTTGAGATCATGTTTGGTTAAGACCTAACAACATAAATAAATATGCGATAATCATAATTTAATCATTAACAATCGGAATACCTTTTTTTTTTAATTTAATGACTAATGCTCTATCCACATTCGCGTGAATGTGAAGGAGTGTCATACAATACTTTTTAAATATTTGTATTTATTTTTTTTTAAATTACGTAAACTTTTATGCATATATACAGCAATTAAATAAACAATTATAAAATTAAAGTATTCTTAAAAAATAAAATTCCGAAAGTATTATTCTTCTTCTGTTTATTTGTTAACATTTTCTAAGTTTATAATAGTTAAGAATTGAAAAAATGTTTCCCAGGAATTCATTCTGCTATTTTGAAACCAAATTAAAATTTGTGTATAATTGATTATAAATACTCTTGCCGTCAATGTTCTACCAAATATTGGTAGATATATTCACTATTTTCAACATTAGACAATTTGTTCTTTTTGTGTAATAGAATTTTCTGAAATTGTTTTCAATTGTAAATAAATAATGTTGATCTATAAAACTTGTATAGTCATATTGTAGTGTATTTGGTTTTGTTAAAACTGTTTTTGCATTGTTTATTAAATTGAAACGCGTTGAATATAATAATTTTAATTTGTAAAAAAAATAAAAAAATAAAATTGTTTATTTAATTGAAATACATATTATATGTTGGAGTTTATTTACCTCAATATTTAATTCTTTTTATATGAATTCAGAAAATAACTATATGAGTGGTAAATATGGTTTTTTTTTTTAAACTTTACATGTGAAATCATTATATAAATAAAGAAAATAAAATAATAATTATTTATTCTTTCATATATATCGGCAAACATCAACGAGATATAATAATAATACTGTTATTCTTTTTATTTTTCTTGTTAAATATTAATAATATATTATAAAATTTACTTTATTATATATGTTAAAAATAAAAAATTGTTCATACGTTTCAAAGCTCAACTATAGTAATGCTATCAATATTATTTTAAACTCATGACGTTATATGTGAACTTATATACAAAACTACATTAAATGACAAAATCAAATAATTAGTTAATTATTTATATAATATAAAAATATATTTAATGCATAATAATAAAATAATATATTAATTATTAATTTAATAATATTATTATATGATATTATAAGTATATTTAATATCAATATAATTCTTATATATAGAATTTAATGATAACAAAATATAATAATAATAATAATAATAATAATAATAATAATAATAAACATCACTATCGAATATTACTATAATATATATAGCTCATTAAATATTAATTAATTAAATAATTTCAAATGGAATATTTTATAATTGTTTCATATTGTTCATTGCACTTTTTTAAAAATATGTATTTTATATTTTTACATATTAGTATTATTCTTGCCAAGATGAAGCATAATTTTACCATAAATAAATAAAACATATTATTCTATGTTATTATAATGTGGTAGACTTTATGGAGACTATACAATTTGTTGTGTTTTATAAATTTATCTTGAACTACTAACCCAAATATAAATACTTTTAATGAATAATAATATGAAACAGATTTTAAACAGATTGCATACTTTTATATGATACGAAAAATACTATTATATATTAATTTTTGGCATTCCTCCTATAATATCGAACAATAACGATACATTTTTTCTCATTTAAGGTATGTAATTTCTGGAATTATCAATTTTTTTTTGAAGAAATTATAATCTTATATCTATATTATAAATAGGCACTTATATACAAACCATAAATATATTCGGATTTAATCAATTTTTAAATAAAAAAAACGAATGAAAAATCTGTGTTCTTGTGAAATTGTTGATAATAATGAACAATAAAGACAAAATATATCTAAATATATTTTTTATATTAAACCTCTCTATATAATCAGTTTTTTGGTATCAAATTAATTTTATTCCGAGATCTCGTATGGCATTCATTGTTGTGACACCAAAACTAATTAAATTATGTGCAGAATATTGTTGACAAATATTTTGTCTTTATACTTTATGTTTTATTAATATCGATATTTCAAGAGATATACACTAGTAACACTGTCCATGGATTTTTATAAAAAATGTCCTTGGATTATCCGAGTATATTTCCGATGATAATTTCTACGGATTCTCCTTAGAAGTAATTTTCGTTGCTATTATTCCATTGAATATCCATAGAATTTTTTTGTGAGCAGATAGGTTGTAATTTGTCCGAACCAAATTTAATCTAATAAATACGTAATAAATAAATAAAAAACATAATATTTATATTTTCTCATGTAAAAACTAATTTAATTGTAAGATTAAATTAATTAATTAATAAGACCATTTTGTAGAAATTTGGCAGATAAAACGTTTATGAATTTGAATCAGAAAAAAAAAACCGCTGATAAAATCCATGAAAATTCTTACAAAATTCCTAGGAAATATATATCGATTTGAGTTGCTTGTTGTTTTAAAATTTATGAAAATAATAAGCAAAATATATGCAAAATATGAATCACTGTTTTGGATAATGATAATTGGTGAAATAAATTATGAATACAATACCGCGGATATATGTTGGACATATTACCCTGACAATCCCCAAACATTTTAATTGACCTAAATAAAATACTATTATATTAAATGGAAAATGGACAAATTCCAATAAATCTTTTGCATGGAAAATATGTGGATTTTTTCCAAGAAAATTTTTCTCATTTTTCAAAGTACGGACAAATTGTTACTACAGGGTATATATTAAAAGAAAACTGAATAGAAATTTAATAAAAAAATTTGTATAATGTGTTAATTTTGTATTTTTTTAATTATGTTCATACAATAGACCCATAATAAAAAGGTTTTCAATATAATAAATTACTTTTAATTTCTTCTTTCAAAACTATAAAATTCAAATTAAAGTTTTTTTTCTTTCATTTTTTTCTACTTAAAACGGTTCGTATATTAAAATTTATAATTATAATGTTTTAATTTATGTACAAATATGATTAAAAAAAAATTTCTAAAATCAGTTTAAAATGTACATACAATAATTTAATTTAAAACATTAAAACTTGTTTATGTTTTAAAAAGTAAATAGTTGACTAAAAAAAAAACATATTTTTTTTATTATTAGGGAAAATGAAAGTGATTATCTTATCATAATTTATGATTATTTATTGTATGTTTATTTACACATTTATTATACAAATATCAATATAAAGTTAATATGTGTAATTGGTGCGTGTCTTCATATTTTTTAAATCATTATTATTTCTTATTAGATATAGGTTTGGTTTTTCAGTATTAATTATCGATTTTATTTATTCTTTTATTTTTATTATTTTAAACTCACTTTCAAATAAACGAAAAAAAAAAAACTTGTCTTATACAAAATATTAAAAAAGCCGGTTACATTATTTTTTTGTGTTAAATATATTTTAGCTTTTGCGTCGCATTCAAATATAGAAATATTTATTTTATTATGTTAAATTAAATTGAATAGATAAAAACAAGAAAGAAAAAAGTTGTCTGAAATTATATATGGAAATTTTTTTAAGTCATATTGCATAATTATATTGTTTTCTTTACGCATTCTGGTGTATATAAACAAAATACAAAAATATTCGTACATACATTTATTTTTTTATGTTAATTTTTATATATATTATGAAACAATTAAAGCTCTGTTTCCCACAGTATATATTATATAGAATTATGTTATTGTATAGTTATACAATTAGTTAACAGCAAAAAAAAACTGAATTTTTGTCAATGACATCAGCGAAATATTTGTATTTTATTGTTAGCTGTATACAATTTAAATTAAAATAAAATCATATTTTAATAAAAATTAATGTTTAACAATATTTATAATAATCACGTATTATTGTTATTGATTATAGAATATCTTTTAAATTTGTAATTAATATTTATGCCTATATTATCTATTTTTTCGCGAAACTATATTTTGAAAACTGATGGCCTCTATAAATTATATATTAATATATTTTATTAGGAAAAATATTTATTGTGCAAATAATTTGTTATTTTTTTGATTTCTTTAGAAAACAATTAAACAATAAATAATATATGTACATTAATATAATTATATTTCATTGTATTATTAATTCAAAATAAATTAAATTAAAAATTTCATGCTATATTTTATATACGTATATTTGTTAAGAATATAGTTGTTTTTTTTTTGCGTTTGTTTTTGTAGCAAGTCATTCAATTCAATATAATTTTATTTTTTAAACAAATAAATATGCACATTTTTAACACGCACATTAACTTTAAGTTATAACCTCGGATACCTTTGTATGTGAACCGCTAGCGGTGTAATACATTTTCAGGGGACAACTCTATACCATTCATATATTGGAATAATATATACGACAGCCAAAAATTGATTCCCGATAAATTTAGCGAAAATTTTAAATTTAAATAAATCAAAAAAATATGAGAAAAGAAATTTTTTCGTAAATACCTTAAAATGGAAATGTAATTTATTTTCAAAAATATAACCAAATTACGATCCGATATATAATATATTCAATAATGTTATATTAATTGTTAATATGTTATAATATTTTGAAAACATGATGCTAATTATATTTCAGTGAATAATATATATTATAGCTATAACGAAATAATCCTAAAATTTCAATTGTATCTATATCGAGTATATAATGTACCATAACATAACATCAAAATATTTATATAAAATATTATCTCTATTACATTATTACAAAAAAATCATATCACCATAAAAAGTAAAAAGTCTGTATAAATATTAAGAAAAATATTTGCCAAAATATTATTATAATATTTGAAAATTACGGGCTACAGAAATGTACGTTAATTATATTAATGAATGTAGGAAGATGCGTTGACATATACGCCATAAACGAATATTTTATATAATGTATACATACACCTAACTCTATATTTTGTACAATACCATATATAAAAATTACTATAAATGTCTATTTAAATATAATATTAATAAAAATGTTGTATCCTCCAAAATAAAAGTATGTTTTGTGCGTATTTTTATGTTACAAAAAATAAAAATAATAAATAATTTCATAATTTTATTTACTTTATTATAAGTGTATTTTTTTTTTTAATAAATATTATTAAATATAATTCTGAATGAATGTAAAAAGTTGTTAAGTGTTTATGGTTTTTGTTATGTTTTGTCTATTTTTCAGTCATTGTATATGATGTTTAGTATATATGATGATGATGAATGATGTATGTGCCCAAGTAACACTGTCGTTAGTTTGTCCGCAAAATTTCCGCAATATATGTATGTAGTCCGTATAGTTTCAATCCGAGGAAATCTCTTTGGATTATGCGTATATTTTCGATGATAATTTCTACGTGGATTCTCCTTAGAAGTATTTCTCGTTGCTATTATTCCACAGAATATCCGTAGAATTAATATTCATATTTTTTGTGAACACATCCACCGATTTTTACAAAAATATGCGATAAGTGCACTCGCACAAACATTTTGTTTTAACAGGTTATAACTTGTTGAAGTAAAAATTTAATGTAATAAATACGTAATAAATTAAATAAAAACTATGATATTTATAATTTCTTATGTAAAAAAGTAATTTAATTGTAAAATTAAATTTTTAAATTCATAGTATAATTTTGTAGAACATTCACATATAAAACACTTACATAAACAAGAAACAAAAATTGCGGATAACAACCTGTCTTACAAAATTCCTCGAAAATATATCGATTTGAGTTTCTGGTTGTTTTAAAAATTGTGAAAATAAATTACGAAGTGTGAGGATTATATCTAGATAAGCGAAATATACTTGGATAATTGGTAAAATAAATTATGAATACAATACCGCGGATATTTGTCGGAAATATGACGCTGACAATCCAAAGATTTTAATTTACCTAAATAAAATACTGTTGTATTAAGTGGAAAATCTATGTGTACATTCTTTGGACAAATTCCAATATTTCTTTTCCATGGAAAATATGTTGATTTTTTCCTCCACGGAAATTTTCCTCATTTTTCAAAGTACGGACAAATTGTTACTAGGGTAGTCCGTAATTTCAATCCGAGGATTTCTTGATTAGTGTAACCCTCTCCATGGTTTTTTATAAAAAATTGTCCTTAGATTATTCGTATATTTTATTAATTCTTTCTTATGTAAAATATAATTCAATTGTAAGAAGTATAAAATAATAAATTTGTAGTATAATTTTGTAGAAATTTGTCAGATAAAACGTTTACGTAAACAATTAACAAAAACCGCGAATAAAATTCATGAAAAGTTTTTTTTTAATTCCTCGGAAATATATCTATTTGAGTTGCTGGTTGTTTTAAAAGTTATGGAAATAAATTAAAAATAGTGACGATTATACAAATAAAAGCGGAATATAAAAAATATTTCAACCCCACTGTCTTTGATAATTGGTGAAATAAATATTATGCTGACAATCCAAAGATTTCAATCAATAAAATACTATTATATTAAATGGTAAATCTATGTATTACATTCTTTGGACAAATTCCAATATATTTTTTTCCAACGGAAATTTTTCTCATTTTTCAAAGTACGGACAAATTGTTACTAGGGTGGTGCGTTCATCACAATGTAATTCATATATATTTATATTATAAACGTAAATATGTGTACAAAATTTATTTAAGAATATGTTATTTATTTTTTGCAAAAATACTGTGAAATCATTAAATATGGTAATATAATAATATTGTTATGGCAATTTATTATTCTCAAAAAAAGTGTTACATAAATGTTTACTTATAATAACAATTGATTCAACTTCACATAAATTTTAAAATTACCTAAATTGTAATTTTTCTGTATAAATGTTATAATAAATTGTCAAGAGACGTGTTTTACATGTGCGTAAATTAAATCATCAACAAAATATAGTTTGAATTTTTTTATTGACGCACATATTAAATTTATAATATTTAGAACGTGATTATAATTTAATTTAGACTACGTTCTTAAATTCATAATATGGTGTGTGTTGCGGTCACAGTGCGTGTTGATTTTAATGGAAAACAAAAATATATTTAAATATTGTCGGTATATTAAATTTTAATTAATTAATTTTTTAATATTATATAGTTAAATCGCAAAAAATATTTGTCCTTTTCATCTTCTTTTCATATATTGAATTTTACTATAAATAGATATTTTAAATTCTAACACTTTTTTTGTGTATTTATTTTGCAAGCCATGAATGGTGGTGGTGGTGCTTAATTATTTATGCGCAAATTTTTTCAATCCAAAATACATGTGTAACATACCAATAACAGACTGTTTATGAACACAAATACCATTTGATATTTATTTTATTTTTTTTGCAATTTGTTTCATTTCATATATTAATTATAATATAATTATTTATTTCTAAATAAGAGAATATTAACTAAAAAAAAAAAATGAGAATAAAGCGTAAAAATTAGAATAATGACATCAGCAGAATATATTGTATATGAAATTATGAAATCATATTTTTATAAATAATGAATGAAGGTATTTTTCCATTAGATAACAAAAATTCATATAAAATGTATTAATATTTGTACTACAAAAGGTGTGTGCTTTTTTTTTAATCTAATAATTATAAAGTGCAATTTTTCAATAACTTTCCAACTCTTCTTAAAACTATAAGCGTAACACGAATAATTTATTATTGTATATAATCAAATGAAATATTGATGATGATTAATAATCAATTCTAATCAAAATATAATATCCAAAATTTAACCCATATTCTATTGTCGGTATATTGAAATAAATAATATAAACATTTTTGAATGAAAATCATATTTGTTTAGGATGATTAATTATTCATATTTTAGCATATTATATGGTCTATACAATATTCCAAATATATTATAATATAAAATAATATTGGTTAACGTTAATGTTATAAAAAATAACAATTAACTTAAGTGTGTTGTCATAGCTAGCATCATCCCTATATGTTCTGACATAATATAATTATTTACAATTTGTATGTGGATTACTATGTTACGTTCTGAAATAATTTTTGCTTAAAAAAAACGAATGTACCATGAACGACGCCCATGATATTTATGTAATTAAATATGAAATATTCTAATAGAGATAACCTCAATCTATTAATTGATAGTAATAACTAATTATCAAATAATAATTGGGTCAGAAATTTTATTGTTGATGTTATTTATTTATTGGATTTATTGTATGTGCGTATATGGTAGTAGTAAAGTAATTTATGTAAAATGTTTTAATTTTTTAATTTTTATTTTAACAAGCTTGTTGTATCAAAAGCGAAATATATATGAGCACAATTTTTGACTATAATCTAATTATTAAAAATTTGTTTTTTAATGTATATTTTGGCTGCTGCATTGTACATTGTGTACCCAGTTCTGTAATATTTGAAACTACTGGATTTTACTATGTAC
Source organism: Bibio marci (assembly GCA_910594885.2). Classification (NCBI taxonomy): domain Eukaryota; kingdom Metazoa; phylum Arthropoda; class Insecta; order Diptera; family Bibionidae; genus Bibio; species Bibio marci. The sequence goes on along the minus strand of OU343117.1, from coordinate 31,927,059 downwards.
ACATTTTATTTATTTTTTTGATAGTATACATTTTGGCGACCTATCTTCTTTTCTCCTAGAGAAATATTTTTAAATTATATAATTTTAAGTATTTTATAAACAATATAACATTAATATTTAAAAATAATGTGTTGTCTATTTTCTTGTTTCATTTTAGGATCCATCAAAAACAAAAATTCCACGTTTAGATGGATGTACACGTATTCCAATACCAAACAGTAATATATTACGTAATGCAACACAAAAATTATCAAAAATTGCAAAACCATCATCGTTAACATTAAATCTTTTAACTAGTGGCAATAATAATAACAATCATAATAACAATAATATTAACAATAATAATAATAACAATAATAATAATAATAATAATAATAATAATAATAATAACCATAATAATAATAATATTCAAAATAAAAATTCTCAGAATGCTCAAGTATTATTAAAATCAAATAAAAATAATGTTGAATTAGAAAATAAAACGTGTGATGTAACATATAATGCTGAGGATGGCCGTCATGTTGGCGATGATACTATGTTCATTGATGATGTTACAATAACAGCTTCAAATAGTAATAAGAATCAAAATGATTTGGATGTTAGTAAATTAAAAAATATAATTGACGATAAAAAAGATCAATATTTACTAAATAATAATAACACCACAACGAATAATAATAATAATAATAAACGAAAAACATTTGATATTGAAAAGAATTCATCAATACCTGAATTTGATAAAACAATATTATTGACAAGATCCGATACATTTATTACAAATAATAATAATGTTAATAATATTGATTCTAATACAGATGAAAATAGTATCGATAAAAATCAATTTAATAATATAACTAATAATTTATATTCGTCTTCTAATAACAATACTAATGCCGATTCAAATAACATTAAAAACTCAATAATTATAAATGAAAATAAATTATCTACCCAAATTCAATCACCAATTGATAATGACAATACCAAAAATATTAAAGGCGACAATAAAATTCATTTAGAAAAAATTAAAACAAATTTATTTAAAACATCATCAGAAACATTAAGTCCATTATTATTATTAGATTCGTCTATATCGTCGTCAACAACAACAACACCACCACAACCAATTATTAATGATTGCACATTTAATTATTTACAAAATAAATATTCAACGCCAATAAATCAAACAAAAACAATCTCTAATAATAAAAATATTAATAATTTTGATAATATTATTTTAGAACAAACAGAATTTCTACCTGATGTTAATGATACAATTTTATATTCTGATAGTTTTGATAAAACCAAAATTTTATCGAATCCAAAAATTGTACAAAGACCAAAAACAATTAAAGTGTTAAATTCAACTATGCATCCATGTAATCGCTTATTAGATATTACAGATACAATATCACCATCACGTCAATTAATGAATATTACACAACAAGAATTGAATAATTTTGAAAATAAGAACACTACAAAATTATTGTATATGACAACAATGAATGAAAATATGGATAACATAAATGATAGTACTATTGATAATGAAAATACATTAATGGATGAACAAATTCAAGAACAAGAACAACAATACATTGATAGTGACGCAATAAAAAGTGATGATTTAACAGCAAATAATATTGGTGAGTATTTGTTTTCTATATGCAATTTCTATCGCTTCGTCTCATACTCGCTACTCTATCTAACCGACACTCTTTCAATTTGATTGATATTTGTATTTTAGACAAAAAATAATAGTGTATGGAATATAATTAATTTTTTATTTACTTTAATTTAGACCAACAATTAGCTCATGCAATTGGTAATCAAGTCAATGAAAATAAATCAAGATTATCATTTGGTTTGGATTTAACAGAATGTACTTTAGATTGCTCCATTGATCTATATGATTCATCGTTAACATCAAGTGCAGCACAACCAAGTTCCCCATCAAGTAACTATAAAAAGCAAAATTCATTTGAAATGGATGAAAGTTTAGGTATTTTAACACCTGATCAAATGAAAGAATTCTTAGATTCAACCAATACAACAAACACAACAAATGATTTACAAATGCTAAAAGTGTTAATGCAGAACCAACATCAAGAACCACTGCAACAACATCATCAACAACAACAACATCAACAACAACTACAACAACCACAAAATCAACAACAACAACGGTCACAACCTCATCATCATCATCATCATCCCAATCATTTTCATCATTTACATCATAATTACCAGACATGTCGCATTGATCAAACACCATCACCTGAAGAATTACCACTAGATCCAGTTGGTGTTAAAACTGATATAAGTGATATTTTAATGATTGATTCTTCAAGAACATTAATAACAGCAATTAATGGAGGTGGTAGTGGCAGTGGTGGTGCTACTATTGGTGGTGTTAATAGAGATAATTATGACGGTATGTCTTCTTCAAATATTGAAAATAATCAACAACATTTTCAAGAATTATCACAAAGTGATTCATATTCAAAAAATGATCAAATGACAAAATCAACAGCGTCAAAAGTATCAAATAGTTTTATAACAAGTATTACAAGTATTACAAGTTTAGATACTGGCTATCAAGGTGATGGTGAAATGTCAAGACCAGCAAGTCGTGGTGGTGGTGGTGGTGGTAGTGGTATTCCTAATACCTGTAATAATAGCAATAATAATATCAATATCGGTGGTGATTTATCACCAACCAATAATTTACAAATACAACACCAACAACAACAATATAATACAGTAAAAACGTATAATAATGATAACAATAATCAACAACAAGAATTATTACAAAACGAACAACAACACCAGCAACCACAAATACAAAATTTCAATAATCAAAATGATCCACCAATTGTACGACGTACACAAGATTCAATGACTGATTCAGATTTTTTCACCGAAAGTGATGCAGATGATTTATTTCAAAGAGGTGGTGATCGGCGTGCACAAATTATTGATGGTCAATTATATGGTCCAATGTTACAGCAACAAGGTGGCGCTGCAAATATAGTATATATAAATCAACAACCAGAACAAACCGAAGATTCATGTATGGAATCGAGTGGCATATTTACCGATGTTGAAAATCGTGTTGATGAAGATTTGTTACGACAACGTATTGAAAATGATAGTGATATGTCTCCAGATTGTTCAACTGATACAATTAAAAGTAATGCAACTGAATATGGTAGTAATAATAATAATAATAATAATAATAATAATAATATTAATAATAATAATAATAATAATAACAATAATATAAATACTAATACTAATACTAATACTAATAATAATATTAATAACAATATTAATAATATTAATAATAATAATAATAATAATAATAATAATAATAATAATATTAATAATAATAATAATATTAATAATAATAATCATCTTCAATTAAATGATATTAATTCTCAAATTATAACATCTACTACTTGTAATCTACAAAGTCAACAATGTATGTCAGACAGTTCAACATCTACAATAAATGGTAATAGTACGTGTAGTGGTGTAGGTGATATTAATATTTGTGGTATTAGTAATGATAAAAACGGTGGGGATCATAAAAGTGTTATCACTACTGACGCTTCATCTGTCGGTTCAATTAAACCGAAATATATTAATACAAATATTGATAAGTCGTCATCAAATAGAAACACTAATAATAACAATAATAATAATAAAAATAATAATAATAATAAAAATAATAATAATAATAATAATAATAATATTAATAACAATAATAGTGTTAATAATAAAAATAAAATTAAACAAATTAGCCCAAGTCGTAAACAAAATAAAAATGAAGCAAACGTTGCATTAAGAAAACATGAAATGTTATCAAAACGTGGTGATAGTAATGATAACGTTAGTGATACTACTAGAAACAACAGTAGTAATGGTGGTATTCTTTCAATAAATAATAAATTAAAAACTGATAATTGTGTTGCGGATGTTGAAAATCAAGAAAATAGGCGTCCTAGTTCAATAGCTATATTAAATAATAATAGTCATAATAATTATACGAATAATAATAATAATAATAATAATAATAATAATAATAATAATAATAATAATAATAATAGTGGTGTTACGCGAAAATCAATGCCAAATAAATGGGATGCAGTTATGAATAAAATTGCTGTTAATAAAACTGTAACAAAATCTAAAAACTATAGTGATGTAAAACCAAAAGTTACATGTGGTATGCGAAAAACTACATCAAATTTGCATTTATCAACTCAACAACCACATCAACAACTTCACCAACACCAATTGACTATAACAGGCGGAAGTGTAACATCAATTCGACGTCGGACAAGTACATCGAAACGGTATGTACTACATTAAACATATTTATTTTGTATATTTTCAAATTCAATTTCAAAAGCGTATTTATTTTTATGTATATTTACAATAATTTTATAATTTATAATATATAATAATTGTTATCAAATATATTTGAAATGGAAAAACGAAAACGATACAGAGTCGGGCACATTTTTACGATATTATTTTTTCATTGTTTTTACCAATAGCATGTAATGATTTAACTAAATTAATATTATTAATATCTGAAATTCAATATATTACCATTATTTATTATAATTTATTCATGAATTAGATTCCACCATACAATTGTAAATTGTGTTAATGGAATATTATTTTTTATTTCTATATACAATAAAATTAGGTAATATTTTTTTTAGTTCCCATCCATCCTGTATTTCTTGTGCAAACATTTATAAGTAATATTATTTTTTAACACACCTATCAATCCCCATTCATGTACACTGACAAATACAAAAAAATAAACGTAAATTTATTTTTAATATTATCGTCTATTTGGTGAAAATAAAGTCTTAAAACGCAAAAATTGACCTGCAAATATTTAACTAATACCTCAATATATATAATTTTATAAATGTAACGCCATTTGAATTAAATAATTAATTTTGGCTTTCATTAAAATGTGTTACACACAAATTTTTCCATATCAATAAATTTCTTTCCCATGTAGGTATCTAAAAAGTTGTATAAAACTTATAAAAGCTTTAATATTGTTTATTATATGATTATGTGAAATTCTTTTAAATCGGGTGGCCAAATGTTTTTGATTATTTACAAAGGTTTGCAAGTCCACTCGGGGATTATGTAACACTCTTATATTTTAATAATTTAAATGTATTGAGTATATGCCTCCTCTGTGTGCTTATCACGCATTGTCTTTAATTTTCTTATAAATATTTCATATAAAATTTACTTGCAGTTATAATTATAATTTTAAATGATATGAATTTGACATAGGAATGATAATAATTTCAAAATAGATAATTTTTTATTTGCGTTTTTTTTTTTAAATCACATATTTTCTTAAGTGGCGTACAACATTTCGTTATTTCGTTTATCTATGAATTTATTGCAATAATAAAAAAAAAAAAAATTCAATTTTTTATCATAAAATATTTGATTGGAAAAATAAATAAAATTCAAAAATTCCAAACAAAATTGTTAATTTTAATTTTAGGCTTATTTTAATTGTTGTTGTAATGGTTATAAGTTGTATCAATTAGTTTATGCGAGACGTGTGGGTGGTATACGATGTATATTTAAAATCGAATATAAAATTATATAAGATATTAATTATTGATGAATGATAATGTAATAGAATATGAAATATTTAATTTGCATGTGCGATATTATACCGATAATTATAATATAAAAGATTTTATTTATTTTTTGTATTTTCATAATATAATTTGATAATATTTAATTATAACTAAATAAATGATAACATTTATGTATATAAAATTTGTAATTATAAAACAACGGCGCCAATTTTTTAACAAATTATTATTAAAATTATTCCATAACGACGTAATGTCGTGTCATTGCTATTTTTTGTGTTGTATTTTATTTATATCTATGATCTATCTAGCCGATAGCTATAGAATTATAGATATATATATGTTTTTGTAATGTTTTATCAAAAAATATATCATAATTATTATAACTTAAATATTATCTACACAATATTATTGGAATTTATTGAAAGATTTAAAAATACATATAAAATGAATTCATTTGCGTATAAATACCTTCTTCTTTTATTTATATGAATGAATCATAAACATTTTGTTATCCACATCAAAATACAATTTGAGCAAATTCATCTTCTTTATTCTATGCAATGATTATATCTATATAGGTAAGGTGTATTTATGTATAATATGTAGCTTCGAGATTGGTGTGTTCTTAAATGACCAAAATTAAAAATAATTTGTCAACAAAACTATAATAAAATATTTATAAAAATCAAAATAAATAGTGGAAAATTCATATCAATTCGTAACTGCTTACCTAAAAGGTACTGCATTTGTGATAACATACATATTTAATAATGCGGGTGTATAATATCCACACAGGCCACCCAAATAACTATCACCCACATACATAATAATTTCGACAATATTTAAAATCTAATATTAATATATTTTATTTTATTAAAACAATTTAAAAATGAAAATAATTTAAATTTTTAATTATTATTATTGTTATACTTACAGTGGTCGGACACACAGCAAAGATAGTGAACAAAGTTCACAAAGTGATATAAGTTTATCAAGCGGATCACCAAAATTGCATATAAAATGTTCAAGTAGTTCACGTGAGTAGTTCATTTTTTTTTTCTTATTATAAATTATATATTGAAATGCTATTACAAAAAAAAATATAAAATCTCATTTTACAATTTTAATTTTAATTCAATTAATATTATTTTATATGAAATGCCTGGTTAAATCAACTAACATTTAAAGAAAATACAATTATTAATTAAATAATTTACTTAAAGTAAAGTGAAATATAATTAATATTTTGCTATTTATATATTGTCTAAATGACAGATTCTATTATTATATAGGTCTTAAATTGTTAATTGTATATATGGATATATTGTTAGCAAAAATTTCCTTCTTGCTTACAATTCTTATATGGATAGAATAGAGGTCGATCGAGCCGTTTGTTCCAATAAAGGCGAACGCTTAATGATGAAAAATGTCATAAAAAACCAATAATTAATTAATACAATCACTTTAATATTACTAATATGTGTCTACAATCTAATGTGTTTATATGCATCATATACGTCGTCTATATACGAGTATATAAAAACATAAATGCGTATGTATATCGGCTAATCAATGTAATAAATGAAAAGAATATAAAAGGGTAATTATATGTAAAATCATATAATTTATAAATCAATATTTTTCATGGAAACGCACTCACTGATGTGATGAATAAATATAACAAATTATATCGCAATAATTATAATGATAATTTTAATGCCTAGTTTATATAATTATATTGGCTTTGTTGTTGTTGTTTCGGAGTCGAAGTCGTAGTCTTTTAAAATAATTTCTATAGTATACATATATTCAGAACTTACAGTAATTGTTAAAATGCAATTTGAATTTGATTCCATTTCTAACTAATTTTAAACTTTCAACGTGTAATGTTCATTGTTATTTGCCAATATTATGATGTTTGGCATAATATTTATTTTTTTGTTTTATGTATTACCAGTCTCAAACATTAAATTTTTCTAACTTTTGGTTTTTGTTTTTGTCATATAGGCATATAACATAAGCATTGGCAATGATTATACATTGGGTAGAAGAATAAATTTCGACGAGAATTATGATTTTTAATTCATATTAAGTGATGGCAGCGACATCTGCCAATGTATGATCATGTAGGAACCATATACACATATGGGAATATATTCTACACGGTTTCTACCATTAGGTATATTATCCCTATGGTTGCCGTATTCGAATTTACCTATACTGACACAATTGACTAGCTATAAAAAGTAATTATAAATTACTACAAAAATTGAAAAAAAACGTAATTTATTGCAACACATACATATAAAAAATAAAAAGAACGCTATATATAAATATATTCCCTTTCCATCTTTATCATTATATCCACTTACCTCTGCCTTTATACTTTCTTCGTTTATGTGTTCATCATCATCATCACCACCATCGTCAAATGAAATCAATTATTTAATAAATGTTAGTTTAGAAAAAAAAAGTATTCGGGACGGTCGTGCATTTTGTTTCTGTTTTATTTTTTTTCTTTTTGTATGTCGAGTTTCGCGTTTCGCGTTTTCTATTTTTTGTTCCAAATAATTAGGATTAATAATAAAATAAAATTGCCATTTTTTTAAATTGTTATTCATAGAATTAATAAGTTTTTAGTTTGAAAATTAAAATAAAAGAATTTGGGAGTGTTTTTATTTTTATTAGAAATTGTTTAAAAGTGTTTTATTAAATTTTAAATTATTTTTTTTTGTGTGTGATTATGTTTTAGTTCTTTGTCTGCTGCGCAAATTGGCAATCGGGTATTTTCGTTATGTCGCGAAATACAATTACACCTTACCATTTCAATTTTTTTTTACCATCGTTCGTTCGCATGCGTTTCGTAATGTTGTAGAAGGAATCAATGTTGTATTTGTTGTAATGTATTGTTGTGCGATGCTACTAGTAAATTCACATTCATATTCGCAGTCGTAAACATTTGCACAAATACACACTCAAAGGTTAGATATTTAATTGGTTTTTTTTTTGTTTTTATATAATATAACAATTGGTTTTTTTTTTATATTTATTTATTGTTGGAATTAATGTTAATGTTAATGTTAATGTACAGTTACAGACAGACGATTATTAGTCTTCATACAGACAAACACCCATTCACACTACTTTTTTATTTTTTTTTTTGGTACAATAATTGATGATGACTTGAATTTAATATTATATTTAATTAAATTATGGAGATTGTGCGGATTTTGGGTGTAAGAGGTTGTTTTATTTACTCTGTTACTCTGTCCATATCAGTGGCTTAAATGTTACATTGTAAATTTTGATGATCGGTGTAAGAAATTTACAAAGAGTGGCTAAAATCAAGTGTAGTATTAGTTCTTAAGTTGGTTTGTACCATAGATTTACCATTTTTTATATATTTTACGGGTTTATTGTGGCCTTAGTATTTTAAAATGTAAAACATTTACACACAGCTAAAAATATTAATAAGGGGTATTTGTTTATTATTATTTACGATTTATACGACACACACACACCCATATATATATATATATTTACTGATAATTATTTTAATACGACACAGTACATTAAATTATTTTTGTCGCTTTTTTCAACACAATTGCATATCATATTATTACGATTAATTAAACTATTGACTGTAGCTATAGAGATTATATAATAATAATATAGTATCATATCATACTTTACCAATTAGTAGAAATGTTTTTATTTTATAACCTATAGGTCACAGATCTACAAATATTATGACACCTGGTTCACAACTTTTTGTTGCACATTTTATTGAGAATAAAAATAATAATAATTATAATTAATTATAATTAATAATAATTAGTTCATAATCACAATATGTAAAAGACTATACTTGAATTTTGTATGATTTAATATTAGAGAGCAGACAATGTGATATATAAAACGCGCATAAATGTGTAATAATATTACTAAAATAAAATTTAAATCATATTTAATTTATTGATAGTTTAATTTTACTTTCTTATCTAACTGTGCGAGTATAATATTTATTGTTCTCATATAACGTTATATATATTATAATTATATACAAATTTCACTTGTATTGTAAGTTCAATGTAACAACACATTTTTGAAATGAATATATAGATTTTATTATTTCATAAATTAACTAAACATTTTTGATTATACATTTATGTTTATTAATGTGTTTTTTGACAAGCAATTACTATTAGACGAACGACAACTCTGCCATTTTAATGTGAGTAATTATTATATTTAATTTCTTAAAAGTAAAGTATAAAAACGTTTTTTTTTTAATAATTTTATAATTTAATAAAATTCATAACTTTTAAATATGCGTATTTATATAATAGAATAAATGTTATGACTTTATTATTTCATCAGATAATTTAAATAAATTGAAATTATAGAAATTTATTTTTATTTTTATCGAATGCTCCTGCATATTATATTTATTTTTTAAATTAAATTACTAAATATAGTTATTTGTTAAATTAATAACATAAATTTTGTTTATGTTATAGAAAAATTAGGCTTTCGTAAATAAATTTCTTCAAATTCAATCGTCGATGCATATATAGTTTATACTGATTTTAATACATCATAAAAATATTTGAACAATAATAGATAATAGGTTATCATTAAACAAACGTATATTGGTATAATAAAATGTTGTCACACAAAATTTTGTCGAAAAATGCGCTATACAATTTTAATAAAGACATAACTGTTGAAATTTTAATTAATATTTCTCATCTATCAGTTGATGTAATTAGAAAAAAATTATTGCAATATGACAAGGATAATAAAAAAATATTATTTTTTGTACGTATTATACAAGAACTGATTAATTGTATAGCAAAAGATGATGTGAACAAATTTAAGGATATTAGTCAGTTATATAAAATATTTATGCAATGCATAAATGAACCAGATCTAAAACAATATTTACAACATCCGGACAATCCATTACTTAAAATTAGTATATTAAATGAAATATGTAAATATTATAGTATAAATATATTAAAATTATTGCTTGCTGAAGAACAAATCCTCCATAAATTATGCATTAATTCATTCTATAATTTAAAACCAATCCAAGTAAATGATGTTTGTGATACTAAAATTTATTATAATTTAATAGCGACAAATTCCATTGAAATGATAAAGTTATTTGAAAAGTATATTTTTGAGATATTATTCCATAAAAATTGCGATTCGGGCAAAGATAAATTTTATTTATCATTAACCGATGCATTAAGTAAACGTTTGCTAAATGGTTATACTATAGATAGACAAATGCAATTATTTATTTTAAGTAAAACATTGGAAATAAAATTTGTTGATAATGATTTAACAAGTTTACCCCATCCAACGTGGAAACATATTAAGGAACGTAAAGTATATCTTAATTATCAAATTAAAATGTTATTCAATAATTATTCGACAAATAATTTGTCATCATTTGGTAATGAAAAATTTGTATATTTATTACGTTCAATTATATACAATATTCATACGTTTGTAAATTTATTAGGATCGGAACAATTAGAAAGTTGGTATGAAATGGAACAATTATTAATAATATATTATTTAACTATAACAAAATCAAATATGTTCGTAAGTTTTGTGCTCGCTTCAATTTGTAATAAAGACAAAATATTTAAAAATTTAAAAGAATTAATTTATGATAATTCATTAAGTTGTACACAGTCACCCGCAGTTAATTTAAAAGATACAAATAATAAAATTAATGATATTATTGCATTACATAATATTGTTTATGCTACATCGGATATTATTCGAAATAATAAATTTGAGAACAATAATTTAAAGTGTTTTTTCCAATTAATTGATAAATTAAGTGTTAGTACAGATTTAAAAAATATGCTAAATTTATTATTTCCAAATAGTATTAAAATCCAATTAAATTTATATCGATACGATAATAATTGTACAATTAATCTAAATGATAAGTTAAAAGATGATATAAAATATATATATAAGAATATTTTCGATATAATATATGGTATGCAACTAAAAAAATTAATGAGCATTGGTTATGATTTTATAAAATGTGAAAATATTGATGATGTTAAATTATTAATAAATAACATTAATTCGGAACATTTAAAAATATTTGATTATAATAAAGAAGCAAATCATTCATATTATTTTAATGATATTCGTGATATTATTGATAAAATTAAATCATTGAATTTCGTAAATGCTATTAACAATACGATAATTGTTCAATTAGAAGCACTTTATAGCCGTATAGTAACGAAAAATAATTATAAACTATTTATATCAAATTTAATTGCTATCATTTCACGTTTAAAAATTATTTTACCAACTTTAAATGATGATTATTATCCAAGGCTTAGTAATGCATTAAAACGTATATTATCATTTATTGATGTTAAAGATAATTGTTCATTTTACGTTGCGAATAATTATGATGAAATATTTGAAAAATTAATATTTTTATTATCTGCTATTCAAAATTCAATTACAAATATTAATGATATAAAGTTTTTTATAATAAAATTATGGAAATTAAAACATTCAAGAATTTCAAAAAAACACATTTTCAATTTAATTGAATTATTATATATTTATAACAATAGAATAGATAATATTGAAGAAGGTTTACCAGAACAACAACAACAACAACAACAACAACAACAACAACAACAACAACAATGCTATAATAAAAAACTTCTTATGGAAACATTGAATGATAAATGTAAAGAAATTATAATATTTTTAAAAAAAAATAGTATATATTCAATTTATAAAGGAGAAAAATATATGGATTTAAAATTAGATCTAGATGCAATTGATAAATTACAGATTATAAAATGTTTGGAAACATATTATTGTGACATAATTGATATGTTAAATAAATTAAACATTTGTGTACCGCCATCCAGTAAACTATCATTTGATAATTTATATCCAATATTATATGGTACAGATTTATATAATTTAATTATTAAAAAAAATAGAATATTATATACAATACCCATACAATATGAATTATTATTATTAGCAAATGTATTAATGTTAACAAATAAATTTAAAGAAATATCTATAACGGAAACTACTTTAATTAATAGAAACGAAAAATTATTACCATTATATGAAATATCATCAATTAAAAATGCATTCGATTGTGATATTAAACAATTAAATAAAATTAATAAATTATTTTTGAATATTGAAAATAATGATTGGAGAGAATTTGATGAAAAGCTGAAAATCTTTGATTTAGATTTAAGTGATCAATATAAAAATTTACAAATTTTCGAATCTATTCTACTATCAAATAACACAGACATAATAAAATATGTTTTAACCAATTTTAATTATAATGAAGCATATTTTGAACAAAATTTTTTAATACATAAATTAATTGCAAAGAATTGTACTGAAACGTTAACATTTTTATTAAATGAATATAAATTTAAAAATAAACATTATAAAATTAAATTAATAAATGCAAAGAATAAATATTCTGATACACCATTACATTATGCAACGATATGTAGAAATATTGGCGTTGTAAAATTACTGTTAAAACATAAAGCTGATTGTAATCCTATAAATATATACAATCAAACACCAATGCAAATTGCTATAAAATTGGATTGTTACAATATTGCCGATTGTTTATGTAAAAAAATGAATGATTTTGAATTGTATAGTTGTGAATATTTACATCAATGTATTGAATTTAAAACTAAAAAATGTTATGAAGTGTTAAAAAAATGTTATATTGAAAGAGATATCGAAATATTTTATCCAAAAATATTACAGTCAGTTTGTGTACATCGTTGTACCGATTTTGATGATTTCAGCAAACATGATATGAGATTAAATGTAATTGAAAATATTAATTTATTGTTATGTGTTATGGGTAGTAAAAATACCAAATTATTTGAAACATTTTTTAATAATCTTAGCGACATTCAACTGAATAATAGCACCACACTATTCACTTGTTTATATCATGCTGTAGTATATAATCGTCAGGACATGTTAAATATTTTATTTAAACGTATTAATATTGGTACTGTTTTTGATAAAGATGGTTACACAATATTACATTATGCTTTAATGTTAAAAAATGATAATGTATGTACAGCAATGCTAGAAAGAAACACACAATTATTATTTTACAAACAAAATAAAGATGCTAAATCAGCATTAGAATTGGCCCTTTTAATGGGATATCCATTGATTGTTAGAGAATTTTTTAAACTGAATTATGAAATGACAAGCGATAAAATGAATAAATATTTAAAATTGGCAGTACAATCAAATAGTTATCAAGTAGTTAGTGAGTGTTTGGAAGCATTTGAAAAACGGCAATTAAACGTTAAAGAAATGGATGAAGAAAAAAAATTCATAAAAGATCATCCATTATTTATAGCAATTGATAATGAGCATCTCACTATTATCTATTTACTAATAACAAATGTATATAAAGTTAATTGTAAATTTAAGAATGTGGATGATGAGCAAAAATTAACGCCATTAGATTACGCAATAATTAACCAAAAATATGGGTCAGCAATACTTTTACAAACATTTAAAGCCATTTTGTCCATTAATAGGAATATTATTTTCAATTCGATTAAATTACAACAATTATCATTAAATATAAATGCAATTAATATATTTAAAACATATCTATCAACAACAGATCATCAACATATATTTATTAAATATTTAGAAAACACCAAATGCACTGCAAATATAATCAATTTATTTTTAATGAACTGTAATATTGATTTGACAGTTGAATATTTTAAAAATTACAATTTTTCTAATATATTATGTTTAGCAATTAAAAATCATAATACATTTATATTTAATTTTTTACTAAATCAATTAAATTATTGCGTCAATGGTAATAATGATGGTACACCATTACAAACGGCAATTGAATACAATTGTGTACAATATTTTGATATATTAATAAATTTTGCAGATATAAATTTGAATTTAAATTATCCATTACATGCAGCTATAAAAAATAAAAATGTATATATCATTGAAAAATTATTAACGGCAAAAAAAAGCATTGACATAAATAAGCCAAATCCAAATTTAAATAATTGTACATGTTTACATTTGGCAATTGCGTCTGAATCAAAATCAATTATTAGTTTAATATTAAAATATGATATAAATATATGCCGAAAAAATGATTTTTTAACATCTATAAATATGGCAATAAACACGAGTAATTTTACAATTGTAAAATTAATAATAAATTATTATTATAAAAAATATTCTAATTTTGATAGTAGTGATAATAATAAAAATGTGTTAACACCATTAATGACAGCATTAAAAACGCAAAATATTGATTTTATAATAAATTTATTAACAATCTATTATATTAAAAATGATGATGACAATGATAATGATGATAATGATGATAACGATGATATGTGTATGAAAAAAAAAATATTTGATATAAATGAAGTTGGTAAATATAATTCAACTGCATTACATGCAGCTGCAAAAATTGGTAATTTAGAAATAACAAAACTATTATTAAAAAAAGGTGCTGACATAAATATAATTAATGATTTTGGCGAAACACCACCATTTACATTATTACACTATTTAAAATCATCCACAAACAATAATGCAACGTCTGCATTGGAACAACTATTATATTTTTATTGTGAAAATTATTCAATGATAAATGATAAACAATCGAATACATTAATAAATTATTGTGCATCTGATAAGGAATTAATTAAATATATACCGAAAATAATAACATATCCAATAGATATAAATTATCCAAATGTTAATGGTATGACACCATTACATTATGCTGTTAATTATAATAATACTGAAATAATTATTTTATTATTAGGAAATGGTGCAATTTATAATTATTTAAATAAATGTAATAAATTACCTATATCATATTTTAATAGTAATATTAAAGATTCGCATGGCAAGTGTTTGTTTAAAATTATTGATGAATTATTTAATTCTTGTCAATTGGATAGTTTTTCAAAACATATACATCAATTAGATGCAATTCCCTATAATAATGTAAAATCAATTTTAAATGCCAGAAATCGAAATAAATTAAATTTATTGTATGTTGTTATGAAAAATAAATGTGAACATAATATAAAAATATTATTAGATTATGGTGTATCACCGAATAATAATGATGGCATCGATGATGATGGTTTTACTCCATTAGGTTTTGCATCAATATATTTGAACATTGATATTATATTTTTGTTACTACAATATGGTGCTGTGTATAATACCTTTTATGTAAATAATAATAATAATAATAATGGTTTTACAGCAGTTGAGTGTAATTTAAATAATAATGAAGTTAAAGAGTTGATATTTTTCATTAGTAAAATGTTTGATGAAGTAACTGCAATTGATTTAAATGAAATCAATACAAATAAACTGTTTATAAAATATCCTAATCATTTTGTTAAATCTATTATGAATGCAACAAATAATAATGGATATAATATCTCTGAATATGCATTTATAGAAAATAATGATAAATTATCGATGCTTGTGAAAAATTGTTGTTATAAATATTTAAACATAAATGATTCAAGTAATTCGTATAAAAATTATGTGTACTCAAATTCTAAAGAACATTTGGAAATAGCCTTATCCGAACATGAATTGGAAATAAAAGAATTTCATGCAAAACAAATTTTCACCAAAGAATGTTTAGCAATATTATTTGATTGTTATAAAAATGTTATTTATATGTGTATGATTTGTTCGAAATATGATGTTGCATTTTATAATTTAAAATATTTATTCGATTATTGTAATAAATTATTACCGAAAAAACATAAAAAATTATTACAACTTTATATTACATTTGGTGATTTATTTGGTAAATTACAAAACAATATCATGCCTACATATTATACCAATGATCAATCGATAATAACAAAATATATAAATGAAAAAAAATTACCTAATAAATCTTCAGATTATTATAAATATGTAATTGAGAATATGGCAAAGAAAAATTGTGCTTTAAAAATTTTTGTAAATACTAAATTAACGACTGCATATATTAGGGAACGTGAATATAATAAAGCTTTAGAATTTTGTGAAAATTTGCAAGGTGAATACGCTGCAGAATTTGGCATAAATAGTTTTACAATTATACATTTGAATATGCATATTATTCAAATTTATCATTGCCTAAAATTGGATATAAGTACAAAAGTTGATACTGTTTTTTCAAAATTATATTTAAGCACCAATCATCTGGATGTTTTTCGTAAAATTTTAAATGTAGCCAATGAATATTATGATCAAAATAATTTTGTACTAGCTAAAATTTACTATGAATTTTTAATGTCATCAAGATTTGAGGAAATTGCAAAAAAATATTGTAAATTCTCTATTTTCGATCGGATTATGTCTATCGATACGAAAAAATTTACTTATATTATAAAACGGATAAAAACTGATACTTATGGCTATCAATATACGTCTGGCTATTTACTAGAAGAAAAATTATTTAAGGCTGTAAATGATAACTCAATTTATAACATTATGTTATTAATTTCATATTATAAAGATATTGGTTTTGAATTAATTGACAAACTAATTTGTAAGGCCATAGTTAAAAAACATTCGCAAATATTGTTATATTTATTAACCAAAAGAAGTAAAAATATTAATTTTCCTAAATTGCCAATTACAATATTTAATAATGGTCAAAATGTTTTCCATATAGCCGTATTTAATAATAGTGAAGTTTGTTTAAACATTTTATTAAATTTTTATATATCAACAAAAAATGTTATTACGTATCATTTTGAATTTCATAATTACCTTGACGCTATGGATAACACACCATTATATTATGCAATAATTGGCAATAATTATAATGCGGTTGTTTTACTATTAAAATATGGAGCAATTTATGATTTCGTAAAATTCAGAGACAATGATATTTTTACGGAATTCAAAGTTTTGTCATCTATTCAACAACTATTTAATACAATTGAAACCATTTTCATGTGGATTCAATTGAATTCTCAACTAGATGCAGATAAATATTATGATTTATTAAATAAATTAAATTTTGAAGAATTTACTGCAGTTATAAATGCACAAATTTATGTTAGCAATACCGGTATTACTGAAACAATTGTCGCTGCAGCAAAACGCAATAAAAACAATCATATATATAATAATTTAAATGTAATTATAAAAAAACGAAGTATATTGTTACCGATGAAATAATTAATAATAATGTAATGGAATGCTTGCTGCGCTGCATTGTATAGTTAAAATTTGTTATATGTTTAATTTTATTATTGTATTATGTTGGTTAAAAATTTATATTAATTATTATTGTATATGTATTAAATTTGACGAATTTTTATGATTTATGTACATTTGTAATAAATGATTAGTTAAATGAAAAACATATTTAAAAATTTTAATAACATGCAGGTGTGTATTATATTTCTATAAATATATGTATTTGTATTGTTATAGATGTATCACATTTACATAATACTTTTACTATGGCAGTGTAGTCTCTCTATACGTATAAAATCACAATGATGTTGAAAAATTTATTAATATAGATGTTGTTGTTACAATTCAAACAAATACTATTGTATTTACTATAAATTTAATTCAATTAATTATTTATTTATTGATCCATTTTTGTGAATAATGATTATGTCATGTGCAGTATCAATTATAATAAGTACACTTACTATATTCTTAACACATGTAAAATACTCTTTTATTAACTATATATATTTTCTATGAAACTCTACTCTTATAACATTAAAGCATATAATAATTAATTAAATGATCATCGGTTAATTTAAACGGTATAATAGCAATAGATATTGTTCATATAATATTGAAATTGAAATATAATACGATAATGTGCTTACGTTTTTTTTTTTTTCATATATTAATTTTATCAGTTTGTATAAATTAAATGTATTTCACTGTACCACTACTATATTCACAAGTATTCCGATAATAATAAAAAAAATCTTATACGGTGTGGTGGCCCTGTACAATATTTACAAATAAATAATATTTTATTTTATAATATATTAGTAAATAGTTTTTAAAATGAATAAGGTTTAGGTTATATAAATAAGATATTACAAAAAAAAAAAAAATGTCATTTAATATCTATAAATAAATACATTATATTCACGTGTTATATGTTTTCTGCATCATATGGTCGAACGAGAGACGACAATTCTTGATTTGTATGCAACGTCGGTTTTACGTTAATTGTTTATTGTATATATCCAACAGAGAACTCTCAAAACAAAATTGTATTGCTATTGCCGTTTTTTTTCTTGTTTTAAATAAAATTTGTTGTACTCTACAGAACTTATATACATAATTCAAGAAATTTTATTTAAAATTTATATTTTCTTAAATTTCGCCGATAAAAATAATGCCAAATAAAATACAAAAATAGAAAAATAAATTATGTATTAAAAATCTAGTACATTTCAAACATTTACAAACGAAAAAATAAAAAGTAAATAAGAAAAAAGCTTTAATATGTGTGCTTTTTTACTTTCATATTTAACACACATACACAAATTTAACTTTTTTTTTTTTATTTCATACCCTAGTAACACTGTCCGTAGTTTGTCCGCAAAACATCCGTATTATATCTATGGCTTTCAAAACGGATGTCCACTAGAATTTTATATGATGGCAATCCTGTCCATGGATTTTTATAAAAAATGTCCTTGAATTATCCGTATATTTCCGATTATAATTTCCAAGGGTTCTAGTTCGAAGTATTTCTCGTTGCCATTATTCCACAAAATATCTGTAGAATTTACATACAAATTTTTCTTATGACGATGATGCCAATTTGCGATTTGATTCAGTATTTTATCGATAGACCAGAAGTTCTAACCGCTGATAAAATCCATGAAAAGTCTTACAAAATTTCTAGAAAATATACATCGATTTGAGTTGCTGGTTTTATTAAAAATTATGCCAATAAATTACGAAGAGAAAGGATTATATCTAGATAAACCAAAAATATACAAAATTTGAACCACTGTCTTGGATAATTTATGGAATAAATTATGAATTCAATACCGCGCGGATATATGTTGGACATATTACCCAGACAATCCGCAAAGAATTTCAATTGACCTATATAAAATATGGTGAAAAATCTACGGACATTCTTTGAACAATATTCCAATATATCTTTTCCATGGAAAATATGTGAATGTTTTCCACGAAAATTTTCCTCATTTTTCAAAGTACGGACAAATTGTTACTAGGGTATACATTGAGCAAGAATTCATTTTAAACTAAAATGTATGTACTATTTTTGATATTATTATTATTATTATGTGTACGACGGTACGGTGTACATCTTCGTATGCATATAATAGAGTAATATAATAATCATATAATAGTGGTTTTCTGTATTTTGTGTGTGTGTGTGTGTTCGTTTGTATGTTGGAAATGTTGTTCTTTTTTATTTATTTATATTTATTTGTTTTTTTTTTTATAATAAAATGAACTTGTTATATTATTTATAATAACTTGTTTATTGGATGGCGGCGGCGGCATTATGTTCGCAAAACATTTTCTTAAATTTTCAATCTCTTGTAGTTTTAGTAGAAACGCGCGGCAGTGCGGTAAAACATTTTATATTTTATAAAATACATAAAATACAATAAAATAAAATGAAGAGAAAATAAAGAAGATTTGGCAAAGAAATGTTTTAAAATAAATAATATAAAAATATTGATTGCTCCCATTTATACTCCGGCAAAATTCAAGTTGCATTAAATTATTACATCTTTATATAATTTACACATGTGTCTCATCTCGTGTTCGGATTATTTATATTTGTTTTTTTTTTTTTTTAATTAAAATGTTTAGTTTAAATTATACTTAGAATTTGTTATATTATATGGTTTGTTTGGGTGGGTGTGTGTGTGTGTGTCTTCGGAAGATACAAAAATTTTATTAATTTATATTGAATAGTACAACAAAATTTATTAAATTATTAAAATATGTTTTATTAATTGTGATCAATAAAAAAAAATTTGTTATTATTTTAATGTAATTATAAATAATGAAAAAAGTGATTTAAAAGAAAAAGAGAAAAGGGATAAATATTAAGGAAGAACAAAATTTTCTGTTAGTAATTTCTAAATTAAAATAAGAAAAAAACTATATTACAATATTTTTACCAATTTGATTAACTACTTATTAAATATAAAACACACAATATATAATTTTTATTATAGCATATTTTACAATACCAAAATGTTTATTACTTAAAAACAAAATTAAAAAAAAAAAATATGTGAAAGGGTTTCCTTTCTATATAAATTTTAACCTTTGAATTTATCGATTATATAAATATTTATAAAAGTCAAAAAGATTTCTTTCACACGTTCATAAATTTTTTTGGTATATAGAAAAGTATGTGGTAAAAAAAATTATTTATTTTTTATCATGGAAATTCGCATATATTTTTTTGTACTTGAAATTTAAATACACTGAAAAAAAAAACGATATGTCTATGCATACACTTTTAAACAGTCACCTTCTGTTGAGAGTTAACATATATATTGTGGATAAACCTTTCTGTTCAATTATCATATGCAAATATTTACTAATACATATCCATATATAAACTTGTCTTTTGCATTTTATATATGCATTTATTTTGTATATATTTTAAATTTACAGAAGTTTCTTTTAAACTCTTCCCAATAGAATTATGTAATTTAATTTTAAAAATTGATGCAATGCAGAAATAAACTATTTTTTCTGGCAAAAATATTATTGATCGATTATGATGTTTATATCTTGTTTTTAATTTTCATATCTATTATATGGTATTGGTATTACATTGTACCATCGTACACATTTAATATTAACATATTGACCAAAAATACATACATTTATTTTCGCGAAGCTATTGTGTAGAGCTCACGTATACGCAAGGAATAAGATTCTGCTATATTTGCATCATATACCATTGAACAGAAACGAATGTTTATATATATAATTTCACAGTATCTGCAGCGAAATCAGTGGTGTAATTTTTTGTGAATAAGAAAAATATTTAAATATCAAATAAGTAAATATCTCTAATTGTTTATTAATTTTATTAATACTATAAATTAAAATAATCATCACACTCGATACACAAACACAAAAACAAAAGGTTTAGTTTTAAAATCTATAATCTCTTTCTTTATACTTATAGTTGTAGTTGCGTTTATACATTATTTATATAATATTGAACTGTGTCATTTATTAAAATTTTAAAAATATAATTAATAATATTTAGACTTATCAGCAAGTAATTCTCTCAACAATTCGTTATACAAAACAATAAAAAAACAAAGCTTTAAATGTATTATTACCACCTCTCCAATACAATACAGCAATATGTATTTATAATAATTGTTCGAAAAAAATTATTTTTGTATTTCTTTACCAAATGGGTGCGCATAACATAGTAAAAATTGTCAAATAAAATTTTAAATATAAGAAAACATTTTAAAAATGCATTCTAAATTTTTCTTTCAACTAGATTTTGTCTTTTTTTTCTCCTTTTTTTGAATTATATTTATGCGTTTGAAAATTTAAAGTTTAATCTATATTCAATATTTTTATTTTATGTATACACGAGTATTATAGATTTTATAAAATGCATTTATATTTTAATGTTTTTTTTTATTTTTATCTTTTTCACGATGAACTATTAACTCGTAACTTTTTTTTGCATTTTTTTTTTAAATCTATTTTTAAATTGATACATTCTTAATTTACATACACTATACAAAACATATAATAAATAGTAAGAATTTAGAAAAACAATAATGTGAAGTGCAGAAAAAGAAACATTGAATAAAAATAAGAATTTTTGTTCTAATATGAAATAATATATTATATTGAAAAGAGATATATTTAAAACATAAATTATTACCATATGGATGAAATTTGCATATTGTAAATATGCCCGACGACATATTCGCATATTATAATTTAAATTATTGTGAAAATAAAATAGATTTGTTAATATATAGTCCATAAAGTATTATTTCGGAAAATTTTTCCGTTTATGGGAAAAACAATGAAATATTTATAAGTGAATTTTTAATTTAATTAAAATATACATAAATTCCGTGTTATACAAATAGTTAAAAATCAAGAAATTATATATTTCCGAATTATATAAATGTTGCCGAATTTATTTAAATTAATATATAGGGAGTGAACAAAAAGTAATGTACACTGTTTTATTATCTATTTGCTTGATGAATATGTGCAAATATTATTCTTCAAGTCTTTATGAGTATCGAATTAATGTGAATTCTTGCACTTGATTTTAAATCGATACGATGTTTATGTATAATGTGTTCAACCAACAATACAATACACGATGATATAACAAAATTAAAGAAATTGTCGACAAACCATATAGTTTATAAATTTTTGTTAACCTTATGTACAAATAAATTACTATATAACAAAAGGTGGGTGGTTAGTGTGTTGCATTTTGAATTGAAGAAAAATGTTTCGAAAATGTTTTGTATATAAATATATATACACATTCTGTTCGATAAATTACCGGAATTCATTAATCTGAAATACGCACACATTCAACAAGTGAATCAAATGGTTTTTTATGTCACTGAATGGAATGTTCTTTAGTATGTTCAATGGCTTCAATATATGCAAATCGTTTTACTTTTTATTAAAAAAAATCAGTTATAATTGTCTCTCGAAGAATATACAGGTTTTCGAACAAACGCAACGAATATAGTTTTTAAGAAATTATCGTCACTTTTAGCGTTTTTTACCCTATGTCTTTGGAATGGTCAATTCGGTGCAATATTTGGTCATCAGTCAATTTGATGAACAAAGTTTGAATTCATCTTTCGTAGACACATTTTTTTAGTTTCTATGGCCATGAAGGTTTCTTACTAACTTTCACAAAACCAATTTTTAAATATTTTCTTCGGTAATCGTTGTTAATGGTCGACCTAGACGTTCATCAACATCTTTGCTACCGCATTTGAATCGTTCATGCTACTCATAAATTTATTTTTTTGATATACAATTAACGCCACGAGCGATTTTAAATATTACAAGCATTTCTGTAACATTGTTACCAATTTTAAAACAAAATTTAATGTTTGTTCTTTGTTCTTTATATATTTGTTCGATAGAGGTACAAATACTATATTGTTTCTAATTTGATTAAATTATTGTGTTTCACCTTTAATATATGTCAAATATACTCGACTCGTATTTCTAACAAAATAATGTGTTGCGTTGATTAATTCAAATGACATCAGACATTGAGAAAAAATTAAAATAAAGAAACAAAGAATCATCTTCTAATAATTGGCTGATTTCATGGATCGAAATAGAACGAATAAGAAGAAAAAAAAAACGCTTTTAAGGACTGTAATATATTTTTTTTCAATATTTACATTTCTTTTGTTGTGTGCCCCATTGAAATTAACCAAATATATATCTATATTATGTACGTATAGACACGTTAAAGTGTGTATAGTTAAGAAAAGTGTGTTGACCGTATAAAATGAAATGACCTTTTTCAATATATACTTGTATAGAAAAAAAATAAATAAATATATATTATAATAACTAAATATGCAAATTGACTACTTAATGATTTAAATAAACATTCTTCTTTTTTATGCTATATATTGTATTATACATTAACTAACAAATAATTTAAATGACCGCACTAAACACATCACATAACAAATATTTTTCTCAATATATCGAGTATGTATTATAATTGAAAAAACAAATATATTAATATACAAAGGTATTGTTAAATTTTCTTATGATTCCATTTTTTCCTGCACATTAGATGCATTTTTTTTGTATGTTATAATATTTGTTTATTTCATTGCTGTTATCTTTAAATATTTTTTTAAACGGCGTCTCTTCACCACTGTTGTGTGAATTCTTTATCAATAAAATCTTGTTTATTTTAAGATAAAATTATATTTATTTATGCATAGGCATTTTATTGTACTGTGCATCATATAATCATTATGCATCAAGTTAAAAATCTGTTTTGTTTTTTGTGGAAATAAACAGGAAATTATTATATAACTTTGTTTTTTTTTTTTTTCTACTTACTATTACACTGCTGTATGCGTTGTCAAACAATGTGACAATATATTAACATAAAAACAACACTATCATTAAATACGTATTTTTTGTTCTATGTCATTACAATATATGGTATAATAATAATAATGTAAATAAATTTATTTCAACAACCTGAAAAATACTCGGCATTATTTTATAAATTAGTATATATATATATTTCATCATAATGTACTTCCATAACATTATTTAGTACGTCGTGTCTCTTTCTACATATGTATATTATCTAACAAATACGATTTAATAATAAAAAAAATGAATATAAATAAATTTTAAGTGACAATGAATGAATGTTTATTTTTATATTTTACATTAATAATTTTCTTTCTTATTATTATTTGTATTTACATATTTTGTTATTCTGTGTAAAGGTTAACAATTGAATATATACAGATGTGTTAATGAAAATCTTCTTACATGTTATATTTATTAAATTTGTTTAATTATATATACACATCTGATGCTATTATATGTGTAATGTTATATTAACACATATATATTTTGTGAAACTAATTGAATGTCGGTGTGGTATCGCCACCATTTACCATTTATTTTCAGTAATTAGTTCATATTGTTGTCAGTTGCGTATTTTCGTGAGGAAGAAGTGTTTTTATCCATTTTTTTATGCAATTTAAAAATATAATAAATCAATTTATATATTTTTTTATAAACCACAATGAGTTTTCTTCCATTCAATATGTATAATTATACATATAGTTTTAAATGAGTTAATAAAGAATTATATACAAAATAATTATAATATTAAATTATTTTCTATAATTGTGTGTCATCGCATTGAATAATCTAAAATCTAAATTATATATA
This sequence comes from Bibio marci, assembly GCA_910594885.2. NCBI lineage: Eukaryota > Metazoa > Arthropoda > Insecta > Diptera > Bibionidae > Bibio > Bibio marci. The sequence continues at coordinate 31,901,347 of OU343117.1, read as the reverse complement.
TATATTATAAATATAATTAAATAATAAATTATAAATATTATACTTAAATGTTCATTCAAATGATTTGCATTTTTTAATTTATCATCATATAGAAATTTGTTTTTCATTTTAAAATTCTGCATATGTACGCGTACGCGCAGAAAATTCAGCTGGATTTAGATTACTATTTAAAAATAGATTTTTCTCTCTCTTATTAAATGTATATGAATGTATATAAAATTTAAAACTTATATAAAAATATATGTTGTATATTTTTAACACACAGCATCATCTCAACATAATAATTCTTATGTATGCATGTAAATATAAAGAAGAAATTAAATGTTGCTATAGAGTCCAAGCCAACAACAAAAATGTACAATAACATACTAATAAATAACATAAAATATTATATATTCATATTTATGTATTAAAACTCGAATATTGTACAATGTATTATAAATAAAGGAAATTAAGAAAATGATAAATGAAAATTTACTATTACAAATCACAACTAACTATTCGTATTACATATTTCCATATATATATATCATATAATTATATTATATACATATTTATAATAAAGATTGCACGGCAGTGGCGCATATAATCATCATAATTTATCCATATGCATACTACTCGATACATATACTCGTACGTATATTGTAATAACAACAACATAATAAAAACTGTGATCCATCCATATACCAAAAATCTAATTTGAATATTAAATGTATAAATATAACAAACTATAGGTTGTGTGTTTTTATTATAAAATGTGTAATGTGTACAGTGTATATAAGTTTATATTAATTAGGGCAACGCGAACAATTTTGTTATTTTAAATGTTTCTTGACATTTTAGTCTCATCGTGTGTTGTTTACATCTTGTGCAGTTTTTTTTTTGTTTTCGCTTCTGTTTAGATATGTAAAATATGAATCATTTTATAAAAACATTTATAATCCTTTCTCATATATATTTATATATTAAAATTAATTTAATATACTAATTAAAATGTTTTTATTTTATAATATGTGTATTTGTAATTAACTATTTTATTTCAAAACTTTTTTCATCTCTACCCTAATTTGTATTTTTACAAAATAAATATAAATATAGTTAATATTCTATACCCTAATAACACTGTCCGTAGTTTGTCCGCAAAATTTCCGCATTATATATGTAGTAGTTCGTATAGTTTCAATCCGAGTAAATATCTATTGATTTCTTACGGATGTCCGCTGGAATTTTAAATGATGAGTGCAAAATCCATGGTCAGGAATTTTTATAAAAAATGTCCTTGGATTATCCTTATATTTCCGATGTTAATTTCTACAGATTCTCCTTAGAAATATTTCTCGTTGCTATTACTCCACAGAATTTCCGTAGAATTTATATTTAAATTTCTTTGTGAGCAGATCCACGGATTCTGACAAAAATATCTTTGAATTTTAAATATGCTGTCTGAACGATGGCAAAAATTCATCGATTGTGTATTGTTTTTTTTTGTAATGAACAAGAAAAAAAAACCGCGGATAAAATCCATGAAAAGTCTCACAAAATTCCTCGATTTGAATTGTTGGTTGTTGTAAAAATTATAAAAATAAATTAAAAAGAGTGAATATTATATCTAGATAAGGGAAATATACAAAATTTGAACCACTGTCTAGGATAATTGTTAAAATATATTATGAATTCAATACCGCGGATATATGTTGGACATATTATCCTGACAATCCAAATATTTCAATTGACCTAAATAATATATTAAGTGAAAAATCTACGGACATTCTTTGTACAAATTCCAATATATCTTTTTCATGGAAAATATGTTATGCATTTTTTCCACAGAAATTTCCCTCATTTTACGAAGTACAGACAAATTGTTACTAGGGTATATAATATATAAGTGACTATTGCTCTGCGATTATTTGTATTGACCGAAAAATGTTCATGTGTATATAATCTAATATTATTTTATGAATATTTTAATATAATTAATTAACTATTGCACATTCCACTGCAAAAGCCGCATTAATATACAACAAAAACAATACATTAATGTATATATATGCGTAATAAAGATTAAAAATCTCTAAAGTCACCATTATTATTATAATATTTTAATATAATATATAATATAACCTTGATTTATGTTTATTACAATATATATTGTAGAACAATACTAAATATATAAATAAAAAAATTGTTATTGTGCTATTAGGTACAACTTTTTTTTCTTCTTTTATTTGTGTATTTAAAATTACAACGAAAAATTAAATATGTATTTATTTGTAGATAAGATTAGATTAGATTGAATTTGGGTGTTTTAAAAAAGTAATGCAATACCTATATAAGATCTATTATTATTCTTTGTAATGATGTATTACGGCCCATTCAAAATCCCCAATCATTAATTCAGTATTCCTGTCAGTCAAGGGGTCAGGAGAATCACCGATAATGCCAGGATGTTATATCTTGTTGTAACTGCTGTTATGCCTTAAACTGTTTCAATTATATTACTTTATGTCCATGTGTATTTTGCTTTAATTTAATTATATATTTAATTCATAAATTATTAAATTGAAACAACGAATATAAATGGAATTAAAGAATAATCTCAGTGGATTTTGTCTTATAATACCAAAAATAATGGTATATAATAATGAAAACCGTAACTACCTCAGACTTTTATTTATTATATATACAATAATTAAAAATACATTATATAAACTAAAATATTTAAATTTATAATAATTTTTTATTACTATTTTATATATATATATACTCGTAATAATATTACAAAGTGTAAATTTTATTGTATGATTATGTGCATTATAATAATTAAAGATGTTACAAAAAATATATATATGAAAATAGAATAATATAAATTTTATAGCTCATCATTTTCATAACCTATATAATAATAATTATTTATATAATGAAAATAATGTAAAAACACAAAATAAATATCATAAAATAATAAAACTCATTTTCTCTTGTACTACAAACAGACAAATATCTTTACTATATGAAATACATTTTCTTTGTATAACATTGAATTTTCCAAAATGTTAATATTTAATTCGGAAGTTTTGCCAACAAAAAGTGATATATACAATTTTAAAATCTATTCAAATTACATAATTAGTTTAATATAATTTTAGTAAATACTCTGTTTTTAATTTTAATTCGCTGAAATAATTTATAAAGAAAGAAATAATTAAACAATTATGAAATAATGAAATTTTTTTTTATTTTAAATTGTATCCTTATATTTTTTTTACATTATTATTTGTTAATAATTTTTAAATTGCCATAATATAAATTTAAAGAAAAATTTAATGATTTATTTACATTTTAATTTACAAATTTATGATTTATTTTATATACAAATGAAATCATAAATCAATTTAAATAACATTTTTTTTCTATGTTTTTATTTTAATAAATAAATTATGAATATAATTTATGACCTATCGAAATAAAAAATGATGTTTATCTAAAATCATATCTAATTTTTAAATTAAAAGTAATGAATTGTATAAATCTAAAGATTAGTCATCTAATATATACATTTTCAACGTCTTAGCATTTTTTTTTATTCGATTATTATTAATAAGTAAATTAAAGAAAAAAAAAATGTAAATAAAACAAATAATAATATAAATACATACGAAATAAAATAGCATCTTAATAATAATGGATACACGTTAATAATATAAATAAATAATTTATTATACGTTTTTTCATTTGTCTGTCAACATTTAATTTGAAAAATGTCAATGAATTTGCAAATATATAATATAATATTATGGTATTATATTTTATCATCAAATCAAATAATCCAAATAAATCAATAGCCGCACAAATAATATTTTATGAGTCATTTTATCTTTCCAAAAAAAAATAATTACCTAACTTATGCTAACGATAAGAGAAAATCTCGCCGATAAATCAATCCGAAATTATTTAATAAAATAAAAACCATTATAATTGTGTGGTGTTGTGATTAAAACTAATATATATTTTTCGTATTACTTTCGATAATAAATTTTAATGACCATATTTTATAAGCTTTTAAATTAAAGTTAAATTTATTTAATATCTTGTTGTCATTTACATTGTTTTTTTTAAATAAATGGGATATAATGGGATTGGCTTTTAATTAGAGAGATAGCCTTTCTCTAAATTTATGGATGACTTTTAAAATATACATTTATTTACAATCTGCTAATACTAATTTAACATTGAATAAATTTATATAATATTAAATATGTATTATTTGTTTATTAAACTAATATTTAAATAAATTTTGGAATTTAAGTTTTCTCACTTTCATAAATATGTATTTAAAAAAATTGTATATATTATTATTAATTAACTTATTGCATTGATGATGTCATATATATATACCATTTATTCTTATACAAAATTCAGAGACGTTGGTAAAAACATAAAATTTTCAATATTTATTCTGTAAATAATTTTACAAAAAATTACATCCTATACATTTGTTTGACACTAAATTTAATTATTACCATATTAATATTATTATATAAAAGTTGTAGGTTCTTGTTAATTTTTTGGTATATCCATAACTAATTGTATATGCTTTTCACTTTTATTTTTGCAATTGGAAAAGATTAATGACTTTTAATAAACATTTAAATCTTTTTTTTTTTGTATAAATCGGATGTTTTTTTTATACTTTAAATAAATTGCAAACATTTCAAAATTTTATTTATTTATTTATTTATTTAAATAACCTTTTTATTAAAACATATATGTGTATAGATTAATAGTTTATGTTTGTTAATATATTCATTCATCACAATTCACACGTCAAATGTTTCATATTTTTATATCACAAATTATTTGATTTAATATCAATTTCTTAAGTTATAACAAATGGTTTTTATTTTATTATATGTTTAACATTAGAAATTGTAAATAAATCAAATAATGCACGATATAAAAATAAGAACATTTTAAGCGTGAATTGTCGCGATTGTATATGCGTTTAAAATTATTATTTATTATTTTTATGTTATTATAATAAAATTAAATCAAACTACGCAATTTTTATTTTTTTATAAAATCGTACTATTGGGTGATAATATAAAAATTATATTTATTTGCTTAATTTAATTAATTTATTTTTATTTGCTATTTAAATTATATACATACGTTTGTTTGTAATGTGGTATTGTATAAATTATATATTTTACTTATATAATATGAATAATTGAGGTCAACAATTTATATATGCGTATGTAAAAATAATATTCGATATGTAATCAACCTTAAATTTAAATTTATAAAATTATACCATTAGTATATTAATGTTATTAAAAAAAAATATATTATCACTTTCTGTTTAGAAAATCAATTATTATTACAAATATTAACAATTATGTTAAAAATGTTACTGCTATTCGCGTTATATTGTGGCATATATTTTTATTTTACATTAAGTTTTACTCAGATGCGTTTGGATGTAGAATGTCACGTTTCAGTAGATTTTCAATGTTCCATGTGTAAGAAATATGTAAACATCCTTTGACTCATTCGTAAAAACCCTATATAAAATTCATTTTTTTATAATACTAATTTTCACTTTATGTATTAGAAATCTGATTATACGCACATAAACAATGGCATCAATATTTAAGGATGGAATTGTATATATAATACACTAATATATTACCACAAACTGTCTTATATAACACAACTATGAAATAGAAAACAATTGTATGTTGGTTTTTTTTTCCAATATACATTTGCTATATTGAATAAAAAAATTTAATTTATTAATAATTAGCTTACATTTCTATTGTATATTTATGTATTAACGTTAAATGTAATTATATAATTTATTTGTTATGAAATTATGAGAAGTGGGTGAATTTTATATTATGGAATATATAAGTGATACACTGCGCGGTATTAACTAAAAACCTATATATTCGTATTAGAAAAAAAACCCAAAATCATTCATATTTTATTTATGATGTTTATAACCAAAATAAGACAATAGATTTTTATTATTTTGATAAATCATATTTTATGTTAATATGTTATATGTAGAACCAAAAAAAAAAAATATTACATTGTAATGCTACATTGCCTTTTATTTCAATCCTTTGTTGTCTTTTCACATTTTGTTTTATTTTCTATATAATATAACCATTAAAACTGCGTATTATTATAAAAATAATTTGCAATGAATTTGTTGAGTTAAAAAAAAAATACAAAAAAGTTCTTTTAATTCAAAGGTCATTGAGCTTAAAATGGAAGAAAAAAAAAATATATACAAAATACAATATATATTATTATATTTAAATATATACAATACATAATTTATGTAGATACATGTTTTTATGTATATGTATTTATTATACAACACTTTGCATTTTTTAATTTTATTTTATAATAATATTATATGGTAAAAGAGAATATTACATGTAGTGAAAAGAAAAAGTATATTGACAATCAAATCATATTATATAGTGAGAAATAAATTTATAATTTAGTGTAAGGTAGACCCGGTATCGTTGGCACACCGCTACTACTATGAATCGAACATATTGAAAAATTTTCTATTAGACATTTCGCCACATCTATTAAAAATTAAAAATTAAGATTGTCATTCAAAACAACATAAACCATAAAAATTTAAGCTAATTACGTTCATAAAAAAAACATTAATATATAGCAGAAAGTGTATTTTTGACCCACAAATAAACCCCATGCGGGCACACCTTTTACATACACTTTACAGATTTTTTAAAATTTAACGTGATCACTGAGATATGATCCGAAAAATATCAAAAATGCGCCACAGACTGCCGAGTTTACCTTAATTAAATAAATAAATAAAATATTCGTATAATATACAAGAGAATAATACAATCGATATAATGTTGTACAAAATTTTGCATTATTCATTTATAATATATACTTTCATAACAAACATATTAAACACTTTACAAATGTCTGTTACTTATACGCAGTTCCATACAATTTGAAAATTTACTGTATATGTATTCAAGATTAAATATAATGTCTTTTCACATATAAATAAATTAATTTATTCAAAACTTTTATATTATTAACAACCTTTTATTATATTATTGTATATTTTTTATGTATTATATTTTAATTAATTAAATAAATTTGATGAAATGAATACAAATAACTTTATTATTGTATGTCACTATTTTATAATAATGTGTATTAACATTAATATAGGGAAAATCATTAAATAAATATACATACATTATTATATGCACCATAACAATTTCTTTTAAATTAAAAATTACTTATAACTTTTATCTGTCATCCAATTTAATTTTAGTCTCTTCATATAAGTATTGGATAAATCAAGAATTGAATCTATCTAGAAAATATTTCATTATATGATTTGCTCTAAAAAAAATCTAAATTGATCGTATCAATTGATAAATACTTCAGTAATAAAATAAAAGCTCTATATAATAATATATATATATTTCGAATAATATATAATTATATGATAAGTAATTTTTATTCAAATAAATATCTGATTTATATATACTTGTTTTTTTGAAATACAAACGATTCGCCATCGATTAGATTCTCGTTCTGTTATCCATATAAATAAATACATAATATATTTAAATTTAATAATTAACCACTAAATATAATACAATGACAATTTATAATAGCTACGCATGTAATAATAACGACTGAAGTGGAAATTGTAAACAATAAGTGGGTGGATTTTTAAAAAATAATAATATACATGCGGATTATATAATAATAATAATAATAATAATAATAAATGAATATATGTAAATAAGGAAAATATTTTATTATAAATAAAAAATGATATTGCATTTTATGTATGGTATTATTGTATTTATAAAATATGATCATAAATATATGATCATTGATTATTTGTCCAATTTCAAGGTACCTAATTTTTATGTATATATTTTAATAGAATGTACATTTAGTATAAACATATATCTTTATGAAGGTGTTATTATATTATTTAATTTTTGTTGATTTGATTGTGCGACAGTATGTGTATATGTAAATAAAATGTATTTATATAAAATTATTTAAATTGAACATAAAACATAGTTAAGGTGTCACCGTGTGTGTGTGTGTGTGTGTTTATTTATTTTTTTTTTATTTTCGTGCATTGTATTTTGACCCGGAATATTATAAAAAATTGTTTATAAATACCATATATATTTTAAATGATGAAATAAAGCTGGATATAATGATCATAGTTGAATGCAACCTACATTATTTTTACCATAAATAAATAATACCATAAATATTTTTAAATTTTTATAAATAACCAATATGATTTTATTAGATAAAAATGTATATACAACAATATTTTTACCTGTTTTTCGTTACATTACAAACATTAATTTTTATCAATGATGTTGTGACATTTATTCGATCAATTTTACTGAATTAAAATTTATTTTATATATCATATGATAATGTATAGTATACAATTATATGAAATTTATATGAATAAAATGTCTTGATGAAATGCTAAACATATTATATGGCAACATTATTGTTATAGACACATTGCAAACTCTTTAATTTATATTATCTATGTGCATATATTGCTTAACACAATTGTTAGCTTCGTAAATACTTTTTATTTAGTTTAATCTAATAACATGATAAATTATTATTCTTTTATTTTGTATATAACATACACTGTATTCTTATATTATTATATTCTCCCTATTGTCAATAAAAATAATAATAAATGCATATATTGCATCATATATATATACATACATGAAATAATGTGGGTGCCCAACAATTCATTTTTATACATACATTTTATATATCATATATTAACATATGAAAATGTTCCGTGAACCAGTAGTACAAAAATTATGTAAAAAACTAAATTGATAATAATAATAATAATAATGCTACCTACTTTTCTACAATATATTAGGTTTTACTATACTATTTTTTATATTTAATATGTACTGTGTAATAAATTATAATTATGTTTTATGTAAAATGTGTGTATGTATTATCGTATACATATTATATATAGAAGTTAATTTAAAATTATTTTATTCATGCAACATATATAACATTATAAGAATAATTAAAAATGAATTTACATAATAAAATTTGTGTTAAGCGATAAACGGAAAGGTTATTATATAATTTTTATATTAAATGCATTGTTTATTTAACACTTAATTTAAGTTCTAATGGAATATGGAATATATACAGAGAATTATGTATTTTTGTTTAAGTATCTATACGTAAATTAAATAATTATTGATTTATTCATTTATTGTATATACCATATATATGGTATATGTTATGTGACAGGTTGCTCGTGTAAAATACTGTTTTGTATTACCAACCGCACGGTGTTTTTACATATACGTTATGTTCTTTGTTTCTGTTATATGTAATACGAATTCTTATGTAACACGGAAATTAACTATGTATACCGTGTTATTCACGACTAACCTGTAAAAGAAATTTAGTATTTATTGGCCATTATGCCATTTGATTGATTTATACGAATAATAAGCCGTCACTTTTGTGGTAATAGAATTTGGTAAACCATTTATCCAATTTAAATTGAATATTTTAAATTATTTTAAGTGAATTTTTACATTCAAATTCAATTCATTAAACGCAGAACGTATATGTATAATATCGGTTATTTAATATATTGTTATTGTTTTTTGTATAATTCTCATAACATAACAATTGTCTTTAGTATCTATAAAAACTATTTTATTTGTATCCGACGAAAAAAAATAGTTACTAAAATATTTAAAACGTTTTCTTTTCAACAATTATATTAGGATCTTCAATAGAAATTTTACTTTAATTTAAACTTTTATATAATATAGTAATTATAATGTTTTTTTAAATATATATAATAAAAATATATAGTATGTTAATCAATTTGGTAAAAATATAGTATTGTTTTATATGTTATTTCTATATCTATAATATAATTCTTTTTCCTATATACAATACATATTTAATTACATCATATTCACAGATGATGATGATGATGATGATGATGATTATGCGATACAATCATAATATTATGTTTTTTTAAAGTTATGAAATGTATATAAATATATTAAAAAATTTGATTTATTATAATTAATTTTTGGAAAAGAATAATTTATATGAAATATCATTGTATTTTTTGTATTGTACCGAGTATATGATTATATTATATTCTATTTATATGATGTTATGATGAGAAATATTTTATAATTTTCTCGTATTTTATTCATCAACAATTTTTACGATAAAATTTATAGTTTTGATGATTTTTATGTATTTTATTGTTATACGAAAGAAAAAGAAAAAATTTAAATAAAAATTATGAGAAAATGTATTGTGATATAATTATTTTATAAAAAGAAGAAATTAAATTCAGTGTGTGTGTGTGTATATAATAAATTTGTGTTTATATAACATCAAAATATTATTTTAATTGTTTTTATATATATATATCTATATATATATGAATTATAAAATATAATATGGGGGCACATGGTTCAAAAGAAAAACTATCAAGATCGGCATCAGAACGTTATGTTCATACACAGGTTATAGAACGAGAACGATTTGGTAGTTTTGGTAAACGTGCAAAAGGTATGTTTACACATATATATAGGTATATGTGTTTATGTATATAATTTATAATTTAAGTTATATTTGAGTGTATACAAAATATAATCCACTCAATTATATAATTTTTATATCATATATGAATTATTTATAGAAATTCTGTTAAAATTCGTATAAAATTATAATTAAAATAATTTATTTATCTGTTGTTATATATTAAATAGTCGATCTTTCTAAATGTCTTATTTTAACTTGTGTAGTTCACATAAACTATGTTTGTTATAATTTTTTGATTTAGTGTTTGATTATTTATGTATAACTAGAATATCCCAACATTTTCTTCATAATTTTTCTACAATATTTTGTAAATTTTTGATAAAATTGATTGTATGTATCTTTATATAGACACTGGTTAAAATAATATTATATTATTTATTTCACTGCAAATATTTTCCATCATATAATATAAATATATAATAAATAAAAGTGTATAGTTATTTATTTATTTATTTATTTAAAAAAAAAACTAATCAAATTTTACTTCATGTTTTACACTTCAATTTGTGATTAGATTCAAGTATATGTACATATTTATGAAAAAATAAAAAAACAAATATTTACTTTCATTTTTTATAATATAAATATGTTTTCAATTTCTTATTACAATATATATACTCGTATATTAATAATAATTCCAATTATGCAATATTAAAATAGTATATATACAATTTCCATTTGAAGCATATGTATAGCGGTGATTGGAGATATATATGAACCATGGTTTATATTTATCATTAGCAAATGCTAGAAAAATGCTAAGAAAAAATCTCGCCATTTAAATGTCAATATATTTATGATCACATATATCATTTGTGTGGACAATTCCATTGGTACGTTTTAATTTAATTCAATATTCGGTATAATTAGAATCAATGGTTTACAAGTCATAATTATTATTTCTGTAGTGTATTTCTTCCACTTTGAAATTATTTACCTCACATTTGGTTTTCACAGCAAGAAGAAGAAGTCGAGAAATGTTTTTTTAACGAAAATTAATTTCGTATGAAAGAGTTAAATATTTTGGAAGATATATAAGTTTTAAAGTAAAATTTGATTTATATATAGCCCCAGTCACCCCTATATATAAATATATACATTAATATTGTAATACAAATATTTTATTGAAATTTAAAATGAGATCATATATATATAGACACATGTAAAACAATAAAAACATAAAATAAATTATATACATGATTATTTTAGCTATTTTATAATATTGTATAAATAAAAGAATTTATAATATTGTTTTGTTAATTTCTATTTCACACGAAACATTCACTATTTTATTCTGTAAAGGTTAATCTCCATAGTAATATATATATATATTATTGATTATATCAGAAATGAGTCCGCATATAATATAAACATAAAATTAAAATAGCTGTTATCTGTTGAAGAAACATTATTGCATGATTTATAGTATACATATAGAGTTTGTTTTTTCTACAATATATAACTAATAATTATATAATGTATTTAAATCACACAAAAAATACAAGAACATAAACTAAAAGATAAAATAAAATTAAAACTTTTTATATTTTAAAATAATTTGAAAAATACCTATATCATACTGACTGCATTATTCAGAAAAAGTTGTAATAATATTTTAGAAACAAAACATAAAAACAAATTGAGTAGAAAATACTCGTACTGTACTCGTATATGTATGTCTAAAGTAATTGAAAAAATTAAAATTTAAATATATACATGTAAATTTTTATGTAAATATTTCTTATGCATTTATAAGGGAAAAAAGGATTAAAAATATAATAGAAAATAAATCCTTTTTGTACAATTCATCATATCTTATACTACTTTTGTGATTTAAAAAGCATTTCATATATATAAAATACAGTAAACTCTTTAATAACATTCATAACTAATTATTGTATATATTTTCTAATGAAATTTAATTTTTTATTATATGTATATATAGGTGCTGCAAAGAAACGTGATGTACGTACAATTAGTATTTCACCAAGTGATTTGGGACCACCATCTAAAAATAATGCTACAACGAAAAATGTGAATAATAAATCAGTTAATTTGCGTGAGTACAGAATTTTTTATTAATTATTTTTATATTTTACATCTTCTGTTAACATTATTATAAATAATAACTTAATTTATATACACAGAATATTTGTGTTTATTAACACTAAAAATTTTTTATATATTAACCAATATTTCTATATATTATGATTTTTTTTTTTTTTTTTTGGTAATTAACTTTATATTCATAAACTGCGATTTGTTCAATATATATTACAAAATAGTATCCAAATAAATTTATCGTTTTAAAAATAAAATATAATAGCTTCAATTTGTTTAAAAATAAAATAAAATAATAATAATAATAATAATAATCACTTTATTCTATGTAAAACTTTAAAATAGAGAAACATAAAATGTGAAGCAATAAACAATAAATAAACATAAATAAATAACTTATAATGCTATCTTTAAAAAAAAATATATGTGGTATGTTTAAGAAAACAAATGAGTTATATATAGAATAAAAATAAAGATACATTTATCTTTTTATATAGAATATATGCTATAAAAAATAAAGTAAAAACTATAAGAGTTTAAAAACTAATATCAAATAAATTTTCTTTGAATATATTTTATATTATTGTATTATAATAATACGCACACCGGCGACAACGATTTACGTTCATCGACTTTATCCAAATACCGTTTAAATTATATATACTCTTTAGTTTTTTATACTTTTTTTAGTTTTATAATATATATGGTCTATGGCAGCCTTATGCATTTTAATTCAAACCAATTTCGCTTGTATAATGTATACATTTATAAACAAACGATAAAAACACAACCAAAGAAAATCATTAAATTGTCCATTCTCATCTGATGATGATGATGATGATAATGATGGTGATGTTGAAGATGATATTTTCTAAAAACATTATTTGAATTTTCATCTCAATACATTACATAGCACCAAAAATACAAAAATACATAATATATAAAAATAAATTAAATTGTATACTAATACCTCTTTCGGTTTTTGCATTTAAAATCGTAAATGTTATATATATGTTCCGAAAATAATATATGTATATGGAGTACATTAAGTAAAAAAGTAAAGATTGATTTCAAATCTATTTTATTTGACTTCATTTTAAAATATTATTTATATAATAATTTATTTTCTATAAGCATTTACGTGTTACTATACTATTTATTACTTACTAAATTTAATTTAAATTTTATTATATGAATTTTTAAAATAATATTGTATTTAAAAAAAAATGTTGCATTTTGGGAACTAATATAAATAATATAGAAATGACCTACAATTAATCATATGTAATGTATAAAAATAATGGAATTAATATAACATCAATATTTTTCGATAATAATAATTAAAAAAAAACCAATTCGCAAATTGTTATATACTCCCACCATGTGAAAAATAATTTTACAAATTTGACTGTAATGCATGGTCTGACAAAAGTAATATACTCTACGCGGAGTAAACCATGATCTGATGATGAAAATAAAAGAATTCGTTGAATTTTAGTGTAGACAAATCTCTTATATAATATATTTTGCTTATCTGAAGGTTATTATTATCATTTATAAAACTTTTCATTTAAAAGTTATATTATATAATTCATATATTTTATGTTTCCATTTAAATAAATTACTTGTGTTGTATACAATAAAGACTAAATATTATAATCCATTAGTACGAGTAACGTTAATACACAATATAAATTATATTCATAATTAGTAAATTCTTTTCTATATAAATATGTTTATGGAAATATAATAATTAGTAAAATTGAAGTAATTTCAAATATATCCAATTGTAATAATAAAAATTAAATTCTACAAAAAATAAACTATATATGTGTAGGGTGTTTTTTTAATTGTGATAGCACTTTAAATTTTAATATAATAGACAAACTGTTTATGTTTTCGAGACAAATATCTATTATATTGTAATTATGCAAAATGCTAGCTGTTACAATTTTTAAACGTTGTTCAAATCTATATTGTTAAAAGAGATGTTAAAAAATATTATTTAATTATATATTATACAAGTTTATTTTTTAATATATATAATTTAAAGTTCTATCACGTTCAATAAAACACCCACACAATAATCATAACAAACATATGATGAATATATACAATGAAATCGCTGCTTGTTGAAAATTTAATAAATTTTCATAAAAATTTACAATTCAAATTTTATGTTTTCTTATTATTACAATGCTATGCTAATATTTATTTCCATGTGTTCCATGATATTGTACGATGTTGTACATTTTTTTTACGGAATATATATAATAGGTCTACTAATATGTGTGTGCCGCTCAAGGATTAATCTCTGTGGACGCATTAAATGATGGCGGTTTCGGCTGAAATATTTTTTTGTGAACGTATTCACTTTATATCTTTATCTTTCTCAGTTTGTATTACGAGCTAAAAGTGTAAACAACATATTTTTTTTTTTGTTGAAAATGTCGTGTTTTGTGCCAGAAAAAAGTGATTTGCGGGGAGGTTTATTGTTATTGTTTCATTGGAAGAAAACTGCTGCTGAAAGTCATCGAATTCTTGTTGAAGCTTATGGTGAACATGCTTTACAAGAAAGAATGTGCAGAAAGTGGTTTCAACGATTCAAAAGTGGTGATTTTGATCTGAATGACAAAGAACGTGGAAAACCACCAAAAAAATTTGAAGATACAGAATTGCAAGCATTGTTGGATGCAGACGATGCGCAATCGCAACAACAACTAGCTGATTCCTTAAATGTATGTCAACAAACCATTTCTAATCGTTTAAACAATATTGGTAAGATCCAAAAAGGAAGGAAAATGGGTTCCATATGAATTGACAGAAAGAAGCATGGAAAAGCGAAAAACCACGTGCGAAATATTGTTTCAAAGACAGCAACGAAAGTCGTTTTTGCATCGAATAGTCACTGGTGATGAAAAATGGATTTATTTTGACAATCCTAAACGGACTAAGCATTGGACTGATCCAGGTCAACCAGTCAAATTGACGCCAAAACGCAATATTCATGGAAAGAAGGTTTTATTGTGTATTTGGTGGGACCAAAAGGGCGTGCTGTATTATGAGTTATTGAAACCTGGTCAAACTATTACTGGTGAGGTATACAAAGGACAATTGAATAAATTGAATCAATCATTGAAAGAAAAACGACCAGAATGGGCCAACAGACATGAAAGAGTGATTCTTTTACACGACAATGCTCGTCCACATGTCGCAAAACCGGTAAAATAAACATTGGAAACACTCGGATGGGATGTGTTGCCACACCCGCCCTATTCACCAGATGTTGCTCCATCAGATTACCACTTGTTCAGATCGATGGCACATGGAATCTGTGCACAACGCTTCCACAATTATGAAGACGTCCAAAATTGGATCGATTCTTGGATCGCATCAAAAGAGGAGAAGTTTTATTTTGATGGTATTCATAAATTGCCAAAAAATTGGAAAAAGGTTATACTTAACGATGGTAATTATATTCAATAAAAATTTTTTACTGTTATTACCGGAATTAATGTGTTTTATTTTTAAAAAAACGGCACACACATATTGGTAGACCTATTATTATTATATCAAATGTTTTATTTATAATATACGTGCGATTATTGCTATTATTCAAACTTGTTAAACTGTTGAACTTTTATTAAAATTTAATTTACACTATGCGTGTTTTGTTTTATTATTATGGTATATCGTAAAATATTATATATTAACTCTCGTATATAATTTATTAATATTCAATTTATGCATTTTGATTTAATATGAATAAATATCATAATAGAATAAATATTCCATCAATTATATTCAATGTGAAAATATAATATATAATATTTATATACTCCTTGTTAATAATATATATACTGAATATTCACCTGTTATATATACACGTTTGTACATAGTATATGGTATATATATATATTAGAGTATATATTGAAGTAGGTTTTAATAAAACATAATCAATATGTGCAGACATATAACATACATCATGATAATGTTAGATAATATATTTATTATTATTATATTCATTTATAAATTATGCATTAGTTTTATATATATATACTAATATATAATATCACTAGTATATATTTTACCTATATAGTACACCAATCTGTATAACTTAAAATTAAAATTCTAAAATTCCCACATATATTTATATAAAATTGGAATAAATTTATTTATATTCATATATAGAATACGTGTATATTATTACCATTTTAACACAATGATCATAACACAGTGTACAAACTAAGAAATAATAAAACATGTGTATATATAGTCTCGTACATACAAAATTGGAACTGGTTTAAAATTATGTGATCTTAAAACATATTTCATATATGTGTTCTTGTATATATATACATGAAAGATTTTTTGGGCTATGTTGGTTGTTTGCTTTTCACTCAGATGTTTCTTATCTGGTTTTTTATGATATTTTCCATAATATGTAATGCATTTACAAAAAAAAAAAAAAAATTAAATAACAACACACCGCCACTCTGCAACCATCCATGCTCTTATATAATATGAATGAGATTTTTAAATTATATATTATAAATATATTTTATTCATCATTAACATAGATTTTGCTTTTACGTTTTTTTATGTACATATATTACATCCCAGTGGGACTTTTTGTATGTAGTTTCAATTTCTTCAATGAATAAATGCATAGATAAATTGTAAATACTTCCAATTTCACATGAATGAATTCACCAAAGAACTCATTAATTAATTTATCAAAATATTCAAAATATTTACTAAAAGAATTTATCGGTAAATTTATCTGTGAATTTATAAGTAATTCTAATTTCATATATGTAAATTCACCACCGAATTTGTTGAATTTTTTCTGTACACATGAAAAATTCACCCATTCTGAACCCATAACTATTAATGTTAAAGAGTAGTATAATATCGCACTGACCTTATAATTAAGTTATTAACACATTTTTTTTTAAAAGTAAACAGTGAATTGTATTTAGGTTAAAATCGGTTTTTTATTATTATAGTGATAATGATGAATAATTATAAAAATTTTAATTTTTCTAAATTACTTATAATGGGTAAAGGTATAAATGTTGAAACCCAACTGAGTGTAAGGCTATACTAGTATCCCAAGTAACGTTCACTTCTTTTTTTTTAAAAAAAAATAATATATTTTCAATATTTTTCTCTAATATTTTATCTTTGAATTATTTAAAACACATTTTATCCAACTTGAAATATGCTTAAATTCAGCAAAACCAGTGTGGATAACGTTCACTGCCTTTTTTTTTAGAAAAATAAACAATTTACAATATTTTTATCTAATATTTTATCTTTGAATAATTTCAAACACATTTTATCCAGTTTGAAATATGCTTAAATTATGTAGAAATTGTGTGGGATAATATTGGTATTAAGAAATATTAAAAAATTATTAAATTTCATTCTTAAATTGATAAAAAACTAATTATTTTTAACCTTTAGTCTTTATAATTCACTATGCTATAAAATCAATATAAAATATAAAGTAAAAAGTAAAAATTTTAGTATTTTCAGTACAAAACTATAGTTTAAGTTGGATAAAGTTTGTTTAAGTATACGGCATTATTTGTGTATGTTTATTTTATATATTTATTTATCCACGTAGTAGGATTTGCAGTGATGCAGTGTTTTTATCATCATATCAGAAAATTATTGAAATTGTTGAAAAAAAATTCGAAAATTGACGTGTCATGTGTATTTTGTTGTCAGTAAATAAAAATATAATGTTATAATATGTGTAGAAATATGAAACGATCGCTTGTTTCGATGTCGGTTTTGGCTAAAAATTTTTTTTTGAACGTATTCACTAAATGTCTATCTCTTTATCACTCAGTTTGTGTTTCTAAAGTTTTGGTTTTTATGAGTTTGCACTCCGCAACTGCCAGACTGCGGCAATGCGGATGTCAAAAATGGTTATTCGTGTTTTATATGTGTATTTTTTTATAGTTGCGAACTGTGCGGCCATAAAAAATTCTCTCTTTCGCATCAAAATGTTTCCCTGCGGTAGTCATAACATATTGGTATGAAATATATGTCATTCCGTTGATTTAAAATTATGGCGTGGTTCAAATTACGAAGTTCGTATAACAGAAACCGCACAGAAAGAGAAAAATTGTAAATGCTGGACTTGCAAAATGCGGGCTCATAAAAACCAAAACCAGTACCAGTAAAAAATTGATTTGCTGATAGGAATGTTGTTTTATAATATTTCATTTCATTGGGAGAAAAATGCTGCTGAAAGTCATCGAATGCATATATCAAAGCTTATAGAAAATATCTGAAAGCAGGTGCAGAAGAGAGTGATTTCGATGCCTCAAAATTAGTGGATTGTAATTGTATGAAGTAATTGTATAGAAGTATGTTGACAATCATCGATGTTATTTATCATACATACACCGATCCCACTGGGTAATTACACACATGTACATACGCTTAAACTTCTTAACTTCTTAACATACATATAATGTCTAATATATACAAAATATATATATATAGTTCTACTTCTTACAAAATATTATTCATCTGAATTTTAAATTTATAATATTCAATAAAATATATAGCGATAAATTTTATATGCAGGTCATCTGTAAATAAAAAAAAAAAAACATAAATTTATATATTTTATAAATTTATTTATTTATTTATATTTAAGTGCAACTTTTAGCGATATTTTATATATATATATTTTTTTTTTTGTATTTTCATCTTGTACGTCTTCAATATCGATTTCTAAAGAAGAAAAAATTTATTTCTATTTCAAAATGAATATTCTTAAAAATTCCGTCCCAAAAATAATGAGGTAATGGGATAAAAGAAAAAAACACAATTAATTTTTTTATATTTATTCGTAATATTCTCCTTCATCTGAAATACATCGTTTTGTACGTTGAACAAGTGCATAAAATATGTAGATTATAGTAATGTTGAATATACGGCAGTCGTTGTCTTTTGAATGTCTTCAACTAATGTAAAACGGTTTCCTTTCATAGCAAAATGAAGTTGATAGGGAATATCAAGTAAGTCGTAAGGATCTAAATCAGGTGAATATGGTCAAAAAATCAGTGATTAGACTATGTACATTATCATGCAGAAATCTCCAACTGCCAGATAAAATATCATTTTAAAATTAAATATAATTTATATCAAATTTTATAAATTTCATTAAATAAATAAATTAGTATATAGAGAAAAGTTTTGAGTTGATTTTTGATCAATTTCTAGAAACTCATTGCAGCTTTTCATCATTTCTCAACCATATTTTAATTTGGTATGTTATATAACGAGCAATTTTTCTGAACAGATCGCAAACAAATATGGTTTTCTCACCAACAATTTTCAAGTTTATAAATTGATTTCAAAGCTATACCATTAATATTATAAATAATATATATTTTTTATCGTTGTTGTTATTATTTATTATTATTATCATAATGATTTTAATGATATTTCATATGACCCTGCTGTATAAATTTTTTATGTAACATATTTTTAAAAATATATAAATACATATTTTGAATGCAGTACCGGACGTATTCAATTTGCAAATCATTATTATAATATAAAAAAAAAATTGAATCGGCAAAGTCGATTTTTTTTATTATTAATTTATTCATTTAAATTGCCATAACAGCTAAATGTTATTATAAAAAAAATATATGAAGCGATAATAAATCAGCTGATAAACAACTTATACAATTCGTATACAATGTGTTTATATATATTATAATTTATATTAATGTACGTAATGTAATAATAATATAATAATAATATATACTCGCCGTCGTAATATGCTTAAAAAATGTTAAAATTTTAAAACTGGTTAAACCAAACAACGCAATTGCATTTTTTTTTTACAAATTTTGTATAGGTATAAACATTATATTTTATATATTCAATACGTGTTTAAATATATGCAAAATGAAGAATTAATTGAATTTATAAATAATTAATAGTTATTATAATGCATATTAATTATATAATAATATATAATGTGAATATTTTTTAACCCATGCCCATCACATATTTACTTTCTATATAGTTATAATTATATATGTTTTTGATTTATAAACGCATGCATTCCACTTCTTAGGAATTCTATAAAATTTATGTACAATAGTTTCCGATTTATTTAAAATTAATTATCGAGTATATCCGGTCCTTTATATATAATGTAAAATATTTATTAACATATTCTATGATACCCCACAACATTATATTCTAAGTTCATTTTTTATTGAATAGAATAGAGATATCTGATTTATATTATTAGAAAAATCATCACCATGATTTTGTAATATTAGACATTTTAATTTGTGATTAGTGTCCAACATTATAAGATAACCCACACAAAATTCTATATCTCATATATATATATATATATATACAATAGCTAAAATCATTCATTATGAGAAAAATTGTATATATTCTGCATGACCGCATCTTAAAAATTCTGTTTGTTTGCCTAACACACACACACACACACACGCATTGAATACTCTATATATTATATATAAAATTGTTTAATGATCATCTTGATAAAATAATTTGGACACAATAAAATAAATACTATATAAAATAAATATAATAGAATTTCTAAATGTTAATGATTTATTAATTATTTATAGTATTATTTGTATATGGACATCTGCACTTGGATGAGTTTATATATAAACAATATTATATATATTATTTAATAATTATGCACACCATCGCACACATGAAGAAATGGGTTAAATTTTAATTTGTTTACTTTATTAAGAGACAATTAATTAATTTACTGCTAACTATTATTTATTTAACCATTTATATAATTTTAATGTTAAAAACAACATCATCGCATTTTATATATTACATTATTATTTTATTTTGATTTAATTGATATTATAGTAAAATAAAATTAAATGTATATATAATTAAATAAACTAAAAAAAAACTGAATAAATAATGGAATAAAATCGAAAAAATAAAATTCTGTTTGTCATTCTGAATAATTTACATATAATTAAATTTCTTTCAAGTATTTTTCATAAGAAATTTTTTTTAATTCATTCACTGTACACATTTGTTTGATTTCTTAATTAATAATATATATATGGTATAATTTATAAAACAAGATTAAAAACATATTAATTGCATATTTTAAATAGAAAATAATTTAAATATTTTAAATTTTTAATTGTGTATTTATTATTGATTGTTTAATTGTTCGTGTACATAATTAATAGAAATGTTAATTGTCTATTTATTTGACCATATGAAATCCAGAATATAGATAGAATACGTTTAGTAGAATTTATTTAGTTAGATAAAGTTATAGAAATTATCTTTAAAAAACTATTCTCTTACTGTAAATTTCTTTTTGCCATATAATAAGATTCGTTTTACTACACATACCATACATCTGCATAGAAATTTGTAATTTAAATGAATATAACTATAAAATACATAAACTTTAATAATACCAGTTTTTCATATTATTTTGAATTTTTTTCTTCTGTCATTTACATACACTTGCGATGTTACGCTTTTTATGCTATTTTTATTTATATATATATCGGAAAGATAGATGTTCTTTACACAATATACAATATATCTAATCTTTAACGTATTGTGTGTGTGCGGCTGTGTATTTCATATATATACGATCGTTAGCTTATATATATCTTATATACCTATTTATTATTTAAATATTGAAACGTGTTGTGTTAGTTTTATTGCGAAATCAATTACGAACCGAACTACTAAATATAACATATATTTTTATTTATTTATTGTATAATAAAACATATATCTATTTTATCGTTTGGAAAAATATTTCACATAAATACAAAGAATTGGTTTTGTTTTTATTTATACATACACAAATAATTATCAATAAATGTATGTAATATTTCTTGAAAGTGCTGGAAGGCATAATTTCATGTTGTACCATTTTAACGGAACTTGTTGTCTTGAGTAAAACTGGAATTGATTGTTGTTGTGTTAGTATATATTTTATTTTATTATTATTATTATTGTTGTTATTCTTATAATATTGTCAGATGACAGATGCACACTTTATTTATTTTTTGCACTTGTTAATTTAAATATTTGTGTATATAACATTTTTACTTTTTGTTATTTTCCTTTTTTTTTTTTATAGTATGTGAGCATACCAGGGAAATATAAAAAAAAAATATGTTTTTTTTAACATATTTTATGAAACAGTAGCTGAAAACAATATAATACTGATTGATGTCAAATTATTTGAAAGATTTGTCCTCATAATTTTCAGATGTTACTTTATTGACCCATTAAATTCCCATCAAGTATATTAGCGACATTATAACACATAATAATATAAATATAATAGATTATGTACACTATAATCTGGTTTTTCACTATGATTGTCGTTGACATCATCATTGGTTTAGCATTATCACATTCCTTCAAAATATGTTATGTACACGAAATATTTGATCATATTAAAATCTCTAATTAAAGTGTTAAATAACAAATGATAAAAATTTACTATTTAAAAACAACTTTATAAAGATGTTGTATAACGCTTTGATAGGAGAATATTTCAAACAAAGATTTCAACAAAAACCACCCTTAAACACGTAACACTGTGTGATGTCGACAATGTGAACAAAAATTATACATTATCTTCTAATATAATTTGGTAAATGAACATGTATGCAAAAATATGTTCCATTCACTTTTTTGACTGACTGTAGAAAAAAACAAGAAAAGCTTTGAATATAAATTACAAATAAATATCACTTGTATAGGGTTTTTTTCTTCTTTTTTATTTTGCTACACCCTATTTCATAAATAGCCGAAAGTTATACTATTTTTTTTATTTAGTAAACCCATTTTCTTTTGTGAAAATGAAACAAACAGAAGTGAAATTATGTTTAGATAAATTTCTTTTGATGCTTGCGATGGGTAAATGATTAAAGTAAAGTAGGTAAATAAATAAAATAGATATAAATACATAAACATACCGATGTAGTCAGCAAACGGGTGCTTTATATTATGATAGTAATAAAAACTTTTAATTTTAATCAAGTTTTTGTTGTCGTATTTTGTTATTTTGCTGCAGGTATAAAATATACGTTTTAATGAATGATTTTATAAAAAAAGATGATATTTAGCATTTTTGTTTTTTTTTTTTGCTCTTATAAATAATACAAAAGACTTGTTTTCATTCATTATTTAACAATTTCTTATACTTTAATAATAATCTATAACATATATGTGTGTGTATGTAACAAACAGAATATCATCTTTCAGACAAGTGAATATAAAATAGTATAAAAAGTATATAATAATTATTTTAAAAAATTTTAATTATTGTTATATATATATAGTTTTTCTTTTGTGGTTTGAAATTTCCTGTTATGTTTCATCTTTATTTAATTTATGGTATATATTGTCCCATAATATATTTATTATACTGAAGATGTAAATTGAAATTACATGACGAAGCATTGTTTTTGAATTTTCAGATTTATTTGACTTTTTTTGTTATAAAATATGTTTTTGGATTTGGATTAAAAATTTTTAATAATAATGTTTTTCTTTTTATATATAATGTCCAAATAAGTAACCACATGATATATTCTCATTATAGATTATCTTTAAAATTTTGGATTTGTTTCCAGAATATAAATTGTGAATAATCTTTGCAGTGCAGAGTATTTTTCTATAGCTTTACCTTAGCAGTGTTTTTTCGTTTATTATTCTTTACATTTATACAATATAATATGTGTTTTTATTTTCTTATAAGGAATTTATAAATATATGCACATACAATATAAACCTTATTACACTACACGTTAAACCGTAATTGTTTTTAGTTTATCTATATGTATATGCAATTTTTATTTTAAACACTTTAATATTAACAATGATATTATAATTGATAAAATCTTAATATTGTTGCAAAACAGTATGTTATTGTTTTAAATAAAAATATATACATAATGAAGATGAGAATTTCGTTTTTATATTTATTTTTCGTTACGAAATTATATTTTACAAAATAATGTTTTGTTACATGTTATGTATTTTATTTTTATGTTATTTACACCGATTATTTTTTTTATTTAATTCCATAATTTTATTTAAATTTATATTCTTATTCTTATGTTTTAACTCTCTCTGTATACACATATTCAGACAATATGAATATTTTTAAATGTTTCTTATGTGAGTTTTTCAATTATCTATGTCATGTGAACGTTTTACTTAACCGGCGATACAATAATATAAATTTTGTATATAGATTAATATTTGTTATCTATAAAAAAAACATCTGATATATCTAAAATTTATGTAAAATAAAATATTGAACTTTTGATCTTTTATTTATGAAGAAGATGCTTCTTTTTTTTTTTTTTTTCTAATTACAATATTTAATTAATAAAAAAAAATTGTTTAAGCATTCATCACAGTACACCGCTGTTCTATTATGTACCATCATTAAATCAACTAAACTGTATCCATTAAAATCTGCATTTAAAGTTTTATAAAATAATTAATTATACTAATTCCGAATATATTTAATTTTTCCAATAGATAAACGATTATCGAATAATAGTGTTCAAAATGGAACACATACGACAACAACTTCAACAACAACATCATCAGCTTCATCGACCCCTTTGGAAACAAAAGGATCACCTACATTTAAAAAATCAGTAATAATACGACGACCTGTTTTACAATCGTTGACAAAATCTCCATTAAAGGGTAAGTCAATAATAATATTATTTTTTTTTGTATTAATTAAATTTCGTATAGTTTGACAACATATTTTAATAATATAAACTTGTAATTTTGACCGATCGTATTTGTATATATATCTATAAAAAATGTATAAACACAAAACGTAAAATCTCTTTATATACCATAAAAAAATGCAACATTTCCACAGATACAATAACATAATTAATAATAATAATAATAATAATAATAATAATAATAATAATAATAATAATAATAATAATAATAATAATAATAATAATAATAATCAATAATAATTTATAATGATTTAGATAAAATCTGAAACGTAGTCCTAAATGCGTCTTAAGATGTTGTCTGTAATTTCACCTCATTATTTTTTACCATCTTTAATTCTTATTTACCTTTTGTTGAACTATTGTTTTTAATTCTTGCAAAAAATAAAATAAATAAATAAAATGAAAAGCAAAAACGAAAAAAGAAATGTAATTAAAAAATTAAAAACGTTGCTGATACTTTATGGTGATAAAATTAATTCTTAATTAACATAAATAATATACGCGTTGTATTTATGCTTATTATTGCAATTAAAAATATTTATTTATTTTTATATAATTAAGAAGAAAGTTTTATGTATTTTTTTTTTTTTTTCTAAAATTCATACTAAAGCACACACCTACAACAAAATTTCAAAAAAAAAGCATAACATATTAATATATTATAATCATTTATTTATTTTATTACTATTAATATTTAGCTAATATTAGTTTACAAAATCGTTTTTAGTATCTCTAAATGTTGTTATATAAATGTATATATATTATTTTAATGGATGTGCGTTTATGAAAATAGGTCTTTAAGTATATGTATAGAAAAAAAAGAAGAAAACTGTATGTTAGATGCAAATCAGATGCTGAATATAACAGCAAACATTGATTTTTTTATTTTTATTTTTCTGTTTTTAAGAAAAGAAAATAACATTGAAAAGAAATTAAACTCAAAAATTATTAGACCATTAAAATACATTTGATTTATATATATTTTAAATATACGATTATATACTCGCACTTGTATATGATTTTCATATATATATATATCTGTGCGCACCTTTTGTCTGAAAAATAATCAAGCCAGGGAATATAAATTTGTCACATTTGGCTCCAAATCGTATGAATAATTATCTCATGATGAGAAAGTATATTATCGTACTATGATTGTTAACGGCCATGGTTCTCATAACGAACACGACGAATACGCGACTTAGCAAACGATTCGATACACTAAGTTATACCATAGCATTAACTGGTGTACTTCTTGGAAAAAATTCGTTGTAGATAATACCTTTGGAACCGAAAAAAACATTTTTTTTTTAGATTTCTTTCATTTCGTGACCATTATTCAACACACTGACGTTTAGATTTTGGTTCGTATTGAAAAAATAATAGGCTTTATCACCATGGTTATTATATAGGGTGTCCACGAGCGGTGCGCAATCTTTCATCGGGGTGATGGGGGACATAATTCTAAGTCGAAATTACAAAATAACATTATTCGATTTGAAGCTCTGTTTTCGAGCAACGGTCCTAAGAATTTTTCACGGTAGTCTCATCATTAATGGACCAATAACTTTGAAAGTAAGGTAAATACAGAAAATTTATAGAAGTTCGAATTTGTAGAGAATTAAATTCTGAATTAAATTGTATTACGAATTCTTTTATAAAATGCTTCAGATTCAAGTTATTGAACAATATAATTGAAAAATAACTATGTTTTTTCAAAAATTTCATACTAAAATGAATTTTTTTTTAAAATATAACGGCGCAACATATTATTTTTATATCAAAAAAGTAAAATTAAATTGTTTTGCTACAATTTTGTAAATTATTTCATTTAGCTATGACTAACAGTTTAAAAGTTATAATTGTTTGAAAAAGTAGTGTTATTGTAGAAATAACTATTTATTATCCAAATAACTATAATTTTAGTATGTTATTTTTTTATTTCTACAATTACACCACATTTTCACTTTACAATATTTTATAGAAAATTATCGTCACTGCCAGTGTTTTTTACTGATCGATTCGGTGCAATTTTTGATCACCAATCATTTGTTTTTAAACAAACTTTCAATTCACCTTTCGTAGACAAATTAATTTTTTCAATTAAAATCTCAGTTTTTAGCAGCCAATTGATATAGTTACCAGACCCATCATTCCGGGTAATTTTTCGGACAGAAGATGCGTTCTAAATATATGCATAAATTTAATAATTAATACAATAAAAATTGAAATGCTTAATTTTAAATTATTGTAGTAAAAAATGAAAAGGTATTGCAAATTTTTTAGTGAAATCGAAATCTTCGCATAATTTTAATTTTATTTATTTCTTAATATTTAATATACTATATATTTACAATATTATATTATTACTTAAACTTTTACTATGTTTGTATAGATATGTGAGTGAATGCAATTATTTTATGAATTTTTCACCATAGAAATATATGTATTATTTGTATATATGGATTATGGAAAATCCAAATTATGAAATTGGAAATTTTCGAAATAATATATTATTATAATTTTTTCTGTGAATGAATTTTAATATATGTTATAGTAGAAAATTCACAAAATGATTGATCTTCCACTATATATTTATCTTATTTATTTTCTTTGTATTGTGTATTGAAAATACGATAATATAAGATTTATATAAATACAATTTTAACTTTAGACAAATTTTAGTCATGTGCAACGGCTTTAAACTTAATGCACGATTAATTATTATATGTAATATATAAATTAATTAAAACAAAATATTTGATTGTCATATTAATAAATAATAAAATAATATATAAATTTTAAAACGTACGTTCCAGTATCGTATAATACAAAATCAGTAAAATCTCAATAATTTGAGGAAATCAGTAATTGCACTATACCAATAAAATTAATTTACTTATTAATTTCGAAAATATTATATATATTTAGTAGTTGTCTTTCTGTATCGAAATATTACCGAATTAAATATTATAGATGTATTGATAATAAAAGAAGATAATGTATTATAAATAAATAAATTTCATTAAATTATAAATTTCACTTTATAATATATTATAGTATTTTGTATATGGAGTATGATTGCATTCAAATTAATATATTGTAATATATACATTAATTAACATTAACACATTAACAAAATTATATATTTTCTTTTCCTCATTTTAATAACAATTATAAAATTATAATATATTATTAATATATGTAATTTAATAAATTAAATATAATTATTACATCTACCACTTGTTTATTATAAATATAATCATTTATAGTTAAATACTTATATTTTTTTATATAGTATTTGCACTTAATTATCCATTCATTTGTATATTTTGTACTATGTAGAAGTTATACACGATACGCATCATTTAATAATTATACTTTAACACGTGTAATTTGTTAATGCATTTTCATTTCAATATACTTATTATGTTATAACATATATATGTAAAACAAATAAGGTACTTATGTACTATTTATAATAGTATCGCGTAATTTACTTAATATAATTATAAATTTTTCTTTTTCATATATAATATAGTAATTCCAATTATACTAAATATATTAGTATATTTTATTTTTCTATTATTTACTATTACATTTAATTTTTTTTTAACGTTTAGCTATGTACATAATCAATATGCACAATTGCTTATATATTATAATTTATGTAATAACAATTCCAGAAGTTGAGTAAAATTATGTTCACATATTTGAAATCACATTGAAAAAATCTAAATATGATACAAATTTCAAAAAAAAATAATAAAATTATAATTTAAAAGTTAATAACTTTTTATTTGATATAAGAAATTTAAATTTTATAAACTACATTTAATTATTTAATTAATATATTTTATAAATATTGATTTTCCAAAATTAAAAATATATTCATTTTAACAACAAATTTAACATAAAACAAAATTGTTTCCAAAAATTAATTGACGAGAAAAAGTGATGCAATTTTTATAAAATCACATAATATATACAAATAATTAATGTTTAATTGATGTTAGTATATTGTTGGGTTTCAATCATTTCTATCTAAAACAGCTTGTAGCCTCCTGGGTATGGATAAAACCAAAAATTTTTCACATTATTCTTTACTAATTAAATCTCATTCTGTTTTAATTGCATCTATTAATGCGGTTTTGTTCCTTATAATATTATAATTGCAGTAATCTTCGGCCCAATACATTCCACACATGTTCAATGGGATTTAAGTTGGGCGATTGGGATCGCGTTTTAAAATGATTTTTACATTATATAATAGCCACATTCTCGTATTATAGGCTGTATATGTTTGTCATCATTATCTTGTTGAATGATATAGTTAGATCCCATATCTAGTTTATTGACACATTGCTGTAGATTACCTTTCAACATATTTATGTACTTATATTGGTCCATTGTTGCATCGTGTACAATAATAATAATAATAATATGTATTTTCCCAGTACCAGCAGCAGCAAAACTGCACACAAGCACTGAACCGCTATCATATTTTATTGTTGTTTTTATATTTTTTAATTTCAAATGTTTACATGGTTTCCTGCACACTTTAGCACGTCCATCATGCGAGAATATATTAAATTTATTTTCATCGGAAAATATTACTGTTTTTCTCAATTACTCTCATAACGCGATCAATATATTGGTTCGTAAAATCAAACACGTTTTTGGCGGTTGACAATCACTAATCAAAGAATTTTTTTAATGCAACGCAAATTCTATAACCTAATTTTTTAATCTTATTACACACTGCATGAACTCCGTACCTTAAATATTTGAGGAAGGTCTTGCGTTATTTTTGTTGCCACAGCAAACGGATTTTTTTTTTCAATTTCCTACCTAATATTAAATCGAATATGATGATCTTTTAATACGTTATTTCTTCCAGAGCGAACTGCAATTTTCTAACGTTTTTGTGTTAGAATATCTTTTTATAATTCTGCATATTGTTGACAATGGACGATTTATTATATTTAATATTTTAAACTTTAAACTTTTGCATTGATTATGAAGATTAATTACCCCCATGTCTTTCTATAAATTAATAAACTTGTAATTGCTAATACAAATGTATCTCGTATAACAATTTATATTTAAATATTCTTTTTAAAAATTTCATAACTTTGTTTATTGCTATTTTATTTCACTTTCGGTTTTTAAACTATATAATCACATTTTAATTATTTGACCATTGACACTATATATGAATGTATAATATATTTTTTTTTTAATTTATACCTATTTCAATAATTATTATATTTTTTATATATTTATTTAAGAATATGTATAACTTTAAATAAAACCGCTGCATAGTGTTAACCTTTTTTTTTTTTTATGATACAAATTGAAGATACACGTAATAATAAAATTGTGAGAATATTTTGTATGTTTTATTTTACTACCATATTTTTTAGTAATACAATTATTATTATTATTATTACTATTATTCTCTGGTGTTAAATAAAATAAAAAAAAGAAGAGTACAATAATATTTTCCCATAAACAATATTAAAAATAAAATATACTATGCACTACGTGTAATATATCTGTACAAATAATATCATCTCTATAATAATAAATATGTATATTTGCATTCGTATATCAGAAGAAACAAATAAAATACGGATATACGTTATGAATTATAATAATCTATTAAAATAAAAATACAATAAATTAAATCTAATGAAGTGTATATAAAAAAAATATAGTAATATATATAAAAATTTGAAAACTATAACACTTACACATCATTTCAAATCTACTAAAATTAAAAGTAAAAGTTTTCACATAGAGAATTATTTTTTTATATCCATTTTCATTCTACAGTATACAATTCTTCTATACAAATATAAAATTATTGTTTATTTGACATGTTATTAGAAAAAAAATAATTACTATTATTACTATTTTTTCTTATTATTACATTTTTTTTGTTAATAGTTTTCCATGTTTATTTCTTATATTATTGATATTCTATTGTTTGTCTTATTTTATATTCATGGCTTAAATTTTTTATTAACATGCATGAATTCATTATATTTTTAATGAATAGGTACACTGTGTGTGTGTGTGTGTTTATATACGAATAGAAAATTATGTATATATAGTCAATAATTTTTACCTTTTAATAATAAATAATATAATAATAATTTATGTAAATAATAATTAATTTATTTATAAATTTAATATAACATTTCATTAAATTAATTTCTACATATTGAGAATATATTACGCGGTAAAACTAATGGTATTTATAATAACTATATAGAAATTTGAAAATTAATTGAAATGAACTAATAACATTTAATTTAAAAAATTAAAATCGCACATAATATATAATATAAGAAATAAATAATTAATGTTTTTCGTATGTGTTAAAAAGAGAAAATTATGTTGTGGAAATAATTTTAATTTTATGAAATTATCGCAACATCAATCAAATTAAATTAATTTGATATTCGGGATATGGATTAAATTTAGTAAATAATTTCTGTAATAAATTTTTTTAACTCATATGAATATATAATGAGGAATAAATAATTTAAAAAATATTATTATCAAGCTCAACAACGGACGGATTTACGTTTATTTACCTTACATCGATATTTTTATTGTTTTTTTCCTATATCATTATGTCCATTATCAAAATAATTAACAGATTTATACGCATATTTTCTTTAAATAATTAAAAAATAACTATATATACAAAAATCTAAACGACTATGTGTAAGTATATTTAATATGGATAAAAATCTATAAAATATATGAATTTTTTTTTGCAAATCATTAAAATTAATCGATTCACAGAAAAACGCAATAAAATTGTTACCTATATAAACCTATCTGTCTATAAATATTTGTATACTTTTAAAAAATATACCTGACGTTTATAACAAACATATATATATATATATAGAATTATCTGCTGCTGCTGCTGCTGCTGCTTGTACTAAATAATAATCTAAAAACGAAAGCATTATTTTTTGTAATTTAATTTAATTTCTTTTGAACACAATATATATTTTATAAAATGAATTAATATTTTTTCGCGCACTCTATGTAATTTTTTTATATATGAAATAATTATAAATATACAAATGTTGTACACACATACCATATATATATATGTGAACAAGTTCATATAATACATTTAAAATAATTATGTTGTTAATTGTAATGGAAAAAATGTTTAAAACTAAAAAAGAAAAAAAAAATACTTTCATAAAAATAAAATAAAAATTTGTGTATTTGTTTCGAAACTAAAAGAATTATATTTATAAATACTTGCATATATGTATGAGGTACATAATTATAATTTAAATTTGAGGCCTTGTATAGAAACGACATTATTTTATTATGTTCAACACTCACAATAGCATCTAATTTAAAATTAAAAAATCTGCACGAAAAATTTTTTAAATCAATATATTATTATGATTTCTGTATATATATAAAACATTTTTGCTGTAGCTCAAACGGGGTTGTAGGGTTGCAAACTTTAACAACGTCTCTTATGGACATGGAAAATATGATATAAAATACCCCCAACTTCTTTACGAAAACTTCACAATTTAATTTATTTCAAATTTCATTGCTGTTATTGTACAATAATATATATTCTTTATTTATATAGAAAAAGATTTACTTTCAATGCTAGACCGACTTTATGTACAAATTACTATTATTATTATTATTATTATTAGTTATTATTATTATTATTAGTTATTATTAGTTACTATTATTATTATTTGTCACATTATGCACAACAAACAAAATAGTTATTTAATGTTTATTATATACTCTGGAAAACAAGGTGATTCATTTATATATCAAATGAATCAGTTTTTAAAGTATGTATTTGTTTTTTATACTATTAACAATTTATTTGTATATATAAACATTGTTTTTCAAAAAAAAAAAAAAAAGACACATCAAAAAATGATTAATTATTTAAAGAAACACAAAAAATAAATAAAAATAAACCCAAAATAAAAATTGAACAGAGGAAAGTAGAATACCATCTGTTTTTAATATGTTCTTTATAATTTCTTCTTTTGTTACACATTTCTATAATTTTTTTTATGTTTATAAATAATTAAAAAGAAACAATTAATCAATATTTTATATTATAAATTTATATATTTATTTATTTCATATTTTCAAAAGAAATAAAAGACGATGATTTAAAAGTATTTCAATGTTTTTCAAATTCCATCAAATTCTTTTTTTATTTATTTAAATATTTGTCAATTATATTGAATTGTACTATTTCTCTATATATTATTAAATTTTTAATTTTTTTTCTCTATTGTATAAGAAACACGCTATGCTCTATATGAGGTAATATAAATTCATATATAATATCATATAGGAGAATATGCAGCACACATGGTGTATAATATCTTAGAAAACGCACAAAATTATACAACCCCCTACACATGCAATTAATATATAAAGCCGTTTATTGTTGTAAGTTTTGCAAAATTTCATGCATGTAACAATTTCGCATAAAATGCGTTTAGAGGTTTCAAGAAAATCAGATCAATGCACTAATAGATCTGTATATATTTATGCTTTTGTCAATATCTATAATACTATATTATTTATTTATTTTCGCATAAAATATGTATTTGTATGTTTGTATTTTCTGAATTTATTAAATATATTCTATATAAACTCGCAAGTCTTAAGAGATTAATGTGTTGAAAATTAAATTACTACAATTGTGAAACAGAATAATGCATTCAAAAACTATATACTGAAAATAAATGTATTCTCTAAAATCAGAAAATACCCACTCAAACAGCAAATCTTCTGCCTATAATACGTCCGATCAAATAGTCGTGAAACGTATATATGCTAAATTCGTAAATAATTTTTATTCCTCTCTAGCAGAAAAGTTTTACTAAACTAAACGAAATTTCTGTCATTTACGCATTTATATATCAACAAATGTATCTGCTGCATAGGCACATATATCTGCGTTTTGTTCATATATTTTGCAAAAATGATTTTACTAATTTAGAAGAACTATTTGCGGCAACGCAGATATATAATAAATATACTGGCTTTTGTAGCAAAACTTTTACTCACTTATTACAACGATAGTTTCTACCACATGAGAAAATATTACTTCGACTAATCAGATGAATCTACTGTTACGTAGAACTTTATATTTGCTAGAAGAATATTTGCTGTTTATTATGTTACAGCTATATTACTGCCCTCGAATAATGTATCTGCCCTTTTTGACAAACTACTGTTGATTACCTAGATTTTGTCAGTGGCGTGATTTTTCTACTTTTGTTGCATAATAGGCAAAAAAAGTGATTTTTGCTAAAATAATATTTCCGTCAACAAACAAAATTATGTTTATAAATAAATAAATAACAACTATTGTATTTTAAAAATATTTTTAGAAACTATTTCAAAATAAGAAATAATATAAATATAGTCAAAATAATAAAGAAAAATTATTACTAAAAGTGACATATATTAAATACAATTGATTTTGTCGAGACAGTTAATTCTTAAATAAAAATTTAAAAAAATTAACCTAAACTATATAAAACGTTTATTTTGTTTGATAATTGTAATTAATTGTTAGTTTTGTGTTGATAATAAAGTTAATCATGAACATAGTTCCTGGTATGATGTTGATATCAGCTAGTAATTTAATACTTTGGTTATGTTGGGTTTGGTTGAGTAAATGTTCTGCATCGGTATTATTTGAAATTCATTTCAAATATATTTGATTACCACTTTTATATTAATTCGTGAATTTACATTATTGTATTTTAATTTTAACATATTAATTATGTTTTTATGTCAATTTTTTTTATTTTTATAAATTTAATAGTTCATTTTCTTTTAAATTGATGAAGTTTAACAATTAATTAATTTAACACAAAATTTTTATTATTTAACAAAACTGATACATAGTCACACCACAATTATTTTTTAAAAATAATGTAAATTTATTTATAACTATTTATCATTAAACTGTTAAATCATTTTTACAACACAATTTTGCACGAGTGCGAAACCGTAGAATATTTTAGTAGAATATCTTTGCGCTTACAGCAAAAATTTTGTTTAGCCGCAGTAATAACGCAGAACTTATGCTAATACCGGAGCTGCATAATTCTAAAAATTTAACAAATATTTGAAAGAAGAAAGGATCTGCGAATATAGCAGAACTTCTTATAACTCGCAGAAATTGTAAATTTATACCGTTGAATATTTGCTTATGCAGTAGAACACATTTGCGACTACACAACAGATGTTTGGTAAGCCCGAAAATAAATATTACGGATATGAAGAATATTTTATTTAGTTTAGTTTAGTGTTATACTGATATCGAATAAAATTTTTTTCTGTGTATTTGATGCCATAATTGAGTATGTCGATGAATTTTGTTATCTCGGTAGTATATATGGCAACTATATACAATATATAACGATGGGTGGTGTGGAAAGGAATATTTAAAACAAAACCATTAATTTTCCCAGCTTTTTTATTTACTGCAACATTTCCTATACTGTGTGGATAACAACAATCAATCAATTAAGAGACAAAAAAAAAAACAAAAATGTTATTTAATAGTGTCATTCACCGCATATAATATAATCTATTTTCTCAAAATATTTCCACTTATAATTATATTTAAAATATACAAAATATATTATCAAAATTGTATAATAAATTGGTCTATAATTTTTGCACTAAATATTCATAAATATCGGTATATAGTCACAGCAGTGATTGATAGATAAACAATCAAAATAAATGTCTTATTATATTATAATTTCGTATTATTTATTATTATTATTATTATTAGTGCATACCTAATATTATAGTGCGACTAAATTAACCATTGAACTTTTTAAATGAAAGTATTAGGTTTTTTTTTTTTCATTCCATACAAAAAAAAAACACATAAAAGTAACATAATCACTTTATTATTTATTATATATAGAGTATATATAGCAACAATTGTTTAAATGTAAATACTAACTATGTATAATTATAAGTATAAAATATAAATATTTCCTTTACCATTAACAAAATAATAAATTTCCTTTTCATGTTTCAATTCTTGTATATATGGTATTAAATTTATAATATTGAGTTATAATAATTATACGTTTACACCTGTGTGTAAATTATTATCTTATAAATTTTTATATGTATAAATATTATGACGATATGGTTGAATAATATCTTTCGGTTTGGTATTGCTACTGTTTCTATATATTGTATATTATTACTCGACGTATACATATCAAAAACATATATATATATAGTGTATATTTGGTACTTATAAAATGATGTTGATGCTTCGATAATTTTTAAAAAATTAAAGAGAAAGATAGAAATGTTTATAATATATAATAATACTTTTATATGTACATTACAACGCACAAAACTTGTATATATATAAATTGTACCCATCATATAATATGTATTTCTCTATGGCTTTTTTTATTTTACATTTTATATATAGTATGTAATTTGTACTCCAAACACATTTGTGCACACATACACACACACACACACACACAGTATATTTACAATATTGTTCAAATGAAAGTCTATATATACTGAAAAAAATCTCTTTAATTTGCTGCGTATGTACAAACATATAATATTACGATGGTATATTGTGCCGCTGGTAAAATTACATAGTACAATATATTATAAAGTTAGTTTGATGGAAGACATTGAATAGTAAACATATATAGAAAGAAAAAAGAAAAATTCCATTAAATTAAATTTTATTCTAATTCATAATTAATTATTAATTTTATCTAAAATAAAGTGGAGTATTATAATCGTTAAAATGTTGTCGATATAGTTATAACTATAAAAAAAAAATAATACAATAATAATAATAATAATAAGTTAATCAAATAATGGGTTTAAATAAATTTGTAACAATTTTCCAACAACAAAATAATTCTTCGTCACAAAAAATCGATATTACTGATGCCGAAAAATATCATCAAATACATAGTGGTGTTCGTGGACCAATAACAGCAACCGTTCTTGTTGATTATAATAATAATCCAATAACAGTATATAATAGTAATAGCAATAACGATGAATATAAAATTTATAATAGAAATTCTTCACAACGTTACACAAAATCTACAATATGGAATGCAATGAAAAAATCAACAATTAATTGCCGACAAATGAAAGGTATGGTTATGTTGATATTGTACACACATTGTATATTATAAAAGGAAAACGATTATATAATATACAGAATAAATGAAAAATTAAGGATGCGTACATTTTCACCGGTTGTGTGTGTGTGTGTGTGTGTGGGTTTTTCCAAATATAATTCAACACCTGTGTGTATCAAATTTTACATATTATATAAAACCATTATAATAACATTTGTTAATATGATAATATTGATAAAATTTATATATATTTTATTATTTATGAAGAAAATTATGATGGTAATTTTTCATTAGCATTTCTGTTTTCTGATATAAAATAGAGGTTATAATTTTCGTATATTATAAATTAATTATAATTTGTATTTAAATATTATAATACACAATATATCTTAATTACTTTTTATATATATATATATAGATTTATGTTCGTATATAGTAAATTTCCATTATATACTCGCAAAAGTATTTATTTATAATTAAATAATAAAATACTTTGTTAACATATTTTCTTTTTTTATATGTTCAAAAGAAAATGTTCATGTGAAAATAGACAAATGAAAAGTTAATATATTATATAATGCCTATGGTAGTATACAAAACAGGATTACTCATATTGAAGTGATGAGTCATCCAAACATTATTTTGCCATTTTCATCCGCATATATATTTGTTGTTGTTATTTTATATATATGGTAAAGAGCTTTTTTTTTCTCTTTTATACTATTTCCAGCGCATATACCAAAAAAAAATAGCACAATGGTATATAAATGAAAATTTTGTTCAATAGCACGTACATTTAGGCGATATTATATGTGGTTTTCTTTAACGGTATGTTTGGAAAATTTTCCTTGTATTTTCCATACATTTATAATATTTTCTTTTAAATTCCATATTGCTTTGTAAATGTAAAATATATATGAATAATAGTTTTTTCTTTTCAATTTATAATACATAAATAAATATTATTTAAAAAAAATTGAGAGTACTTAGATTTATTGTTTATATAACGAGTACATGTATTTTTATATTTATATTAAAATATATATACATAAACTAACATATTTGAACATATTAAAATATTATGGTTCGATAAAGAAAAGAAAAAAACCATTTTACAATTATTATATAATAATTTTATAAGACCTAGATTTATACTTAAATATTATATTTATAATATATTATTTAATACTCTAAAATATTTATAAAATTAACCACTATTTTATAATAGATAATATATGGGGCACATTGATTCCACCTTATTAAACTATTGTGATATTTTTAAAAAGCATATTATGCGTAAGCGTGAGAAAAAATAATGTCAACATTTGACTGTTAATATGATGTCTGTCACTAAATATACCATATGTTTAAAAAAAAAAAAGTCATGCTACTAGTACTACCACTGTTAGCGATGCCGCAACAACAGTAGCATAGAGTTTAAAATTGCATGTTAAATGCTATCCGACACAGCCATAAATGTTGTTGTTTCAACGTAACACACTTTAACTAATATAGTATGGTATAGTCATTTTCTAACAACAAAAATAGCAATAGCATTGGTTTGCATGATTTAGATTAGAAATTTTTCAGTAAATCCATCATCCTTTGTTTATTTATGGAAACTAAATCTGCCCACTTTTTGAACATTTCAGAAGCAATGTGCGCTGCATTGATCTGAACATTTGATATACAGAAGTTTTACATGTATAGTGAGTACATGCATGATGCATGAGAACTTCCCATTCGATGGTGTTAGCTTGCAATAGTGTATCCATTAACTTTTGCTTTTCCCATCGTCTCGTCAATTACAATACGTCACATAAAACTATTTCTTTTTTTCTTTACAATGTTTTCCCTTCTTTTTTGATCTTTTCCATGTCATTTAAACATTTGGAAGCAACTACTTCAGTAAGTCTTAGCTAAGCGTCAAACTATTATATTAATTTTGGCAAAATTATCGTTAAATAGTATTTGCAATTCATTGTCGTTGAACTTTTCCGATTATTCGGAGCATGATTTGTCACTGAAATCAACTTCACCCATATTGATCAACATAACATTATTCAAACAATCGATGAGCTTCTGCTACACTTTTTCCTAAATCAGTGTAACACATTATCCAGTTTTATTTTATTGACAGAATACAAAAAAAAATTGATATTTACACAATTGATAACGTTTGCTGACTAAATTTTATTGAGAAATATCCAAATTAAAATTGATGCAATACCAATGAATACAATACAATTGTCTGCATATTGCCATCTGAAACTAAATGTAAGTTAGTTTTCTATAATTGCGTTAGTCAGTATATATAGTGAAAAACATGATAAAATAATTAAACAAAAAAAAAATAATGATAACCCTAGTAACAATTTGTCCGTACTTTGAAAAATGAGGAAAGTTTCTATGGAAAAAATTCACATATTTTCCATGGAAAAGATATATTCGAATTTGTTCAAAAAATGTCCATAGATTTTCCACTGAATATAATACTATTTTATTGAGATCAATTGAAATCTTTGGATTCTCAGGGTAATATGTCCGAACATATATCCGCGCGGTATTGTATTCATAATTTATT
This sequence comes from Bibio marci, assembly GCA_910594885.2. Classification (NCBI taxonomy): domain Eukaryota; kingdom Metazoa; phylum Arthropoda; class Insecta; order Diptera; family Bibionidae; genus Bibio; species Bibio marci. The sequence goes on along the minus strand of OU343117.1, from coordinate 31,860,998 downwards.
TCACCAAGTATCCAAGACAGTGGTTCAAATTTTGTATATTTCACTTATCTAGATATAATCCTCACCTGTTTTAATTTATTTTCAAAATTTTTAAAATCAATCAGCAACTCAAATCGAGGAATTTTGTAAAACTTATCATGGATTTTATCCGCGGTTTTTTTTTCTTGTATATTACAAAAATGCACATTCGATGAATTTTTACCATCGTTCAGCATTTTCATTCTGTGGTCATAGAACTTCTGGTCTATCGGTAATAAACTGAACCAAACCGCGATTTGGCATCATCGTCATAAGAAAATTTATTCTGCTAATACGGACAATTCACGGGTATTACTTGCCAAAATACATGGACGATACAAAGATATTTGTGTGGATTTGCTCATATAAAATATGAATATAAATTCTATTCTCTGTGGAATAATAGTAATGAGAAATAATTCTAAGGAGAATCCGTAGAAATTATTATCGGAAATATCCGGATAATTCAAGGACATTTTTGTTTATAAAAATCCATGGACAGGGTTGCACTCATCATATAAAAATCCAGTGGACATCCGTTAGAAATCCATAGATATTTCCTTGGATTGAAAATACGGACTACTACACATAAGGCGGAAATTTTTTATACAGTATTACTAGGAAATATCGTCAGAATAAACTATAGACAATTTTTTGTTACAAAGATTTTATGCTATCCGCTGTGTTATTTTATGATCACGACATTCATTAGTTTCGTTTTGAAAATTTTTATTAATATACAAATTATCTTTATTTTATATTCAGTTGCTTATACAATTTTTATCTTTCACACTATTGTTGTATGTATAATTATGAAATATTAACAATTGTTGTTTATAAATGTTGCATTTTTTTTTTTTTTGTGTTTATACGTTTTTGAAAAGACAAAAAGACAATAGAGAATTTTTTTATTTTTTTTAATAAAATTTTATATTATATAAAATAAAAACTTTTATATTAATTAATTTTTTTTTATTATATAATTTCAGGTAAGTGCATTTCATTTTCTATATATCCATATAAGTATTGATATTCAACAAAAATTTGTATGGTCCGTTTATAAATGTATGTATTTTTGGATGGTAAGTTAATTTACATAATTTTTTTTTTTTTTTTCACACATTAATCGAAATATAATACAATAAATACAATAAAAATTAAAATGTATTATATGCAATTTCCAAACGAATGGTTTATAAACTAATTTTCAATATATGCATAAAAAATGTATGTGCTGTATCAATCTTACTACATAAACCATATTACATTACATTTCTTAGCACATTAAGAAGATGTGCTTGTTTGTGTACAGATAATAATTTTTTTTTAATTTAAATATTTACACGCAAAGTATATATATTTATACGGATATATCCCTTCAATCAATTAATATTGATGTTTTTAAATTTAAATGTTAGAATCCATTAAAAAATTTAATTTTAAAAATGATTTATATTTTGCCAGAAAGAAATATAGAAATCATTATAAACATTTTGCAAAAATTTTTGGCATAATTACAAATTTAAATTATATGTAATATATATCGATATTATATCCAATGTACTATGTGGAAGCATAGCATATAGCACGCACGCAAGAATAAAATAAAATCAAGAGGTTTTTCAAGTATTTTGTTTTCGCTCATAAAATATATATGATAAAACCAATATTATAGATTATCAATTATTTATTTTATAAATAAAATAAATAAATATTTGCTTTTATGTGTGTGTACCATATAGTGTTTAAAGTAAATAAATGAATATATACGATATACGTATAACATACGAGTATGATAAGTGCTATATATATAAAATTACATGTCATATGAAATATATATATATATATTTAAATTCTAATAATATATGTCTCTAAATATTTGTTATAAAATATAAATATTTATAATTTGTAATTTATGTTAAAGAATAACGAAAAAAAAGAAAAAATCCACACAAAATGACATAATTCTTTGCAACATTATTTTTTTAATGTTTTGATATGAATATACAATATATTTTTTTTTTTTTTCCAGTTTTTTCTAAATGGAAATTAATAATAAATATTATCTTTGAAATTGTGTGCGATACGCCGCGATACGATTTGTGTGAAAAAATAATAATAATAATAACTTTAAAATATATACTCGCGTGTACTATAAAATATTGCGGCAATTTTTCTTTTAAAATGAAAAATTTATATATTATTATTATTATCTATAGCCCTGTTTTAATTAAATACCTCGGGCACATTTGTAACATTTATATATAGTTTACAAAATAAAATAATCTGTAACTGTCTTGTAACAAGCAAAATAGAGATATGAATCTTTTATTTTAAAAAATATTACAATTAAATGTAATTTATTGTTAACAATTTCATGCAATGTGTACCGCATATATTTAATGTACGTATTATATTGTATGGTTTAGTTTTTCATGTGAAATTGTTTTGTTACGAGTGCCATATAAATATATAAATTTTTGTAATGTTCTTATTTATTGTTACGCATTTGCAAATTTGTGTAATTTAAAATACACGTACATTGTATTATTGATATAGATTTAATGTATGTACTTTTAATTATAATCTATATAGAGTAAATTTTTTTTATATGTTCAATGGATAGACATATTTGTAATAGAAAAATGTAGCTTATCTTTATAAATTCTTTTGGATTTTTTCATTAAATATAGCAGTATATGAACCATCATCAAATATACATTTATAAATATTAACAATTATTTATTATTGCATGGAAAATTAATATTTTTTGATAAATTATCTATTGTGGTTGAATATATAGGTAAACTAACAATAATTAGGTATAGTTTAAGAAATAACCCATATAACTATCAACAATACCTGCAGCAAATTGAAAACTCTCTCTCAATGTATTAACATTTTCAATTGCGTATTTGTTCATGTATTTTAATAGAGTCGTGGAATTTTTGCGTAATAGATAATTTTTTTTTTTTGTTTTTGTTTCCTTATCAATGCAATTTTTTTTTCATGAAACATATTTTATTAATAGTATTTAAAAAGATAAAAAAATAAATGTCTTGTAAATAAATTCCCACAATGACTAATAAAATATTAAAAATTGATTTATTGGTCAATAAATTCTATTAAATAAATTGTCGTATATAAAAGAAGTATATCAAAATGTTGATAAAATAATAATAGATTCAATTCAATCAATACGTATTTATTTTATGTTAATAGACAAATATTATTATAAGAATTATTATTTGTTTGTATTATATTTCAATCATTCCATATAAATTATAAGTCCATTTGAAATCCTTTATCTTTACCTAATCTGTGTTGAATAAACTGTGATAAATTGACCACAGAAATATTGGAATTCCTTAATCGATTATAATGGCATTTTTATTATATTATAATTTTACAGATTTTTTTGGTTGATATTAGTATAAAACATTTTAATAAATATCTAAAAAACTGATGTTGATAGAAAAAAATTTTTCAATTATTTCCCATAACAAAAATTCAACACTTCTACTGATCGCATTGGACATCTGACTGTTTCGCTTGTTAATTTGAATTAAATTTGATGTGCAAACTTGAAATGGGATCGTACAAGTAATTTCTATAGTCCTTCTCCAAAAGACAATGCTCTGTTAGAAATTATACCTGTATTTAAATCTATTTAGAAATAAGTATAGCACATTTTTATTAAAATTTATAAACAGCAATGGAATCAGTATGAATATTCAAGTAATTTTATAATAATTACGTACAAGATCCCAATTTCTAACTCATATTATAAATTTCGGAAATCGGCTCAGTAGAATTTAAATTTCATTATGGTTTTTCTAATTTTGTGAAGTAATACACAAAATACAATGAAAATTAATTAAATATCGTAAATTATCAAATATTATCATTATATAGAAAAGTATATTAAATAAATTATAGAAAATTCGAATTTTTAAATTGAATTAATTATTTTTTTTTAATGCATACACATCACATCACGCTCAAACATTATATGTACGCCGAAACAGACTCGCATCTTTATCTTTTCTAAAACATATATATTGACTCTGTATATTTAATAACTAATTTATCCGGTCGCGCATTATGAGCTAATTATATACAGACAGATTACCATTGTATATTATCATTATATGTGTTTGATTCCATTACGTCATATAGCAACCAAATAACAAACATTGCATGACCAATAAGTTTACTCTTTTTTTTCTTTTTTCCCATATTCATTTTATGTATGTATAAATATAAATAAGTTAAGTCAATGTATACATAAATTTTCATATATAATTTAATAACAAATTTACAATTATTGATATTTTTGCGGGCGTAAATTTTACTCACATTTTTACACATTAAAAATACATTTACTTAACCATTCATTATTCGTCGCATCTTAATTTTATAAACATTTTATGGAAATAGAAAAAAAAATAATTAAATGTGAAATATAGCGTAAGTGTATCAGTTTTCGAACACTCTACCAATACCGGAATTGATAATTTGAATTTTAATTTATAGGCAATACAATGTGTAAATGTATAAATTCATATATTATATTTTATTCATATATAAACTGTCGGACTTACAATAAAATCTACCTATTCTCATTTCACAATCACACTGCTCCGTGCGTTTTCTATCAATTTTATTTTAATAAAAGTTCAATCGAAATTATTAATATTAATTGTGAAAATTTATTTATTTTATAAAAATTATAAATATATGTGTGTGTGTGGTTATGACCGTTCATTGTCCGTTGTCGTTGTTGCACAATGTCCGATGAAGATTAACGTGCATCTACCTTATAAGTTAATAAGTTTATAAATACATTGGTTAACGTCTGTACTCACATTTACAATTTTTTTTTATCTAATATTAGTATGTGATACTGTGATTATATTAATAATATTAATAGTATTTGCGGTAATAAATATTATTAATACAATGATAAAATACAAAAACTACAACACTCACATGGACTGTATTATTTTTATATTATTCTTTATAATTTAATATATTCCTACTCTCCAATCTCTACAACACTCATATAATTGTTTAGTGTATCGGCACTTTTTTATTTTAAATTAAACTTTATACTTGTATTGTACCAAAATGAAGTTAATTTTTGTATTAAGAAAAATAGTCGAAAAGATTATGTTGTATTGAATGAACATGGTTTTTTTTTTTATTTTGTGTATGTTTTCGAAAAACACTTTCTTTCGTTTTGTTTTAATTTTATAAATAATAATAATAATAATAATAATAATTGCGTGAATGAAAATTATGTTTGATTTATGTAGTTTTTTTAATTTTTTTGTAATTTTTTATACGGTTTAGTGATAAAATATAAAAAATAATTTTTCAAAATCTATAATTTGTGTATTGAATAATAAAAATACATAATTAATTAAATTTAATATTTTATTAAATATGTAAAAGTAGTAGTTAATATTTTCTTTTATCAAATGATTAATTGACCGAGAGTTTGATGTAAAAAAAAAAAAAAATAAAATAAATAAAATGAGTTTTCATTAATAATAAAATGTACGAATGAATAATGTAAATAAAAAATTATTTTTTACATTTACATCAAAAATTGATGGTGTTGATGATGATGATGATGAAGATGATGATGGTGGTGATAATAATAATATCGATGATAAAGAGCTGCAGATAGTTAATGTTACAAAAATTAGAAATGGTGAGTTTTTTCCTTGGAAATTTGTTTTTATATGATATAAATATCTGCAGTGATACAATTACGCGTTTAAATATAAATAAATAAATTTAATTTAATTTATTTAATTAAATAACCATCATTTAAATTTTATAAAAAATATTGTGTTTTGTATGCCAAAAATTATATCTAAAAAAATTTGTGTATATAAATTGAAATGAAAATGTCACTCACTATTCACTATAATATTTATCGAAATAATTTTTCCACACTTTAATATATGTTTTTATTTCGTCGTTTTTTTTTTCGTATATGTATTTAATTTTATTTATATTTTCTATATAATATTAATATACGGTATGGAATAGATAATATCCTTGAAATTATTTCAATTGCGTGGTCATGAAAATTTTCTTTTAAAACATAAAACTATTCAAATTTTCATCGCATAACTATATACGTCTTCTTATATATATTTTTTTTCTCTATTCTCAATAAATTATTAAGTAAAAATAAATTGAAATAAATGTATTGAAAAGTGTGTTGAGGTAAAATTGTTTATATAGCCATTTATCGAGTTTCGATGTATATATAAATATAGTTTAAATACTTTATACTGCCTATATAAATACGTAATAATAGTATTTGTACTTACTTGCGATCATTATAATTTAATATAAATATAAACAATATACAAATACAATTTTTTTCAGTATTCTACTCAAATAAACTAAAAATATTTATTATAAAATGTTTCACTATATATATATAAAAAAATATATTATTATGAAAATTTGAATAAGTCTCTTATATTAATATATATTTATTATCCATACAAAGAACACATCCATATAGGATATAGATAGATGTATCGTATACCATATATATGTATATTTATATATAGATAGCACCGCATAAATAAGAACAGTCATTTATACAATTATTTATTGCTATTTTACTTAAACAAAAATAAAAAGACATAAGTATAAAATAAAAAAAAAAAACATGAAATTACTCTGATGTCAACTAACAAAAAATTATTCATTGTGCTATAAGAAAATATCAAGGAATATGTGGGTAGATTTTTATAATTTCATTTTTTACAAAACAAATATAAAATAAATTAAGTGAAATTAACTTAAATTTAAAGTCAACCGAATGATTTATATAAGTTAATTAATACCTTTTTATGATAATGAAATGTATAGTATAATTTTTTTCCGTATTTTTCTTCATATGCATTATTTCAATATATTCTGTGAATGTGTTTTTTTTTTTTGGTTCCTCTTATGGTATTATAATTTTAGCAATACTTACAAAAACTCGAATAATTACATGTTCAATATATAATTTTAAAAAAATTATTTATATTAAAATGATAATAAATCATTTCATTCAAAATATTTAAATAATAAAGGAAATATATTTCTATGGAAGGAAAAATTAAAATAAAAACACTTTGTTATTTTTATCTAAAATTCCATATGAAACGGAAATCATTAATATATACCAAAAATTGTTCTCAATAAAAAATTTAACAAATACAATAGAATAATAATAATCATTTTTGATTCGAAATTTTTATCATATACAATTTTTGTATATAATAATTATATAATTTAAGTGAATATTTAATATATAATAATATGTATTTAGTCTTTATTTATGTTAAGAAAATTAATTACTGTGACCATATAGCGTCGCGACCTCCTGTACTCTGTTATTTATTTTTTTAATATTACAAAATGCATTGTTTAATTTTCAAAAATTTTAATTTACGCATTAAAACGGATTGAGTTCACGCATATTTACACATATAAACATCAAATTCATTAACATAATCATATTATACTAAACATATAAAGTATTGTATATATTATATGATAATGTCTGATATTATAAAATTCATTCATTAAAGCTCATAAATATTGTAGTTCGTATATGACTTAAATACAATTGTATATTTAAAATTATTATATTCAATTGTAACAATTGATAAAAATTGTTTTTACTCGTCATCTCGAACATCGGACAAGATATACGGTTGAAAAATATAACTAATTATTTAAAAATGTATTTATTCTGTAGAGGGTATCTATTTAATTATATGAATTATTCTTGTTTTGAATTTTGAACTATAATTTTACTAGATTTTTAGTTTTATTTTGACAGAAAATGTGATCAAAATGTTCAATCTTTCATAGAAGAAATTTTTAAAATCGCTATACCTTTCCGTAATGTCAATCAATTTAATAAATGAGTATGCACTCTGTATGCAAAATATAAAAACTAATACAAAAACATTGACATTGATTGGAAATTAAATTATATTTTACGGCAAGAGAGTGAGGAAGAGAAATTTTCCAAATTTTCTTCTATAATATGAAAGATTAGAAATTGTTTAATTTTTCATAATCTGGCAACAAAAAATAAAAATCTATTTAAAATTATGTGCCGTTTTTAAAAATTTATTTTTTAAATTCGATTTTCCGGGCTATTACTTTATTGTGCGATGTTTAACCAGAATTTGCCTATATATAGTTTTACATATATACCCTTCAGAAGGTGTTAGAAAATTATGTTTCATCTACTGTGTTACTCAAATAAACACAATGTAAGTAAAGTAAAGTAAAATGTAAAATTATACCAATTTGTTATTTGATTAATCCAACTTATCGGTTGATGACAAAGCCAAATGATCTGTGGCGACACGTGAAAAAATGTTTTCAGATTTCAATATCATTATATTTTTCTGGTAGACAAGTTGCTAGTAAACTACATTATAAAAAAAAATTCCAATGTCCCACTTATTAAATTTTTCGGTAAATTGACTTTTAAGAATTATCATCTTTTTGTATTACGGACCATGGTATTAACGGATTTCCAGTTTTGTATATATAATTTCAAATTATAATAAATTTCCAATTTTTCATTGAAAAGATTTTGAAAATCGATTCACACACGTTCAAAAGATATGAACGATTTTCCATTTGATATCATTGAAATTTTGTATGAAATAATGGTACTGTATAAATGTTTTGTACCATTCGGTTGTCAACTTTATACAGTACCACAAATTTTTTTAAATTTTCTCTGCCATCGATTGGAAAATCGGTCATATCTTTTGAACGTGCGTCAATCGATTTTAAAAATCTCCTCTATGAAAGATTGGAAATTGATTATAATTTTGCAATGCTGTAAGCAAAATTGGAAACCTGTTAAAACTATGTCCAATAATTAAAAAGATGATAATTCATAAAAGTCCATTTTGCGGACAAATTAATTCGGTGAACACCCAGATATTTTTTCATAATTTAGTGTAATTTCACGCAGGTTATAAGAAAAATATAGCGATATTGAAAACTGAAAGCTAGTTCTCTACCTTCGCCACTGCAAATAATATATGCTCAACATATGTATATTATCATAAATATTACTTATAAAAATTAAATAAAATGTAAAGTATTTTTTACCCAACTCAACAATTTATATATAAATACAAATACAATTATATATGATACGATACGCGAGATACAACGGAGAATGAATTGCAAATATTTGATATATCACATATTTATACTTTATATAGAAATAGAAAATTAAAATTACGTCACAAATGAAAAGTAAACAACAGAAAATAAAATTTTATTTAAAAACGTATATTGTTAAATGAAGCATTAGAAGATTAGATATTGTTTTGTTTTGGTTTTTTTATTTCTTTTATTTAAATACACTCTTTCATATGCGGGTTAAGTTATTTTTACTATGAGTATTGAAAAACATATGTTTTCCATTACATATTTACAGGGTGTTTTCAATTTTAAACAGTATATTCACAGGTTAATATCTTGAATTTCATCTGCTATTAACACATTTATAACATAATGTTAATATATTCATTTTCGCAATTGATTTTATAATATTTAAGAATTTCATTTAAGTTACAACAACTACAACAATATATTTATAAAAAAATTGACAAAATATGACACAGAGAAAATATCAATAATTTGATTCTATAATTATAATTATTATTACCCATATTACATGGCCGACTTTAATTAATCTTGAAATAAACACTGCGTATACTGTTTAATATGTTGTTCAACTTGTGTAAATAAAATTTGTGAATTTCAATTCATACACATTTTCATCAAATATAATTCAGAGTTATAATGTTGATTTTTATATTTTACTTTGTGCGTCACAGTTTTATTTAATGTTATATAAATATATATAATGAGGTAATAGTCTATACTATAATCTGTATAAGAAATACTGCAATAAGTGTAAAGTAAACTATGTGTAGAGGAAAATGTGTTGATGAATTTCACAACTTGTCGATTTTCTCACTAATATGTGTGTCTGGCCTGCGAATATCAAAGATATCTTATCAAACACATAAGAAATTATCATAAATGAATTTTGTAAATAATATTATGGGGTCGGGCGTAAGTCAGTAAAACGTATTCATCATGAAAAGAAAATATGTTTTCACTTCTAAACGTTACTCTATCCATAAATAAATAAATACGTATTTGTTCAACATCATCATAAAGTAATTTTACTGCAAGTGTACTGCTAATTAATAATTTACAATTTTAACTATAAAGATAAGAACTTTAAATGTTTTTTTTTTAGTGTGGAAAATACTATAAAAAATAATTTAATTATAATTTTTAAAAAGAAATAACAAAAATAATTAAATTATTTTTAAATATGCTTTTTAGTATGCCAATATAAATATTAGTTCTTATAAGTATAACAACGATTTTTATAATATTCATATATAAAAATATCTGGTTTATTATTGAACAAAAAATGAACAAATTATTTATTGTTTTCTGCATTTTTCTAATTAATGGATTTGATAAAGTGTTGAGCACTGACGACGGTATAATTATAACTTTTAAATTTTATTCATTTTTATGCAATAAAATAATTTTGCATTAATTTTATACATTTTAATATAGAAAAACATGCGCCGGAAAATTTGGTAGATCGGTCAATGGTAATAAATTTTTTATTTATTTATAAGTGAAAGATAATTTTTTTTAATGAACATTTAAAAAATCATTTATTTTATTATTTCATCTTTTCACGTGTCGGTATAAATTTTAGAGCAATTTTTTCATATTTTACACATATCAATGTAAAAATAAATGCAGTCGATTTAATTATAATATGGAATGAAATTAAAGAACCACAGATCTTGTACAAACAAAGTATCAGGTGTATTAATTTTTAATTATAGAGTTTTATTAAAGTTACACTATATACACTTTAAAACACATTATTCATGTAATATATTTATTTTCGAATTAACCAACCAATAATATATACAAATTATCAGTAATTATTAACAATACATACGATATAGCAGCCCACGGATCTGAATCAAAGAAATATATGAACCACCACATAAAGCTAATAAGAATTTTCTTGTATAATCCCATTCTATATGGTATTAATAATTTATTTTTTGCTATTAGCTAGTGATACATTTTATTTTATATAGGTCATAATCTAATTTTAATAATTCGCTTTGTATATTTTATGCTTAAATTTAAGTCACAAATTATATTTGATATTCATTTCAATTACTAATTTTATTGAATCAACCTAAATTAATTCATTAATTTTCATTAAAATATTTATACTTATACAAATATATTGTAAGTTTTACATGACATATGCTAAAATGTATAAGTATATTTCAGATGGAACATCATATGTATAAACATAAGTATAACAATCGATTAAATTATGTGTCTACATTGGATGCGTTCACTGAAAAGGATAATTATAAAAAATCTATTTCTTTAATTGAAAAAAAAACTCCTTGTGAAAATACTGAAAATTATCGACATCCAATTTTTCGCTTTTGTAAGTTTTTTTGAAATGATACAATATATTATAACTTTGTGTATAAATAAAAATTTATTTTGACTATAGACAATCCTGCTGGCGACGGTTGTTAAATTCGCAACAATTAATTAATTCTCGGTAGAGAATAATTTATAAATATTCATTAATAAATTAATTTTTGAAATAAATGTTAATTAAATTTACTATATAAATGTTATTTTAATATTGTGTGCAATTTACAACAATTGTCCTGTGTATTTTTTTGTATTACTTATACTGTTAAAATGGATAAAAAAGACAAATTTCTTAATAAAATATAAATTTTATCGTTTATAACTTATAAAATTATAAAATTATAACCCAATACTATACACTTTACGGTTGCATCTTATTTAAAAATAGTATGGTTAATAAAATGAATACAGGATTCGTAGAATCGTTAATGAATTTACGCTCATGAATTTACATTATTTTACTCGTAGTCGTTGATCCAATAAGATGGTATAAAAGAAATCTGTTTTAAATTTTTAAATAACTTGTGTTTTATAATATAATTTGGATATTTGTTATACGATTTTATACCACACAAATTATTATAGTATTAAGAGACAATTTAAAATTTCTATTATTATAAATTTTACTTTTTGTGAAAATTATTTATGATCACATCGTTATAATTCATTGTCTTATAATATTTTTTGTTTATATGAAAATTAAATATCTATATAATAAATAAATTTGCATGAGTTCAACAAATTATTTATATTATATTTTTATAAAATATATAATTTTAATTATTTAACTGGCTAGTTGCCATTTTTTTTTCTTTTATTTTTATTTTATTAAATGAGATGAATTGGGTATAAAAAATGATCTATAAATAAATTATTACATGCAAGTATTTATAGAATTTTATTATTAACAATAATCGTTGTTATTGTTGTGTTAAATCTATTTTACTCGTCGTTTTTTTTTTTATGAAATTGTATTTAAACTGTCATTAATTTACATTTTGTACATATTTACATGCGTATGTTTTTTTTTTTTTATCGTATTAGGTAATGCAGTTATTAATTTCCTAATACAACATTTCCTTTCAATTTGTTTGCGCAATAAAATAAATAATTTATAAATTTGTAAAAGAATTGTAAAAGAATTAGTAAAATATTTACATTTTCCTATATATATATATGTAATATAACAAACAATTATAAGTATTTTCTTTCATCATTAGCAAGCAATAAAGGAAAATAAAACAATAAAAATAACAATAGTTTCTTTGTTTATGTCTAAAAAAAAAACGCACCATATTTTTTTTTCATCTTTAACGAGAGATCATCACAAAATAAGAGATTCGTAACGTATAATTAATTTCATCTAACTAAATACAGTGAATATGAATATATGCAACAATCAAATAAAGTAATATATGAAACTAAATTTTATATAGCAACGATTTGAGTTAAATTTTCTTTAAAAAAAATATTGTATTCAAGCTAATTTATTCAAAATATTTTGTATTCAATGAAATATTTTTATCACCGTCACAGTTTCGACTAAATACTGTACGTACAATATTGTTCACTGTATATTATGCATTATAAATAGATAAAAAAAAATCTATCTATTTTCAAATATAAAATTTAATATGTTTATGTTTATACTATAATTCTTAGAATTTCTTATACTATAGACTTAAATTAAGATAGTATTAAAAAAATACAAAAAATTTCATTGTGTAATTTTAAGTATATATAGTTTTTTTTGGGGGCTACTAAAAACTTTATATACTTTTATATATGGTATTGCTGTTTTCTTCTCAAATCATATGTATTGTTGTATGCAATAAAGAATTAAATCATGATGACGATATCTTTAATAAACACATTTAGAGATAAAAAAATAACCACAGATCATTAAATTCATTTAATATATGAAAATATCTACAATATAATTATGTTATTATGTTTTTTTTAAATCTGAATATGTAATAAAATTTATAATTCCGTTTGTAATATTCGCCGCACATTTCTTCTAAAGACATAACAGATTCATCCATTCATTTTCGCCATTTGATTTGATTTGACTTCATCCAAATCTCTGTTTTAACAATTGCTTCAGCTTGTATTAATATAGCTATAACTCTTGTGAAATAAATCTGAAATATTAATGCAAAGTCAGAAATGTCTTTATCAGCAATTCTTACCGTTTTTATTAATTGCTTGCAATTTTGCATTATTCTATTTGGAATATACAGCGTTGTTATGACCAGCAGAAATTATCTTTTTACCACATTGTTTGAATTTAATTTATAATTTTTAAACAAATTAATATTAAATGTGCTTTATTCTATTTGAAACGTTTTTTAAAATATGTAATATAAAACTTTGTAAAAATATGAATAAAAATTGAAATTAAGAAACGAACGATAGATAGATTACATAGACATTTTTTTTTAGTTGGCCTAATAACAGTTGGTATTATAAAGTGTCAATATATATGAACATTAATATTGAATGTAGACCTCTTTACATTTTTCACAAACAATTATTTGACTTTGAATTTAAATTATTATAGATAAGAACTTTTAATTTTATTTCAAAATGTACTTACAAATAATAATTCTTTTTAATTACATTTAATATTATAAATATTTATAAAAAATAATTAGAATTTAAATTAAAAAAATAAATAACAAAAATAATTAAAATATTTTAAAATTCCGATTTTTTTTTGTATATAATAACAATAGTTGCAACAAAATTTTTATTCAAGTAATATTATCAGTTAAAAAAAATTGTTAATTTTATTATTTTAAAAAATGAGTAAATTATTTATTGTTTTGTGCATTTTTGCAATTATTGCAATTGGTACAGTGATGTGCGGTGAAGGTAATTATAATGTTTAATATATTTCTTCATATTTTTATACAACAAAGTATCTTACAATAATATATGGTTTTAATATTATGGATATATAGCAACAACTGCATCTTATGGGTCAGTAAATCAGCCGACAACGGTAAACAAATTTTATTTTTAAATCATAAAATTTCATTGATTCATATAAATTAGAGTAAACTCAATAAACGATATAAATATAGGATTAATTAGTTCATAGTTTTCGGTTAAATAATACTAACTAAAAAACGTAACATAAAAACTCATATTTTTGTGTTTATTCCTTTACGACTCAGTTTAACCGCTTGTGTAAAGATACTTTTAAAACGACCAATTTTCAATAAACAAAGTGGTTATTTTTAATAAATTACGAAAATGTCGGCACATTTAGAGAGTTGCTGTGTCTCAAAAGGAGTCAGTGATTCAAATTTCAATACATTTTCTGTAAGAAAAACCAAATTGGGTCGTAAAGAGTTATATGTACCCTTCGTAATTTAATTTAATATACTAAACATTAGATTTCTTAATACGTTTTTATTTAATTTAACCAACAACTATATAATAATAATTTTTTTTTAAAGTCATTTGCGTTAACAAAAACCTATTATTTTTTTATAAATCACCAAACATCCAACACCATGCGCTTCTTAACTCGATGCATTTGATCACACAATAGAATAGAATTTACATAAGATAAGATAAAAATGAATTCGTATCAATATGTCAATTTTCAATGCACTTACTTTACATTATTACACAGTGTGTTCTTATTGCTATTCATTTGAATTTACCCATACCCATAAATTCATACAGATATTTAAAATAATTTCAATTTTCCGATCAAGCCAAAATCGAGCAATGTGGTGACCCAAAAGAAAGAGGGATTTTTGAATACCTTTCATTTTTTGAAGTAATCGAACCCGCACTATTTTTCAATTTAACTATAAATCGGTTAATTTTTATTTTAATAAACTGCTATAGATTAATTTTTATGTCATATAAACCAAGTGGAAAATTAACTTAAAGCCAAAAAAAATATATATTAAATACTGTATACGTAAAAAACATTTATATATTCCATATATACCCCTTAGATTTTAAAATTGTTGCAAGTTACGTCACCAGAACTTAAAATTGTGAAAAGACAGTCTGCGTCTACTACTTCCACAACCACTGAATCCTTAATAGATGATGTAAAAATAGAAATTATTACAGCTCCTCTTATACCATTCAGTACGTAAATTAATACATATACTATATATATATATCTCATTGACGACCAACCATATGCCATGTGGAATCATTATAGGCACATGGCATTCATTCCTCCAGCAATAATATGGGAAAAACTTACAATATTTTTCATACTAAAAATTTTATTCAATTGCAAATTATCATTTGTTCGTTTCTCAACTAAAAAAGCGAATATCTTTGACAAATTTGATTCACAATGTCCTCTACACACAGGATAACCCATTATATGAAAATAATAATTGAAAGCATCTCTATAAAGCATACAATTATCATACATAGATCAATTTTTGAATTGTGAAATATTTACTTAAGGTGTAATTTGCCAACTTAATTGTATGGAACACTATACGTCTGGCTCACATCAATCTACACAACAATATTATATATTTATTCACACATCACGCGTTGGTCGTTAATGCGATACATATTGAATACATTTATTTGTGATTTTGCAATTGTTTACTTTTTTTCTTTAAATGTTACAGTTCCAGACGTTATATACATAACCGAAAATCCAAGTGGAAAAAGAACGTATATAAATAAAAAGAAGCAAAAATTGAGTACCTTTTATTCTTTTTCTAAATAAATTTTATTTAGTTGAATTTGATAATGTAATTATTATTGTAGAATTGTTTTTATGAATGTTTGTTCAGTTCATTTTTGGCGAAGAACCCCCACCGTATATATATATGAATATTGTTTTAGTGATTTTTTAATTAAATAAATTAATTTTGACAAATAAAACTTTAATGTTTTATTTTTTTAATTGTTTCCAAATTTTGTTGTTGACATTTTCAAGTTTTGTTGATGGAAATTTTTCATTAATAACTAAAACTAAAACAAAATACATTAAAAACATTAATATTTAAATGAAAATTTATTATTATTTACGATTCAAATTCTAATTGTGTTTTATCGTTCAGTTAGTTCATTTATGATGAAATATAATTTTCAATATTATAGACTGGGATGATAATAAAATTAAATTCTAATAGATTTTTATTACGTATATAAAGTATTTTTATATATGTTTATTGTAATTAGTATGCATAGACAATTTTGTTCAAATTATACATTACTAAAGGCTTCAATAATATCATTAATCAAATTAATCATTAAATCAATTATTTATTATCCTTATTTTACATATCATTCATTAATCTTCATACAATATTTATTCACTCTTATATATACTACAACAACATTTTATATTAATTACAATGGGAAAATATTTAGGAATCAATGTTATCACGAGTAATGAAAATAATTGGTAGCGCTAATTTTAAACATATACAAAAAATGTGATGTTAAAGGTTATATGTAAAATATACATAATAAAAATGTTTTGGAAATAAATGATCATTTGTAAAATTAAATTAACTCTATAATTATTTAAAAAATATAAGTATAATCATATCGGTTTACTCTATAGATGTGTTGTATTATAGGTTTTTACGAAAATACAACCTGATGACAAAATATTAGAGTTACATTTGCCGAAAATACATGATATAATGTTGTGTTAAAAACAAAATATAAATTATTTTGAGAGATCTTGTGGTATTTGGTAAAATATGTTGTCACAAAAACTTTATTTTTTTAACTATACATATTTGTTAATGTTAAGATTTACATAATTTCTAAAAATTTCACATAACGAAAAGAACATCAATGGTACTATATTAAATATTTTTTAATAATCAAATTTTCTACTATCATCGTTTGTGTTGTATTAATCATTAATTTTCATTACATATTTATTTATATTATACACTGTAACATTATATAAAAACACTAGTGTAGCAGGGTGTATATGTATTAATATAATATTAATTGTGGAAATATTTATTAGGAATCATTGTTAAGAAGAGTTCTAAATGGATTATTCAAAAAAGTAGGAATAAAATATACAGTTAGATAAGCACAATATATGAAAACTTTGATGTTAACTATATGTATATATTGTGACTAAAAGTAAAATATACAATATGGAAATTTAATGTATGTACATTTATAAATAACAAAGTTTATGAAATAAATGATCATTCAAAAAAATAACACTGTACACTTAATTATATTTTAATAACACTTTCCAATTTATATTTGAAAACTAATTTATAATTTAAAATTATTCGATAAATTAGAAGGTTGAGATTGAACCAATAAATTATCAATTTTAGTACGTAATAATTAAATATACTTATTTATAATTAGGGTGAAGAATATTTTTGTATACCACATTATTTTCGGAAAATATGGTATCGTGTCTAATGTATGTCTAAAGTTAAATGACAGCAATATTTAACAAATTAATTTTTTTGCAAAATGTTGAAAAAATTCAAATTTATATCGATCGTTTGTTATTTTTATTTCATTCATTAATTCATTCATTTCATATTTATATTCACTGTATTTATAATATATATATTATATATTGTGTAAAATATTTAGATGCAATCGGTGACATCATATTTCCGCAAAATGCTAAATGGTTTATTTGAAAAAATAGGAGTAAAATATAGAGTACGATAATCACGTAGATAATTTATTCTAACTACAATATAATTAATTTTGATGTTACTACTAAAGTCACTAAAATTAAATGAATCAATGGAAATTTAAAGTAGTACGTACATTATAATGTAACCAATTATTAGCTATTGAAATAAATGATCATTTAAAAAATTGTTTTAATTTTTATAAGGGGTGTTTATCCTTTTTTTTTTTATCTTATTCGAGATAATTTTCGTTATTGCTGTATCCAATCTAATGAGTTGTTCACACGCAGTAGGTACTTGTCTTCGATTATATTGTTTCATCATACCAAATAAATTGCCATATCAATCTGTCACCTATATATTAACGGCTGTGTGGTAAATTTTTTTTATCATCTATGCGAAATATAAGACCAGAAATTACGCATTATTCATCCAATATATATCGTTATTTTATTTCAAGATTTCCGAATAGATTTTCTTATGTGATTTTTTCTTTAAAATGGTATCGGCTCTTCCATCGCTCTTTATCACACACACATATATATGTTAATATCACATAATTTATAATTTTAATGAAATTAATTAATAATTTATCAATTTATAAATATAATTATATACAATATGGATGAAAATTAATATATGTAGATGTTCTAAATAAATAATATTCAATTAAATTTGTATACCAATTATTTTAAAAAATTTGTATCAACTATATAACTTATATGTATAAAGTTTAGTGTGATGATTTATTTAATTGTCATGTCGTCTATATCACTTTATCAATTATTATATATATTATGTGTATAGCGACTGACTGACTTGACTACACACATCACAAAATGCTTGGTAAACTATAGGAACGAAAAAATAAATGCATTTTATATTTTATTTATTTCAATTAATAAAAATTTATACTTTAATTTATATATCTTATAAATAATAGTATATAGTACTATAATTATACTACTATTTATAAATAAAATAATATTCAAATATATGTATGTATGAGTGTAATATATATTATTTATGTATAAAAGCGGCATAATTAATTAATTTGAATGCAGGTCATATGTTCTATCTATTTTATATAATTTAACTATATACACTTTTTTTTTGTTGTTGTGTATATGCATTTTGTATAACAAATTGAATATTGTATAGATACGAATATTTATATAAAATATTTTATAATTATAATATGTTTAAAATTTATACATTTAAAATATAATTACTTTACTTTGTTTTAGCGAGAATTGTTGATCAACATTTAAAATTTAATATAATGGTATCTCTTGTTATTGTTTCGGCGGGTGTGTATGGTGTGGTGTGGTGTACCACACATCATTTATAATAAATTGAATATTTTGTTATATCTCTATAGTATTTCACATTTTATTAGTACCATATTATTGCTATAATTAAATCAATTTTTCTGTACATTTGTAATTATATGTTATACCGCCGTGTGTTGTATTATATATTTTGGTGAATTTATAATTCATTGCTAATTATATATGTTTTCATGTGATACATTTATGTATTTATATACTCGTATTATGTTAAAATAATTAGTATTTTTCTGTAATTTAATTCTTTGATTTAATGTAACATTAAAATATATCATATTGTATTAATGGTATTATATTAATCTGTTTTCTATTTAATCATATTATATATGATGAGCATAAAAAACTGGATGGAAAAAGCATTTTAAATAAACCTGCCAACATTATATAAATAAATATATATGTCATGCTAACATTTAACTCAACCTTTTTCATAAAACACTTTTTATACTTTTTCATTTTTTTTTTAATTGAATTATGCCTTCGCAAATTTTTTGTATAGATTTTTCTTTTATCATTTTATTTATTTAGCAATGAATTTTGCTACAATGCAATGAATTTTGTTTCATGAAATAAAAAGACATTAACCTAAAATCTATGTGAACCTTCCGGATATGATTTGTTCAACCAGTTGTCTCCAACAATAAAATATCAATATTTCCACACGATTTATTATTTTATCTATTTCTGCACTGTGTTTTATGTTGATGAGCTACCAGAATAATATATATAAATACAATTATAATGAGTGACTATACACGACCATCCTCAAACAACCGATACTAATCAAAAGCAGTCATCATTGAATTTCTTTTTGAAAATGTTTTAACATGGCATGATTTTAACATCAAATTTAATGCAATTTCCTTGGCATATATATTAAAAATTACCATAATGCAAAAAATATACATTCGTTATTGTTATATAATTAATAAAATTTGGGTTAGAATTCTGGTAATTCATGCAAGCAGCAGATATATATTTTATTTATTTTAATTCGTTTTATTTTTAGTTTTGAATTATCATCTCTATATGATTTATTTATATTTAGCTATTGTTAAATATATATTTTTTACCACTATACAAGAGATTTTACTGTATAATATTTTAACAAATAATTATGCTTTTACGAGTAACTCAATACTCTATATTTACTTTACATTCAAAAAATTAATTAAATATAATATAATTTATAATAGTTTAATTTGTTTTTCTCTATAGCTATAGCATAAAAACATATTAAAATTAATTAAAATTATTAAAACATTACAAATCAAATGATATTTCAAGAATGAATGAATGAATGTCATTGCGCTTGTTACGCGACTATATTTGTACATTTATAGAATTTATATATTTTATAGCTATATGGTATAATTGAAATATATACATTATATTAATTTAAGTGATTTCTATAAAATGATAATTTTTGAATAATTTTTATTCCATAAATATATAATTTATAATTATTTTGTATGCAAATATCATCTTCCTCGTATTTATTTATTTAAATAAAATTAATTTTTGTTTGAATTCATATTGCAATTGATGTGATTTTTATGATGATTAAGTGTATGTTTAATTATATACAATATATATATAATATATACTGTGTTTTATATTGTACGATCTCCTACACACAATTTAAATATTAAAATATATTAATTCATTATTTTATTTAAAAAAATTATAATATACAAATAAATGTAATTCGCGGCTAATATAAAATATCCTATAAATTAAATAATTTCTTATGAAATGGATTGTAATAATAATATTTATGTTTATTTATATACTACAATAAAAACACTGATTTAATTTAAAATAATATAATTCACATTTACAATTTCCTATACTATAATAAAATTTTAAATTTCATTTGATTTGATCGCATGCATATATGATGCAATTAAGGCATATATGATATGAATAAGAAATATATATATAGGTAATATTTCAAAATTAACATTGTTAATCATAAATGATAAGATTTTAAATTTTGTGTAGGTCTATACAATTTCAATTCGATTAATATTTTTATTTCATACATCGATTCAAATAAAATTGAAACTTTCTTTATTCTCTGTATTGAATTCAATTCAATTTCCATTCCATCTGTACATGAAAACCATTATAAATAAAATCTAAATATTGATCTATCTATTAATGTTATTTATATATTTATAATAATAATTGAATAATTTGGTGGTTGATTATTTAAATTTTGTAAAATTATGTAATTTATATGAAATCTTTGTAGCGAATGACATGTTTACATAAATAATTTTATTAACAACAGCTCTCTTCAATATATACCATACATAAATATATATATATATATATATATACCATACAGGAAATAAAATTTTTATTAATATGTATATGATAACTATTTCTATACCACCAATACCAAATATAAATTAATTCAATAAATAAATATATTAAACATATAAATAGAATGATAAAATCATTAATTTAAATTTCAAATCATTTTTTATTTATACAGATCATAATCGTATTTTGGTACCTTCGTCATCAAATCAACACAGTCCCAATAAGGGTACATCGGTGACAACAACAACAACAACAACAACAGCAACAACAAAACCTCAATTAAGATCATCATTACCATCAACACCATCAAGTACGACGTCAACACAGCTACAAACATCAATACTACCAACCGGACAACAACAACCCCATCATCATCATCATCAACATCACCATCATCAACAACAACAACGAAGTAATAATAATGGTTCAGCAACAATATTACATAATAATATTAATAATAAATCGGATGGTTTATTAATTAATCAAAAATCTCATATAAATCATAATGTTATTAGACGAAATAGTGTCAATAATAAAATTAATAATAATGGAAAATTATTAAATGGGAATGTTATTAGTGGTGGCGGTGTTTGTGGTGGTGGTGGTGGTGGCGGTGTTGTTAGTAATGTTGATGTTGATGGTAATACCAACACCGATGTCGTTGTTACTGTGAAAAATGTACCATTAGAAATAAATACAAATAATTTATTACATTCAAATAAATGTGCTGAAGCATTTGGTGTTTTAATTAAACATTTAGTATTTAATGTAAGTATAAAATATACTTTATTTAATATTATTATATTTTATTTTTTTATTTTATTTTATTTTTAACCAATTTATGACATTTTACAATTGATTTAATATATTTATTATTTTATTACATAAACATTTTTATGCTTATTACATTTTAAAAAACATATAATGTAATCGTATATGCGCGAGTATATATGCAGAGCATATGGAAAATAAGTATAAATGTTTTGTAATCATATCATGTGAAAATAACTAGACCAAATAAAAAGAATTATGAAATATTATAATAATAAAAAATAAAATATAACGCAAGTAAAATATTAAAAATATAACTTAGGCCCGCTGTCAAATCAAAATTCAAATCATAAAATATTATTTTCCTTTAAAAATATCTGTTTGTCAGAAATACTTATCATCAAATCAAATGAAAACATTGTATTTAAATAATATAATAAAATCAATGTAAAATGAGCACATTAAATATATTTTCATTTCATACACGCATAAAATTGATTTTCATTGTGTTGTCGATCGTGGTGTTGTATAAACCTTTATTATAAAAACAAAAATATTGAATACAATTTTAAACTATCTTAATTGAATCATTTGTATTTACATACAATGTGTTTTAGTTCAGCATATTATATTTATATAATACATAAATTATGTAATCAAAAAACTGTTTCTGGTACTATGTGATCTCGTTGTAACGTTTCTGATTGGAATGGTTTTTTTTTTTACCCGTTTCCATTTGCGCTACCCTGCGTCGACTTTGCTCTTCTATATAATTTTTCACAAAATTTAACAATGATCCCAAGTAAACGAAACTATATTAACAATTTCAATGGCGATGCTTCCTATGGTTAACGATTCGAAAGCATCCTTTACAGCATACGTTAATAGTTGACCCAATTGTTCCATTTTTATTAATTATTCTCACATCAAATCTGTCCACGAAAGATTTTTTCGGGTTTACTGTGCAGATATAGAAAACAAAGCACAATCAGCTAATTATTTTTTAAATGATTTCTTCAGTAGAAAAATCTACACAATATTTGATCTTTTCAAAGATAATATTGCAATTTTGGTGAAATAGTTATTAATATATGTTATTTGCAATTTTTATAGATTAAACACAAATATTTGGTATTTATTGCTGTTGCCTTGCTATTATTATATACAATACTCAAATAAAATTATAATTTGAAAAAATTACTTTGGCAACGGCCAAAGTGTTTGCATGGAATGAGTTGAATTCAGCGGCAAGGAAATAATATGTCATTCGAATTCGTATAGTTGATATTTTTCGCATATTTTCTGACAATGTGATGATGTTTACCTCAATTTAGAGTATATATTCGTATACTATTTGTTTAAAATATCTATAAATACATACATTAATATTTTTAACTTTATTATATACTTACGCAAATCAGTATTTTTATATATTCTTAACAAACAACATAAATCTGTCTCTCGCGTTGTATCTGGATACACTGCGTAAATACCAAAAAATCATAAATTTAATTAAATTTATTATTATTATTATTATTATATACACGCACAATGAATGGAGTAACATTTAATGTATAATTCAAGTCCATATGTTGTGTGTTGAAATATTAACAAAACCAAAAATTTAAATAAACATAAAACAGTGCGTGCGTAAGGTCATAATTGTTTACAATAAAGTTAAACCTTATAATAATTGATATGAAACATATATTATTTAGCATTATTATCTTCCGTTTTAGTTATACATAGCATTTTAAATTGTATATATACAAATGCGTGTGAGAGCGTTATACGAATATTTCAAATGAATGAACTTTTTAGATATATAAATTTATGCATATGCAAATATTTTACGCATATGTTAATTATTTAAATATTTATTAGTTAACTGAAAGAAAAAATTTAAAAAATCATATATATGAACTACCTTTTATTTCCTCATCCGAATTATTACGAATTACATGTTATCGCAAAATTTAATTATTAATTTTGTTTAAAAGTTATTATTATGCAATTGTTACTAAATAATTTATTACCAGAAAATCAATATTTTCTGCAAAATTATATAAATTACGAAGAATGTCTGAAGAATTCTCAGCCAAAAAATTAATGATAATATGTCTTATTTTTCAATAAAATCTCATGAAACTTTAAAATACATTTATTTCAATATTTTTCTAACAATTCACTATCAATACATTAAAGTGTGATACCAAATTATCTATAAACCATTGCAATTCGATATAAAATTTTCCAGTCGTATGAATTTTAAGCTTTGCAAACAGATAGTAGTCAGAAGGAACCAAATCTGTTGAATACGATGGAACAATTTGTACTTTAATTCATTGAATTTTACACTTGTGTACATAATTTTGATGAAAATTAATGTTCACCATATCGTATTTTTTTTCCGGATTATCTGCAGGGCTTATTTGATTTAAAACGAACATTCCATTTTTATTTTTACAGCGGAAGATGACTTTTAACAATTTATGATCAATTTCCGTTTTTTGTTAAACCATCTAAAATATAGAAATTAATCATTACACAATATTCAATATTTTCGATATTCAAAAAATCAATGATACGTCAATGTTAAAACGCGGCTGCTACATTGGAATGAATTGACGCAGATCGAAATAAAAACTTATATATGTTTCACGCCGAGAATTATTCAGATAACCTACGTATCAAATTCTTTCTATTCTATAAATTTCACTCAAGTGTAATTTAAAGTGTACGTTAACATAATTATTTGTCCGATGAACCATAATTAATAATAATTACGTAAACACATATACTATTACATGTGTACGTATATATATATAGCTTAATTATTATACAATTATGAAATCACATATTGCACATTAATTTTTATTACATGTAATAAATCTTATAAAAAAATAATAATATTGTAAAATCAATTATTTAAAATCATAATTCTACTAAATATACTATTAATAATTAATTATTTCATTCATTTTATATTATCTACTATTGTATAATAATATTTATGTTGCAAACAATAATAATATAATTAAATAATATTTGATTTAATTACAAAATAATAAATTTATATATGGATTATTATTATATAGTTAATTATTTAAATAATATTATAATTTCGTATAATGATTTGTGAGTGATTGTTTGCATTTTGTGAAAATTAAATGGAAATACCTAATATATGTTTTTGGCTGATAATATTTACTGTATAGGTGGAAACAGAATAAAAAACGTAGGTCGTTTTCGCTAAACGGCATAAAATTGAAGAAAATATTAGTAAATTTGCTATATGCTGAGTAAATTACATTAAATGCGACATGCTTTTACAGGGTGTTTTTAAACATTAAAACATGCTTCCAGGCGGTGATATATCGCTACTTTTAAATTGATTATTTTATATGACTAATTGATGGATTTATTACGACTTTCTGACTACGAACAAATGGTATTTGACGTAAATCCAATATGTTTATGTTATAATTTCAATATTAAATGTTGAAAAATTACTTAATCCTTCAATTATATTGATGCACATAATTAATTTGACTTATTTTCGAATTAATGGATCACTTCGAACAAATTTCATTTATCACTTTTCATTTGCAGAAAATTTGTTTAACTATCTTAAATAAAAAAGTAAATATGAAAAGTTAAAAATATGTAAATTTAAAAGAAATATATTTAGAAAAGTTCCATGTTTTATATTATGTATTTATAGTGAAAAGGCGAGTTATAAAATTATTATTTTAATATATCGAATACAAATACGCGTTACTGTAATAAAAATTATAGATAAATACTCTTTTGTATATTTTGATTTGCTTCATTGAATCAAAAAACAAATCAATATCAGAAAATATGAGAATTATATGTTTATTATGGATGAAGGTTAAATTTAACCTTCCAAAATACTATTAATTATTATATTTTTATATTATAAATACAAGAAATAAAATTAAAATTTTATAAGTAATTCATTTTTTCTTTTACATATTTTTCAGTTGGATGCTTTTTCATGTCCGTCATTGAAAATAGTACAAGAAAATACAAAAAAAACATTATTAGAAACACGTTTATTATTAGATGATACACGTACAGCATGTCAAAATTTAGAAGAACAATTAGCCGATCGTGAAACATATTTTGCTACACGTGAAAAAGATTTACAAGAATTACATAATTGTGAATTATCCAGAGGTACTATATATTAATATAAAATAATTTCAATTGGAATGTTCTAAAATAATTATTATTTTAATTTTATGTATAGCGGAAAATTGTTTAAATGAACTTGAACGTACCGCCAAAGAACGTATTAACAAATTGGAAATTGAATTAATCCATAAACAAACGCAACATGAAAATGAATTTAAATCATTTCGGAAACAATCCGAAGACAAAATTATAGAACAAGAAACTCATTTGAATTTTATAAAAAATAAAGAAATAGAATTATTAAAACAAATTAGTGCATTAAGTTCAAAAGAAAATGAATTACGTGATAAAGTTGTTATAAATGAAAATGAATTTTCCGAACGTTTGTTAGCAGCCGGACGTCGTGAACGTGACTTAACGGAAAAAATTAATTTACTAAATAAACAATTAGATGATTTAAATAAAAAAGCTGAAAACAAAGAACGTGAATTAGAAGAAAAATTAAATTTATCAATTGATGAAATTGGTGTTTTGCGACATTCACGTAATTTATTAAATGAAACGTTAACATCTTCATCACAATCAACTGTTGTTACGGCAACAACAACAGCAGCAACAACAACAACAACAACTACTACAATAACACAACCAACAACTAATATGCCTGTTGCGATTTCATCGACAGCGAATGGTCCCATACCACGTAATCCACAAATGTTACAAGATGAAATAGAAAGTTTACGTTGTGTGTTAGAATTAAAACAAAGTGAAATATCGGATTTACGTAAACATAATCAAGAATTACAAAAATCATCCAATGAATTACCAATTGCATTAGTTAAAGTTTCAACTTTAGAATCTCGTTTAGAAGATGTTAACATTCAATTGCAAGCAAAATGTGATGAAGAAAAGTAAGAGCACATTTTAGAATTATTATTATTAGAATATCATTTATTTCTCACATAATTATTCGAAAAAAATTCCAATCCAAAGCAGTATAGTTACCTGTTGATTGCTTTGCTGTATACTTAATATTGTCCTATATTCTCCAATAATCCATTTCATTAAAATCTTTAAACGTTCTTTTACATACATCTATCGGTTGTTGTACATAACATTTTACTATATTTCAACCTTATATTTCAGTTTAAACATTTAATTTATAATAATAATATATAATTTATCCAATTTTAGAGAATTATTACAACGAAATAAATTATTACAAGATTCATATTCATATGAGATGAAAAATCGTAAACGTTTATCATTACATAATGAAGAATTACAATGGAAATTAAAACAAAATTCGGAAAAATTTTCAACCGTTTTAACTGAATTATCAAAAAGTCATCCAGATCATTCCAGTTTTTTAAATGATACAAAAGTTAACCTTTATTGTGGTCAACAAGAACATAATACAAATAGTAATAGTAATAATCATCATCAGCAACAACATAATAATTCTGATTCATATTTAAACAATAGCATAATGAATCGTTCAAATGGTTCTGAAAAAAGTAGTGGCGGTTGTGGTGGTGATTTTTTTTCAATGGATGATATATCACCGCCAACATCACCAATGATAAAAGGTGTTGTAGAAAAAAGTGATTCTGTATCATGGGTATTAGAAATGAATGATGATGAATCTCCAGAAGTATTAGCATCTCGTATGGTACGTCGTGCTGGATCATTTCGTTCTAGCTTTAATGAAAGAATCAATAATTCGAGTAATGGTAATATTCAACATCTGTCACATGGTAATGCAGGAACGCCCAAACGACAATTATCGCACAGCAGCGGTGGTCATGTATTAGCACAATCAGCATCAGCAACATCATTATTGCGTCATCATTCCGATTCATCATCACAACCACATCAACAACAAGATATAATACCATCAACAATTAATAATACTGTCATTACAAATATGTCATCATCCGCTAAAACTAAATTAGGATGTATTAAACAAAATAGTGAACCAAAAAATATTGAACGTACTAATAAAATGATTACCAATGGTGCTGGTATTTTATCACGAAAATTGGATATTCCATCAACTTGGACAGAACCCTTAAGTAGCAGTTCACCAAATTTAAAACGTTTGCGAAATGGTTCAATAAATAATGGTACAATTGTTACCCAAAAATTATCAACAACCATAAATAATATTGAAAAAAATAATAATCGGAAGAAAGTTGTTAATAATGCTAACAACGACGATGATGATGATGGTGATGATGATGATGATGATGATGATAATGATGATGAAGATGATGATGATGATGAACATATTGATATTACAACACCTTCAACATCAAATTTTAAACGTAATACAAATAATCCATTTAAACAAAATAAACGTGGTTTAATTACATGTAATACAGCTTCATTAACAACAACACAAAGATCTGAATTATGTTCAAAAGTACCAATTCAACAACAACAACAACAACAACAACCACAGCCACCTTCAACTTTAAAAGAATTGAAAAAATTTCAACAAATTAAAGAATCGGCCGGTGAGGCAATGGTATCTGGTACAAATTCAGAGGATGAAGCATCCATTGGTTCAATATCATCTGGTTCTTCTGAATCGGATTCATTATTATCGGGTACATCAAGTCATACGGGTAGTTATGTTGATGAACAACAACAGCGACGACATCGCAGACATTCATCAAATGATGCATTAATTCATAAAATTGTTGCTAGTCTTAGTGGTGGTGATGGTGATGGTGGTGGTGATAATATTGGTACACCAATGGAAGTTAGTTGGTCCGAAGATGGTGATCAATATCCAAATGAATCGATTGTATGACAGGATGATAGTTTTTAAGTTAGTTTTTATTTAAAAAAGAATACGATTTAAATAATTGTTTAATTAAATGAAATGTATTGTTTTGAGATTGATTGTTTATGTACCAACAACCTTGGAACTAATGTGCGAGAACTCTCGCTTCAATACACAATATGAAAATAGATAAAAATCAGATGTGATTAGAAGAAAAAATAAAATAAAAAACAGAAATAATTAAATTGAATTGCTCAAAAAAGATGAATTTTGTGTTGAATAAAAGAAAGAAGAAGAAGAATTTAAAAAGGAAAACTTTTTTGAACTTATACATTTATGTATTTATTTGCAAATTGATGATGGGACGCGGGCACTACTTTTGTGCGAAGGATAATAATTTTATTTTGAAATGAAATGAAATGAAATGTTATTGTTATCCTTCTTCAATTGAAAATGTTTTTTATTTATTATTTTTTATTTTTTTTAGCATATATAGCATTTAAATGCAATTTTATTTCTTTTTTAAGTATTTTAATTTTAATTATTAATATTTTATTTGTATATTCATTGAATTTTCATAATTTTTTATTTGGAATTAATCCAAATTATCTATAATAAAATTCATTCGATCCTAATATATTTGTTAGATAATTTCAGTTAACACGTGTGTTACCTCAACACGTGATACTGATAATTATTCATAACAATGAAATTTCATACTTATATGATAATCCAATTCCAGCGATATAAGAACTATTCAATTAAATGCATGTATGTAAATTTTATCTGTTATATCTTAGCTCATCAATTTCTTGCTGATGTATATTACTTTTGATTATGTGAGTGGTGATTTTCAATGTTTTTGTATCAAAGTGGCAATAGCAAATTGAATTATTAATTAAATTAACAATTCGTTAGTTTCTAAGTGTTAGAAAAATTAAAAATGAAGGATAATGGAAGATGGGGATGTCACACATTAGTTGTATTATTCATCAATACAAAATCGTTTCATATCTATTGTAATTCACTAATTTCAATATATAAAATTTATTATAAACCTGGAATTTTCTTACATTACAACTAATTTTATGCAAGTAACTTGTAATGAACAATTGATTTATTGCGATTAATACGAAATATATTAAGTGTATGTATTTGCGTGGGATCAAATATGTCTTATGTATATTATGAACTATTAAAACATGATCATAAATGCTTGTTGTTGCACGTTATCTTTAACAATTTACCAATTTAAACCAATAGTTAAATGAAATTGTTCATTACTCACGTATGTAATACTGGAAATTCAACAGAGTGATTTCATTGCAAATAATAGAATTTTTTTTTTTCAAATGTATACATGATGTCCGCAAATTTTTACTTTCACACATCTATATGTATAATACAATATACAAATAATATTAATATATATTTCTGCATTCTGGTTTTATAAACAGAAATAATTAATTTAACCATTGGGTTCTAAAATTGTGAATATATAATTTATATGAAGCATGGACTAAACATTTAAAATTTATTTATAATTTAATTAATTTTAATTTAACATTCACAAAAATACAATTAATCACCCTTTACATCACACGTACACCGCACACAAACAGACACACACACCCACTCACACACCGATACATTTTTGTCTTGCATTAGACACGGATCAAAAGATATATGAGCAATTTAGTCATTTATTTTTATTATTATTTATTTATTACAATTATTTTATTTTTTTATTAAATATTTAATTTCAAAAATAAAATAATCGTCACACAAAGTTTTGTATACATTTTTTAAAATTCTATATTGTAATTTTAAATTATTATTTGTAATATAAATTAGTATTAATTCATTGTTTTTATAATTATATTATTATTTTTATTTTTTTTTTGATATTATTAAATTAATTGTTGATTGTATTTTAGAATGTTAATGAATGCATTATATTTTATTATAATTCGTCGGTTTTTTTATTTTTATTGTAGAAACTTCAAATATAAATGAATAATCGTTAGTAGAAAATGAAAATAAATTTAAAAATTTACGATATATTTAATAATAAATTATAAAATTTAGAAATAATATAATTAAAAATAGATGGTTCTTAGGATTTAGAAAATTATGACATAAATATTTATAGATTTAATTCAATTGTTAAATATTGATTATTATCAAAGGAAAAAAAAAATCAAAAATTAAACGATTAATTTACAAAATTTAACTATTTTAAAGATATAAATGTTTATTAAAAAACAAAAAAAATTATTTACAGAAAATATAAAAATAATGTACACACACAAAACCATAAAACTAGTTTGAGCGAAAAAATACGGAAAACATTAATTAAAAATACACACCTTTGCATTTAAAATATAATTAATTTACAATTTATTATAAAATAGATTTAATTTAATTTATTTCTTCATCTATTTTCTTCTTCTTTGTTATTAAATATATACATTATAATTATAATTATTATTATTACTATTATTATTGTTTTTATTATTTTTTTTATTATTATTATTATTATTATTATTCTCGTTCGTGTATAAAAAATGTTTATGAATAAATAATAATACTAAAATTACATATGCAATCAAAAAAATATAAAATTAAATACATTCATAATTTAAAAATTTATTCAACATATTTACTACACAATTAAAATCATTCATTCATTTTTATAAAATAATCATTGTAATTATTTAATTAAAATAATTAAGAAAAACATAAATAGAATAAAAAAAAAAAAATGTAAATGACAAAAGTAAATTATATAAAAAATATAAAAAAAAAAACAAAAAAATTAAAAAAATATCGTTTAAAATAAAAGAAGATATTAAAAATTAATTTTCTTTTATATGAATTTAAATTCAATTTCAAGCACCATATCTTTTTTGATACATTATTATTTCATTTTTTTTTTAAACAATTATGCATGAAAAACATGACAAAATTAAGGAAAAGAGGAAATGGCGAAATTAGTGTTTTCATATCGGAGATTATTTAGCGGAGCCATAACTTGTTATATATTCTATATCGATTTTATATGTATTATTAATATTGTAATAGATTTTATTTTTCATCCTAAATTTTTGACATTTCAATAATACTTGATTTTTTTTGTTCCTCCTTATCATAAATGTTTTCTTTTTAACACAGAATTTTTTTTGTTATGATTGTTTCATCAGTTTTTGGAACCCAACTAGTGGTTGAAAAATCAACAAATTGTAAATTTTATACAGTAAAAAAAGCAAACAATATTTATAATTACAAATACAAATAAAATAATAATATGCAAAATTATTAAATATTGACCACAAAAATATTAAAAAATGTATGTATAAAATCACAAAACGACTTTTATTATTATCAAAATTTATCACGTACAAAATATATGTGTACAATAACAACAAAAGTCTAATTTATTGTAGAAGAGAAAAGAAACTTTGTTATTATATTATCTTTCAATATGAAATGATGAAAAAATGTTTAATGTAGCAAAGACAACAACCACATATTGAGCAACACATATATGTAAATTCGTGTCGAAATTATTTAAAATAATACATTTTTAACTACTTTTTTTATAATTCGCAAATGCAATAAATCATTAGGTGAATATAGTAACAACTAAAATTTTCAAGTATTTGGTGTAAATTAATAGTTTACATCCATTGTTCTGACCGTATAGGGTATGGGTCGAACTCAAAGCATAAGTAATTATGTACAAGTGGGTATATAATTGCTTATAGCTATTTTTGACTTGAGGTTGAGGAAACTATTTATATAGGAGTACTTAACTTCAAACCATCCGGGGAAGTTTGTTGCTTGTCTAGGAAATAGATTAGCTGATAGATATATCACAATTTATTTCCATTCAGGTTGACATACTTCCCTAAAGCATCCATTGCTTCGCTATGGTATGTGTGGGTAGTTGTATTCACATCATACTATGGCGCAAGCAAAACAATTGGATGAACACACATGTGATATGTATGTGTAGGCTTGACACAGGGAGTGCGTTGCTTGTGTAGGAAATAGATTGGTTGGCAGAAATGTATGACTATTTATTTCCTTGCAAATTTGATCCTCTCAAGAAACACATCCAATGCTTGGTGATGGTGAGGTACGGGGTACTCATCATACTACGATGCCAAGCAAAATATTTGGATGAGTGTCGCCACGCACACGTGCTTACTTGAAAGTACGTGCAAGGCAAGACTGCTTTGTGCTTACTTTCAAAGTACGTGCAAGGCAAGACTGCTTTGTCCTTACTTTCAAAGTACGTGCAAGGCAAGACTGCTTTGTGCTTACTTTCAAAGTACGTGCAAGGCAAGACTGCTTTGTGCTTACTTTCAAAGTACGTGCAAGGCAAGACTGCTTTGTCCTTACTTTCAAAGTACGTGCAAGGCAAGACTGCTTTGTGCTTACTTTCAAAGTACGTGCAAGGCAAGACTGCTTTGTGCTTACTTTCAAAGTACGTGCAAGGCAAGACTGCTTTGTGCTTACTTTCAAAGTACGTGCAAGGCAAGACTGCTTTGTGCTTACTTTCAAAGTACGTGCAAGGCAAATGCTTTGTGCTTACTTTAAAGTACGTGCGAAGCAATTGCTTTGTGCTTACTTTAAAGTACGTGCGAAGCAATTGCTTTGTGCTTACTTTCAAAGTACGTGCAAGGCAAGACTGCTTTGTGCTTACTTTCAAAGTACGTGCAAGGCAAGACTGCTTTGTGCTTACTTTCAAAGTACGTGCAAGGCAAATGCTTTGTGCTTACTGAAAGTACGTGCAAAGCAAATGCTTTGTGCCTACTTCCAAAGTACGTGCAGTCTAGTCTGGTTCAGAATCCCAAATAATTATTAGGAAAAACTATTCTTTATTTGGAAAAATTCTGGATAATATTCTAGCCTGGTTCAAATCTCAAAAATTCGTATGGAAAAAAATATTTTTTTAGAAAAATTCTTGATAATTATACTATCCTGGTTCAAAACCCAAAAATTCGTATGGAAAAACATATTTTTTGACAAAAATCATGGATACTATGCTCTTCTGGGTCGAAATCCAATAATTTACACCAAAAAAAATATTTTTTGGGAAAAACCATGAGTATTATGCTCTTCTGGGTCAAAATCCAATAATTTGCACGAAAAAAAATATTTTTTGAGAAAAACCATTGATATATATGCTATTCTGTGTCAAAATCCAAAAATTTGTAAGAAAAAAAATATTTTTTGAGATAATCATGAATATTATGCTCTTCTGTTACAAAAAATATTTTTTTTCATATTTCTTCATTAAAATTTTCGAATTTTGTAACGGAAGAGTATAATATTAAGGATTTTTCTCAAAAAAAATTTTTTTTGGAACAGAAGAGCATAATATTCATGATTATCTCAAAAAATATTTTTTTTCTTACAAATTTTTGGATTTTGACACAGAATAGCATATATATCAATGGTTTTTCTCAAAAAATATTTTTTTTCGTGCAAATTATTGGATTTTGACCCAGAAGAGCATAATACTCATGGTTTTTCCCAAAAAATATTTTTTTTGGTGTAAATTATTGGATTTCGACCCAGAAGAGCATAATACTCATGGTTTTTCCCAAAAAATATTTTTTTTGGTGTAAATTATTGGATTTCGACCCAGAAGAGCATAGTATCCATGATTTTTGTCAAAAAATATGTTTTTCCATACGAATTTTTGGGTTTTGAACCAGGATAGTATAATTATCAAGAATTTTTCTAAAAAAATATTTTTTTCCATACGAATTTTTGAGATTTGAACCAGGCTAGAATATTATCCAGAATTTTTCCAAATAAAGAATAGTTTTTCCTAATAATTATTTGGGATTCTGAACCAGACTAGACTGCACGTACTTTGGAAGTAGGCACAAAGCATTTGCTTTGCACGTACTTTCAGTAAGCACAAAGCATTTGCCTTGCACGTACTTTGAAAGTAAGCACAAAGCATTTGCCTTGCACGTACTTTGAAAGTAAGCACAAAGCAGTCTTGCCTTGCACGTACTTTGAAAGTAAGCACAAAGCAGTCTTGCCTTGCACGTACTTTGAAAGTAAGCACAAAGCAATTGCTTTGCACGTACTTTCAAGTAAGCACGTGTGCGTGGCGACACTCATCCAAATATTTTGCTTGGCATCGTAGTATGATGAGTACCCCGTACCTCACCATCACCAAGCATTGGATGTGTTTCTTGAGAGGATCAAATTTGCAAGGAAATAAATAGTCATACATTTCTGCCAACCAATCTATTTCCTACACAAGCAACGCACTCCCTGTGTCAAGCCTACACATACATATCACATGTGTGTTCATCCAATTGTTTTGCTTGCGCCATAGTATGATGTGAATACAACTACCCACACATACCATAGCGAAGCAATGGATGCTTTAGAGAAGTATGTCAACCTGAATCGAAATAAATTGTGATATATGTATCAGCTAATCTATTTCCTAGACAAGCAACAAACTTCCCCGGATGGTTTGAAGTTAAATACTCCTATATAAATAGTTTCTTCAACCTCAAGTCAAAAATAGCTATAAGCAATTATATACCCCCTTGTACATAATTACTTATGCTTTGAGTTCGACCCATACCCTATTCGGTCAGAACTATGGATGTAAACTATTAATTTACATCAAATACTATAAAATGATAGTTCTTGCTATATATACCATATCGATCTATTGCATTTGCGAATTATAAAAAAAGTAGTTAAAAATGTATTATTTTAAATAATTTCGACACGAATTTACATATAAGTGTTGCTCAATATGTGGTTGTTGTCTTTGCTACATTAAACATTTTTTCATCATTTCATATTGAAAGATAATATAATAACAAAGTTTCTTTTCTCTTCTACAATAAATTAGACTTTTGTTGTTATTGTACACATATATTTTGTACGTGATAAATTTTGATAATAATAAAAGTCGTTTTGTGATTTTATACATACATTTTTTAATATTTTTGTTTGTGCTTTTCTTTTTAATTATAAATATAAATTAAACTGATTGTATTGTATAATTTGAAATTTACTTATTCAATAAATGAATCGGTACATAATTTACTTTACAAAGGCCTATTTTTATAAACACTTAGTCGACTGATATTCAAGACTTATAGAATTACAAAGATAGCGATAACCAATGAGATCAGGATAGTAGATGAAGGTACACAACACCAAATGAAAATAATCTATATGGGAATAGAATGGTCTTAAATATTTGAAAATTGATATTAGTAACTGTAAATGTTATTGGATGAGATTTAGATTTTATTCTGGAATATTAAACCAGTCGTACCATATTCTCCTGGAGAAACACACCTCAGAAAATCAACTCGAGTTGTTGGCTTTAATAAAAACTATTGATCGTGTGTAACGAAGTAGATTCTATTGCACTAGGTAAGACGGCGGCGATCAGAAGCATGGAAAGGAAAATAAAGGATGTATCTTTTACCTTCACCATGTGTTTTAAATTTCAGAATGAGCTCACCCAGCATCATAAGTTTGGCTAAGAGAACTCATTTGGATCGATTGAAATGAAAAAATTTGTCTTTCACTATTGCGAGGGGTACGGTGACAGGGATCAATTGCGATAACTTAATTAAATGTTGCTAATCTAGATTATCGCTTAGAATTTCGACAGGTTTGAACAGCAACGATTTCTTTTCAATCAAGTATGAAACGAGAAATCCTTAGGAAATTGGTGTAAATTGTTACGAGACATGGTGTTTCGGCTATAAGTTGAAACGAACGAGAATCCGATCGAATGACACATTTACAGACTGCTCAAGATAGACGGATGGCTTGGTGTTATGTAACTGTGTATAACTACAATCTGCAGTTTTATTATTTATCGACCAATATTCACAAAGGTTAAAATTTGTCTTATTAATTAAACTTAAATTAACTTAACTATAAACTTATTAAATATAACTTATAAAATAAAATCTTAAATTACACTTTATGGTAAATACTATTTTCTTTATATCAGC
This sequence comes from Bibio marci, assembly GCA_910594885.2. Taxonomy (NCBI): domain Eukaryota; kingdom Metazoa; phylum Arthropoda; class Insecta; order Diptera; family Bibionidae; genus Bibio; species Bibio marci. The sequence goes on along the minus strand of OU343117.1, from coordinate 31,823,335 downwards.
AAATATGTTCGTTGTTCGTTTTTGTTTGAGTCTGTAAATTTGTTGAATTTTTGTTATTTTCAACTGAATAACCATTTGCTATACGAAATCAAATAAATGTAATTATAAGTAAATACATTTTTAAATATTACAAATTATATAAAAAATAATAACATGAAATTCACCTTGCCGTGCGGTGTGAGAACTTGAAGTCGTAATCAGGTATCTATTTAACATAACAGTTAATTTTGGTAAATTAATCCGAATGTGTGTATAATAATTTACCAATTGCTCTGAAATTATGTTTCGATACTTAATAATAATATATTCTTATGGTGTTGGAGTGTGTAGAACCAATATGCATTTATGTATAGCGTGAAAGGCTGTATTTCCATAGATATTCGCTTTTTGGTTGCATATACGAACATATGATAATTCAATTATGCCATTTTTAGTACGAATCGCATAAGCTATTGCCTAAATCTCGTGGACCTTATCAACGTTGTAGGTTGATAACATTTTATAGATTTACAAAGAAATAATAAACATCAATAGTTGAGATAATTTTCAAATGTTAGACCAAGTAAACTAGAATTTGATGAACAAATCGCGTGCTATTGAAGAAAATATTCAATCTGTATAGTATCTTAAAATAGAAACCATAGAAAATAACGAAACATCACCACATAAAAACAAAAAAATTAAAATGATTGATTATACAATTCCATATTCACCGCAGCAAAATGAAGTTGTAGATAGATTCAATCGAATAATAAAAAAAAATGGTGTGTGGTTCGATGACGAATGCAGATCTCCTGTCTCCTATATTGATTGTGTGTGTAAAGTATTATCTTTGTTTATTTTGTTATGAAAATATTGTAATTGAAGATGGTGTGTGTAAGAATTCAATATAAATTCGATTGTAGTTGTAAATTATTGTGAAAACATCGCTAGATGAAATAAAATTCCATTTGTTATATTGTTTTAATGGTGACACAACTGCTGAAGTGCGAAATAATATAAAATGTCATCCATATCTAAATTAATAGTTGGTTGTTTGCGCGGTAATATAGTAGCTGCTGCAAAATATGACCATAAGTAATTGGAACTGAAAAGACAGAATTAATTTTAAATAAATCTGATTTACATTTATTAAATATAATTATTTTAAATAAAACATACATGTCAGTTAACCAATAATGTTGCTGTTGATATCGAAATAATTTATAAGCATTCAGAATTTTGTATATAAATCTGATAACGTAATTTGTTGTACTTCGGTTCTGGAATATATTATAATTATTGTTATTGGATACTATTGAAATTGATGATGTTTGAATATTAGAATATTATCTAATACAATATTTCTATATTCTATATTAAAAAAGTAAATTAGATTTGTTAAACAAATTCTATCGCCTGTACCTGCATCAAGACCAGCAACTCGCATGGAAAAATACGCGAGAGATTATTTCAATAATTGTATTGTTTTAAATATAATTTATAATAAAACGCATAAATAAAATTATAAATGAAATTAGGATTTTTTTTGCAAGAGCTTTTAATTTTGTACTTTTAGGATGTATTAATTCAACGAAATATTAAAAAAAATTTGAAAAAAAAAAACAATTATACGATTATTTTTACATGTTATTTTGTTAGTTTTGAGAAGGTCTCTCGTAATTCAATGAATATAAATTATAAAATGTAAGGCAGAGAAAAATTATTATTACAAATTACAAATTACTATAACTAATTAATAATATTGGCTGACTTTGAATGAAATGTATAATAGAAGGCTGCTATTTAATCGAATAAATTTTACCAAAGTTATGACATACCAAAACTGGCTGGAATCATAAATTTCTGAACACACAAAAACATATGCATATGTTTCTTTTATTGTGGCATTTGTTGAATATATTTTGTTAGAATTTGTCGTTGTAGTTTTGGCTGCATATGCGGCAAGACAATATATTTTATCATAACTATACTAGACTACCTACAATTTAGTGTACGTATACACCACATTTTAAAACTCGTAGGTTTGTGAAAAAATTATTCACAATTTATGAATTGAAATACATTTTTCTCAAATAATAATTACCTTTATTAATTGAAGTAAAGTAACCAGCATTAAAATCGATGCATCTTTTATTTTCCTAGTTGATTTCATTGATTCGGGATTGTGACTAAAATCTAGCTTTTCTGCAAAAACGTTGTATTGTTATAAGTGGTTCTTTAGTGCTATAAAAATGTGTACGGTGACTCGAACATATTAGTTTTTGTACAGAGTTATTAATAATAATAACTTAGGTAATATTTTAATGTGATCCATTACAGAAATACGCTAATTATTTCAGCTGAGAAATTTCGGTTATGGACACTATATCGTAAATTAAATATATTATTCTTTAATTACATTTTATATTAATCTTCAAAGGTTTCAAAATGTTATCACTATTTTCTTCAATCCATTTTAAAATAGTTTGTTTTTCTTAAAGCAAAACCTTCAACATAAAAAAGTACATTAAATTACTTAAATGGTTTTGGAGATCCCATATGTGATTAACTTGATGTAATATGATTTGATGATATTAGAATTTTCGTCAAATTCATTTTTCTATTTCTTATGTTTTTCACAGTTTTCAGCTTATTTTCTATTGTAGCTAAAGAATATCCATAATCGCATTCCATATCTAAAATATAAATAATCATGTTAAATTAAATATTAAATACAACATGGATTAAATTACAAATTTTCTAAGGTCTTACCACTGGTTTGATTTATCAAAAGATGTATTTATAACTGTCATCAAATTTAAATTTAGTAAATCTTTCAATGTAAATCAATTGATTAATTTGGGTTGATACATAAATGATGATACAACATTGCACACATTTAAATAGAAAGTACACTTAAAGTAATCGGTATAAATTGATTCAAGTGCAGTAGTTGCATATGCTGGAAATATTTCGTTGGATACGCATGACATATAATTCATCGACTATTCATGATAAAGGAAAATCGAACACAGGAGAATTTACGTAACATTATTGCAATGAATAAAAAAAACGATCACTTTAACTAAATTAAAAAAAAATGTACTTGAAATTAATGCATATTTTTCGTTTTACAAATCTGTACTATTAGAAGGCATGCTAAACTTAGAATATATAAGGGTATCACATGGAAACTATGTTAAATTTGCAAGAAAACATAAATTGTTGCCATTTTCAATCTAGCCTCTATTAATGCACTAATGTACAATTTCTGGCGGGGACTAAATTATAAAGATACAAAAAATTGAATAAATCCATCAAATTTGAATTGTTTCTTGATTTAATAAGTTTTAATACAGATATAAATTATATTGCATTTATAAGCAATTATAAGTATTTCGATAATAAGTAATATTTTATAAGTATAACATCGCAGAAATTATCATATAGATATTTTAAATTCATGTTAATAACAATCAATGGTTTCCTGTCGGAAATTTTCCGTATCTGCTTGACTATCAGCACGTATAGATTTTTCCGGTTTTAAACTACCTGGCTGTGAAAAAATAAGAATTCACAAAAATGTATTAATTTTTAAAATTAATATATTCATTTTTATATATCTATTACTCTTGGCTGCATTAAAACAAATGGAAGTTCTGCGGCTAATTCACCACCAAGTGCACCAAGAAATAATTTAACTTTAACAGCATATGAAACGATTATACCAAATGCGTCACGATTTTCTACGGATGCCAATCTAAATAATATTTTCTTTTCAATTAATATAATATAATAAAGTCAAAAAAAAAAAAAAATCTACAATTACAATGTTGTTGAAGCTAAATTTGTATCCTGTTTTTTAACTAATCCATCTAATGCAATTCCTTTTCGATCTTTATTTGATGATATTAACGGTATCAAATACATAACTTTTTGTACACATTGCCCAGGTTGAATTGGACATCCTTCAGTGGTTTCCATTGATGCAATTGTATTACGATATTGACCATTTTGAAAGAGGACAACATCAACACCTTGTTGAACCATTGATTTAATTTTTTTAACAACCTTAATTATAAAAACGAATAATAAAAAAAAAAAATGTTAAAACATTCCTCCCAAATCCAATATATTTGTTTAGTCCGCCCATACTTTATTCGAATTATTACGAATACAAATATTGACCGCAATTTTTTCACCATGAAAATATAATTGCTTATCCAATGTCACCTCTAATTCTAATTCACCAGGACTCAACACAAAATCCTTACGCACCACTGTACACGGTTGATTACCTTGTTTTGATGGTGCATATTGTACTTTACGTATACCTAATGTTACGGTACTACGACGATGTGTACGATCCGTATCCGTTTCACCAGTAAAAATTTTTATAAAATATTGTACACCACAAGGTTCACCCTGATCTTCGGGTCCATTTTGTAAACATATTGATGCTGGCGAATTGGTTGGTATATTAAATGTAAATGGTACAGCATTTGGACCTAATTTTTTTAATAAACGATCTTGTAATTTTGTATTTTGACGTTCACATTTTCCTGCCACCGGAAAAATTTGTTCGGATACCAAATATAATTCTTTTTGAAAATTTAAACCCATAACTTCATCTTCTTCACGTCCATACCGAAAACTACATACAATTTGTCCAAATACACGACGCTTTTCATTATAATAGTCATCGCCCAATAATAGAACACCATCTGAAAGTAAATTAATGTATGTTTTATAAGTTATTAGTATTGCAATTAATCGCAAAAAAACTATACACTTTTACATAATACAATTCATTATATTTAAATAGATCCATATATTTTTGAATTAACCGTTCTAATTATTTCATTATCTATGTTTGTACAAAATTTATTTTTAGCGGAATACAGAAATTATATTTATAGAAAAGATTTACGAATATTTTTAGTCACCAATAAATCATACACATATTGGCAGCAAAACTCAATAGTTGGAAATAAATCTGATTAGTAAATAATGGATAGTAAATTCAATGTCAAGGTCAATACAAAAACATATAGAAGTTATAATAAATTGAATAATTAAATAAATGTATTAAATTGTTATTAGGGACATTTGTCTAATTATACAATATTTGTACTGGTCTGCTTGACAAATTATCATTAAATCATGTTACTTCAATAAGTGGAGCATCTAAATATTGCATCTACCAAACAAAATTGGCAAATTAATGGCGAGTAAAGTATATAATAATTCAGAAATGTTATCTAAATTAAATAATTATATCTAAATATAAATCTATGCATAATTCCATTATACATTTATATGAGTCCGTAATGAAAATTGAAGTTAAATTACGAAAAAAAAAAATAAATAAAATAATATAAAATAATAATAATATTAATAATTCACATTATTATACCTACCTATTGGTTCAACAGCTGAAATGTGATCTACAAAATCACGTTTTCCCATATAAATGGTTAATTTTCCATTTGGTGATACTTTTTTGAAAACTTTAAAATTCACAACCATTTTGGTAAAAGCAATATATTATTTTACTTTTCCAAATAATAATAAATACAATTATTTCTTTCTTTGTTTTTTTTTTTTTTTTATGTATTCCAGAGTAGAGTTATTATTCGAGTGATTTTAAAAAGTAAACTAAACTCATTTCCATTACGACTATTTACTTTTATGTTTTATAAAGGCCGTTGTATAATTTATCCAATTAAGATTTTTGTTAGTGAGGGTGAGGACGGCTGGTGGGGTTGTTATAGTTAAAAAAAAATATATACTAATTTTTTTTTACTCGCTTCTACGGCTTCCTTTCAAAATATTTGTAGTGCGAAGTTATTTTTAATGTTTTTAACACAAATATTCTGTACAAAATCAATACATTAAATTATGTACAATTTACAATAATTGTATTATTTCTATTAATAATGACAACGCATATTTTAAAAAATTATTTATACATAAAAAGAAAAACATTTTTTCATGTTTTACGGCGGTTCATTTTAGAATTCAGTAGAAAAAACGTTGATAAAAAATTTAAAAAAATTACAAATCAATGGACCTACTATTACATACTCACATATGGAGTAATTTATCAACTGAACTGTAATGTTTGGTAGTGCCACTGTTGTGCTGGTTGATTTTGCGTATGCCTGGACAATAAACGTAAATAATTCACGCGGCAGTCGAACAGGTAATCTAGAGAAACACAATGGATCAATAGAGACATCCAGTAAAATATCTTCTATATCATATCACTTTGTGACTTTCAAATAAAAATATTCATTCTTTATCGTTTGTAATTGACTTAAACATCATGCGGATTATATATCGTTTTGTGATATATGTTGGTTGAATTGCATAATAAGTAAAAGTACGTCTTATAAAAATGAAAGTGAAGCCATAAAGGAAAAGAAAAACAATTTTTTTTCCATACTATTTTTGTGTGTTATAATAATAATTATTGTTCCATATTTTTAAAATATTATAAATATAAATTATAAATGGAAAGAAAAAAAAAAAAATTAGTTACATATATAATTAGGGGATCGCCAGTAGAAGTGATTCATTTTGAGAAGTTTATGCGACATATGATTGAGTAAATATATTACATTCAATTTATAAGTTACAAATACTTAGAATTCATAGATTTCACTTTTTTTGTGTGGTTATAATTATTGGGACACCATATAACAACTGAAAAATTTCATGAACACAAAATCTAGGAAACTAATGGATTATACCCAGTGGCAAGTCAAATAAATTTTAGCGTATTTAAAATGCCGTATCATTTGTGTACATATAACAATGCAAAACAGTGTCACAAATGGTTATATGCAAGCCATATACAAAACATTCATTATTATACGGTCAAGTCAATCCAATTACGAGAGCTAATAATAACACACCAATTGGTTCTGCAATTATCGATAGCTAAAAATATTTCCATATTAATTTCCATTATTTTTATATGAGTGAATATAGGCTATAAAATAATGTGTGGTGGTGATTGTATGATTATTAATCTTTGAGTATAGCGTTCAACACCATTATCAAAGTTGTCTGTTTGCTGTGTTCCCGGCAATGAACAAATGATTTTTGTAAAATTTTAAAGTATTAAAATATATACGGAAAAATGTTCACAATTGATTAGCATATACCCAATGTGCGCGGCGGCCCTTGAGAGTTTTGAGGAAAACATACTATCCCAATTATTGCATTTGAAAATTTAAAATTCTAGAAATGGGGCGCGGTAATTATTTATTTAATGTTAACCTTCTTCATTTATATAGCAAAAATGTCTTTTACATGTTAAATTAAAAATATCTTAAAATTAACCAGTATTCTTCTTTATAGTTCACAATTTTTTCCAAATATTTACTCAATATCTAATATATGTGTGATATTTACGACTTTATAATTTCTAATCCATATAAAAATCCAGTTGAACAATTAATTAATTCATTGGGACATTATCAAATCACACAAGAACAACAATTGGAGGAGGATGGGGAGGTGGGGAGCGGCTGGGGGGTTGGAAACCGATCGTCAGGCGGCGATAATACATGTAATTTTTCTTTTTATACATAAAATATATATTTCTGAATTTTTTTGTTGTTTTTTTATTATTTTTTTATTATTATTATTTTTGTTGTTTTAATATTTATTTTTAATATAATAATAATAATAATAATAATAATATTAAAATAATATTAAAATAATAATTATATTAATAATAATAATAATAATAATGTTAATAATAATAATAATAACAATAATATAAATTATTATTATTATTATTATTATTATTATTATATAATATATATATTTATTTGATTTTATTTATATATTTAATAGCAATTATTATTATTTTAAATTTTATTTTTAATATAACATACATTTATTAATAATTATAATATTGTTTTTGTTTTTTTTATTAAATAATAATAATAATAATAATATTTTTATTAAATTTTGTTTACAAATATATAGATTTATCTAATATTGCATATTTATAATTATTATTTTTAAATATTATTTATTTTATATAATTGTTTTTTTATTTATTTTATTTATATATATAGTGTCTGTTGTATAGTCTTCTTGTGTTTGTGTTGGTGTATGTTAGTGTGTGTGTGTATGTGTGTGTGTGTGTGCGTGCGTGTTAGGGTGGGTATATTTATTTATTTATTTTCCGTTTTTTTGTCCGTTGTCACCAATTTTTTATCTTTTCCAAATTAAAATATAATAATAGAAAATTGTTCGGTAATATAATATTAATTATTATTATAATTCGATTATAATTTAATGTGAGGATATTTATTTTACTATTATTATATTGTTAAAAAATAATTACATACATTGTCTGCTTTACGTCATTAATTAATTTTGAAGCACATATAATTGGATTGTTTTTTTTTTTTTTTGTGTTTATAGATTTATTTAAGCTTAATTTTATTTAATATTTTTTTTTTAAGTATTTATTTTTTAACCGAAAGAAGAAGAAAAATTGATTATAATTTTGTTTTGTTTTTTTATTTTTTATATTGTTTTCATTTTACACCCACAAATCATTAATTTAGTATTTTGTTTAATTGAAATTTTTCAAAATTGTAGTTTTTCTTATTTTTAATAATTAATAAAAAATAAAAATAATATATATATATATAATAATAATATATATATATATATATATTAGTCTTAACATTTATATAATATGTATGTGTATGTGTATATATTTAAATTTAAATAAAAAATTAATTTAATATTATAATAATAATTCCGTTAAAATAATATATATATAAAAGAAAAAAAAAAAGGAAAAATATATTTTATATATTTAAATTTAATTATTGATTTCTTATTAATTTTTAATTTTTTTCTTTTTTCATTTATTTTTAATTATTTTGATTTTTTTTTTTTTGTTATTTTTTTACCAACTGTTTTGAACAGTGTTTTTTATATTCGTAGTTTTTTTATTAACAAATTAAAAAATATATATATATATATACGTATTTATTAAATATAAAAAAAAATAATCATTAAATTTTTACTATAATTAATTATTTACAATTATTTAATATTAATAAAAAAAAAAAAAAAAAAAAGTAATAATAATAATAATCAAAAATAATATAATTATATTATTTAAGTTTTTATACATTAAATGCATGCACATAGTTTTTTTCTTTTATTATTTAGTTTATCTTTTTTATTATTTATTTAAATATTGGAAATGTTTATGTGTTTTATTATTATTATTATTATTATTTTATGTTATGTTATGGAAGTTTTTTTGTTTTTATTTAGTGAAAAAATATTAATTTTTATGTTTTTATCACTATAATTTATTATTTCTTTTTTTTTATTATTATATCATTTATTAATAATAATAATAATAATAATAATAATAATATTAAATATATTTAGATAAAAAAAAGAAAAATTCATATTGTATTTTTAATTTTTTATATAATAATAATATGATTTTTAATATATTTAATTAGGTAAAATATAAATATATATATATATATAAAAAATAAAATAATAATAATAAAAAATAAACAAGAAAAAAACAATGTTTTTAAAGGTTTGTGATAAAAATAATAAATTAATTAAATAATTTAAGCGTTAATATAAAACACACATATACATTTATATATATATTTATTCAATATAATAAATAAATAAATTGTGGCTACAAAAAAAAAAAATGTTTTTAACTGCAAATTTACTAAAAATATCTTTTTTCATTTTTTTTCTTTTACCTTTTTTTTTTTTTTATTAATCATTAAAATAAATAGAATTAATTTGGCAAGAATTAAAATTTTAAAAGAAAATTAATTTTTATATATTTTTATCACAAATCTAAAAAAAAAAATAAAAAAAATAGAGAGAAAAAATAATAAAGTATAAAAAAAATAAAAAATTCAAGTATTAAAAAATACAAAATTAAAAAAAAATTAAATACAAAGAAAACAAATGTCTATCTATAAAATATGAGATAAATTATTATTATTTATTTTAATTTATTTATTAATTAATTTATTTATTTATTTATTTAAAAACACTATTTTTTATTTTGTTTTTTTCTTTTTTATCTTCATTATTATTAACAAAAAATAGAAAAAAAAAACAAAAAAAAAGGTTTAAAAATATAGTTAAAAAACTGAAAAAAAAAATAATATTATTTTTATCAATACTAATTAATGTGTATTTGTTGAAATTATTTTAAATAATTCTAATTTTATTATTTAAATTAAATTATTTCTATTTTCATTAATTATTCTATAGTTAATTATTTATTTTTTTGTTTTTTATTTCCTTTTTTTTTCATCGTTAGTATTTATTATAAAAAAAAAAATAAAATAATGTGTAAATTAAAAATTGTCTTATATTCGTTTTTTTTTTATATATACTGTAAAAAAATTGCGTGCGTGTTTTATATAAAAATAAAAAAATAAAAAGAATGTGTAGATCAATTAAATTAAAAGAGAAAAACAAAAAAAAAAAAACAACAATTAAAATGAATTAAAAAATAAAAATAAAAGAAAAAAACTAATTAATCTATTTTCTGTTTTTGTATTATAATAAAATTCTAATATATATATTTTATTTTTTAAATTTTATTTATTTATATTTAATTTAAATTAATATGTATATATAAATATATATATATATAGAATTTTTTTAAAAATTTATAGGCCATTTAAACGGATGGAATATAACCATTATTTATTTTTTTAACAAATTTAATAATTTATTAAATACATATATTAATTTATTATAAAATATACATACAATTTTAGCTATAATAGATTTTTAATTTGTAGATTTCTCATTTTCATTACTTTTATTTTCGTATTTAAATGTTTTGTTGTTGTAGTTGTTGTTGTTTTTTATTATATTTTAAATACATTTTTATTTATTTACTTTAATTAGTATATATACAATCTTTAGTTATTAAATGATGATTGTGTTTTTATATAAATTCTATTTACACAATTGTTAATCTTTTATATAAATAGAAATATTTCTTGTTGTTGTTGTTGTTGATGTGTAAATTAAATTAAATTAAAAACAATGTATATTTCAATTCATGCTCAAATTATAAATTAGTGAATGGATGGATACAATTAATTAAATTGAAAATTAATTAATAAATTACTAAGTTTTACGAAAAACAAGAAACAAAAGTTTTCTTGTTGAACAGAATAATTTTCAAATGAAATGGAAAATTATACTCGTAAAAAACAGTTAAGTGGTTAAAATATCAAGAAAATTGTTAACTCACGTTAGAGATGCTATATGTAATAACTTGGAAATGAATAACACAACAAGTGAATATAAATTATTTCCGCAATTGAGCACATCACAGATAAAAATATATTAATTTATAAAATTAATACATAATAGAATAATTTTTCAATTAAATTATTACGTTGAATTTTCATTGTTTCGTTTATGAAATTGGAAAAAACCACGAATATTTTCGAAAATATAATGTTATGGATGCTATTTAGAGATTAACAATGTTTTCACAAATACACAACCCCCCATTTGGCGTCGTCTTGTATCACTCATAAAATTAATTGAATTAATAAAATATCAATTGAAACATAATTGTTGACCAATTGGTGAATTGTTATAGTCACACATTTTAATGTAATTTACCAACATTGTTTGTAAAGCTGGATGCTTTGAGTCATCAACTCACACACACAGTTTATAATTTGTACGTGTTTAAATATAAAGTGTTTTGATTCTATACCTTCCGAATTTGTCGTCGTACAGATCTGAGTTAAAAATGTGTATTTTTTTTTAAACTTGAACAAAATCAATAAAATAAATTGACATTAATAAAAAAAATAGTTTATAATAATTATGTTAATTTAAAAAATGTTAAATTCATGCGGTTACTAACCGGTCGTAAAATATTATACCATTCACATTGAAAAATAAAAAATATAATATATAATAATATTAAAAAAATAGCACCTTCTTTCTTATGTGTGTATGCGTGAAATCTATTGTTATAATTTTTACAATTTCTAATTTTCATCATTTTAAAATTAAAATATATATTTTTTAATCACAAAAACAACAACAAATATTTAAAAATAAAAAAAAAAAAATCTCTCTCCATCTATAATATTATTTTTAATTTTTTCGATACGTTATTTAATTAATTGAAAAAGCATGAAGAAAAAAATATTTTTTTTTATTTTTGAAACCTGCTTTAAAAAATAGTATTATTTTTTCGTATTTTTCATTTTTTATAATTTACTATTTATTTAGTTTTTCTTATTATATATTTAAAATAATATATATATTATTTTAAGGTAATATAAAAAAGAAATGGAATTATTTATAGTTCTACATTTAAAGCTTAAATTTTTGTTTGTTTGTTTGTTTTTTTTTTCTTTTTGATTATGTCAGCAATAAATAAATAATAAGTCAAAGTAAACAAAATAAAAAAATAAAAAAAAAAAAAAAAAACCATAAAAAAAAACATAAAAAAAAAATTGTTTACAAATAATTTATATTATATTTTTTTACACATTAATTATTATTATTATTATTATTACTAATATTTATGGGGGAGAAGGGCTCCGCTCTCTTTAAAAAATCTTTTTGAACGTAACGCGAAAAGAAAAAGAGAGTAAATTTTAATTTTATTAAATTATATTTATATGTTTTTCTTTAATTAGAAAAAAAAAAAATAAAATAAATAAATAATAATAATGAAGATTCATTTCAGATTTCAGATTGATTGATTGATGCAAAAATTTTTTTTTTTAACCCCACCATTATTCCATTATTCAATCCATAATTATTTTTCTTATAAATATTATTATTATTATTATTATTATTATTATTATTATTATTATTATTATCATCATCATTTTATATATCAATATTTATTGGGGCTGAACAAAAATATCCAATATTTTTTTTCCATTTTATATTGTAAATCTATAAAAATTAAATATTTGTATAATATTCTATGTTTTTAATAGATGAAATAGTAAATATAATAAATTAAAATATTAAAAAAATAAATCAAAATATTCAAAATATTTTTTATAAAGTAATAGAAAAAAAAAAAAAAAAAAAAAACCATTTTTAAAATCATACAATTTTTTAATTATAATATTATATATATATTTTTATTTTCATAAAATAATATTAATATAGTAAGAATATGACATTTATTTAATTTTATAAATTTTAACAAATGTATTTTATTTCTTTTTTTTTAATAATATTTTTTAATGACACAGTAACATAAAAAAAAAAAAAAAAAAAAAAAGACACAATTTAATTTTTTTCATTTTGCTTTTAATTTATAAATATTAAATATTGAATATAAAAAAGGAAGAAGAGAGAAAAAAAAAAAAAAAAAAAAAAAAAAACGTATTAATTAATTAAAAATTGTACTTATTTTTTAAAATTTAATATAATATTAATTTATCTTTTTATTATTTTATTTAAATGTATATTTATCTTACGAGAAAAAAAAATTTGTAATATTATCTTATATTTAAGATAATTTTGTATATAAAAATTTATAACACAAAATATTTGTAAACAATTTTTCTTTCTTTTTCTATTTATTTTTTTTTTTTTTCTTTTTTTTTTTCTATTTATATTTGCACAAATTATTTATTTTATATTTTAATTTTTATAAATTTGTTGTGTTATTAAATGGTATTTATTTAATTTTTTAATTGTATATAGCTGCTATTAAAATTATATATATTTCGTATAGATTCATTTTTATTGAAAACGTAAATAAATAAATAAAAATAAAAATAAAAATAAAAATAAACTAAAAATTGCAATAATTATTATTATTATTATTATTATTATTATTATTATTATTATAAACAGGCGTCACATAAAAATCATTTCCATTTTCAATTATTAACCATTTCAAAGTTTTAAATTTCATATAAATGAAAATGCATAACAAAACTTTTCACAATAAATAAAACCAACGGATTTTTTAACTTTTTAAATGGTAAAAGAAAAATGAACGTTTCAATTGAAAGCGTACGGTTCCACAGGGATGAAATTGAAAGTGAAACGATTACCGACCTTTTTTTTTTGTAACAATTTAACATATTCTCAATCCAAAGTATGTTAAAAAGAGTCCAACCACCACCAAAACGATGATGGTGATACGTCACATTCATACGCTTATTAACATATGTTACTTATGATTCCATCTAAAACACGTATTGTGTGTCCATACCCAGTGAAAACATAGCCTAAATGAGAATGCACAGACTACTGTTAATAATAATAATAATAATAATAATAATATGTAATATAAAAATTATATTAATTTAATTTTTAATTATTTAACTGCAAATCATTATTGTTTTCTTTTTATAATATAAATATATAAATTAAATCAAATTGAGTTAGGCTGAAGAAAAATAATAAAAAAAAAAAACCATATTGCCAATTATACTTTAATTATTTTTAAATAATTTTGAAAACTATTAAAAAAAAAACCCAGTCCATTTATTTATTTATTTATTTTTTCTTCGATTTTTTATTAAGTTTTTTTTTTTTTTTTTTGCATTATTATTTTTTTTAAGGAACTATTTTTAATTATTTAATTTAATTTTTTTTTAAGTATTGTTATATTGTAAAAAAGAAAAAAAAAAAAAAAAAATAATAATAAAACAAAACAAAAAAATAAAAGTAAATAATAAAAAATAAAAAAAAATAATGAATATGAATGTGTGAATTTTTATTCTTGAGAGCAGTTATTTGTAATTGTTTTTGTATTATCTTATTTATTTATTCTTTGTAATTTATTAATTATTATTATTATTATTTTCTATTTTTTTTTATTTTTTGTCGCTTTTTTTTTTTTTTTTTATTTTTTTTGTTTTTCTTTTCTGAATTTACTTAAATTATAAATTAATTTATTTTAATAAAATTAATAATTTAATTAACTCATAAAAAAATGAACTAATGTTGCAACACCTACCGTACCAAGCATAAAACATACAACAATAAAAAATGCTTTCTCTTGATCTGTATATCGTTTACGATTGATATTATACATTGAGGTTATTTTACCAAATACTTTTTTTATTGCACCAACTCTTAACAATGAAGCATCGACACCATCAACCGAATGCATAGATAAATGTTGATGCATTGTTGAACTATTTGAATTACTACCACCACCACCACCACCACCACCAACCATTGCAGTGCCACCCGCACCACCACCACCAATACCAAAACTATTAATACCGTGACCACCAATTGCACCAGCACTACTACTACCACCACCACCACCACCCGATAACAAATCATAATCTAATGTTTTACAAACAGGTATTTGATGACGTAATATTGGTGATACTGGACCACATAAATCGTCACCATTTTGTGTGACACGTATTGGCATCACACGAAATATATATTCAGCAGATTCTAAATTATCAATTGTATAACGTGTATCGGTGCCACGGTAAAGCTAAAAATAAAAAAAAATAAAAAATAAAATAATTAATTAATTCTAAATAAATTATTTATTTTCTAATTAATATTAAACTAAAAATTTTTCTAAGATTTTAATAATAATTTTTCTATTTATATTTATTTATTTATTGTATTTCAAACTAAAGTAAAGCAGGGGACACGCAGACAGCACATCGGAAGTATGTTTGGAAATTGTGAGGTCAGTTTACCGAATTAAACCAAATAAATACGATGGCTGATTAGATCGAAGCAATGCAAATAGAAAGTAGATATCATCTGTAACATAGTAATAGATTATTCTAATATATAAAGGTAAATTAAAAAAATATATGATTGTAGCAATTTCACCTATAAATATACCTTACACAGTATATATTCTTTACATGGAATGGGAATATCGTTAAACAGAATATTTGGAAGAGTTACAGTACCCAACACCAGTCTTTTGTATCTTACACATTGCCTACATGTGATTTGGATTCATTTAACTTTATATACTAAATCGGATATTGAGTTTAAATGACAAATTAATAGCACAAAAATATGATGTTTCATCAGATTGACGACAAGGTGGATAATATTGAATATTGTCGGTGAACTTATGCATTTTCGAGTATGGTAAAGGTGATAAGGAGTTTGTGGCATTTGATCATCAAAAACCAAAAGTGAGCGTCTATAGCGAGGTTACGATTAAAAAAAAAGTCGAAGTAAACAATTAATTTATTAAATCAAATATGCAGCCCTTGTGAAAATAATTGTGTTAAGAAGATCATCAAACCCTCGCATTCAATGAAGATAGAATGTCATTAATAATTTGCGCAAAAGTGCATAATATTCTTCAAAGCCTTGGAACAACTAGGCAAAATAATGATAGGATGAAAATCACCTATATATTGTAAGTTGGCCTTCGCAATGGGTATAATATTTAAAATTTTCCAATCAAACGGAAATCTAGAAGGTATCAATATAGAATTAAATATTGATTGTGTTAACCGTAACCAAAAGCACATATATATTATATATTAAACCAAAGCGAGCTATTGAAGTCAGTGCGACTATGCTTTATTTGTTAAATAAATATGTAATCAAATTATTGAAAACCCCTCGTAATTGTTTAACGACGTCGATGGAAAAATGCAACAAGTCCAAACGCATACTCATACCATTCACATATAAATCATTACCGTTGTGCATCCAGCAACTCTCAAATGCTACAGCCTTAATAGTATTATTAATCATATGTTATCAATGGAATAATAGCAATACCTGAAATGATGAAAAAAGTCATCATATGCGAACGTCATTTCAAAATCCCAAACAATTTGACTTATTATCAGTGTTTAAAATAAATAAAAAAAAAAAACAGTTTAATTACGACCGCTGATTACTTTTGATATAGTAAATTAAAAAAGGAATGATGTAAACACATATGAGAATAATAATCGATAAACAATTTAATCAACCGCCATGGTATAAGCACCATCCCAATTATTTAAATTAAGGATATCAGATATATGAAAATATCCACTTTTTATGTTTCCACATTCATAAGAACTTTTCATGAAATGCTTGCCAATGTTCAAGAATATAAAATCAGGCATAGATATTAATAGAAATATTTTAGAAAAACGAATTTTTTAGTAAATTGTGGATACACAAATAGGAATGAAAATGTAAAGTTTAACATAGTAGAAAAAAAAAACAAAAATCGAAATTATAAGCAACACCATTCGTGGCCGTATGTTAAAAAAAATGGGGTGGTCAACCATGTCACTTCAAAACTCAAATATTATTAAATACTGGGGAACATTTTTTTTATTTTGATTTTTTATTTTTACGATTTTTTTTATAATTTTTTTTTAATTTTATGATTTTTTTTTTAAGTTTTTATTTTTTATATCGCGATATATATTACTTATTTTTAAATCTAACATTACCCTGCGCTTCAGTCTATCTTAAATACATGATAGATAATTTTTTTAATATGGCCATATTTATATATATTTTATTTGCTAAAGTATTGTGTTTTTTCCACGTTAATTACAATAATATAGCAATTAATTGTATAAAGTGTAGGTGTTACACAAATAATACAAATAATATTCAAATTTTGTGCACAAAATTCATATATTATATACAGTCTTGTCTCTCCAAATGTTATTAAGTGTGGTGTTGTGTGGTATTGTGTGGGGCGGGAGCGGAGGAAGAATATTAGTAAATTAAAAATTTCAGAAATTATTAACTTTAATTTTTAGGAAAGTTTTACCACAATCCGGTGTGTGTGTAATGAAATTTTTAATTTACAAACTGTTTATATATGTTTTATGTTTACGTATTATTTACTATATGATTAATTATATTTGTATTAATAATATTTGAAGTAAAAGTTTAATTATTAACGTAAAAGTTAATATAAGAACTTTTTATCAATGAAGTATCAGACCACCACAATATAAAATTTAATTATTTGATTGTTAAATAGTAAATTAATTAAATTTTAATTTTTGCGAAATTTAAATAAAACCATTGAAAATTAAACTGTTGGTATTATTTTTTTTCGTTTATTATTACTGTTTTACTAACACCCAGTGTTTTTTTTGTCATTATTTTAATAATTATTAGATGATAACAGAATCATTTGAAACTATGATTACACAACATTTAAAAATTATTCGTATATAATTTACATTTCTCATTTAATGATGGATAATATTGTGTCATTTTTAGTAAATTACCAAATATAATTATTTACCTGTTTAAAATCTTGTTCCTTATGTTTTGAATATTGTAAAACATATTCAACAGTATCGGTAAATGAAACTTTATTATCCGGTGTGTGTGTAATGAAATTTTTAATTTACAAACTGTTTATATATGTTTTATGTTTATGTATTATTTACTATATGATTAATTATATTTATATTAATAATATTTGAAATAAAAGTTTAATTATTAACGTAAAAGTTAATATAAGAATTTTTTATCAATGAAGTATCAGACCACCACAATATAAAATTTAATTATTTGATTGTTAAATAGCAAATTAATTAAATTTTAATTGTTGCGAAATTTAAATAAAACTATTGAAAATTAAACTGTTGGTATTTTTTTTTCGTATATTATTTACTGTTTTGGTGACACCCAGTGTTTTTTTTGTCATTATTTTAATAATTATTAGATGAAAACAGAATCATTTGAAGCTATGATTACACAACATTTAAAAATTATTCGTATATAATTTACATTTCTCATTTAATGATGGATAATATTGTGTCATTTTTAGTAAATTACCAAATATAACTATTTACCTGTTTAAAATCTTGTTCCTTATGTTTTGAATATTGTAAAACATATTCAACAGTATCGGTAAATGAAACTTTATTATGTTGCCATTCTAATGTTAAACCAAATGGTATTTGCTGTTGTTGTTGCTGTTGTTGTTGTTGTTGATTATGATTACTACTATGTTGATGGTGGTGATGATGTTGATGATTATGATGTGAATGATTACTACTATTATAATTATTATTATGAACATTTTGTTGTTGTTGTGATTGATTATCACTGCTGCTATTATTATTATTATTACTATTACTATTATTATTATTATTAATATTACTATTATTGTTATTATTATTATTATTATTAGTACTGCTACCAATTACAAATGAATAATTTTCATATAACATACGTGGCGCTTTCATTAGACTTGGCAATGCTGGATTTGTTTTAAATATAAATTCTTCGGAAAAATCACCGGTACCTGCATGATCTGTTTCAGCACATATACGAAATGTATATAAACATTGTTCATGTAATTTATTCACTTTATATGATAAATTTGTTCCAGTATAACAATATTGAAATTCTTTAGCACGTAAATTATACATTTCAAGATAATAACGCGTAAAATTTAAATTTTTACCATCACCCCATTTTAATTTTAAGAAATTATGTCCATATGCAATGCATTCTAAATTTGGCGGTTTTGGTGGTAATGGTTTCGTTGTAACACGAATTAATTGTGAAAATGATCCAGGACCAATTTCATTCACAGCCTGTATTTTAAATTTATATATTGATTCTGGCATTAAATTATCAATTGTATATTCTAATATATTTTCTTTTGTCGATATTACATTATCCAAATATTCAATGTTATAACAAATAATGTTTGAACCATTATTTTCGGGTTCTTTCCAAAATAATATCACATCATTGGATGTTACCTCATATGTATCGAAAATTGGTGCGGCCGGTGCAGCCGCTGGTGTTTTGGCCATTGCAATTGCCGAATATGGACTTGTGCCAGCTAAATTTGTTGCACATACTTTAAAATAATATTGTGTAAATGGAATTAAATTTTTAACATCTGTTGAATTTTGTAAACCCTGATAAATTACATTACAACAATCCGAATTCTCCGATTGTGAACTTTCTAAACGATATTCAATTATTGGTGCACCATTACAATGTGGTTCATTCCATGTAACGTGTAATTGAAATGGTGAACGTATTTGTATGAGTGGTAAATTTGGTGCAAATGGTGTTGCTGCACCAGCATTAAATTGAAATTCATTTGACCACGGTCCAAAACCAATTCGATTTATAGCCCTAACTTGTACTGTATATAATTCACCGGGTAATAAATATTTTGCAACACAATACGAATCTTTACCCCGATAAATGATTCTTTTCATACTATTTTTTATATTATTAATATTATTTATATTATTATTAACATTATTATGAAGACAATTGTTGTTGTTGTTGTTGTCGTCGTCGTCATTATGCTCACTACAATCATTTACAATATTACTATTTTTATTACTATTAAAATTGCTATCACCTTTATTATTGTTAATATTAATATTATTATTATTATTATTTCCATTATAATCATTACTACAAATACCATCTAATTCTAATTCGTATTCGGTAACTGTTGCACCACCATTATAATCTGGTTTTTCCCAACGTAATACTGCCGCATAGGGTCCCGGTGGATTTGCAAAATATGGTATTGTTGGCGCACATGGTACAATTGCGTCTGTCGTTACCGTACATGGTTCTGAATAAATACTAATACCACCATCACCTTCACAGGCTACACGTAATTGATATGTTGTGCCTGGATGTAACCGATCACATATTGTTTCCGTATCGGAACCTGTATAAATTCGTGTAAATTCTGCTCCTGTACTAATTTCTAAATAATAACATTTTATATCGGCCCCACCACGGTCACTGGGTGGTTCCCATTTTATTTTAAAATGATTTGAATGTATTTTTCCCTTTACTTGTGGTTTCAATGGTCTACCAGGACGTTCCGGTAATGTCCAAAATATTACTTCATCGCTCCATTGTGACATGCCAGCATCATTTTTGGCACGTAAACGTACTTGATATGCGGTAGCACGCCTTAATTCTGTGCATTCACAATTTGTATCACGACCCGTATATTTTGGTAAAAAACCATAACCTGATTCACGATCAGCCATTTGTAATATATATTCTTCGTCTTGTGCACGTCGTAACCATGCCACACGTATGGTTGATGATGTTGCACTTTGTACTATTGGTGGTGCTGGCATTAATGGTGGATTACCAGATGTACCAAATTGTACTGTATCTGAATAAATTGATTTACCAATTTCATTTATAGCCGCCAAACGAAATCTATACCATGTTGATGGTTGTAATTTTGATAGTGTATATTGTTTTGATTTCATTTTACCAACTTCAATATATTCACTACCCTTTCCTTCATCATATTCTAATACATATTGTTGGATGTGTGAACCATTATCATTTGGTGCTGTCCATCGTAATTGTAATGAATTTTTTGCACGTTGTATTAGCTTCGGTGGTAATGGTTGATCTGGTTCACATGGCGGTGTTGTAAATACAGCTGCTTCAGATGCTGAACCATGTAAATCATCTAAATATGCCTATAAATTAATTTCGATACAGAAAGAGTGTAAAAATTAATTAGTTACATAAATATATTTTTAACAAATTATAATCAACAATAAAACAAATAATTTAATTTACCTGAAGACATACGGAATATTCTTGACCGGGTCGTAAATCTCGAATACGGCACGATAACGATTGTCCTTTGAATATTATTTTATATTTACCTTCTTTTCCCCTATCACTTAATAATACTTCGTAACGTAAATCACTAGAATTTATAACTATATTTTCGGCAGTGGTTGCTGGTAATGGTAATGCAGACCATTGTAATAATGCTGTACGTGAATCGATTTCGGATATTTGTGGTGACTGTAATGTTGATAAATGTTCAATTATTGTTTGAACATCATCTTCTTCATCTTGTACACTTGATGATTCTTCACCATCTTCAGATGTACCAACCGATGATGCACCATTTCTTGATGATGTATTACGACGTATATTATTAACACCATTCATTTCATTTTTACGTGATGACGGTGAATGGGCTGGTGTTGACAATGTTGAATCTTAAATTAAAAATTTCATTTAATGTAACTATAAAAGTTGAGTGTGTGTGTGTCAGTATTAAACAAGTATTATATAAGTAAGTAAATAGTGATTTAATCACAGACATTTCTTATTATATTCTAATCTAAACGCTTGTAATATTAAGTGTCTTATCATTTACATTCAAACAAACAATTTTGTGTAGGTTTACATATATTTTTGTATATCATTTATAATTGGTTTATGTTCCATCAATGAAAAACGATATCTCAAGAATCAAACAAAATAAATTCAAATTATAATAGTGAAACATACTGTGATATTTAATGTTTTTGTAAATCTCGTACAGTACATGTTGGTAAGATTGGATAATTAGCTTCATATACGGATTAATAACTATTGAAATATATTACAACAATTGGTCATGTGTAATACAAATACATGTTTTTTCCTACATACTGATTCTGCAAAAAAAATATATAAATATGCTAAACTTTCTATTGAAATGTGTGAATATTTACAATTTCTTTCCATTTGTGATTGTCATATAATACATACATGAACATAATTATAAGCGAAAATTTTAATTAAGAATACTTACTCATTTCCCGTTTCTGATCTAATTTTCTGAGTAATTTTGTATGTTGACGTTGTGTTCGTTCATCTTTATGATAATTACTATTTGGTGGTGATGGTGGATGTGGTGAATGAATTTGTTGTGGTTGTAAATGTCCACCAGGCATTGGATGAAATTGTGGTCCTGGTCCGGGACCTGGATAACCAGTTGGTACTGGACTAAAGTAATGCGGTGTTGTACCATTTGTTATCTGAAGATCAAAATAAAAAAATTATTAATTATAAATTTTACTTTGTTGGCCATATTTATTTTTATTATTATTTCATTTTTCTCTATATATATTTAATATTATTGTATATTATTATTTTTATTATTATAATATTATTAATACAGTTTATCTTATCAAATTTTTATTATTATTATTATTATTATAGATATTATTATTATTGATAACTTGGTATTTTTATGAAAAACATATACGACGTAACAGATTATTTTTCTATAGAATTATTATTACATACAATACATAATATATTTATTTTAGATTTAACTTTATATAAATATAATATTAAATATTATTTATTGTAGAATTAATGCATAACCATATGAAAAAAAAAAAAATATTAAATAATTTGCATATGACGTGGCTAAATTTATTTTAATTATTAAATTAAACAGTCACACATAAACGATGTTCATTAAAAAAATTACCTTTACAATTTTCGGAGTGATATTTTCAGTCATTTTAATACCATAAATATGCAAAATTAATATAAATAATATAAAACTGATTTGAAATACAAAATAATATTATTTTTTTCTATATTATTCCATTTACTAATTGCTATTCTCTGCAACTGTTTTAAAACTAACGTAAATACGATAACTATTTATTCAGCATAAAATAATATTTAATAAATGGTATCAGAAAAAAAATGTAAAGTAAAAAAAAATTGATAAGAAATTTGCCACGAAGAAAATATTTCCATTTTATTTTGTATTTGTACAGATAATTTATAAAAAAAAAAAACGAAAACAAAATAAAATAAAATTACTTTATACACAATCCAATACAAATATAAAACAATTAAAATATTTCTATCACAACTTTCTTTTTATTTTTTTTTTAGTTCATATCTATTGGAGGTACTCCTAATATGTTTATTTTCAGTATAATAAAAATTAAATTCAAATTAACACTTCTGTCCATGTCAATTTTACACTTTGCCAGTCAATATAAGTCTTGTTCAAACATTTTCTCAGGCACCAGACGAGATAGAAAAATGACATCAACAGTGACTGAACCCTCTTGTTCATCTATCCGATATAGAATGTGTCTAAATTCTAGATATTTTGAAAAGTTCTGGGATTATAAGTTACCAAGGTGCTTGCATTGTTCTGCCGAATAGTACAACTGTCCTGTGAGGCCAAATCTAAGAATTTCTAAGGAGAATTGTTTATACAATCCCATATTCTAGCTACATACAATATTAGTTTAACATGACACACGAAATACTATATATATAGTATTGAACACTTAAAATTTCATAACTTCCAAAATATCCAGATTATATAGAAATATTCTATATCAGAATATGAACTATATAGATGTTTCAACACCTTTCAGTTGGGTTCATGTTTCTATGACGTCTGGTTCCTCAGATAATTTATAAATAATTTCAGACTTATGTAAGACTGCGGTATTAACCGGAAGTGTATAAAAAAAAATTCTTAGCATCAAGTCGATTGACCTGCGTTTTCATAGCAGTTTTTAGAAAATTTGAAAAGCGCAAAAATTACACAGGTTCGTTCGCATCGACAGAAGGCTGCTTGCTTAATGGAAAATGAACAAATAAATTTAATCTATATATAAAAATATGTATTTAATTATTTAAACAAATACAAAAATAAATGTAATTATATTTCTATATTCGTTCGCGGTATATTTGCTCGATTATTTTGTTATTGTACCTATGGTAGTAGTATGAGTTGTAAAGTATATTTTAATACTTGAAAAATATAAGAAAATAAGTACCACCACGTACACAAAACACCAGCAGTATTGTACTTAACAATTGAATAAGAAATTTTATTATTATTTTTATCTTAATAAATATTAAATGTATATAATAGATAAAAATGAAAAAATTTTCATCTACCATATATTGCATACGAATAGGCGATGACATACATTTCAATGAACATTATAATAACAAGGCATATGCCATTAGTCAATAAATGTATTAAATTAACCGGAAAAAGGAAAAATGTTATACTATAGTTTTATGTATGATGTGGTGGTGGTGGTGTTGTGACAAATATCTTCGTTATTATCGAAGAACAAGAACAAGCCTTCAAAAACATTTATGATTAAAATTACAATATTTTATTCTTCACAAGCCGATGTCTTTATGTTTATGTTATTTAATAATATTTTCTAATCAAATGATCAAAATTTTGATGAAGAATTGAAGAATTGAAGAATCATCACTTGCTATATTTTCCTATATTCATATCTTCACCATTTATCGAAAGACAGATGTTTTTTTAAAATATTTTTATATATATGAGTGATATTGGTCCATAATGGGGATGTGCATAAATTTCAAAGATATCCACAATAAACAAACAAATGAGGTACACCCATCAGCTGAATGAAAATTTCAATATTAAAATAAATAACGAAAAACGGCTGATATGTCAATTTTGGGTAATAGAATTTTCACGATTGATTATAGCATATAAGTCGTTATCATTCGGAAAATATATTCCCTATATAATGATGATACACATTTCTTCGTATGAAATTAAAATCCCCAATAGCATAAACAATAGTTTTATTGTTTATAATATTAATTAATTATAATATATTATAAAAATCAAATTTAGTAACATCAATCCCCATTTTTAATAGATTATTTTTAAAGTCGCGGAATCAAAACGACGACGCCCTTCATTCAACAACATACATTTTTAACTATGAAATGTATATTATTTTTAAATAAAAAAAATACCATATTAATATCAGAAAGAACAATTACAAAATTCATTTTGATAACATTTATTTATTTATAATGTACAAAATATCAGTAATTATTTGCTGCGATAAGAATTGAATTATTATTATTTTAATATATATACGCACATGTTCTCATATCGAAAAATTTATTATAAATTATGTTAATGTTTTACTAAAATAATATTTATTTATAAATAATTGTTATAATGTTATCATAATAAATTATGCAAATTTATGCAAATCAATTATAATAATAATAATATTTATAAATAAATTCTATTAATATATATTTTATTTTTTTTTCTATTTTATATTTATTTAATTTTTTTAATTATATAATTTAATGGTTATATAATATATTTGGACAAGGACAACCAGAATTTATTTATTTATTATTTTTATTTTTAGATCGTCTGGCTGTTTATGTACAACACGTATATGAAAGAAAACTAAATTGAACCGATTTAAGAATATTATTAATTTTTGGTAAATTACTGATTTTGTGTCAAAATTGGCTCTGAGAATGTGTTATTGTGATAATAATGAATTTTATAAAAGCAAAACTAATATATTTTCGTGTTTTTTCTAGCGCAATCCAATTTTGAAGTTAAATAAAACACGGAAAAAATTAAGAAATATTAACAGCAATTTTATTAATGATGTGTTTATTTGTTGGTTGTTATATCGGCTCCAATGAATTGAAATTATACCTTAAATAATCTAAAGGAATCCAAATTAAAACATCACATTTAACGTTGACATTGGTTGAAAAAATTGCGCAAAAGTTTGTAAACGAATACTAAACTAAATTTTAAATAAACTGTGATTCATTAGACAATACCCCAAACGTGTTTACATCTATATTCAGTGGGTGAATGTTTATTTTTTAGGATTTGTATGCATGTCTTAACATTTCTGTAATTCTCTTAATCATGTTATAAACTAAAATACGAATTAATACATAGTCATTTTATTATCGATGAAAAGAATAATAAAAAAATATATATTCTTCACTTTTGTGAAGAATTGATTTAATAATCAAAAAGTATCTGCGTTGGTGTGGTCAGCGCAAAGTCCGCACCTAAATCCGATGGAGAATTTATGGAACGACAACGTATAGAGGCTTATGTTAAAAAGACTAAACTTAAAAATTTAACTGAATTATGGGTAGCCATCCAAAGTGGATGGAAATTAATTTCAATTTAATCGATGCCCGGCTTTATTTGAGAGTGTACCGACAAGATGTGCTGCTGTGTTAAAAAAAAAAAAAAAATAGAGGATTTCCAACCAAATATTGATGAAATCAAATATGTATATAATTTTAAAAAATCGTAAATTATTTGAATGGGTGTGCTGCTATTTCTCTGACCAACACTGTACATCGCATACATAATATGAAATGATCTTTGATACAATAACATTAACCAATAAATCGTGATGATGCTATATATATTTATAATATTTACATGTATATTAATATAATACTTTAACCTTTCATATCTCTGAAATGCGAACTTTTAAAATTAACTTATAAATAGTAGAATACAAGAAAAAAAAATAAAATATATTCTACAATTAAAAGATTTAAAAATTATTTTATGTGTGACCACATTTTATTGATAATTATTTTAAAATAATAATTATAGTAACTGTGCTGTATTATTAGAAATTGGTCACACATGGATGGATAAATCGACTGAATATAATAATAGGCGAATGTTGAGAATAAAATAAAAAATTGTGTGTACAATAATAGACAATTGTCTATAGCTTTCGATATTTAAGATGGACACGACAAATACGCGGTCTGGTAGACGCATCCATACACCAACGTATAACATAAAGTTATAACCGTTGTACCAATTTTTTCAACCAAATTCTTATGAATTGTTGTTGGTATACCAAATTCCAATTTTAAATGAATCTCACTGAAAATTTCTTACGAACAACTTTCATGTAAATACGCACAACCATTTTTTATTGTTCAAACGTACGAACATTATTTAATTCAATTTATTTACATATTTACTAAAAATATATAAAGTTTTCGTACACATCCACTTATATACGATTGTTACGTTTATCATTGAGTTACGCATCACAAAATTTTCGTACAACTAAATAGAAATCATATTTAAGTGTTTGTTTATAAAACTAAAATTAATATACTAAAATATATATTCTATTCATATTTGTGTACAAGTGTTTGTTTATCTTTACATATTTTCTACGCCGTTCAGCTATAGTCTACTGCATATGCTGCTTAGTATTACAATAAAATTCCCTTTAAATTATTTTCATTTATTTAAAGGGATCACTAGTATATAAAATATATATATAAAAACTATATACAGGAACGGTATCCATCCATCATAATAACATTGTAAAATTATTAAGGGATTCCTTTTTTATGCATATACGCGGCGGTTCGAGTATATAACAAAAAAAAAAAAAAAACCACCGTCAGAGGGCCAACCAACCAACAGGTAATATTTTTATATACAATATAATATATATGCATTTAATTTCTGTTATGTATTTTTATTTATTTTATCTCATTGTTTTGTTGAATATTTTGTTATTGTTTGGAATTTTGTTTGAAAAATAATTGTTGTACATATATATCTACTACTACAATACTATATATAAATATAGTATACATAAACGAGTGTATTATATATAGATATACGTTATACAACACACATATATTATTTTTATTTTTGGGTAAATGAATGACCTCATCAAGGACGTTTATATTTAGTAAATTTTACATATACAAATACATATAATTTTTTATATGTTTTTAGTTTATATTTTTTTTTACATGTTTTATATGTAGAAAAATTAATTGGATACTCATATTATTTATTTATTTGCTTGTTTGTTTGTTTGTTTGTTTATATTTTTGTTGTTAATCCGCAAACAATACACACACGCAATATACAAGAGGAATTACCTATAATACCAATATTTTATATGGAATAGAATTGAAAAAAAAAAACACAATATATAATAATATTTACTTTAAAATTAAATTTTCCTAGTTTTATATAGTGATATCTGTTTTTTGTAATTATATATATATAAAATGTCCTTAAATTACAGCCGATATTAAAAAGATGTATGTAGGGTACAGAAGGTATTAAAATAAATTAAAATTAAATACGGAAAATATTCAATACCGCGCCCACACATAATAGTTGTTTTCTTTTGGTACTTATAAACAATTTGGTTTGTGTTTTAATGATGATTTTTCTACTTCTCTACCTACTCGCAATTTTTCTTTCGATCACATACAAGTAGTTATACGAATAACAAATCTCATAAGTTAAGGTATATAATTTTTTGACATATTTTTTAATGGCTTTTATGTTGTTTTTTTTTTTCTAATTAATTAAGATTTAACTTAATTTAAGTTAATGAGATTGCTTTGGAAAAAAATTAACCACTTTTAGCATTTTTAGATTATTTTTCACTGTAGTCATATTTTAAATTGCGATTTTCTGGGCAGTTTTTTGTGACTGCTAATTAAGTATTTATAAGTACTTGACGAATACCAAAAGAAAACATCTAATGTGTGTATTAATTGTATATGGAACTCACCCCCACCATAATTTCATTTATATTTTCCGTAGAATAATATATTGTATGTATAGAGAAATTATATTGGATTTTGTTACGATGATATTACTCATTATTTGGTTCTGTTCGACCGCAAAATGGTTGCGGAAGGGAAAAAATCAATAGTAGACTAATATAAAATGGCTTGGTCATAGGTATCACGTATTTGATGATGAATTGTGTTCGAGATGAAAGAAGGAGATTCGAAAGATCTGAAAGCAAATGGGGGCAAGATGTACACAGTAAACGGTGATTTAAAGATTAATATCTTCACATTTACAACACATTTTTAATATTGCCATATAAAGCAACATATTAATATAATGAGATTTTTTTTTTTTTTTTCAAAATTAACAAATAATTAAATTATCTAAAAAAAAAATTTAAGAAAAAAACCAATTAAGAAAATTAATAAGAAACAATTTTTAAATACATATAATACACCTTTAAGAAACTTTTCTATATATATAAATGAGCAATAAATGTTATTTATTATTTTTTTGTGTATCCACTTTTGACTGTGTGTGTGTGTGTGTGTGTATTTTAATTTATAGCCAATTTAATTTATAAATATAAATTTTAATGATTGATAGGTAAAGATTTTACTATTCTGTAGGTATTTTATATTTATTGCTATATACTTTTTTCTATTACATATATTATTTTCATTTCACTTTAGCAAATGTATAGGCATAACTATTATTATTAATAAAATATTAGTATAATTAATTTCT
Organism: Bibio marci; assembly: GCA_910594885.2. Classification (NCBI taxonomy): domain Eukaryota; kingdom Metazoa; phylum Arthropoda; class Insecta; order Diptera; family Bibionidae; genus Bibio; species Bibio marci. The sequence continues at coordinate 31,793,412 of OU343117.1, read as the reverse complement.
TTATTCTATTGTCAAAAAATCAAACACAGAAATTAATGTATATTATTATTAAAATCCAAAGTTACTATAAATAATAATTTCATGTTACAAGAACAATTAAAAGAAATAATCAAAATAATCACAACTGTCAATAATAATATTATATAGAAAATAAGTATAGGTATAGAAAATAGTGAAAGTATATTTAGGATTGATCGAAATTTTGTGTGAACCCTGTATTAAAAATTTTTATATATATATACGCGATTTATCTTTTATGCATATAATAATTAAACGTTACATAAATCACATACTGCAATATATAACAAAAACAAATTTATATATAGTAGAGAGCCGGCTTTATTTGTTTCATATTAAATATAGGCAAAAAGATAGACATTTAACATTATTTATAAGTATATTAGGTGCTTATTTCGAATGAACTAAAAATGTGGTTCGCAATCTATTGTCAGTAATCACATTAAGTATTAAAAACAGTAAGTTTTTATGTATATTTATTTTCTTTCCATATATAATAAATTTATTTATTATTTGTTATTATTAATATAGTTGTTTTTATTGTTCATATGCATTTTTGCGCATAAATATTTCTTCGTTTTTTTTTTTATGAAATTACGAATTATAAAGTGCATTATATGAACATACATAAACATCGCTATATATTATATTTGAAAAGAAAAACATTATAATAATTATAAACAATGAATAGCATTTAAAGTGTTTTTTGCTTTTTCTTCGTATTATTATAATATAATAAGAAATAAGAACAACACCAATAATTATAAATTTATAATAATAAATATATTAATATATGAACAATAATATAAGTTATTGTGCAAACATGAAATGCATTAAATATTATTATAATTGAAAATATTTTTAAATGAATTTAATATTAAATATTTCTATTTTGCGTTAAATATTAATTCCAATTACTGACGAGACGGTGGTCAAAGTAAGATACTTCTATATAGATATATGTATTTATTACTACTGCATAATTAAATTTTACTATAAAATAGCCTGAAATTCGCCTATACTCTTTTATGAAAATTTTTAATCATAATTTCCGTACAAATAAAAATTTTCATAAGCAAAATTCCACTTAATATTTATTAAATCTGCAATATTTTAAGATTGTTGGATTGTATAGAGCGGCGAGGCATCGTTCAAGTTAACTTGGTATAGAATGCATTATAGTAAAAATTTCTTTAAATTAATATTAATGATGTTGTCGCCCATATAATACACAATATATATTTTATGATCATTATTATATTGTTGTTTTCTTCAAAACAAAAGGTTATTATTATTTTATATAATAATATCGTGATATTAAATAATAAAATTAATTATTATATGCATTATTGTATTTGTATTTTATTATATTATAGCAGTCCACCTTCACCTTTTTATTTTTATACCATATACAGAATCTTTTCTTCCTGTATAACCTACAATAAACATCATATTATTGTTATAATTACAGAATTACGCCATTATTTTATTTTTAATACTTTTTTTTTCAATATATAAATTTTTCTACATATAAATTATATATGAAACTATTCAAATGTATAATATAGGTATAAACCAAAAAGTTGATACGTGTTGGAATTGTTAACAAAGTGATTGATCGAGATATACGACAAAATAGTAGAAAGAAAAAATGCGATACACAATTAACAAAATCCGGGTAATTTTTATATAAATAATGACGAGTTATATTTTAATTTATAATAATAATAAATAATAGATTTTATATAATTTTATAATTTATTTTCTTATAATATTGAATGTATTTATACGTATAACAGCGGCTCATGAATACAATATACATCTGTGCAATTTGTGCAAATTTTGTGAAATTAAATTTATAATTGCTATTATTTGTAGTTATTATATATGGTGTGGTAGAATAGCTTATACTGAAAATTTATTTATTTATTTATGCTTTTGTTATTAATTAACAACTATACACACCAAACAATACCAATCAAACTGGTAAATTAATATACAAGCAAGTAAATATTTAAAATTTCACCGATTTCAGTGGAAATAATCCACATATTTTCTATGGAAAAGATAAATTGGAATTTATTCAAAGAAAATCAATAGATTTTCCACTTGATATGATACTATTTTATTTAGTTCAATTGAAATCTTTGGATTGTCAGGGTAATATATTTCCAACATATATTCGCACGGTATTGTATTCATAATTTATTTCACCAATTATCCAAAGCAGTGGTTCAAATCTTGTATATTTCGCTTATCTATAGATATAATCCTCACTCTTTTTAATATATTTTCATAATTTTTAAAACAACCAGCAACTCAAACCGATATATATTTCCTACGAATTTTGTAAGAATTTTCATTAATTTTATCCGCGTTTTTTTTCTCTTGTTTATACAACAAAAAAATGCACAATTGATTAACTTTTGTTTTGTTTGATTGCCATCGTTCAACATCTTCATTCCGTACTCATAGAACTTCTCGTCTATCGGTAAAAAGAACTGAATCAAACCGCGATTTGCCATCATCGTCATAAGAAAATGTATTCTGCCAATACGGAATATTTCTTCGAATTGAAACTACGGATTACTACATATAATACGGAAATTTTGCGCAGACAAACTACGGACAGTGTTTCATTATTAATTTATGCTAATAATTTCATAAAACATAAAAGAAAAAAAAATGCAATATGCGGTGTTAAATTAAAAATGTGGTGCGTGAATAAAAATGTCAATACAATTTTGTTTTTCATATAAATATTGACTTAAAAATTAAAAGAAAAAAAAAACAAAAACTTAATTAAAAATTTCTATTTTCAATTTTAATAGAGAAAATCGAAATTTACATGTAATTCAAAAAAAAAAAAATACGACAACAAATGAACGAAGAGGTTTACTCTAAAAGTTTCGGGAAAATGAAATCTGCACAATTGTTTTATATAAAATCTATACACCTACAATTTTACATTCGATTGAGCCAATATATTTCAAACCATTTCTTCTATATAATCAAAAGTTAGGTTGAAGCCGATTGTTCTGCATTTTTTAAAAAAAATGCAGTAAATAGCTATGAAAAATTTACAATTGTGAAGAAAAGTATATAGGAAATATATTATATTTAATTTATGCGCTTATATATCTATCCAATTGGCGCCCCGTCATTTTAATTTATTTATTGGTATTATGGTTATTGTTAGGTTGTGCACACATAGATATTATAATTTATAATGTTTTTATTTTTATTTTTCCTCTTACCCATATCGTCGCATAATATTAAATGTTTTGTGATTATAAATTAAACATTCCAATATATTATTAATATATGATAAAATCGTATTTCAATTACAATATATTTTTGCCTGTGTGTATGTGATGATCTTCCGTGTTAATTCTTCCATATACATCATGTGTATGGAAGTTTGTATATTTATTTTTTTATTTAATTTTATTATAAAATGCACATGCATTGAATAATATATTATAAAAAAAAAAATAATAATTTATGTACGCATTACTTTTTTCTTATAAATGTTTTGATGGTCTTACACACATCACATCGCATCACATCACATCACATCAGCATTTATATATTAAAGTATATGTATGTAATTGAAAAAAAAAAAAAGTAAAATAACACAACATACCAAGAAATGTTAATAGTATAGCCAGCCAGTAGAAGAGGTACGTACTCATATGGTATTTGAGATGAAAAAAATAATAAATAAATAAATAAAAGAAAGAAGTATATCCGTTATTTGCTCTAATTCAACATTTAAAGAAAAAAAATAAATAAACATCGTCATCGAACCAAAGAAAATTATTTATTAATTACTTTTTAAAAGAATTTCTCATTTATTTTGTGTGTGTGTTAATGCGTATTTGGTGCGTGTGTGTTCATTAATATATTTTTAGTTTGTGCGTGTACGTTAGTTGGAAGATGTTTATTTATTATTTATATAAAAAATTTAATAAATAAATAAATAAATAAATATATATTTATAAGAAATAAGAGTTAATAAATATATTTTTAAAGTGTAATTTAAATATTATTTACACATACAAAATTCAATGTATAAAAATAAGAAAATGACCATATAATTTTTATGGCATATATACAAAATATAATTTATTAATATATTTCAATTTTCAATATATTAAAATTTCAATTTAAATGTTCTTTTAATAAGAAGAAATAAAAAAAAATTCATTAAAGGACGAATTATAATGTTTTTTTTATTTACTTTTATTTAAATATGAACTCAAATAATTTTAAATAACCTCTACATATATACAAATATGCATATGTAAATAATAATATTTGCACAAATAATATAAAAGCATATTTATTGTATATATAAATATCGGCATTAAATAAACAAAAGTATATAAATTATAATATTTCTTTATATACAGACAATTATTATTTCTCACCATTTATCCATCATTACCATACCATATCGCACGCCCTCCTACTTTCTTATTATAAAAGGTGTTCCATAAATTGCGCACACGACGTAATTTTTATAGAAAATAAATAATATGGAATAGCAAAAATCGAGTATATAGCCGCCACGGCTTTGCTGGCACATATGCCACTCTTTTGTCGAAATTGCCAATTTTCAGTCGCCCAAAATCCACACCATAACAACGTTATATGAATGCAAAAGTTTCTCAACAATAACTCGTTGATTTTCTGACCCCCAAAATGCGACAAATTTGACAAAATAAACGAAACCATATTAATATGAGTCTCATCGCCGTAAATCATTTTGTTCAAAAAATCAGCATCCACTTGTTGTTGGCCGATAATCCAATGTTGTTATTACGTGTAGCATTTTCATTTTTAATAATAACCTTATGGGTGAATTTTAGGACGCACCTTTTTTGTTTTATTTTAACTTTTACCATATACATTTTATGAATATACACATTTTTTACACTCTATCTCTATACATTCAATTTCCATAAACTTACAATTCAACATATTATATTTTAATATTCAAATACAACTCGTTCGGTATACACAATACAAAAATATATGGTACATAAAATATTAATTCAATTTTATATTCTATATTATAGATTTTTGTTGACCATTTGTTTTAAAAGTAAATAATATAAGATGTTGTAAGTTGTATGTGCGTTGTGAAAAATATAAAGTCTCCAAGTAAGCGTATATATATAAATGAAGAGAAAAAAACAACGGCTACAAGACACATAAGAAGAAGGTTAAAATTTAAGTAAAATATATTTCTTTACAGTTTATTTTTTTATTATAATTTATATTAATATAGGTGTTTTTCTATTCCTCTTATACTCGGTATAAAAAAAAACTAAATATACATAGTTACGAGTTAATATATGCTATTTTTTTTATACATATTATACATTTATATATATGTTGTACTCGCATATTTTATGAAATTAAATGAATAATAAATTAAAATTTAATTTACTGAAATTTATATATAAAAAAAAAACTATATTTTTAAAGTATAGAGATTTTTATAGTATTTGTATTAAATTAAATCTATCTATATGTATATTATGCAAATTATCCCTATGAATCAGTGGCGAAGGTTGAGCAGTAGCATTTAGTTTACAAATATCGTTATAATTTTCTTATAACGTGATTGAAATTAAATTAAATTATGAAATAAAATTGGGGTGTTCATCGAATTAAATTTTCCGGAAAATCGACTTTTATGAATTATTATCTTTTTAATTATGCTGACCATAGTTTTAACGGATTTTCATTTTTGCTTACACCATTGCAAATTATAATCAATTTCCAACCTTTAATAGAAGAGAATTTTTAAATTGATTTACACGTTCAAAAGATATGATCGATTTTCCGTTCGATGGCAGAGAAAATTAAAAGAAATTTATAATACTGTATAAAGCTAACACTCAAATGGTACAAAACATTTATACAGCACTATTATTTCATACAAAATATCACTAACACCAAACGGAAAATCCATCATAACTTTTGAACACGTGAAGCGATTTTAAAAATCACTTCTATAAAAGATAGGAAATTGATTATAATTTGTAATTCAGTATATAAAAAACTAGAAATCCCATTAAAACTATGGTCCGTAATTCAAAAAGATGATAATTCCATAAAAGTCGATTTTCCGGAAAATTTAGTAAGTGGGCATTCCAAATTTTTGTTTCATAATGTAGTCAACAAAAATATAGTGATATTGCAATCTGAAAACATTTTTCACGCCGTGCCACAGTCACTGCTTTGTACAGTATATATGCACGCAGAGTAAATCATTAAAACTATAGTTAAACATTTATAAAGTTTTTCATTGTGGAATGGAATTGAGAATGAATAATGAAGTTTTCACATAATTGTTTTATTTTTTAATTAAATTTAAATTTAATTCGATGCCTATGTGCTTCTTGTGTTTTGTAAACAAAATATAATAATGAAAAATTAGTATTTTTGTAATTGTATATAGTTTAACTCTAATAAATGAACTAAATGACATAAATTGACGATATATAAATATACGGATCCCTAAGGCATTGAACATATATAAAATATGGATTAGTATAAATGTAAATATACACAAATAACAATTAATTTCATATAAATCTATATTGGCAATAAAAATCACTTATATTTAAAATTATGTATATTTTCACTATAAAAAATTATATTTTATGATTATATTTACTCTCGTATACTATGAATAATTTCTTCATAATAAAACGATGATATTATAAAAATATACATTTTAAACAAAAAGTGCAAAATAATAATAATAATAGTTGGATACATTATAATTTTAATGGAATAATATATATGTTTTTAAATATATAGAAATAAGCAAGCACGATTTTTATGATGATTATTATTATTTATATGTTTCATTTCGATTTTTTTTTTAAGATTCTGTGACTATAAATGATAATAATTGTTTTGAACGTATATGGATGGGATGAGATTTGTTATTGTTGCAGTAAAACAATAATTTTATACTATTCAAAAAATATTAAAAAATAATTATAAATAAAACTATATGATGAGAAATTAATTACACAATTTAATATTATTACTTTGATCATTTAAAAATTCGAAAAAACGTAAACCCAAACGAAATTATGTTTATAGATTATATATATATAGACAATAACTTATGATTAATAGATCATAAACAATAGATAGAAACAAAATTATATAAATTATATTAACAATAATAGTATTTGTAATAATAAATTCAATTTTAATATTTCTCTGCGGTGCATCATCACACACAAATACTATGTTATACAAATAATCACTCAATAATACTTTTTTTTTTAGTTAGTCTGGGCATCTTTGCTTTAAATTATATTAGTTTTTTTATTTTTTTTTTTTGCATACATGTAACCTATCAGAATTGAAGACGTACACAGCACCTCACGCAATTTTGTGGTGCAATTGTGGAGTTATTATTAATTAAATGTTGTTTACGTATATATACATTGTATTTATAAGAGTAATTATTTTTAATATACAAACACTCGTATCTACAATATATTAAAAAATATTGTAAAAAGTTTATTATATTTTGTGTTTATGTACTTTTATTTTTTCCATTATTTTATTATTATTTATTATTATTTATTATTATTATTATTGTTGTTAATTATTATTATTATTATTATTATTTCTTTATTATTTTATTATATTCTTCTTATCGTCCGTGATGCACAACCAAGGCAAACAACATCGCATATATGTATTTATGTACAAGAATTTAATATTCAATCATTTCAATAGAATAGAGAGAAAAAGAAAAAAAAACACCTTAAGACAATAATTCTTTTATATGCTTTTTTACATAGTATTTTCCACCAATAAATTAAACGTAATTAATTGTAAGGTAATTAAATGAAGGGTTAAAATATGAGACGATTTTTAAGTAAGCATTTAATAAAAAAATTTAAAAAAAAATAAGTGTGCTATATAATCAAGAATTTAATAATAAAGAAGTTGCGAAATTTTATTGTATTTAACAACAATGTATGACATTAATGCAGAAGGCCATAATCAAGAATGGCTACATCAACAAAAACCGATTCCGGCACATCTGAATTTACCATGAAATATACAAAAATGATATTATTCTAGGTTGCGATACCAATATGTATAGAAAATAATATGATCCCTATAAAAAAAAGAAGTACATTTTCACCTACCGGAATCATACATGAAAAAAATGTGCGTAAACGACACATGAAATCATGAGCATCGGGAAGATTTTCAGTACATTTTACTAACACACTGTCACAAAACACAATCATTTTCATACCATAATTGAGTATGGTTGCATATTTAATTAGTTACTTTCACTGCCGTTTTCAGTACATAATTAATTCATTACTTTAATTGCCCGTTTTTCACTACTTTTTTCAAAATTATTTTCACTACTTTTTCATTACTGGGCAGAAAAAGGTTTTTCCAAAATGTATGTAGAGAAATTTTATTACTACGTAAATTGACGTAAAATCTGTATTTAAAAGTTTAGAAGTGCTTATAACCAGATATTTCTCAACATCATATAAATTTTTAGATCCAGTAGATAAAACAAGAAATAAAAAATGTTTGTACTTACGTTCTGCATTAATTTATATTTTAAATTGTATTAAATTTTTATGTGTGACTTTTAACAAAAAAAAATTTAATTTAATGTTTTTTTTTTTATTTCAATTTGCAATTTAAAAACAATTTGTAAAATATAAAATGCGCAAAGGTAATGCGATCCTAGAGACTATTTAAAATATAAGTATTTTAGTTCGTATGATGGAAAAACGTACTGAAAAAAGTACAGAAAATTTTCAGTACATAAAATTTAACAAATTAATCCATGAAATATGCAAAGAAAAATATAGTGAAAAATTTTCAAAAAATTAGTAGTGAAAAATATGCCATCTTTATGACAACTAATGAAAATTTAATATTTTCATTAAACCAAATTTTATACAAGAAATATTTTTATTTGTGTATGTAAAAAAATGAAGAAACTACTGCAACGAATTTATCAGGGATATTGTAATTAATGCAGAAGGTTATATAATCAAGAATGTTCATATAATATAATATTTGTGGATTACTACTGTAAATACCATAACAAGAGGTAAGCTATTTAGAATCAGTTTTCGTTATTACTATATAACACTCTGCATTCATTATAATATCATATTATTTTCTAAATAGGTGTTGTGGACCTATTATATAATAGAAATTTTTGATGTCATCAAGACTATAATACATCTTCTATACTAAATATAATATTAATTATCAAAAATTGTTAACTTGTTATATAATTTTCTACAATCCTTCTTTACATTACAATTTCGCGTACTGTATACATATTTCTAATCAAAATGCAAATTAATTCAGTTGATAAGAGAATAAAAAAAAAACTATTGTGGATACAAAAAAAAAAAAAAAATAGAAGAAAAAACTTTAAACGGAAACAAAATTACATTTTATATAACATAAATAAAATTTCAAAATAATAATAATTTTAATAATATATAATATCATTTTATGCGTATTGTGGAATCATAAGTAATAAGTAACAATGCGGCTTATATTGTATACATGGCGCGAAGAGATATATATATATATATATATATTTATTATACATTATATTATGGACCAGGAAATTCTGTTTCCGTATTTTATCAAGATTGTTGTTATTGTAAAAAATAAAAAAAAATGTCGCCAATCAAGAGATTATTATTATTATTATTATTACATATAATAGAAATATGCATATAAAAAAAATGCTATTATATATCGTTAAACATATATAATTCACTATTTATATAGACACGGCAAATACAACACAATTTATGTAATATATTCCATTCCATATAGTTAAGCTTAATTTTCAAGTAAACCGTCTAATAAATGGAATTCTTATCACAAAAAAAAAACTGATTATTTAAATATAATCCTTCTTTAGTGAATTAGTATATATCATGACAGAAAATCTTACAAATAGTACATTTAACATCAACTTAATTTTAAGTATATATATTTATAGACGTCCGTCCGGTTGGTATATAATATAAAATTAATAAACCTATATATTTATATATAGATCTGCGGTTAAAAAAGTAATAATACATAAATGTATTAATTTTTTTTAATTAAAAGATAAAAAAAACCATATAAATTTTAGATTACATCGATTTTGAATAAATTAAATAAAATATAAAATCGAAAGTATACAATAAAAAATTGAAAATAGATTATTATTTAATTAATATTGTATATATATATTTATTATCGAATCAATTTTATAGAGTTATGAAATTAAAACAAAAATATGATATTATGCACAAACAAATGTATATATTGAAATTGAAATTGAATATATAATAAAATGTTACCACATTATCATATAGACCTCGTCACGTTACCGCATATAACTAATACCAAACAGCATCCTTACACATGAACGCGTACGACGTACGTAACTACGTACATTCATATTTTATATATTGTATATTTGTCTGTCATTTAAGTTCAATAAACTCTTTTATTTATATTAATTATAATATTGTTATCTTTGCCATTGTTTATAAAATCAAATAAGAAAAAAAAAAATGTTATTTAATCTATAATATACATTCGATTTCTTCTTATATAAATTTATGTAATATATATATTCATTTTACCAATAAAGTTATTTTTAAAATGTTTTAATTACACATGATGCAATTAATTTATTAGTGGAATATGCATACTTAAGTTTTTGCACGTATATTTATTGTATAATTAAATGAATTTTCCATCGGTGGTCGGTCTATAAATATATATATATATATAGTTTTATTTTATTTTATATTTTACTTGTGGTGTTTCGAATATTTTCATCTATGGAAAAGATCACGGCAGTATTCACAAGAAAGAGTATTTTTGTTGAGCGTGTGTGGGGGTGGGTGTTGTGTATATATTTTTTCTCTTTGATGTAGGTTTTAACGAACAAAGTCTTTTGAACATAAATTTGTATAGTAAAAACAATAAAACTTTAAGGTATATTTGTACAAAAAAAAAAAACATTAACTGAACTTTAATTTTCAGTGAATCGATATAATAATTCTAAGATAAAAATTAAAACAACATCGCATCTTTAAAGAAAAAAAAAATCCAATTAATATAATATTAGTATAAATTTCTAATTTAATAATCATAACACTAATTTATATAAATACATTCCACAAGAATAAATAATTAATATATATATATTTATGAATATGTGAGATTTGTATATTTTAGCATATATATATTATTTAAATATTTATCTATATACATACGGGACCGATATACTAATTTAATTATCGTATTAAATATATTTTTCAGAAAAAAAAAATAAAATACCGAATCATGACAACAACAACAACAACAACAAAAAATTCGGTGGGTATACTAATTAATTTTTGGGTTTCTTTTTTTACATTGTGTGTGAATATAAACGTAAAACTAAATTCTCTTTTAAATTTTTTTACATAGGTATATTTTGCAGTTGTTTTTGGATTTAAAAAAAAGTGCGGTGTGATCAGAAGCAGAACATTTAAAAATAGTATACCCAGAAAAAACAGAAAAAACAAATAAATTTATATTTTGTTTTAAAATATTTGGAATTTTTTTATTAAATTAAATAGAAAAATTGCTCGAAATAAGATCGAATATGCATAAAATTAAGTCAAAATTATCTTACAATAACTATAGAAAGAATATTTATAATAAAAGTTGCAATTCGCATTGATTTCTTTTATTTTAAGAAGACAAATAATTTCAATAATTTCCAAAATCGAATAATATTTTTATTTTAAATAACAATTGTTTTTTATTTAAATTGATTTAAATTTTAATAAATCATTTCAAAAGTTAACTGAATTGATTTTAATTTTAAATTAAATAGTAATCATTTTTAAGAAAAATACTCATACGTTGGCTAGCTGTTTTGGCATTCCATTATTAAATATTGAAAGATTAGGAGAAACGTGTAACAGTCCACCTATTCAATTATATTATTTACTGATGATCGCGCAGAAAGTTGAAAGGTTAAAGTTTTATTTTGATGCATAATTAAATTGATCATTAATTTTTTTAATGTAATTTTTTTTCAATTTTTTGTTATTTGATTTTAATTTAAATTGTTTTTTGGTAAAATGAAAAAAAATATCTTTTATTTAAACTAACATTATTTAGGTATTTTTCGTAATTCGAAAAGTGTTGAAATTATATATTTTTCTTATAACAGAAAAATCTATTTATCTTCAATTCAAATTCTTTTTGAAATTATAAGAAGACATATTCTATTTAAAATAATAATAATAATAATAATAATAATTCTTGATATTTTAAAATGTATATTTGATGTTAAGTTAATCTATATTTGAATTAAATTAATAAACATTTCAATTTTAAAAAGATAAAATAGTACACTACAAATAATTAAACTGGTTAAAGATTAAAAAGAATAACGTAATTTTGAAAATATAAAAAACTTATTTATATTAAGACAATTTATGCTTAAAACTTTAATTTACAATTATTTTGATTTAAGAAGAAATTAAATTTTGATTTAAAACCAAACATGATTTGGCTAAAAATTAAAGAGTTTTTCTATATTTAAAATACATTTGATTTAAATAGTTTTTATTTTGTTTTAAAATTTTATTTTTCTGGGTGTATAGTCATTAAAAAAAAAAACTACAAATTTGTGTACATTAGATAGGATTTTAAGGGTGCTGTGTGTGTGTGTGTGTGTACTTATGCTGATAAGATTTATAATTCAAAGCGTTACCGACCAGTAAAATACCCCATTTTTATTTCTATATAATATTCACAATTTTTTTTTAATTTGTAACAAATAAACAATTTCTTTTCTTTAGTAAAGTCACCGAATTAATTAAAACACCTAATATTTATAGTCAATCGCATATATATAATATGCCTAAAATAGTAATATACAATATATATAAATATATATAATATTAGTAATAATTAATTAACTTACATAATGTCCATGAATGTGTGGTTGTACATTTTGTACACCAGTTTGTCCATGAATTTGTGAATGTTGTCCAGTTGATAATATCACATGTCGTAAGGTTCCATTTTCATCTACAATTTGTTGCATAACATGTCCGGGTGGTACTTGTACAGGCATTGCTATTGGTGGCGTACCACTTTGAGATACCATCGGTACTGTTACTGGACCTAAAATAAAAATAATGGAAATTAATAATAATAATAAATATAAAGATTATCATATTTGTTTTTAAACGTAAACCAAAATTGAAATGAGAATGCAACACAGTAATTTATAGTATTAATTAATTTTTATAATATTCAAATATTTAACATATAATAAATATTTTATATATTGTATTTATAATAGGTACGAATAAATTTTATTATAAGAGTTTAAAAACATGGAAAAAAAAAAGTGACTGACTGCACCTTTAAAATATGTTCAAATTCAAAAGAAGAAAAAGTGACTGTATTAAATATAATAATATTATTTTATTTTCTTATAATGCTATTATTTTATTATAATTTTTTTTAATAATATTAAATTAAAAATTATTAAGACTTAGAAAAATGAATGCCCTCAATATTTATTATTATTATTATAATTATACAATTATTAATATAATAGAGTAATAATAATAATAATAATATTTGTATATAAAATATATGTTTATGTGCGTGTATAGTTAGTAATTTATTTATGCATAATTAATATATACGATTTTTAAACAATTGATTCTATTGAAAATTTAATTGGGTTGGTCAAATAATAGATTTTATGTAATATAATATAAATAAATGTTTTATTTATAATGTTAACGATTTGGTATGATGTGCAAAAAAAAAATAAAAAATAGAAAGAAAAAGAAAGAAACAAATTTAAAATTTAATTGGAGGGCATTTATAGTTCAGGGATTGATTATAAATATATATAAATTATTTAGTATTTCAATATTTAAATTTAATGCAGAGTGAGACACGCATTACTATATACAATTTATATTAAAATCAGACTCACACATTACATTATAAATGAATAATTAATTTCTTCTTAAATACACACACACACACACACACACACACACTGACGCGTGCACATATAAAAAAATATAAATAAAAATAAATTGCCAAGAAATGTAAAGTTTTGTAAAGTTCAATATAGAACACATATACCAACCATATAGAAAACTGATGCTGAGAAATATTATATATATTTTTATAAATATTAATTTGGCTTTACTCAATTATTATTTTTATTTATTGATATATTTTATGCGATTGTTGTCCTTGGCAAAATGTATATATAATTAAAAAATTCCCCATATTATATTATTATTTTATGTTCTATAAGAACTGTTTTACAAAATTTAAAAAAAACAGATTTTAAGCAGAAATTAACAATTGTATTTAATATAAAAAAATATAATTCCTTTTTCTTTTCTAATTAATTTAACATTTCTGCAGTGACATATACACACACACATCAACGATATATTGTGGATAATTTTTTAAGAGCGAAAAACTTCTTCAGAACACAAGCCGGAATAAATTGTCTTATTGTTTTCATTTCATATAACATTAATAAATGGATTAATTAAATATGTACAATTTTTTTTTAATGCGGAGATGATAACGTTGATAAGTGTTTTTATAAGAAAAACAAAAACAATTGTTAATATTCTTTATTTTAATTAAATGAACTGTGGACGAAAGATTTTTTGCGAATATAAATATATATAGAAATAAAATTCACATGTGGGGGGGGGGGGGGGGATTGATGCATTTGTATATAAATGGTAAATTATTTCTTTGGTACAGTCTAAGTTTAATTTAAATGTATTTTACTGTATACTAATACCACCAACGCTTTTCTTATATTACAATATAAATAAGAAAAAATAAATTAACACTATATATAAAACATTTTTCCATTTATAATCTTCTACAATATATATATATATATATATCGTTGGTGTTACAAACAATGATAAAATGAAAAAATATCTCCATGTATTCTTTAGCTAATGGTTCTTTACATTGAAAATTGTTTTTTCTTATTTACAAGTATAGTATGTTTTGCCATTCTGCATATGATGGTAACACTAAAATTATTTTCTGTTAATGTATAATCGATGTAACTTAAAAAATTTAAATTATTATGGTATTACAAATTTTACTTCTAATGCTATTACGTCCATCAACGACAAAATGATATTTTTATGGTCAAAAGTTTATGGCTGTGTATATGGTGGCATAAGAAAGTAGTAGTATTATGTGTGTTCTAATCAAATCAAGTATTCACTATTGAAATCCACTTAATTGTTAACTATTTGGGAAAGTGATCGTTAAAATAAAAAACAACCAGAATATTACAAAAGCAAAGGTAAAATAATTTTTCAATACAACAATTCTATAGAGAAATGATACAAGTTCGGTCAATGATAGCTAATTTTCAATGTAAACACCCATGTATACAGATAGAAATATATAAATATATATAAAAGAAAAGAAACAGAAAAAATAAATTAAAATCGCAATTTTTATTAAAGACAAAATAAAAAAAAAAATACAGTATACCAGTCTGACAGAAAAAACAAGTTCTTAAAATCCCAAGGTTGTTTTACTACAGAGAACACATCGAGTGAAACAATATAAAAAAAAAATAACAAAAAACTAAAAGACATTCCAGTCTTTTCGGAGGATATAAATAAATTTCATATATATAAAATATTTGTATATATAGTTTTTCAATATTATATGATAATTTATATTATAATAAATTTTATTTTATTATTTTAATAATTAAGTAAATGTTAAAATTAAAAAAAAAAAAAATTAATTTTATTGTTTTTAATATAAATATTATTAAAACGTTTATATATTGTTCATATATTTTTAAAAATGCATCATAAATATACAGAATGTTAGCAATTATATATGTATAAGATGAGCTAATAAACAGGATGGTTCTACTTTGCATCCTCGAAAAATTGTATAAACAGGAATTTACACACAAATCAAAATTTCATGTATAACAAAATAGAATTAATATTGGAGGTAAATGAGCTAAGAACCATGAATATGGCCATATAAATCAAAGTGTTATTTATATATTGGGAATGAACCTTTTATTATATATAAAATACTATAAAATGAAACATATATGTGAAAATGGATAATTATTCCAATAATTCCAAATGACAATATAATGAAATTTTTCATGTGTACTAAAATTTGAATATATAAGATTTCCCTCATTTGACATTTTTGTAATGAATATATACCAACGATAGAGTGATTATAATATTTTGATTTTCTAAATAATAATAATAATAAAAGTTATTAGTGTGATTTAATAGATTTAATGTAGATAATTGTTATTGTGGTTAAAAAAAAACCCTGTTAAAATAATACAAATTCCGTAATTTTACCAGAAATTATTAATTTATATTTTTTTTATATAATTTTAAATACCTAAATTCAGTATGTTTGGCTAAAGTTTTCTTTAAATTATATTTATTATTTATTATTATTACTATTATTATTATTATTATTATTATTAGTTTATAGACTCCCGGTAGCTTTAATGGTTTTTTCTATATAATATAAACAAAAATACTATTTTTACATTGAATATTATATTTTAAAAATAATTGTACTAGATATTTTGTTAAAACATAGTTCTGAATACCGAAATACTAATGCGTTATAACGATGCATAAAAATGTAACGCGTTTTTAACTAAATGTTCATGAATTAAAACCAATAATGGTCATGTAAAAATTTTGGTTATCAATTTTTTAAGCATTCTTGACAGCTGGCCAAGAAATAAAATAAAATTTCAATAAAATTAACATAATCAATCTGTTTTTTTCTTGAATCTTGATCGAGCGCGCAAAAGAAATATATGTAATGTGTATTAGTACCTCTATTTTCTTCAAGAAAATACAAATAGAAATTTTTATTTTGTTTGTTTATTAATTTTCAAGTGGAGGTATTATAAAAAAAAATATAGGCGGTCAAGAAATTTTTTACTTCAACATTTCTTAAATATTTCATGATGTTTTTTTTTTTACATTATATATTTTTAAAATGGAAGAAAATCAAGTAGATTATTAATACTTTTGAAGTCGAACCACAAAGATTTATGTGTTAACAATATAGTTTAACATTTTCAACACAACATTTTAAATATGTCATTTTCTATATATTTTATCCTATTGGTGGTAAAAGTATTTTAATATAAAATATGTAATTTAAACTTTTTAATTCAATATAATTATTATATAGTTTTGTAATAAATAATATATATAAAATAATGATGTCGTAATATTTTATTGTAATTGTAGTACATATACTTTCATTTCTGGTATTAAATATAATATAAATTTACAATTTTCAAAACATTCATTATATAAAAAAAAAAAAAAAAAATAAATAAATATATTATATCGTTTTAAAAAGAAAGAAATTTATAATACATTGTATGGGATAAATTTATTATTTAATAAATATATAAATATACACTTTTTTGTATCTCATGTGTGTGTGACATTAATTAATAAAAAAAATACAATATTTTTTCATATAACCGGTTACAAAAATAAATAATTAATAAAAAGTGAATAAACTAAATTTTCATTAATTTAATTAAAATGTGTAATTAAAATTCAATAGTGTTATTTAATAATATTTTTTGACGACTATTAATTGTTCTTAGATTATTAATTATTGTACTATGATATGATATTGATGTTGTAGAGCAATAACTATATGATATATATAATGTCTTTCTATAGTCGCAATCATTTATATGATTTATTTATTGCAATAATGAATTCGAATTTAATTAAGAAAAATATATATTTAGAACTCTATCTCTAGTTACTATTACGTACACTTTTTTTATTGCATTATATACTATGTATTTAAATTAAGTTAATAATGATTTCATTTTAAAGATTTTTAAAATATAAAAACTGTTTACACAGATATAAAGAAAGAAAAAAAAAACGTCTAACATTTTTAATGTTTTCAAGTTGTATTTATAATTTTTCAAATACAAAATAATATATTATTATTATTATATTTTTGAGAAAATCTATCTGTATAGTACAAACAAAAAAAAACCAAAATAATTGTAATAATAAAATATACGAAAAAGAAAAAAAAATGATGAAAGTAATAAAAAATTGAACAAGAATGAAAAAAAAAATTACACATGTTTTGTCTTGTACGAAATATACATTCTGTTATGGGTGGGTGAATGAACAATGTATGTATTAAGATTAGGCATCAAACGGTTTTACACTTTTACTTTAAATTTACGATACTCCTTTTGTAACATTCTTATTTATAAAATAATGACATGACTTCGTTTCGGCGACAACTATAAATAACTAATTATTAATAATTTTAATTTATTTTCCTGATACTTAAATAATAACCTCTATCCTATATACCAATTTTGTGCAGCCATATGACTGATGTGCTATAGTTGACTATAAACTCTTATCTATACAAATTTTAGAATTTATTCATTATAATTTTAGGAATTATAAGAAAAATTCCAGCTCAATCGTATACAAAACACATGACAATGGGATATCACTGTGTTTTTTTTTTGACATCTCATATGAATAATATATGAATAAATTAAGTTTCGTTGCATGAGTATGTTACACGATGTCTATAGGATCAGGGAATATATCATCAAGTTTCGATTTTATATATATATATATATCCATGAAATTTGATTTTTTACGATGTGTCAAGTTTACTAATTTTATGGATTAAAAAAAAAAACAAACAAACATCAGTGAAAATATGGTTTTGGATGATATTTACAAATATTAACCAGTGGACGAAGGCTAAGAAGTATATCATTCAGTTTTTAATATCGCTATATTTTTCTTATAACATGGGTGAAATTAAATTAAATTATGAAATAAAATCTGGGTGTTGATCGAATTAAATTTTCCGGAAAATCTACTTTAATGAATTATCATCTTTTTTAATTACAATTAATTAAGTTTTAATGGATTTCCATTTTTGTATACAACATTGCAAATTATATAATCAATTTCCAATCTTTCATAGAGAAGAAATTTTTAAAATCGATTCACACGTTCAAAAGATATAATCAATTTTCCAATTGATGGCAGACAAAAATTTAAAAAAAAATTGTCATACTGCATAAAGTTGATAACCGAATGAAAATTTATACACTACCATTATTTCATATAAAAAAATTTCAATGACATCAAATCGAAAATCGGTCTAATCT
The DNA here is from genome assembly GCA_910594885.2 of Bibio marci. NCBI lineage: Eukaryota > Metazoa > Arthropoda > Insecta > Diptera > Bibionidae > Bibio > Bibio marci. The sequence goes on along the minus strand of OU343117.1, from coordinate 31,774,049 downwards.
TTTGATCGTGCGTGAAACGATTTTAAAAATTTCTTCTCCATGAAAGATTGGAAATTGATTATATAATTTGAAATTCTGTACACAAAACTGGGAATTCGGCAAAAATAATGGCCCGTAATTCAAAAAGATTATAATTCTTAAAAGTCGATTTTCCGGAAAATTTAGCAAGTGAATATTCCATTTTTTTTTCATAATGTAGTCTACGATCAACGTGTCTACCAGAAAAATATAATGATATTGCAATATGAAAACATTTTTACACGCGTCGCCACACAAAACAAACGCACTAGCAACTATTCAACAATCATCAAGCAATATGTTATTTCATGTGGCATCTACCATGGGCATTTATTTCAATCAGAGGATTTAATTAATATTTAACAATTGGTCTGCAAATATTAAAATATAAATATTTCCCATTATTTTTATATATGATGATCAATTGATGATTGATTGTGCTATACTCACACAAACAGAGTAATTTACCAACTAAACTATTCGGTAGTATAGCGCCGTAAAATGAATTGACGCTGTTATGGACAATGGACCAGATTAAATTATTTTCTTTATCCTACAAGATATATAATTTTAATTTTATATATACGCATAAAAAATTGTTTTCTATAATATATATCTTACACCTATTTAAATATTAATATTTTTTTAAATTCATATTTGTGTCTCAATGAATGTAGACTTTCTGTCCAATATAATATAATTATTTTTATATGTTCTCATGTCAATAAAAAAAAAATATTATTTTTATTATATAGAACTATCTGCGTATATTATTATTATTATTATTATTATTATTTGTAACATATGTACAATATATTCTGATATTATCTTTAACCATATTATTTTATAATAACAATTTGTGCGACTTGTTATTTTATATTGTATAAATATTTTTTAACAATAATAATTTGTTTATTAATGTCTATTTTCCATAAAGTCAATTTTAATATATTTATCAAGCGGAATATCCGCAATTTTTTACTCTACTATATAATTTTATATTATAATAATAACACACATAAAACTAAGTGTGTTATATACACTATATACACACAGTATATCTAGATATTATAGTATATATATATAGAATATATAGTTAGTATATATAGTGAATAAAAAATCATCATATTATTTTGTTAATCCTATATATATATTGTATATAATTATAATCATCATAAAAATCATTTGAACGTAAGCATTTCACATCACAAATTCCAATTAAAAAATAATTTTCTATTTCATGGTAATTTAATTTTTTGAATACATATATATTATTCTTGTTGTTGTGTTATTAAATACACACAATATTGTTTATATAATAGAATCATATATAGAATAGAAAATAGAATATAGACTATAAATATAGGTAGCATAAAAAAATTAATATAAATATACTAATAAAAATTTACATTGTTATGTTATCTATTTTTAAAATATGAGTTTAATTTTTTTATTAATCTTTTGAATGGTCTAAAAAAAATATATATATATTTGTTTACAATAATATATATATATGTAGATCCGGAGTAATCTATTTGTGAAAAATCATTAAAGCACCGGACAAAAACAAAAAACAAAAACTATCTATAATACCATCGAAATATTAACCACAATCGAAAATGTTAACATATGTTAAATAGCCAAAATATAATAATATATACGACGAGTGTGTAATTATAATAAAGAAAAAAGTATATGGTGACAATGATGTCGACGTCGCATGCAAGTAATTTAATTTTTGATGTGCTGTGCAAAAGTTGATTGGCCTCAACACAAAAAATGGCTGACCTTGATTTATGCCACGGTAAGTTTTATATTTTTAACAACAAAATGATAATTTGTTAACTTAATTTATTGTTTTATTTTATTTTACAAAATGTTTTAAAATGTATTATATACGGACAAACAGAAAGTAAAAGACAGACAGAGAGATAGATAGAGCGATGTGAGAAGTGAATGACATTAAAATTATTTTATTACTTATATTTTCTTTAACTTTTATGAATTCTACCTACAATACATTTAATGAAAATATATATGCACAGGGTGTTGTGAAAAAAAAACAAAAAAAAAATGTATCAGTCAATGACCCGATTGATTTAATTTTTGTATTTTTTAAGTGGGACGGAAAATTTTAATAATTTTAAAAATAAACACTAATATTTATAATCTCAATAACCCACATAACAAAAGAAATGTTTATGATAAAATTGATAGTATTTACTGAATAACAACTGGAAGGGATCGTCAAAAAAAAAAAAAAAACTCCTAATACCAAATTACGAATTTTTTATTTCAATATCAACATTCTCTTATTATACACTTCTCGCCAATAGATATTTTCTTAAATAAGTGTCTTCGATGGCATTAAACAATTGGTAAGGAAAAGCTTTGGACAAAATGCAATCAATCAAGAATTTATATTCAAATTAAAATGTGAAAATTGAGGATGGGTATAGGTCATATCATGAGGAGATTCACTTTTAATATATAATATATATATACAATATTGGTCAAAGAAATAGCACACCAGAACATGTTTCAACATTGGTGAAATTAAATTGATAGTAAAATTTCATTAAATTATTAAAATTAAGAATTTGACATATTTATTATATTCTAGAGGGGGGAAGAGGAAAATATTGCAGTGCAAAGAAAAGTGATGCTGTAATTAATATCAAATCAAATGGAATGACAATTTCTGAAATTTCAAAGAATTTGTGTGTTTCTAGAAAATTACTTTTTATAATGGTCTTGCCGGATATGAAAAAATATAACACCACAAACAAAGTAAAGAGTAGACCACCACCACCACCAAGAAAAATAGAACAACTTTACAAGATCGCTAAATAACTAGAGCAGCCAAATTTAATCCATGGCATCATCTGCGGATATATAGCACGTAAATTTGAATGTGAACACAGTATTTAAGTATAAGTAGCAAAACTGTACGAAGGCGATTAAATGAAAATAAATTAGGTGGATGTATAGTACAAAATAAGCTACTCGTCTTAAAAATATTAAAGCAAGAATAGAATTTGCGTGTATACATGGCACAAAACCAATTAACTTTTGGGAAAACGTACTTTGGAGTTGCCTAAAAATTGCCTGTTTTTTTTAGGACACTATTTATATATACCTGTTTTTTTTTTATGATTTTATAAATTAATATAATATCGAATATAATTTTTATATAGTGCGGTTTTGTTTAAATAAGGAATTTAATTGGAATCAATAACATATAAAATATAATATTTAATGTTAATGACGTCAATAGTCGTTGTCGCAGTCAATGTTTCTTATCTGATTTTTCAGTAAATAAATAAATATATATATACAATGTAATATGCAAATTTATATAATACATACTATAATAATTAATTTTATAAAATAATATTTGATCATTAATTGAAATTTAATGAACCTTAAATAAAATATACAACAGTATAACGCTTATATTATTTAAATGTTTTATTCTTTTTATCATTTATATAAATTAACGATTGCCCTTTAAAGGTTAATGGTATATATTGAACGAACAAATGGTAGGTATATTTTCTGCAGCATTGAAATAAATGTAAAAAAAAGTTAAATTTAAAAATTATTTTTCACTAAATCTTACACACGGAAAAATAAATTTAATTTAACAATTCCATTTAATTTAATTTATTAATGATAAATTACAAAAATACAATTTTATTTATTTTTTTTTTTGTATTTCTTGTTCTAATATTGCTACAATACATCTTCTTCTAACATATATATTTATTGTATAATTATGAAATGTTTTGCATATGATAAATATTTCTATATTATTATTGAAAGGATAAAAATAATATGTTAAAAATGTTTTTGTGGCGGCGGCGTGTGGCGGCAGCCAATGTAATAATAAATATATTAATCTCTGAAACTATAAAGTATACGCAACAACCGATAACTTTTAAATTACCATTATTATTTTAGAGAAAAGAAATATAGTATAAATTATGTAAACAAACAAATCACAATGATCGTTGTTAGAATATATGAATATGTATAACTGATCAAAAAAAAAAATAAATAAATAAATAAATAAATAAATATTAGTTAAATTAAATAAATAAATAAAAAATAATACGGCGCCAATTTTATTTGTATTTTTTTTTAATTTTAATATTCATTTTGCTGTATTTTTTTACCACTCAATGTTCATTTACTAAAATTATATAAATGACTTTTAACATTTTTAAATTATACCATGACTGCTGAATTGTATGTGTATACATGCAATAAACTTAATTAACAGAATAACTATTAAATTGAATTATACATATGACTACATCTATATTTTATAATGTATTTGTATTTAATTGTGTGGTATAATATATAATTATGAGATTTTATGTGCGAGAATATAATATTCATGAGAACAGAAACAACAAAATAAATAATTAAAACAAAAAAATGCATGGCAAAATATTACAAAAAAATCCATTATTGCATGTGAATATTTTGTCATTTTTGTTAAAATACAATATAGAAATGAATTTAGATAAATTTTATATATAAATGGTTATTAGACACAATAAATTATGACATAACAACATTTATACAATTTATAAAACATTTTTATTAATATATTGCCTTTTTTATAGTAACATTTCGGAGGATATCGAAGGAGGTCACAGTTTGAGTTTGGCTACCGAATGACAAACGACGGAATGATTATCCATAAGACACATCCTGCTATAAGGACACATTTATATTAAACAGTTTAATCAAATTGGTAAATTATTGCTATGTGAATATAAAAAAATTCTATTCAACAACCATTTATGTTTCGTTATACAAATGTTTAATTAATTCAATTATTCTTATATGAGACTGGTGAATCGCTTGTGGAATTTCAAAGATATTCGTTAGCAATAATAATAGACGAGAACAAATGGTAATACAATTGAAAAATTTTTAATATATGAAAAATTGTTTCATTTGTATTATATTGAACTCGTATAACCGTCGGATTCAACGATATATTTAGGTTTTTAACTTCAAACTCAGCATTTTCCAAATCAAATTCATTCTGTTTTTGAAAAATCAAATTCAGTATTTTAACAATTAAATTCAGTAATTTAAAAATCAAATTCAATAATTCGATAATAAACAATAGAAAAAATAGATAAAAAAAGGGTTATAATTAACATATAAATGAATTGAATTAATAAAAAATAACATAATTTTAATTTAATACAAAGATAGTTCAGAAACGGCTGATGACAATTTCCATCGTCATATCCAGAAAATAATTACTGCAATCACCAGGAGTGATTGCACTCGCAGATTCTTCAATTATATTAACTAAATTCTGGTGGATCGACCAACAATTCTCGCACTTTGAATTCAATTTGAGAAAAAACCTTTCTTGAATTGAATACGCAGTATTGGAAAATATGGTGATACTTGATCATTCATTCATATCCAACACTTTTTGTGTCTTGTGAATTTCTATGTTGCCCAAAATTAACCATGTATTAGTTATTATAAGTCTATTAATTAATTCTTCGAGAAATCCACAAAAAAAATATCGTTGTTCACAGAGATTATGTGAAATTATGCGAACAGTTAAACCGATACCAATCAAAATTAGGAAAGCTATGAAAATTGTATTGTGTAAGTGTGCAGCTAAATTAAATTGAAGATTAGGAAAAAAGGTAATATAATATATGCATGATTTTATTGAAATACTATGAATTTGATTTAGAAAATTCCGAATTTGAAGTTAAAAATCTACATATTTTAATTGAGATTATACAAATTTACCAAATCTCTATTCAAATGTACATGATAATTATTTTATTTTCACATTTTGTCATCATATATTAGTTGAAACAAATATTTAAATTTTTTTGCTATTGTTTTACTACTAATTGATTTTATCTAAAATAAATAAATTCATTTTTTTGTTACATTTATACTTTTTTAAATATAAAATATTAATTTTTCATTCTCAACCACAATGACTAAATAATTTACCGGAAATATGATATTTTTTAATGATGATGTTGCAATTGTATAACTATTATAGGTAAAAGGTAATTTATATATTATATTTATCAATAAAAAATATAACTTTTTAAAATTTTAATATTTATATATGAGAACAGAGTAACACTTTTGAGTATAATTATAATTGCAATTAATATTTTCAATTTCGTAAAAAGCGTAAATTATAAAATTCATTAATGATGGTGGATGGATAGTTGTGGCACCAACATAAAACAACACAAGGTCGTCTCAATTTTAATATATATTTACATATATATTGTATTTATACCACAAAAGATAGAAATATGGGAATGGGTGTATAATTTTACATTTTTTACGTCTCTATATATTTTTAAATTAATTAATAATAGTATTTATTTATTTTTTTATTTTTTTATTTGCAGTATATATTAAAATATTTTATATGAATTTCTTTATACCATATATATGAACACAAATACAAAACAAATATCAACATACATACATTAGTTACAGAGAGAAAGCTGTGCTATGGATTTACTTATTATATACGAGTTTATATGCATAACATAATTTAATTAATTATATATTCAACAAAGAAATGATGGATATAATAAATATTAAAATATTACTAAATAAAAATCTTCATTTTTCGTTTAATTTATCTTCAGACAATTAATTAAAAACAAAAGAATTTGATTTCTTCAAAATAATATATAATAATAAAAAAAAGCAAAACCAAAATCTCATTAATCTTAATATTTTGTACGAAATGAAAGAAAAAAAATAGACAAGCAAAAGTTGCAACCAACCGTAGGTTTTTATTTGTTTATTTTTTAGTACACATATGATAATATGATTGTTTTATAACATTTGTAGCTTTGTTAAAATGTTTCATTGTTTTTATTTATTTATATATAATTAAAAAATATTGTACCAACTTTTAACCTCTAATACTCATTACGATTTTTTGTTAAAGACAAATTTCCGGCCAAACAACAAATCATTTCGTATATACGATGAGTTCTTATTTTAATTTTTTCCAGAAAATATTGAAAGTATGATTTTATTACTATATATATTTTATATAGTTAAAATTGTTATATAATAATAATCGCACTGTTTTAAAGTATCTCCGGCTATATGCATAAGATTAAATAGATTATATAAAAATTTTAAACATCTTATATATTATTATTAAATCTAACATTTGTGTATGAAGAAGGTGAAAGTCGTCTCATATATATAATAATAATAATACTTTATAATAAGTAACTTTATGTATTCATTTTGCAAGATGTTTCAAATACATATGATAAAAAAAATGTAATGTAATTATAAATTTTTAAATTTTACTTCTTTTTCTATGTATCTATAAATAAATTATTATTATTATTTTATATGTTTCGTTACGTATCAATTTAAAACGAAACAAATGAGAAATTAACAACAACAAAAACAGCTGAAAAATTTATTGAATGTTCTCATAACCTAATTTTCATTATTAGTAATTATGCTGTATTGAGAGAAAAAAAAAAAAAAAAAATGTTACAACAAAAAATCATATAACAATTTTGTGTTATTAATATTATTTAGTTTTTTTGTTTCATATAATAATCACACAAAACAAAAACCCATATGTGTTTGGAATTCTTATTATGTTTTTTAAATGTCATTGATAAATATGGTAAAAAAAAAAAAATCTCATAGGAAAACTTTAAGCCGTACTATTTATAAATTTTTAACATATATAAGTAAGTATTTTATGTCTATAAATAACTATAAATATCAAATATATATATTTGTGACACTTAACCAACCATACCAGCCACCCAACATACATTAACAATTCATAATTCATTATAGAAAAATAAATTATTAAACATGTCGACGCGGCGTTTATTGTTTTTTACACATCACGTTAAATTATGATTGCATTTTTATTTTTACACAATCATTTCAAAATAATAATATTTTAACAAAATCACAAAAATGTGTGTTTTTTTATTTACCATTTATTAATTGTTTGAATTATACCTTTAATATTGCGACATATAAATAAATAAGGTATATTTATAATAAAAATATTGTCTCAATCAAAACATTTGAGTAACTCAAAATACCAACAGAGACAGAGTGCCGACCGACGCAATCAATTGACAATATGATGACATATTTATTTCATCATTATTCGCACTTTAGTTAATACATAATATACATAATCTATACACAACAATATATTGGTATTACAAAATAATATATATTTGTCGAAAACTACTAGTGACAATAATAAACAAATTATAATGACTATATGAAATACATGAAGCGTAAAACGGTGCAGTGACACTTATATTGAAACATATATTAAACAGATAGATACGAATAAATTTATTATTTACAATATAAAAAATAAATAATAATAATAATGTTAATATTAATACCAATTTAATGTTTTTGATTTTGATTAGAATTGAAATTTTTTATTGTATTATTATATTATTATATTATTATATTATAAATTCAAAAGAAAATTCGATGTACACATTTTATTAAATGGAGCATATTATAAATTTAAAATTATCTAAAAAAAGCTTCTTTAAAAAAAAGTAAATAAAATCGAAATTTACTTGAAATAAATATTATCTATTTTAGTTATTTTATTTACATTTATAGAATAGCCCTAGTAACACTGTCTGTAGTTTGCCCGCAAAACTTCCACATTATGTGTAGTAGTCCGTAGTTTCAATCCGAGGATATATCCATGGATTTCTTACGAATGTCCACTGGAATTTTACATGACCAGCGCAACCCTGTCCATGGATTTTTATAAAAAATGTCCTTTGATTATCCGCGTATATTTCCGATGATAATTGCTTCGGATTTTCCTTAGATTTATTTCTCGTTGCTATTATTCCACAGAATATCCATAGAATTTATATTATATTTTTTGTGAGCAGATCCACGGATTTTGAATTATGCGATAGGTGCAGTCGCACAAAAATTTTGTTATAACAGATTGTAAATTGTTGAAATAAAATTTAATGTAATAAATACGTAAGAAATAAATAAAAAGTATATTTATATTTTCTTATGCAAAAAAAATAATTTAATTGTAATATTGTCAAAAACTACTGTCTTGATTAATAGGTGAAATAAATTAAGAATACAAAACCACGGACATATGTTGGAAATATTATGCTGACCATACAAAGATTTCAATTGACCTAAATAAAATACTATTATATTAAGTGGAAAATCTATGGACATTCTTTGGACAAATTCTAATATATCTTTTCCATGGAAAATATGTGGATTTCTTCCACGGAGATTTTTCTCATTTTCTCAAAGTACGGACAAATTGTTACTAGGGAATATAATAATATGAACAATATATCGTTCTCACATCTCATATAAAATATTTAAACATATTATAGCATCAGGAAAATGATCAATGTGCATACTGATAAAAGGAACAATTTTATTTTATATATATTAAATATGGAAACAAAAAATGTATGAGGTTATCACGAGCACACGTTATTTATTATTATCCTCCAAACATTATTTAATAAAAATTTCCCTAGAAAACAATGTTTTATTCTTTTATTGTCATATTATTATATCATCACAATCATTATTATTTATTATTATCATCATCATCATCATCATTATTGTTATATAAACGAATATTTTATTATTTTATTAATCACATTCATCATTATCAATCAAATTTAGACAAAATAAAAATAGATAACACAATATAAATTGAATTTCTAAAAGTGAGCAAGAGAGAGAGAAAATGGAAAATAGACAAATTTATAGACATTATTTGTTGTGAATAAGGAAAGTATTATATAGGATATATATAAAGGATATATATTAAAGGATATATATATAGAGAATGTACTAAAAGTTACAAACAATTCAGTACTGATTCTATATAAATATTAAGAATTTTAAATCAAAGAAATTATATACCACACCATATATTTATATATGGTTTTTTCTGATTTCGTCCTTTTTTAAAAACAATGTTATCGTTTATACTAATATAAGTTTATCTAAAAATTTATAAATCTATAATTAAGGTAATTTTTCAGTTAAAAAATAATAATATTAAAAATTTTCAATACACTCATATACTAATTAAAGTTTGTCTATAGCTATAATATTAATAAAATTTATAATATGTGTGACAGTGTCTCATATTCAAAACAAGCAGAAAAATGTCCATATAGCTATATTTAATTCATACAAAAAATCATTGGTTTACTATATACCAATGATTTTTTATGCAAAATATAAATTCAACATATGTTAATATATATAAAATCAAAAAATAAAGTTGTTGCGATTGTTGGTATTCATTCATACATCCTGTATATAAATTATACCATATGTATTAAGGGATGATGTTATATAATGTAATAAAATATTGTCTGGCTATATAAAGATTATTTATTTTATATATATATACTTATATTTTATATATAGTATAGACAACGATGACAATGACAATGATGATACGATGATGATAATAGTTGGTGGCTTATATTGGATAGTATATATGTACACATTGCTATACACAAACACATATAAAGATAAATAAACCGATATATATATATATATATATGTAAATGGTAGAATTAGAATGAGGACAGATTTCCTATAAATATATATTTTTATTCTTGTTCTTTGTTATGCATACACAATTTTCTTATTCTTATTTTATTTGTCTAGTTTTCTATATACAATACATATAATAATACAATATAAGTTATAATAATAAATCAAAATTCTCTATATATAAGTAGGTTATTGAACTCTTTTACCATATGTATATATATATGTGTGAAAATATACAGACAATACAATAGACAATTTTCTTGTTGAAATGATAAATGTTGATAAATGATAATTGTTTTTTGTATATATAAAAATGTGAGTACATACAACACATTTGTGAAAATGTGAATAATATTTTATTTATAGTACTTTTATTAATTATAAATTATAACTGACTGAAAATATAACAAGAATAAAAAAATGTATGATTTTCTCTATATTTGTTATAACTAAATTACAAAAATATACAAGTACACAGTAAAAATCGTTAATCGTAACACTTTCAATATAAACAATTTTTTATATTAATGAGATTATTGAATTTTAATTGTTGTCTGGATTACTGGATTTTTTTTTTATAGCTTAAAATAGCAATTATTTTTTTCTTAGTTCGAATTAAGGAATTTTTACTGCTGCCTACAAATGTAACAATTGGTGGTTATTCGTTCTCAATCCACGAGCGGTGCGCATTCCTTCAAGGGATTGATGGGAGACAGGACATAATTCTAAGTCAAAATTACTAAATAACATTTTTCGATTTGGCGATCTGTTTTCGAGATACAGCCCCGAAGAATTTTTCTCGGCAGTTCATCATAAAAGTACGAATAACTTCGAAAGTAAGGTAAATACAGAAAATTTATAGTAGACCGAATTTGTAGAGAATTAAATTCTATATATAATAGACTTGTTTAAATTTCGTTTATTCATAAGCAAATACCGAAATACTCTTCTTCTGTTCGAAATAATAATAATTTTAGTTTGTTATTTTTTTTTTGTTACCACAATTACATCACTTTTTCAAACATTTATAACTTTTAAACTGTTAGTCATAGCTAAATGAAATATTTTACAAAATTGTAGCGAAATAATTTAATATTACTTTTTTGATATAAAAATAATATGTTGTTACGCCGTTAGATTTTTTGAAAAAAATTCATTTTAGCACGGAATTTTTGCAAAAAAACATAGTTATTTTTCAATTATATTGTTCAATAACTTGAAACTGAAGCAAATTCTAAAAAAAAATATATAAAACAATTTAATTCAGAATTTAATTCTCTACAAATTTGGTCTACTATAAATTTTCTGTATCTGTCTTACTTTCAAAGTTATTGGTACTTTAATCATGGATGGCCGAAAAAAATTCTTAGGGCCGTATCCGCTCGTGGACACCCTATATATATTGTATATATAAAAGAATATAACAGATGAATGTGAAAATAATACAAATTTTTATCTTATTGTCTTATTAAATAATTATAAATAATAAATGTGCGTATATTATTATAGTATATATACTAAAATAAAGTTGGAAAAGTTATTTTAGTAAAATGTCAGTATGCGACATATAAATTGAATTCCTTATTTTCATTTTCAGACGTACATAAAAATGTGAAATAATAAAAACAATGTGATTTTATAACGCAGTGGAAAAAAAAATAAAATAAACAGATGATACATATATAGTTAGAGTTAAAGAAAAATAAAGCTAAACCACCACCATCACCAACCAACCTGTTGAAATTTATATAAGGAGAGGAAAAAAAAAAAAACACCAAACAGAAACACTAAACAATAATAACACAAAATCGTTATTGTTTGCATAATATATACATTGTGTTTTTTTCATTCTTCTATGCACATACCATACGGAATGAATATATATATATATATGGGGAGAACAACGAACGCGTTATAAGAATTCTTATAAATATGTAATTTTATATATATTTATATTTACATTATATACAATATATATGTAACTTTACGTTTACATACAAACACACATACAATAATATTATATTTAATTTAATAATAAATAATAGTTAAAATTCCCAAGTGAATTTTTCTATTATTGCAATATTGTATTTTATTATACTTCAAAATACACTATTATTATTATTATTATTATTATATGGATATACATTACATTATTTTACAATACATATAATATTATTATTGTATATATATATATACCATTTATATGCAGTATGTAGTTACATGGCACATGTACTATATTATTGTTATTATTTGTACATTGTGCATATATATATACTCGTAACATATATATATAATATACATTTCAAATCTAATTTCATTTCCCAACCCATTATTTTATTTTAAATATATATATATTTTATAGATTTACTATATAAATAATAACAAAAAATTATTTAATGAATGCAAAATGTCATGACATTATACCGTAGACAGCACAGTACAATATAAATTTATATAGAAAATATGCAAGTTATAGATAGGTGTATGCATATGAAATGACAATGGTTTGTGTTAAAAAAATTTATAATAAAAATTTGCAAATGACTAATTTTACACCAGATATTAAACATTTGCAACACACTTTATTGGTTTAGATTTTTCATTTGAATTTATTCATTTGAAACAAAACGACTATGTGTAGAAAGTTATCGATTGATGGTTGCAGATTATAGTTAACACATGACAGCTCAAAAAGCCGATGATTTTGTTCTCAAACAACTACCATTTATTTTAATCGATGCAGCACGAACAACAGTTTGTAGATTTGTTGATTGATGATTTATGCGATTAATCTAAAAAAAAAAAACCAAAGATTTCCTATCGACATGAAATTCAACAATTGCTAAAAATATGTTCAATACTTTGATTATGTTATGCCATATTTAAAAACAAAACAAGAAAACATTTCATACGCATACACCTATTACATAATATATATAGAATTAACACAAGAGTATAATGACCATAGCATAATAATTTTTTAATTCTCATAGATTTACAATAAAATATAAATGGTTGATTTCAAATGTTCGTATATCGGACATATAATAACATTTACAAAACAGCTGATGATACAGTACATATAATTTGTATACAAATTGTAAACAACAATTATACAGAGGATGATCCAAAATAATCGTAATAAAAAATATCATGAACAGTGAGTAATGAAAACTTTATAGATGCATAAATTGTTCGATAGCATAGTAAAATATTTGAGTTAGAATAAAAAAACAAAGATCATTTCAAAGAGCTGTCTGTTGATAGATCGTTTTTAGTATATCCATAGTATAGAAAAGATAGCTATGATAAAATACAGTGCAGGTAACAAACAACTGTAACTAATAAGAATTATTATTATTAGAATAAAGAGTGAATTAACCAAATAAAATATATACAATTACATTTAATAATATATTGTCCAATATATTGTATAATAAAAAAATGAAATATATATATATATGATAGATGTAAAAATTAACAAACAGAGTACGAACAAGTTTGATTAGATTAGATTAGAATAAATTATACTAAATTCATATATTGTAGTCATATAATATATGTACACCAATGTATTGTATATATATTACATAGAAAACACATAATTACAATTCTAGATTATATAAAATGTTCCCAGAATTGTTTGAATAATTTCATTGATTTCATTTCATTTCGTTCATTTATATTTTATTTTTATTGTTGTTTTTTCATTTTCAAAATTTTACTTTCTAAAATTTTTTTTTTTTCTTTCATTTATTTATTTATTTATTTATTTATTTATTTATTTATTTGTTATTATTATAATTTTAATTCTATTGAATATTATTATTTAACAAAATCTTACACGGATATAAAATTTACTATAACTTATTAAAACAAAAAAAAATAATATATATAATTCACATTTAAATTTTGTTGTTATATAATTGAAATGAAAATGACAGGAAATGAATATATGTATAAATATCAAATATATATTTATAATATTTACCATAATCTGGATGTAATGCACATATTGGTGGATGTGCAGGACATAATTCATGAGGAATATAATATGCATGTTCTGATGGATAAAATTCACTACCATATGGAACATATAATCCGGATCCGCCTCCTACCACACCATTACCATTACCATGTCCATTTTCATGATGCATTTGTTGTTGATGTTGATGTGGATGATGATGATGATGTTGTTGTTGTTGTTGTTGTTGTTGCTGCTGCTGTTGTTGTTGATTATGATGAGGATGATGATGTTGTGGATGATGATGGTGATGATGTTGTGGATGAGAATGTGAATGAATATGTGATTGATGTACACCCGTTGTAGACAATGATTGTGATGATATATGTAATAATTGTTGTTGAGATGATAGTGGGATTGGTGTTGGTGGTAGTGGTGATTGTTGTAACTGTTGATGTTGTCCACTATCTATTGTTACATTCGGGATAAATGCATTAACACCAGACGATGATGTACTAGCAACAACTAAAATGCTACCACTATTTGTAGTCAAATGATGATTATTATTGATATTATTATTATTATTATTATTATTATTATTCACATTATTATTAGTATTGTTACTATTATTATTAATATGTGTTAATTGTTCTAATGATACTGCTGTAGCTAATCGCACCATTTTTAATTGGTGCGTTGCAAAAATGCACTGTACACTATTTTCAAAATTATTTCTGAAGTTGTTATATAAAAAAAAAAAAAAATTTTAAAATGTTCGGAATTAATTAATTAATTAATTAAATGATAATCTTCGAATTACGTTGATTTCTGTATCGATGTCGTTATGTTTTTATAAATAAATATAAGTTAAACTTTTTAATATTTTCACATAGACTTCATTCACTTTCACAGTTTCACTTTAGATTGGTACATAAATATATTTATCATTTTTTTTTAACATACATATAATGTTCTATTTATTTTCACATATTTAATTTTTCCTAATAACTTTAATTTACCATCTATAGTCAAAATTATTATTATTATTATTTTATTTAAAATAACTACATTATTTTTGTTTTCTATTTTTTTATTTTAATTTTATTTGTTTTTGCTTTATGCGGGCGTAAGTGAGAAATAATAAAAAAAAAACATAGTAAATAATATAAAACGCATTTATTATTTTGTAAATTTTAAATTTTTTTCGCCAAATTGTATAAATGAATATAATACAAATGTTTATATTGTAAATACGTTGTGTATTGAGTGCAGACCGTCTGCGAAACACAATAATTTCAGTCAATGTTTACGCATAACGCAGCTCTATGTGTTAAATAAAGTCTCAAATAATTTTTTTTTTCTTACAAAATTTTCACTATATGCCAAATGTCAACACAACCATTGACAGTTCAACAACATATAAAGACAAACAAGTTTCAGCAGACGCATTCACTCAACTATGGAAATTATTTTAATTATTTGGTTATCACATAAAAACCTATATTTTTCTCATTATATAAATAACGACAAAAAATTATCATATTCAATGCTCCTCAGGAAGCAATAATTATATTCATAGACGAATCTGGTTTTAATTACCATATGCGTCCAACGAAAGCACGACCACAAACTGCCAATAGTACGATGACGTAACGAGTATTTAATATAGCTGCTATATTCAGGGAATATTATAAAAAAAAAAAAAAAAATTACTACCTCATCTGTGAGAACAGCGATATTTTTTATGGATTTCTCGAGGAATTAATTAATAAACCGAATATATAACTAATGCATGGTTAGTTTTGGACAACGCATCAATTCACAGGACACAAAAAAAAAATTCTGAGTATTATAAATATGAGACGATGGAAATATGCCTTAGTCTTTCTTTCGTCATATTCTCAAATGCTGAATCCAATTGAAAAAAGTTATTTTTTCTAAAACAAAGCTCGAGAATTGCTGGCCGATTCTCTAAATAACCAGAGTTTAGTTAATATAATTGAAGAATCAGTGAATGCAATAACTCCTAGTGATTGTAGCAATTATTTTCTGGATATGATGATGGGATATTGTCATCAGTTGTTTCTGAACAATCTTTACATTAAATTAAAGTTATGTTATTTTTTATTAATTAAATTTATTATGTAAATTATAACCTTTTTTTTAGGTATTTTTTCTACTGTTTATTATTGAAATACTGAAGTTGATTTTTAAAATACTGAATTTGGTTTGGAAAATGCTAAATTTGAAGCTAAAAATTTATATTTTAATAATTAACTATAGCACACATTTAAAAAAAAAACGACTGTATGGTTTGTGATATATTACCAAATGTCACAAAAAAATACTATTAAAAATGCCAAAAAACAAAAAAAAATTCATTACAACATTCTCAAGACCTACCGACCTAAATTTGTCTTAATAAATCTTCTTGTTTTTTTTTTTTAAAAAAAAATCAACTAACTGACGACTGTTTATAATACACATACAAATATACATAAATTAATATGTAAACATCAAAATCATGCAATCAATTATTATGATTTATTAATTATTGTTATATATACAATTATATATTATATATAAGACAATAAGTCTTTGATGATGGACGCATTATTTCCGCATATATTTATTTTATTGTGGTGGTACATTAAGTAATTTTAATATAAATATGAATTTTATTTTTCTTAATCTTCTTTTTATATATTATTTTGTTAAGTATGAAGAAACAAATATAAGACACATAAATATAAATAGCATATAAAAAATTTTCAATTGATAATTTATAACATATTTATATTTTAACATTTTAACACAGAGATAAAAATTGATTGACCCTAAGCGTCCATTTAAATAAAAAAAAAAATTATTAAATAAAATCGGTATATATTAATATGAGGTTATCAAAAAAAAAAAAAATGTTTTTTCGGTTATCAATAATATATTGAAATAAAATAATGTCTACACATGTATATATATGTATAGAGGTGGACATAATAATATAACAAATACAAACAATTATAAAAGAAAATTAAAAAAAATATGTTTACCATAATATATTCATATACAGAGACGCATAGTGGTGTTGTAAATATAATTTATATAAAATTAAGAAGAATAACATATTATATATTTTTAAGTAATCAACAATAAAATTATGTATATGAAAATTTTGTTACATCCGCTGTTTTATGTATGGATGGAGACTCTGTCACTTTATTTATATAAAAATAAATATATATATATATATATGTTTATTGATAATAACTTTCCCATAAAATATTAATAAACAGGACAGACCTGCCTGCGTATGTGTATAAGTAGAAAAAAAATATATAAGCAAAAATTAAGGCAAAATTCAAAGTATACGAACTTTAGAATATTTATAAAATTGATGGACGTGTAGACAAATAATAATAATAATATGCATTAAAATTAAAATATTGCAGTATTCCATACCTAAATAATATATCAAACAATTACACATTATATACGTCAATATTTCTATTTGTTTATAGATGAGTTATAATAGTCGTGCAGATTATTCACACAAAATGTTTTGTATATAAAAGATGATTAGATGATATTACTATAAGCGCATAAATTAAACTCTTAAAAATCAAAATACAAATAAATCTAGTATTCTCGTCGGTTGTCAATGGGTAGGGGTGACACAAATTTTTTTTTTTTTTTAAACATCCTGTATATATAAAATAGTATTTTTAATATTCTGTTATCACATTATTATGTTAAAAATATAAATATATTAAAAAATACGGACAATGAAAAAATTGTTAAAGTCTATTACAACTTAAATTTATGTTTGATTAAAAAATTACACAATAAAATAATTAATTTTATTTTTTTTCATTTTAAGAATATATTACGCATTAATCTCATCATAACTGTGTAATAATAGTATATATGTATATATATAAATGTTGTATAATCTAGTCTAGATGATAATATAGCAAGTCAACAATATAGTTTATAAGTAAGTGCATGTATATTTGAATTTGGATATATTATATCCCTGCAGTAAATTTTCAAAAAAAACTAGTTCCGTATAAAAGTGAATTCTTCAACTAGTGTAAAAAGAACTGATTACAGAAATATTACTAAAGTAATGCAGATGATAGGAACCATTCCAAATACGCAATAATACAAAACTATGACGAAATGCAGATAAACAAAAACCAAAAATATCTTTTGAAGAGAAATTAATCGATTGGTTTAATTAGGAATAAACTATTCTGTAAATGTTTTGAAGAATTGCTTTTTATTTTATGCGAGAAAAACTTAAATGTAGCACGTAAAATTAAAATGGAGCTGATGTAATTTGAGGAAAAAGGTAATAAACTATAAAGCACCAGTTGCAATAATTTATAATATTTTTTAAATATGAAGTAAATTATTATTTTGTATTAAAAACATAATAATAAATATTAAATTATATTAAAATATATTCCCTTCGTTTTTTTTTTTTAATTAAATACAACCTTTTTTCTTTTTTTAAAGAACTAGTTAAAGTACTGGTGAAAGATTACATAATCTAATTCAAATTAAAATTATCCAGTTCAGTAACTAATTGCAGAATAACTAGTACTATCACTTAAGTGTTTGCATTTGAACTATAGTTCAGTAATTGGTTACAAATTAACTAGTTCTTCAACTATAGTTGAAAAGTGTTGCAGAAGAGGACAATTGAGTCCTTTCGTAGGACATCTCCATGTTAAAAAAAAAACAATTTGCAACATGTAAAAGTGGTTTACAGTGGAACCAGTACTATTTACCTTGTAACTAATTGTACTACTAATAGTGGAACTAGTTCTCTTTCTTGCAGGGATATGGTTTATATATAGTTATAGTTTTATGTATTATGTATTTTTAAATTGAAAAATTACTATGTTACACAAAAAAAAACACAGTATATATATTTACATAAAGAATAGTATTTTATTTTTTTTTTCTCATCATCATTCATAACATATAAAAATGTAAATCAGTAGCGTACAAACAATTAAACAGAAAAACAAATAATAGAAATATGTTAATGTTAAGTTTTTACCAATTTTAGTATATTACAAAACAAAAGACAGTATTTAAAATTATTTCTACACAAAATTGCAGTTCCGAAATAAATAATAATTAACACTTGGAACGGAATTTATTTGGTGTACTGCTCTGGACCACGATTAACTTGATAAATTTTAACATGATATAAAAAATAAATAAATATTATCGACTAGATTGGTCGGGTCGTAGTCTTATTATTATTATTATTATTATTATTATTATTATTATTATATTTAATATGTGTATAAAAAAATAAAAAATAATACATATTTTATAAACACAGAATGTTTTTTTTTTTTTCAAGCATTTTATAATATAGAACTTTAAATTTGAATAAAACACGAATTGCTTAATATAATTAAATTGTATCTTTATATATTGTATACAAAATACAAGGTGACACTTTTTTTTATTTTGAAGCTCAATCCTTACTCGCAGAGTAACACAAACAAATTATGATAATGGTGATGATGATGAATGTTTAAAATTGGTTTAATTAATTTTATGTTTTATTCATAGTTAAAGTTCTTTCACGTTTAAAAACACACCCTGTGTTTACAATGTTTTGTTGTATTTCTTTTTTCTTCCTTTTTATTATATATATATATCATTATTGCTTTATTTATGCATAAACTCGTACGTCTGTGTCTGAAAATAATCTTTTCTTCAACATCATCATCATCGTCAATGATGATGGTTGTACCAATATATATATATATATGGTATATCTCGCTCTTCATAAAGAAAGCATCCACATATATCAAAAAAATGAAGTAAAAATTATCGTATAAATTATATATAAACAATTTAAGAAAAGGTGATGATGTGGTTGGTGGTGGTGGTGGTGTTTTAATGAACATTTACTTCGATAATAACCATACAAATAATATAAAACGTATGCACATTTTACATATATAAAAAATTGTAGACGCGATAATGAAAAAAAAAAAAAAAAAAAAAGATAATAAACAGAAATAATAATTAAAACGAATTCTACTAAACCAATATAATATTATTGGTTTTTCGTTTTAAAATAATTAAAAAAAAATGTCATGGATTGATTGTTGAAACTCTATCAACAACAATGAACATATATATTGAATTAATTTTCAATCACATAAATAATGAAATGTTTAATAACGATTTATTGATGAACTTTAAAAAATGTCAAACCAATAATAATAAGAAAAAGAAAAAGTAATAATGACACAACACACAACTGGAAAATATTAAATTCACACTGAATTCAAATAAATTAAATCAAATTATCATTACATCAGCCATATAAAAAAAATTTTATACATAAAAATTATAACCAACAATCAAAATATAAAAAAAAAAAGTATTAAAGACTTTTTTTTTTTTTTTTTGAGAAATAGCAAAACGAATTTTTATAATTTATTTCAAATTTCATAATAATCTTTCACTTTGTATATATATATATTATTTTGTTATTAGTACATAATATACGAGTAAAATTTTGCGAGAATGTTTATTATTACATATTTAATTTATTTAAATGTCTCAGTCTTATTACGATATATATACACACAGACACATAGAATGTAATATAAAAAAATGTTTTAGTTTTATATTACTTTACAGAAGACTTGAGAAAAAATTTAGAAAGATGAAAATGTTAAATAATTACATGGTATATAACAAATTGAAATAATATATATAAAAATCGAACACAAAATTATACATGCCCAATAAATTACATTGAATTTTATCTATGTATTAACTGGAACTTTTACAACAAACCAAAACTAAACGAAATAATATATAATATTTATAAAATATTAGTTAACATTTAAATTTTAAAAACAGATGATATTAAATTCAGTGTGTATATATTCACATTTCTATACTTTGATTTTGACTTGCTATACATAAGTATTAATTTAAGTAATAAAAATATATAAATTTATATATTTGAGTTAGTTGAAGGAAAGCATTAACACTTTTAACACACACACACCTAATACATATTTCATATTTTTCCTTTTTGGTTTAAAATTACAGAATTTGTACAACCAAAAAGTTACTCGCTATATTAAAATTAAATGGTAAAATTTGGATATTACAAAAAAAATAATAAAAACACTATAGTCAAAAATATCTATTGTATTAAAAATGCATTATACATCCAGAATTATATAAATTATAACCATTTAAATTTTAAAGAAACACAAATACTGAAAAATTGATTAAATTCATTTCATTTCTAGTGTTAACATATGTTTTTTTAGAGATTGAAATATAATATATAATTAAGAAATATATTTTATATATAAATTTATAAAGAAAAAAAAAACTTGAATTTTAATTTATATTATAGCAAAAAAAAAAAATCAAAAAACCAAAAAAATTATTATGTTTAAAAATTTGTAGAAAGATTGTTAAACATATATATATGTAGTGAGAATTATATGCGTCATTATGTGTGCAAATAATCAATCTTTTATAAATTTATATGCGTAAAATTTGACCATCTATATACGAGGGTGAACTGATAAATATATATGCAGAGTCCTTCTTGTCGGTCAACTCAGTAAAACCATTAAAATAACTACGCAAAAATGAATTATCTATACGGTTACAAGTTGATGCAGTAAATTTGGTGATGCAAGCAAGAAGTAGTAAACTATGTGTTTTATTTTTAAACTTTTGCAGTTACTGCTATAATGTTCGAATGAATGAAGTTGAATAAAGTAAAAATTATAAAATCAAACTGTTGCGGTTAAAACGGAAAATTCTTCCTTATTCAGCGCATATACTCACCGCAGAAATAAAGAAAACTATTTTGATTAAATTTTACTGAGAAATATTTCTCAATCCAGCCACCCTCGCATAGCGTATAAGACATAGAATTTATAAATAAATTAAATTTAAGAAAAAAAAAAAAAAAAAGTATTAATACATTACACAGACAAAGTAGTATTGCGTCGACGCATAAATAAATTATAAGATAAAAAGTGTATATAGTCTTCATTTTAATAAATAAATGTTCTTAATGATTTTTTATGAGTGTGTGCGTATATTTAATTTTTTCCAATTTCTAAATAGAAAAACTTTTAAATTTCAATTTATTTATTTACTTTGGGATATTTTGTATATTTTTGTGTGCTTATTTATATTTACTGTTTTTAATAAATATATTTAGGTGTTATACGCTCAAGCATTTATGGATATATGGCATACATATTAATATATATATATATATATATAGTTAATTAGTCTTATAGAGAGAAACTTCAACTATATTACACATATGTTTTTATAAGGTAAAATTTTCTTATAACACATTACGATATACGATTTTAATGAATCCAAAAAAAAAAATGACAAAAATATTGTCTTAATAAATTCTATAGAAAAAACGGAAATATCTTCACATATACCCAACAAGTTATTTATGGTAGATGCAATTGTATGTGAAGTAATGTATTGTATATAAGAAAGAAAAATCTCTCAGACGAAACATCTATCTATATATAAAAATCGTATGTAAAATAAAACATTAGAATATTAAATATAAATATAGGTACGACGAGGTTAAATGAGGTAAGTAATGAAAATATAGTATATACAGGGTGTTTACGAGCGGTGCGCATTCCTTCAAGGGGGTGATGGCGGACGGGACATAATTCTAAGTCAAAATTACTAAATAACATTTTTCGATTTGGCACTTTGTTTTCGAGATACGGCCCCGAAGAATTTTTCTCGCCAGTCCATCATTAAAGTACGAATAACTTCGAAAGTAAGGTAAATACAGAAAATTTATAATAGACCGAATTTGTAGAGAATTAAATTCTATATATAGTAGGTTTGTTTAAATTTCGTTTATTCATAAGCAAATACAGAAATACTCTTCTTCTGTTCGAAATAAGAATAATTTTAGTTTGTTATTTTTTTTTTCTACAATTACATCACTTTTTCAAACATTTATAACAGTTAAACTGTTAGTCATAGCTAAATGAAATATTTTACAAAATTGTAGCGAAATAATTTAGCATAACTTTTTTAATATAAAAATAATATGTTACGTCGTTAGATTTTTAAAAAAAAATCATTTTAGTACGAAATTTTTGCAAAAAAAAACATAGTTATTTTTCAATTATATTGTTCAATAACTTGAAACTGAAGCAAATTCTAAAAAAAATGTATAACACAATTTAATTCAGAATTTAATTCTCTACAAATTCGGTCCACTATAAATTTTCTGTATCTGTCTTACTTACAAAGTTATTTTTCTATGAATGACGAGACTACCGAGAAAAATCGTATCGCGAAAACAGAACCCAATAAATAACATTATTATGTGTCCAATCAACCGATTGAAGGAATGCGCACCACTCGTGGACACCCTGTATATGTTTATTGAATGGGTTAAAGAAAATATGTTTATGTTAAATTTTTTTTTTCGTTTTTTTCTTTAGTGGTTTATTTTTTTATTTTATTTTTCTTTTTTTTATCTTTTCGAAGGTATAAAAATTTATTTGGTTTTTTATTTTTTTTTTTTATTTCGTATAGAAAAATATTAGATATTTTCACAAAATTGAAAATAGATTGAATTTTTATTTTGTGCGTTTTTGAAAAATATATAAAAAAAAAGAAAAACAAAAAAGAAAATCATCATTAAATTAATTATTTAATATATTTGTTTGTATAAAATGTATAACAAATTCAAAATATACAAAATTGAATTTCTATTTATTTAAAAACAATCAAAAAATTCCTAACTAAATGTAGAATTGTAAAAATTTTTCATACATGAAATCTCTGTAGTAAACGCAATACGCTGACAGATATTTAATTGATATTATGTGGGAAACGAGAAAGCATAAGAAAACACAACATATCATTTTTATTTGGATAATTAAAAAAAAAAACTTATGTTTATTTCAGAGTCATCGTTCCTTTGACTTTGAAATTAAGATTTATTTTGTTTTATTTTTACTATATAAATAAAAATGTAAAAATATTTCATAATATTAATAAAATAGGTTGGATAATAGAGGTCAATATACAGAGAAATTTATTACCAAAGTCATTCTAATTTATATATCTATAAATATATGCACACGCAGCACACACAAGATAATAAAATTAAGAAATTAATGTTTTAATATTTAATGTTTTTAATGTTTTTAATGTTTTAATGTTTTAATTAACAGAAATCGATAATGTGGCAATGAAAGTTGATGAGTTTGCATGTGTTCACATAGTGAGATGTGGTGGGCGATAAATTTAAATACAAATAAAATCGATTATCAGAACAGGACACAATGTATACTGGTATATATGCATCAATTATAATATATTCAAATAAAAACGCACTAAATTATATATCAATAAGAAGAATAATATAGTAAAAAATAATTATTTATTATTATTCTTTATTTATTTATTTATTTATTTATTTATTTATTTATTTCACTTTTATACCATACACCATACAATATGCTGACCAATTATTAAATATAAATAACGATAAGACACATTTGTCATATAAGCAAATTGCAATCATAAATAATAAATAAATAATTGTTGGTTTTTATTATTATTGTTGACACAAATCATTGAAAATCATGACAAAAATCATCATGAATAATGAATATAATAATAATAATAATAATAATAAAATAATTTTAATTCTTGATAATAAATTATTAATAAATATATATATAAATAATAATAAAAGTCAATTATTAATAATAATAAAATATGTATAATAAAAAAATAATCATTGTTTTAGTATATTTTACAATATATTGTATTTTAAAAAAATACGAAGATGTTATTTATATATTATATATAGGTATAAAAAATGTGTTAAGATCATGGTCTACACTCAAATAATACTATATATATATATATACAATGCGAGTATATACGCAGATATATATGAAATGGTTTTATAGCATTGATTTTGAAGCGAATTTAATAATTTATAATTGTAGCTATAATAAAAAAAAAAATTCTTATAATTACAATATGATAAAATATGTGTGCGTTAAACAATGACCTTCGTCGCTATACATTATCAAAACTATTTTGCACAAATTTAATAGATTTTAACCAAATAAACTGATGATGATACAAATAATTTGCTCAAAATAATAATCAAATGAAATCAGTTGCTAAGACTGAGAAATAGCATTCAATTTTTAATATTAAGAAAAATATAGTGATATTAAAACCTACGTGAAATTAAACTAAATTATGAAAAAAAAAACTGGGTGTTCATCGAATTACATTTTTCGAAAAATTGACGTTTATGAATTATCATTTTTTTTAATTATGCGGACCATAGTTTTAACGGATTTCCAGTTTTCTATACAGAATTGCAAATTATAATTAATTTCCAATCTTTTATAAAAGACATTTTTAAAATCGATTCATGAACGTTCAAAAGATATAACCGATTTTCCAATCGATGACAGAGAAAATTTAAAGAAATTTGTATTGTATAAATGATAAAAAAAAAAGTGTATCATTATTTCATACAAAATTTCAATGACATCAAACAGAAAATCGATCATAATTTTTGAACGTGCGTGAATCGATTTTAAAAATCTCTTCTACGAAATATTGGTAATTTATTATAATTTGTAATTCTGTATACAAAACTGGAAAGACGTTAAAACTATGGCCCGTAATTCAGATGATAATTCTTAAAAGTAGATTTTCCGGAAAATTTAGTAAGTGGACAATTTTTTTTCCATAAGTAGTAGTCTACTTTCAATCCGTCTGCCAAAAAAATATAGTAATATTACAATCTGAAAACATTTTTTCAAGCGTCGCCACTGAATGAAATTGTGTAAGTAAATGTTTATTAAAAAGTAAATCATCATGAAAATGAGTTTATAATCAATATATGAGTATATTTTATTTAAGTGTAGAAAAAAAAGTAAAATTCAAACAAGTACCGATTAAAAGAATTAAATATTTTATTGTAAACTTATAAATACTATTATAATATCGAATAGAAAAATAATATATATTAGAAAACAATGATTAAATATTAATATATATGATCAGCAGAATAAGATAGTGTGTTTTAGTATTATTTTTAAAATATTTCTATAAAAAAAAAAAAAAATTAATGTCATATGTCCATGAGACTTATTTCGTTATTGTTGCGACAACAGAATCACACATTTTAAACGATATACAAAATTAAAATTATATATACATACCAAGGAGTATATGCTCATCGTACAATAAAATTGATATTCAATTTATGTCTGCCTTTTTACTATGTAATATACATAAATACTAAACCGCAATTCATTAAATATTGTAGCTTCTCATATGAATTAAATTATTTAAAATGTAAAATTCAACAACAATATATTAACATCATCATGTACATCATCATCATCAACATCATCATCAACAGAACCGTCCACATCATCACGATTTGATTTTATATTTTAGTAGTTATATTTATATATATATATTGAAAAAGTTAATGGCCGAAATAAACATTAATTCCGTTATTTTATTTATCAAATACATTCTAATGATCCAACAACAGTGTGTGAGCTGTGCGGTGCGTAACAGTTTACACATTTTTTTTTTCTATACTTACACATGTATACAAATAAAATAATTAATTTTTATAATATAATATACCATATAATATTATGTTGTTATATATATATAGAGAAATAATCTTTATCTTTATTATATACACATATTTGTAAAAGCACAATAAAAAGTATATAAGAAAAATATATGATTTTTTGTGTTTGTGAGCGTAATTTAACAGCAGCGATTGCAGTCTCAATTTTTAAAGAAAATATGTAAGTTTAACTAAAAACATATACTATAAACATTAAATATTTGTGCGTACATTATTTTATTTTTAAATTATTGTAGTATTTATTATATTATAATGTTAAAGATTTAAGAAATTAAAAAAAATTGTATACTATACAATATATAGAACATATTTATGTATATACGCACGAGAGGATATAGCTTTTTGCAATAATATCATATACACCGTTCGCTGTTATTTATTAATTATTATATATACATGTCTTTTATATATATATACACAATAATTTTGTATATCAATTTTTGGGTGGATTTAATTTTAATTTTATATAGGTATATTTTATTTGTCGTTAATTTTTTTTATGTGTGGGAAACACAATAAATTTTTATTGCTACTATATATATTAGTAACTATTTGCATATATTGTACAGACATATATAACTTTTATTTATATTTATAATTTAATTAAATTTGTTTGACTAATTTTATTTCTATTATATGTAAACTTTATAATAAACAATGTAATGGAAAAAAAAAATTGAATTAATCATACATACACGACACGGATATTGAAATGTGTAATTATGCATTATATATATATAGTAAAATAGAAATTAAATATGCTATTGTCTTATTATATAAATATTTTAAAAAAAATATATATAACATATATTAATATAAGATAGAGTACAAATATACGTTTAATATCCTCATTGGGATTTTGTGTAGATAGTTCCAATTTCTTCAATGAATGCATACATGGATTGTAAGTACTTCCAATTTCATGAATGAATTCACCAATGAACTCATTAATTATTTCATCAAAATATTCACCAGAGAATTTATCTGTGAATTTTTATGTAGTTCTAGTTGTTCTGTACTCATAAAAAATTCATCCATTCCGAACCCATAAATAAATAAATAAATAAATATTGTTAAAGAGTATAATATCGCACTGATCTTATAATTAAGTCAACACATTTTTTTTTAAAGTAATTTAGTATTTAGGTTAAAATTTGTTTTTTTTGTTATTATAGTGATAATGATGAATAATTTAAAAAATTATAATTTTTCTAAATTTTCCTATAATGGCGAAAGCTACAAGTGTAAAAAGCCAACTGAGCGTGAGGCAATAAGGTTGACTGACGAGCAAGCTTGGCTTTACACATTTTTTTTTTTAGAAAAATAATATATTTTCAATATTTTTATCTAATATTTTATCTTTGAATTATTTAAAACGCATTTTATCCAACTTGAAATATGCTTAAATTCAGGAAAAACAGTGTGGATAACGTTCACTGCCTTTTTTTTTAGAAAAATAATCAATTTTCAATATTTTTATCTAATATTTTATCTTTGAATTATTTCAAACACATTTTATCCAACTTGAAATATGCTTAAATTTAGGAAAAATTGTGTGAGTAACGTTCACTTCCTTTTTTTTTTTTAAAAAAAATAATCAATTTTCAAAATTTTTCTCTAATATTTTATCTTTGAATTATTTAAAATACATTTTATCCAACTTGAAATATGCTTAAATTCAGCAAAACCAGTGTGGATAACGTTCACTGCCTTTTTTTTTTAGAAAAATAATCAATTTACAATATTTTTATCTAATATTTTATCTTTGAATAATTTCAAACACATTTTATCCAGTTTGAAATATGCTTAAATTATGTAGAAATTATGTGGGATAATATTGGTATTAAGAAATATTAAAAAATTATTAAATTTCATTCTTAAATTGATAAAAAACTAATTATTTTTAACCTTTAGTCTTTATAATTCACTATGCTATCAAATCAATATAAAATATAAAGTAAAAAGTAAAATTTGTAGTATTTTCAGTAAAAAACTATAGTTTAAGTTGGTTAAAGTTTGTTTAAGTATACGGAATTATTTATCCCACACACCGACATATGTACGTCGTAGTGGTGCAGTGTTTTTATCAATATTTAAAAATAATTGAAATTATTGAAAAATTGTTGTGTCATGTGTATGTTGTTGTTAATAAATAAAATAAACGTATAAATATGAAACGATCGTTTATTACAATGTCGGAAAAAAATTTTGTAAACGTATTCACTAAATATCTATCTCTTTATCTTTATAGTTTTATATATATAGTTTTATCTTTATAGTTTGTGTTTCTCTTGCTAGCTAAAAGTGTAAACCAACATATTGTTTTAGTTTTGTTTGCCAGTCACGATAAATTTGGGTTTACACAACAATACAATTCTCTCCCGCATGTCACAAAACCGGTCATAGAAACGTGGCAAACAATTGGATGGGATCAGTTCTCACACCACGTTTATTAACCAAATGTTGATCCATCACATTATCACTTATTCAGATCATCCAATTCCTATGAAATTCTACAAAAACACTTATTTTATTTTGAATTATAAGAATAGTTACTATAGATAAAAATTCTGCATAATCTTTATGTGGAGAATAATTTTCTGTGCCAGATTATAAAAACTTGGTAATTTGATTATTTCTCATTTCACATTTTTGAAGAAATTTTACAAAAAGGCTTATGTAATGAATGTGTGAAACACTGGATTGATTGATAGTGTATGTATACATTCTATAAATAATTAATCCATCCACTGGGATGTTATTATTGCATTTTATTGAATAATTAATTAATGATTATATAATTTAGAACAAATTATTAATTGACAAAATAAATTTATGGTAAATAATTTTCTATAAAAAATCAATGAATAAATTAATTAGAAAATAAATACATTATTATTAATTTATGTGTACTATTTGAATAAGGTGTAAGAAATTAATTTAAAATTTAAATTGCAATATAATATAGAGGAGGGTTTTTTTTTTTTTATTGTACAAAATTCAATTGCATATATTTCAAAGCGAAAATTATTCAACTGATGTAAAAAAAAAATTTCGCGGTATTAAAATCTATAATATCGAATTTGTTAATGGTATTACAAAATGCAGATAAATACTAAAAATAACAAAATTAATATTGTAGCACAATAAAGTTTTGTGTTTTTTAAGAGAAATATTTTAGTAAATAGGAAAATATACAAAATTAAATTCTGCAAAGTTTATGTAATCATTTTTTTGTTGCAATATTAAAAAGGTAAAGGTTGTCATTAATTTTATATCTCAACTTGATATATATACTAATTATCTATAATATTCTCTATTTTATTATTTTGTTATTATATTTTAGAGCAGGCCACAGTATTATTATTATTTATTAATATTATTTGTATTATTAATATTTTTATTATTTTTATTATATTTAATATATATTTTTTTTTTTCAATATTTCAATCATCAAACTTTGGTCGGTCATACTTTTTATTATACAGTAGAAGCAGCGGTGGATTATTAGTTAATTAATGCTAATTGAAATAGTTATTAAAAATACCGCTAAGTAGTGTAAAAATATATAACAATTACCATAACGGCAATAAGGCAGCTTAATTGGAATAAATTTTACACCAAAAATGAAATTAATTTTATTTGTTGTTATTTACAAAATTTATATAATTTATTTTAAACAATTTGTATAGCAACATTGTGAACCATGGAAATTGTTGGCGATTGGTTTTTATAGAAAATTCCGTGATTTCTAATAATGGTCACTCATACATTTCAATATAGTAGGAGCAATTGTTTAGATGATAAATTCTAATGAAAATTTTTATATAAATTAAAATTAACTATTGATGATTCGACGAACACCAACAATTATTTTCACATGAAAAAAAATTAAAAATAATAACCGATAAATTATTAATTTAATAAATTCAATTTTAAAATTGCTCTTGATCATTTCTTAGCCTAAACATGACTGTTTTTAGGGATTGTTATTAATTTTCCAAATAAAAAATGAATATACGTTATACTTTCAATTTATTAATCGTATATAAATTAGACATAAATAAATATATATATCTTTTGCCTATAATAAAAGAACCGAAAAGATTGTTTGGTGTACGTTTTACATTTTATATACTTTTATTTTATGATTACTATATTATTATTATTATTATCTTTATTATTATTATTATTATTATTATTATTATTATTATTATTATTATTATTATTATTATTATTATTATAATTTTTTTTAATATTTCATTATATTATAGAGAGTATTCCACCATATACGATATTACACAATCTTTATTTGCTTGCATTTTATTTTATTTATTTATTTATTTACATTATTATTGTTTCTTCTGGTTATTGTGATCTAACCAACCAACCAACGAACCAAACAAAATGTATGTGTATAGCGGCGAGCGGCGTCAATTGTATAATGGTATTTATAAGAAAAAATTATATAAAATATAATATTATTATAAATATTATTAAATATATAGTATAATTTAATATTTTTTATATATACAGTAACATAAAAATACAATAGACATTATGTTATTTGAAAAAATAAAGTTAACATAATTATGTGTCGTTGTCATTCGTCATCGTTTGTTAGTTGTTGTATACATATTTTTTTTTTAGTTATTATAGTTTGATTGTTATCAAGTTATGTACTATCATTATTATTCTAAATGCAATCGTTAGGCTGTGAAGAAAAATTGTCTTTGTAAAATTTAATATAGTATATAATATTTCATATATAATATATCCCTTTATAGTATATATATATAAATGTACTATCCATATACTAGATATAAAAAATATAGACACACAAATAAATTAACATAATATAAGAAATGGGAAAAAAAAAACAATTGTAATTGCAATACTCTTATTATCTTATGTAATATAATTAATATATATAAAAGCATATACTGGGTCGGCTGCTTGAAAAAAAAAGCATAGCATTTGCAGACGTTAGAGAAAAAACGATTCTTAATTTTATTTATTTTTATTGAATTATAAATTTCATAAAAATTATTTGAAACAATATGGAAAATAATAAAACACAAAATGACGCAACTTTTATCATATACCGAAAATCTATTTTGAATTCAATTGTTATAATTGTATGTATATGGATATGTGTTAGCGTTAATGACTTTCACTTATTACTATACCAATATTGGATGTTAGTTAAAATAAAAACTATCTGGTAATGTATTGTTATCATTGTCATATAAAATGTTCATAAAAAAAAAACATCCTAAAGATAAATATATAAGTTTATCAAAAAAAACAAGAATTCAAATTTGAAAATAAATAAAAATTCCCCTTTACATATATAGATATTAGTTACGTTATTATAGTCCCATTCTCAACATTACTAGCACAGATAAGCATATGGTCATCAATATTAAAGTATTTTATCTATTTTAAATATTAATGTTTTTTATTTGTTATTGGATAATGTAAAAAAAAATTGGTGGCGGTGGTGTATGCAATTATATTATAGAACCATAGAGTGTAAAATTGACAAGCAAATAATGTCCTTGAGATATTATTCAAGTTAAAAATATTTATGCTAACCCTACTAACAATTTGTCTGTACTTTGAAAAATGAGGAAAATTTTCGTGTAAAAAATCCACATATTTTCCATGGAAAAGATATATTGGAATATGTCCAAAGAATGTCCATATAAATTTTTCACTTAATATAATAGTATTTTTTATTTAGGACAATTGAAATCTTTGCGGACTGTCAGGATAATATGTTCAATATATATCCTCACGGTATTGAATAATTTATTTCACCAATTATCCAAGACAGTGGTTCAAATTTTGTATATTTCGCTTATCTATATAGATATAATCCACAACCCTTTTTAATTTATTTTCATAGATATTTCGTCGGATTTAAACTATACGGACTACAACATATATAATGCGGGAATTATGGCGGACAAACGACGGACAGAGTGTTACTAGGGAAGACACACACACACACACACATGCAATGGAATTTTATGCAACAAATATTCCATTTCATTTTTAATAATACTATATTGTGAATTGAATTGATCTTTCTTTTGCTTGTATACAAACAACCAATTTTTATAAATTTCAGGCGTTCAACGTATATAAATATATTAATAAATATCATAATAATTCCAGTTAATTCCATGATAACACTTTTTATATATGGTACGTGCATATTAAAATATTATATTATTAGTCAATTTGTATTTTTTTTAATATATTGTTTTGTTGGACGACGACGACGCCGATGATACTGAATTAAAGAAATTGTTAAACCACATCAATATATACAATAAATAAAATATAAAACTTTCATCCAGTCAATCTTCTTTTTCACATATATTTTCCATTTTAACTCATATATTTTCTTTATGTGTTTTGTTCGTTGTTTTTGTAGTTTTTTTTTCTCTTCTTCTTTTTTCTTTTATATACAAATTATGTACCAACTTCTTCATCTTCATTTTTTTATATATATATATAATATATATAAGTACAAGTTTTCTTAATTCTGGTGACTGTGTCTTTCTGCTGGTCTCTACTACTACCACCATTATACTACTTTTTGCCTTTCTAATTTGTGTTTGAATTGCAGTTTGATTTTATATACAATTTTTTTCTTCTGATTTTTATTGTTACAATATATAATTATTATTAACATTAAATATATGAACATAGAACACGTACGTTTTTTTTTTAAATTCTCTCATTTAATTATAAATTATTATTATATATCTTTAGTAATAGTAGTCGCTCGCAATATATACACGCACGCATATACAAAATATATAACCGCCATATATATTAATTAATTAATATAAATTAACAAGTTATTTGCACCCAATTTTTAAATGTAGTTAGAGTAATACCATTCATTTTATTGTTTTCAACAAAATATAAACGGATGTTTATATAGCGCAATCATTTTTTTTTTTATGATTATGATTATATTATTATGTTTAATGTTTTTTATGTATTATGTATTTGTATGTGTGTGTGTGTGTGTGTGTCATTATGAATTATTAATTTGTATATATATATGTATTTGTGATGATGTAATGTATATAATGTGTATTAAGAAAAAAAAAAAATTTTTACAAAATTTTGAAAAAAATTCTTAAGATATGAGACTAGCAAAAACAAAGGAAATATAATATTTAAATTCTTGACGTTCACCTTCATTTCACATCACATTCACACTTATAATTATATATATATATAAATGTAAATACGCACTGTTCTCTATACGCTTTGAATTGAATTGAATATATCAATATATAAATAAAATATATATATATTAAATATTATAAACGCTATCGGATAGATAATAGAAATTTTTACAACGCCCCGTTACTTTTACAAACCTAAAATTTATAATATTCACCAATTATTTTCTTTGTTTTTAAATCAATGTATTTTTAAATTGATTGTGTGTGATGTGCGTGTGTGTGTGTGTTGGATGTTTAGGCACACGATTATATATAATGCGGAAAATTTCTTTTTATTAAATTGCCACACAAAATATGTATATTTATAAATAATAATAATTCGTTTGCAACTATATATGTAAAATTTAATTACCGGAAAATTTTCTCGGTACATTCAAAAATAGAAAATTCATAATAAAAAAACATTAATTTACATATTTGTAGAAAAAAAAAAACAAAAAAAAACACTTTTATATTTTTGAAACTAATAAATATAATATGAACATAGAAAAAAAAGAAATTACCACACAAAAAAAAAAAAAAACTAATTAACAAATAAATAAAACAAGTAATTAAATGTTTTTTGTACAAAAAAAAAAAAAATTAAAATTAAAATTAAATTAAATAATAATAATATAAAAAAAAACTAAAACGAAAAAAAAACTAACAAATATCCACCATTTACTTCGAAAGTTTAAATCGAACTAAATATTAAAAAAAAAAAAAAATTACTGGTTGCTGTGGTCTGTTGATGAATTGGAATGTTGTTTTTTTTATATATACATTTGAGACTCTATAGCCGTGTGTGTATATATAATATTCGATATATTCATTATCTTTCTCTTTTACATATTATTTCCACTGTAGCAATAATATTGTTGGAAGTATTAATATAAAGTGTTGTGTAGAGATATTATTTATATATTATAATAATATGATTGTGATATAGAGAATTTATAATGTTTCGTGATGGTGAATTGTGGTGGTGGTTCTGGGGCTATTCTAAAGTTGATTATTTCTTTTTTTTTTTTTTTTATAAATAATGTAATATTTATATACAGAAAAACGTCTACAAAATAATACTGGTATATGCTAGCAAGTACTATAATTATAGTGGATTTGTTCAGACATAATGAATATAGTAAGAAGATATATTTCAAACTATACACAAACATTGAATTATCGCATATAGGTACAGGAGCAACACTCCTTTACGTTTTCATTATATACAACGAAATTATATTTTCTTTTAATTGCAGTTAATACATAATTTCAGTTAGTTGCTATATAGATTCAAAGGGATATAGATTTAAAAAAAAAAAACTATTAGAAAAATAACTAGGAGAATAAAAAATTTAATACAAGTAATTTAGATTCATATAAAATATTTTATAATATTTGGTATAAATCGTTAAAATTACAAAAAATAAAAAACAGTGTGTTTATCCTATTTGTTGCCAAATGCAACTCCTTAGAAATATTTGCATGAGATTGTTCCAAATATATTTTTCTTAAAGTCACTACTAATGCTATACATAAATTGTAAAATATTAGCTCGGATGTCAATGGAAAATTTAATGATGTATTAGTAGTGACTTTAAGAAAAATATATTTGGAACAAGCTCACGGAAATATTTCTCAGGAGCCGTCCCTGTTTGTTGCTGTTCCAAAATTTAATCTAGTTAATAATCACATTATAATAAAACTATATAAAAACAAACAATGTGTTTGTGTGTGACTCAAACTATATATTTTAAACACAAACATTAAAATATTTTTAACGTATAGGACAGACGTTTATCTGTATACAATAAATTGTATTATATTTTTATAAAATTTTTTATACCATACATAACCAACAAAATGAGACAAATATATTAAATATTTTATTTATATGGATTTTTCGTGATCGTATTTCGCCTTTATATACTATATATTGGAACAGAAATTATTACTTTAATACCATTGGTAGTACACAACAATGTACCATGGTAACTGGAATTTTTTTTTTCATATAACTACTGAATGGAATATGTTCAATAATTCTATATAAAAAATATTTATATAACGAAGACAACTCGTTTTTTATTATTATTATTTTATATTTTTATTATTATTATTATTATTATTATTATTATTATTATTATTATTATTATTATTATTATTATTATTTTGTTTAAATAAAATACAAACGAAGAAATTAACATAAAAAAATGTTATGTTGAAAAGAGATAAAAATATAAAATAATTTGCTTTGTATGCAAATAATTATTATTACTATTTAGAAAAAATATTATAATAAAGTTTTTGTTGCAATAATTTAATGTGAAAGCCAACTATTAAAAAAAAAAATTGTAAGTAAAATAACACATTCCATGATATTTTCATATATACATGAATAATAGGATTATAGATATATATATATATACCATAACCATCATCATCATCATAATGATCATATAAATAAATTAAACAAATACATAGATCAATCAATTGTGATCATATGTTTTAAGTTAGAAAAAAAAGACAAATTATTTATAAAATAAAAGTTAAATGTTAAATGTTATTTGCAAGTTCTTTGTTGATTTCATATAGTTTAATAATCTATATAGCAGTTAGCACACTTCTTTGTTTCATCTTTCCTTTTCCTTGGCATCTCAAGGCCGGATCGGTAAGGTGAACTAACAGAAAATTGTATATATATATATATATATAATATTTATGAGAATAAAATAACTTCTCTATATGTGATTGTGATACGACACAATATAAGACACAATTAATAAATGATATAGATTTATTATATACACGCAGGGTGTATGCAAAAAAAGAAATACCAGAGCTGAAATCATGTAAGGTGATAAGTGACAGTCACTGTTACCATTTATAAATGTTGCATCGGCTATGGCGATATCACCGGTGACTATCACCAAAGAGTGACGATTTTCAGGTGATAACATTTTTGCTGTTGTTTTGTGCATAAAATTATATTTTTTGTTTTGGGAAAAAGAAATTCTTTTATTGTTATTTGTTGTGAATAATTTTACATTAAAGAAAAAATATATTTTATAAAATATTTGTACTTGCATTATTAAGTATGGCATAAGCAAAATATTTTATCAATTTGATTAAGGCAAGAACCAATAGATATATTCTATAGTCTAAGTCGTAAACTATTGTGTTTCTTAGCCCACTGAAGAATATATATAATTCAATCGAAAATGAACTCTAAACATTTATATTTTTTATTAACTCTAAAATATTATTATCTTTATTTTATTGATATTATTATGATTTATTTGTAGATGTTATTTTTATTTTTTTTTAGCAGTATAATATACATTTCACAAAGAAACAAAATGTTAAAATGTATTTCTTTATCACCGCACCGATACAAATGACATTATAAAAATCACCTTACATGATGCCACAAAATTAGGTGATCACTTTTGAATATCACCACAGTGACTGTCACTTATCACCTTATATGATGCCACCCCATGGCATAAATTCATTAATTAGTATATATAATAATATCAAAACAAATAAATTTTAATAATTTTCTTGGAAAATATTTTTTGAATTTTTAAATAAAATCAAATATATAACCATAATTTCCGTAGGCGAAGCCTAAGAAATAGCATTCAGTTTTCAATATCACTATATTTTTCTGGTAGGCGAGTTGAAAGTAGTCAACATTATGAGAAAAAATTGGAAGGTCCACTTACTAAATTTTCCGTAAAACTGACTTTAATGAAATATCATCTTTTTTTAATTATACGGGCCATAGTTTTAGTGGATTTCGATTTTTGTATACATAATTGCAAATTATAATCAATTTCCAATCTTTTATAAA
Source organism: Bibio marci (assembly GCA_910594885.2). Lineage (NCBI taxonomy): Eukaryota > Metazoa > Arthropoda > Insecta > Diptera > Bibionidae > Bibio > Bibio marci. The sequence goes on along the minus strand of OU343117.1, from coordinate 31,735,599 downwards.
AGAGTTTTTTAAAATGGATTCACGCGTTCAAAAGATATGATCGATTTTCCAATCGATGGCCGACAAAAATTTAAAGAAAGCTGTGGTAATGTATAAAGTAAATACCAAAATAGTACAAAACATTTATACAGTACCATTATTTCATAAATAATTTCACTGACATCAAAAGGAAAATCGATCATAACATTTGAACGCGTGAATCGATTTTAAAAATCTCTTTTATGAAAGATTGGAAATTGATTATAATTTGAAATTCTGTTTTACAAAAATAGAAATCCATTAAAACTATGGTTCGTAATTCAAAAAGATGATAATTCTTAAAAGTGGATTTTCCGGAAAATTTTGCAAGTGGCCATTCCATTTTTGTTTTTCATAATGTAGTCTACTTTCAACTGGCCTACCAGAAAAATATAGAGATATTGCAATGTGAAAACATTTTTTCATACATCGCCACTGCTGATAATTGTATTATTAAACTCAAATCATATATACAAAAAGTATTATTAAAATATTAAATATTTTTCTTTAACTCTTTTTTTCTTTCTTTTTTTTTTTTAATTTGATAAATTATTTATAATTAATCTTAATCGCAAAATTGTTATATTAATCATCGTTGTGTGTGCATACAAGTACAAAAAAAATTTATTTGATTAATCAATCTGCTGAGCAATTAATTAAAAATAAAGAAAAAAAAAATCAATTCAATTCAATTCGATTTAATTTCAAATAAATAAAATAAACAATCTCGCGCATTAACTGCGATGCGGAATGGAGCGGCATAGGAGCAGTAGAAAATGTGTTGGAAGGAATAATTTAAGATAAAAAAAATCAATTTATATATATATATCGAAACTATATATATTTATATATATATGCAATCAATAAATCTATCGAGATCTATGACTGCATGCGTGTTGCGATGAAAACTATATGAATACGTAAGATATTAAAAAAAAAAAAAGTAAAGTTTGCTGCGGTTTTGATGTTGTGTAATTGAATTGAAGAGAATTCAAAAAAAAAAAAAATAAATAAAAAACAAATACACAATTAAATAAAAGAAAATCTGGAAAAGTACACGTTGTAAATATATACATGAGTACTATGTATGGAACATATGTAAGTGAAGCAGCGAGTGCAGCAGCAAAAACTCGTAATACAGGTCTCTGGTATATGTAGTGTATTTTTATGTTTTTGTTTATTTTATTATAAAAATACTTTTTAAAATTATAAATTTAAAATGTATATAGTTAAAGAGAATACTCCGCCGCACACATTTATTAACACAATTTAAGTTCGACGGATCAATTGGGGCAGAGAATGCCCCGATATTGTTGCGGTAGAAAAAAAAATTCAACTAGTGCATGAATATATTATTATGTTTACCTACAAACATGTTTTTGGAAAAACCATTTCTAAAAAAATCAATTTTCTTAACCATTTACATCAAAGGATCTGTGTGCAAAGTTACATACATATGCGTAAGGATATTTATTAAATTGCTTTAGTTATATGACAATGCATAACTCGTTAAATTAAACACACTCATTTTCTATAAAACTGAACACAATCATCGATGATGACCAATGTGATGTTTTTGTACTGGCAAAAAGATTACAATATAATAATAAAATAGAAACGGAAAAATAAATGGAAATTAAAAAATTACCAAACACAGTTAAATGTGATGAAATTGTGTTTGTTTAAAATATAAATTGATAATTTAATTAAATTTAATATTTTATAACATCAAAAACTATTCAAATAATTTTAATTCGAACACATTTCTGTTTATCAACAAAACAATGTATGTTGATCATAGGATTTTCTAAATTAGCTATGTGTGCTACTGAATAACCATCAACTTTCCAACTGTTATAAATTACGGATATAGGATAAATCAAAAAATTAGTTTTCTTCAAACAAATAAATGTAAAATATTGTATTAGTTATAGAATAAGCAAACGTTTAAAATATGCATCAATCGTATTGTATAATATTAAAATGGAAATATTATGTTGCACTAGAATCCGACGACGCCAACTATTTGTAGTTATTTTGACTCATATACATATTCATATATATTACATACACATATAGAATATGCATATTGTGAGTGCTACATACCAATTATGAATCATTAACTTAAAATTATTGATTGTTGTGGTGGTTATATACAATATTTATTTATAAATAACATAAAAAATAAATAACCACTAAATCAAATAATATATAATTAGTCATATAATATTATGTGAAATAAGTATATAGAAATATTACTATCATATGGAATAAACAAAATATTAATCATAATTATTATTTATTTTTTATATTATTTAAATTAAATTATTATAATGACACTTATTGTCCTGTTATTTATTATTATTAATCTGATTGAATATACACAAAAAAAATAAAAATTAGATCTATCTAAAAGCTAAACTATTTGTGGATGGATTTAAACAATAATTAATGGTACTATAATAATGAAAATAAATGTAATGGTTGTGATTAGTGTTTAACAATTAATTAAACTTAAGTGTATATTGACATTTAATTTGTAATGGTATAAATTATGATTTTACCAAAACTATTTATAATATTATTTTCACATATTTGTCATCAAAATCATAGGTTAAATTTAAAAAGGATATATTTTATTTTTAGAATTTTTTTTATAATTATTATAACATAAAAAATGTCATCATAATATAAATTTAAAATACTTGGGGTGATAGAAAAACTTTGAATTGTACATGTGTGGGTGTAAGTAATGCCGTGTATATTTATGAATATATATAACTAAACTATACATATAATTGAAAAATTTGTTAAAACTTTATTATATATACGCAAATTTTAATATAATTTATAAGCTTTACAGTTCCACCCACATCACACATATAAAAACCCTTAATAACAAATCAAGTGAAAATATATATATTGAATATATATAAGAATTAGTTTATAATTTTTATCGTTATACACAATGCGTTGTATATAATATTGATATTATTCTATTTTTAGACACAATATTATCGCATATAAATTTTGTTTGTATATAATTTCTATATAGACAGGGCAGGACAGAAAGCGATATTCAATGTTTAAAGTTAAATAAAAAAAATTTAATTAAAATCAACACAAATAAACAAAAAGATGACATAAATAATTAAATTGAATTTTCTCATTTCAATATTATTTTCTTGAATCATTAAAAAGTGTATCAATTTTATATGGTATGCATTAAAAACAAAACATAAACAACGGAGGTCAAATAAGTTCTTTTCAATTGGAAATATAAAATCATTATGTAAATGTAATTGTATACATCATCGAATATAAATAATTCAGATTCCATATAATAAATCCGGCGACGACAATAGGGTATATTGTATTTTATTTTTAATCAAAAGGGGCCTAACATAATATATATTTATAGTATATTAAATATATGAATTTTGTCTATGGATTGATACAATTCAATTTAAAAATATTAATTTTTTAATTGTTGGTTGATTAACAGTGCGAAAAACAAAACAAAAATATGTAGGATCAATAAAAAAAAATTATTATGCAAATGGCAATCATCGATCAAGTGAATATATTGCACACATTACACCATCGCTGCTATTTAAATAGCTCTTTTCAATTTTACGTTGTTTTTTTTTTAAATGTTGTGTGGGTGGATGTGGCGGATGAAAGGAATAACGAAATAGAATTCGAAAAAATAATTTTGTATACCCTAACAATTCTTTTCCACCGTCTCCTTATTTGCCATTTCGTTAGTGAAAAATTTAAATCAAAGAGAAAAATAAAATTTCTTTATTTTTTTTTTCTTATCATCACACAATAAACTTATTGATTAAATTCAAATAAGAAATTTGAATAATAAAATACGAAATAAAAGTTAAACAAAAATATAAAATTACCTGAAAACTTAATTTTGTTATGTATTTTCTTTCAAATACGAATATTTTATATGTGAATATTCATATTATGTATATAATACATACACCCACATCTTGTGTGTGCAGGGAATTTAAACATATATATATATGAAAATATGTAAATTTAGCACTCACCTGAAAATAAATAAGAAAAAAAAATAAAAATAACATTTTAATTAAAAAAATTCAATTATCAAAATTTAATTTTACAATTTATAAATAAAATAAATATGTATAGGATGTTATGAGTTTATTTTAAATTCTTATATTTGTGTATTAAGCCCATATTAATAATAACTATGTATGGTTTTTACAGCAAAGTAACAGAGAGATACAAACAAAAAGGATTATTCGTTACGAATACACACAAAATATTCTGTATTTTTTTATATATAAGAGTACAGTAAATACAAATTTTGAATGCCATTCCTTAAAGTTTACTTTTTCTAAACATAAATTATCGCATATAATAACTTTAAATATCAACAAGTAATAGTATATTTAATATTATTAATGTAATTTTTAACATTTAACATTTTTAATTTTCATTTATTCAAATATTTTACAATTTTTATTCGTCGACTCCCGCATTCAGAGCACATATATATATATATTTAAATATCTGACTGGAAACACCCTTTATTATTTTATTATATTAACATAAGTTGACATAATCTTTTAAGATTTATGAAAGGCTTAATTGCACAAAATATATACATATGTGTGTGTGTGTGTGTGTTTCAAATTTAATCGAAATTAATTCGATTTCCTGTACAAAAGCTATAAATATATTCATATATGGTATGCATAAATTTTTTTTAATGATATAATTAATAAAATTACAAAATATATATCTTGTGTCAATATGCACTAGAAAAAAATTTGTGCATGTATACAAAAAAAATTACGAATATAACATGCATATAAGGAAAAAAAAATAAATAAATTCTTATGCAAATTACTTAATTTTTTTTATTTGCAATAAAAGAAATACACAAATGTGCACAAATGTAAAAAAAAAAAAAAAACTTTATAAAATAAGTAAAAGAGAAAGAAAATTACACATATTGACATTTCCAAAGGTTTAAAAATAAATAAAAAATATGCATATATACATTAAAACAGTGCGGTAGCCAGAGAAATAAGATGCTTTTAATAAATCCATTGAAATTTATACCTGAAAGATTAATATTTTATTTGAAATTTTAATTCGGATAATTTATTTATCGTTTTTTTTTCTTATATATTAAATTCAGTATATTTTAAAAAGATATAAAACACAAAAGTTTCTTTAGTTTTATTTCTATAGCCCACCACCAACCACAGTATATTTTTTGTGCACACAACAAGCAAAGAAAAAACTTTTTAAAGTAAAAAATAAAATAATTACTTGTGCAAGAATAAATATTCATTCACAAAAAAATATTATATTATATATTATTGAATTTATGGTTTGATGATTATTCTTTTTTTTTTTTAATTTTTACGCACCATATTTATGCGCATATCTAAAAAGTCTTAAGTAAGTCAATTATAGCACCGCATTGTGCGTAAATATATATATATAATAATAATAATAATAATAATAATAATAATAATAAAATATACTTAATTTATTTTATACCATAACAGCGGTCGGAGGCGTAAAATTTTACTATCGCACGATTAGAAATTTTAACAAGATGCTGTGCAATATGGATTTCACGAAAATCTGATTGAAATTCATCAAGAAATCTATGTTAGATTCTTAGGAAACAAAAATCATTTCTTTATTTTAAAATTAATACAAATACATAAAATTATGATTTTTTGATTGATTAGTAAACAAATTACTAAAGATGAAAAAAAAAAGAGATTTTGATTGACAAAAAAAAAAAGACTGTCTTCCGACCGCTGCCAAAAAAAGTTTTATATATGCACTTAATATAATACAGGCCGCGCGTTTAAAATATTAATATTAAACTATTTTATTTATACGAAATTTTTATCTTATAAACAAACAGCACACAAAAGTTATTGTTATATGGAAATAACAATAATATGATACTGACAAAATAAGTGTGAGTAATATATAAATCGGAAGTTTTAATGTGCGTGTGTTCTAAAATTTATCTCTGTATAATTTAACTATTATTTTATTTTTTTTTTCATCTTAAAAGTAACATCAATCTGAACCTATGCTTCTTAGTATAGTATTAATATAATGTTATAATCAAACAACGTAAATAAATAAATTAATATTTGGAGGAAAAAAAGAGTACACTTGACATTTTATAATAAATTAAATATTTTTATTGTCTATATATTATATTCAAACAACAACGTCCTATTATCATAAAACGTTAAAATATTTATAATTTTTCTTTCTATTTTAAATAATTATTTATTTGTTTGGCAAAGAATTTCGTTTTTTATTGAAATATAAATATAATATATGGCGAACAATAATTGTATACATTTATATTTTATTATCACTATATTTATTTTTATTCAATTATTCAATATTGTTTTGTATTATTATATTATGACTTTTGGATATATATGATGATAATACCATAATACCATATATACAATAATATGCAGTATAGAAAACAGTATTGAAGTATGTATTAAATCGCAAGAGTCGACATACCATATAAAAATAAACAAAATATATATTAAAAGCAAAAGATAAAACCATATTTAAAAAATGAGATAAAAATTTGACTACGAAAAGATAAAGATAAAATTTAAAAGATCATTTTTATTCATGTTAAATAATAAATTGATGATAAATTAAATGAATAAAATAATAAATTGATGATAAATTATGACATCCTAAACATTTCCTTCATATTTATTTCAAATTGATTGGTTTTTTTGTATTGTATTTTGTTTAAATTTAGTGGTTTATATAAGTATAAAGACCAATTTATGATATTGTTTATTTTATATGCCAAAAATTTATAAATATTTTGTATGGACATAAGTTTTTGAAGTATTTTTGATATGACTCGTAAAAATCTTTTTAACATATATTCTTCTGAGGTAGACAATGGAATTTTCTAGGGTAGTCACTGTCTTTTTTATATATATATGACGCTTCGTAGCTGTATATATATATATATATTTATACAATATATCTTTTAAATAGTAGTGTATATATATTGCGGAAATTAAAATTAAATAACTAAATAAAAAAATATATAATTATTTTAAATTACGAATTAATTCGATGTTTACACATTTATTCGATTTTGACACAAAATTACATTAATATATATATATAGACAACCTGAAGTCGGACGATTATGTGGGAGAAATAATTTTAAATTACTAATTGATATACCAATTGCGGTAGGTATCTGTAATTTTGTGATAATTTGTGAAATGAAAAATTCCAAAACACAAATATATAATCAAATCTGTTGGATATTATATTATTATAAAAAACCATTTATTATTTAGATAATAGGAAACAGAAACTTGTTTTATCACATCAAACAACAATACGTAAATATATAATTTTGATATTATCCACTTTGTAACAAATAAATACCATATATAAAATAACCATTATATATTAATAATTATATAATTTCAGCTATTTATATAAATATTTTTAATTTTTAAATCTATGGTATATATGCGTATAAAAAAATACATATATTTCAATTTAGATCCGCATGTCTCTCATTATCTTAATAACTAGATACACAATCAATTTGAAAGTAATGAAGCATTAAAGAGGAAGAAAAAAAAACGCATGCATGTCTGTAACTAACTATTTTTATCAATTTATAAATTTTTTTAAATTACATGTATACATATATTTGATTTATAACACTTTCTCTATATTATACATATCATAAATACATACAGGGTGTTTTGTTTTTCAAAATATACCGCAGCCAGATATTTTCTTTTGCCGGCATTTATTTATTTTTTGCTGTCATTTATATATTTCGTGGACGCTAATCTTTTAAAATAATAAAATAAAAAATACACTATGATATAGCGATGACTGTTTTGATCGTACTCGATTTTTTTATTTTATTTGTAATTTAACGAAAAGACCATAGATATAACAATAATAACAATAAAATGCATTACAAATTATCCGCAGAGAAAGTGTAAATGTTATGAAAATGTCAAATTGAAAGAGCCCGCATATTTACACAATGTCATATTCTATAATTAATGTTGAGACATTTAGTTTGTTATAGATAAAATAAAAAAATAAAAAACGCCATATGTAATCGAAATAATATAGCATTTAAATTATACATGAATGTTGATAGATAGTGTATGTTCAGTGTTGACAATGGCCTATCAACAACAAAAAAAATAAATAATATTCACATTTAATATTAAGGAAAAGAATTTAAAACAGATACAAGAAAGTTTTTAGGTTTTTTTTTGCTGAATCTATAAAGTAATACATCATATTATATCATAAGAATGATCAATATATATATCATACAATACAACAAAACAACAAAACATCAAGCGATATAAATTTAATATATGGAAGAAGAAGTCTGAAACTTTTTATTTTTTTATTTTTTCTAATATTGAAAGTAAAATGTTTTGCCGCAATTATGATGTTAATGAACTGACAAACAAATTACAATTAAATAGGCATCATATACAAAATTATAATGTTAAATATGGTAACAATGGTAAAAGTTCAAACAAATTTAACAAAATATTAAATTTAATATTTATAAAGTATTCTTGTGTGAATGTTCTTTATTCAAATTACAACAGAAAGAAATTTAATCTGGATAATGATGTATTGAAATGAAACTGAATTTTAACTGGGCAATACGAGTGTATAAGGGACACGATTTTTTTTAAAAATATTAATGATGTTAAAAATCTGTTTTCGCATGTTATATTTATAAATAAATAAATTAGTCGATCAATATAAATAAAAATAATTTTAAATCTTCAAAATATGAACACAAAAATGTTTGCAAAGACACAATATTAATTGCTTACAATTGCTAATGTATGTGTGAGACAGATCTCAATCATCATGCATAATATTGTGTATGGTATATGTTAAAAAAAAAGAAGAAGCTTATAATAGCACAAACTGGATTTGAATTCTTTAAATAAAATAATTTGATGAATAAATAAAAAATCAACAAAAATTTATTATTATTACAGAAAATTTTTAATACACGTATGTATTGGCGTTGCTGCTTAAGTTTCTGAATGTGACAAACAATGATAGAAATTAAAAATATAGTTAATATTATTATTATAATGTAACATCAAAATAAATTGCAATAACTTAACAACTGCTTTTTAAATGTTATTCTCGTCAGTATATACTCAAAGAATTTAAATTTGGTCACTGTATGTATAATCTTGGTATGATGAATTCAATGGAATTCGACAAACAATATCAAAAACAGCAGAAAATAAATTATTTTTACGTTTAATTTCACACAATTTAAATCCATCTAAGCCGCGCATACCCCGAAACTTAAGCAATAGACCTCGTACAATTAAATTTATAAAAATGCACATTTATGCAAAGTAAAAATAAATTTAAATATATAAATTATTAATTAAAAAAACATATGCAAAAATTTTAGCTTCAATCATATAGATTTAAAAAATAAAATAAATAAATATATCATTCGTATATATACAAAATATTATAAATTGTATTTTGAATATAGAAAAATGATGTTAAAAAATGGAATATATTATTTCTGAACAGAGTGGGTGGATGGGTGGTGGTGCCATGATGGTGTTGGACCGTTATAATCATTAACATACTTTTTTTAAAAAAAAAAATAACAAATATTAATCTTTAATTTATTTATTTATTTTATATTAATATATGTTTTATAAATCGGTTGTAGCCGCCGAAGTAGAATAAAAAATAAATTAAAAACTTGTCCAAATTATGTATTTTCAGAATGTGTGATTTTTGTCATTGTATATGTGCGTACACATAAATTAATCGTCTCAATTCTCAGTCAACGATTATGTAATTTAAAACGCCGTTTATAAATAAAGAGTTTGTATTAAAAAAAACTTTATATTTAATACTAATATATAAAGAATTTTTATAAAAAATTAATTTATTTAAAGTAAAAATCTAATCTTAATAGAAATTAGAATTTTATATGGGTGCCGCGGTGTGTGGTAACACAAAAATGATGACAGAGAATTGATGTCAATATATATAATATTATTAAAAATATAAAAAAATTATTTTTTTTCTGGTTTCATTTTGGGTGATTTTAGTTGTTGCGTAATAGTTAATTTATTATTATTGGCCATTATTAAAATTAAAAAAAAAAAAGATTGTTGTTGAATAATAATAAATAGAAATTATAATAAACACACAAAGGAAAATATATTAAAATATTCTACAATAAATAAAAAAAAACATGTAATTAATTTGTTTTTATTGAACCATCTCTCATGCGGCGTCACAACATTTCTGGTATAGCAAATTAATTTTACCAATTTTATTAAACAGTCAAATAAACAATCTATTTTGGATCATAAAAAAAAAATTAAAAACCATCGATATAAAATTATCGTTCAGAATGTAAAAGATCATTGATTGTGTAAATTGTAAAATTACAAAAAAAATGAATAATTATTTTTAAAAATTATCTACAATCTATTATCTTCTAATCTAAATAAAAAATTTATAATTATTTCTATAAGTGAATGGCAGTAAGTGTGAGCGTCGATATAGTGAATGTATTTATACATATCTATTGCGTCTATTAAAACCAGAGTACATATAAAATAATAAAAATAAAATATTAATAATAAATATACAACTTTTGCATAAATTATAATAATAATAATAATAATGTTATAATTGAAAATTAAATGTAAATATATATAATTTAATGAAAAGAAATGGTTGTGTTTGGTTCGTCGTTACTTTGTTTGTTTGTCTCCTTTGGTGCATGAATAAGTTTGTAAACAAATTAAAAGCAGTTCTTTAAAGATTTTATATAACACGTAACAACACAAGAAATTTGCAGAAAGAAATTTATTATATATATATATATATTGTATATATACAAATTAAGTTCCGTCTTCTAATCCCCGGATATTCTTCTATGTGACTTACTTTATTTCATTATAATTTCTTTATAATAAAGTTATATGGTATACAATAATAATAGTTAGCATATATTAATATCATAACATAACATCTTTAATAATAATAATAATAATAATAGTAAATATTTTACTTGAAAAATTACCTATACAATAATATAAATTTAAAAATATTAATACATGAATGAAATAAATAATGAAGATATTATGACATAAAAAATATAGCAAACATATTTTTATAAATACAGATACAGGGTACAATTACACCACTTTTTCCAAACATTTATAACTTTTAAACTGTTAATTGAAGCAAATTATAAAACAAAATGTATAACACAATTTAATTCAGAATTTAATTCTCTACAAATTCGGTCTACTATAAATTTTCTGTATTTACCTTACTTTCAAAGTTATTGGTCCATTAATGATGAGACTACTGAGAAAAATTATTACGTATATCGAAAACAGAGCGCCAAATCGAAAAATGTTATTTAGTAATTTCGACTTAGGATTATATCCCCCATCACCCCCTTGAAGGAATGCGCTCGTGGACACCCTGTATAGATAACAAATTTTATTTCATGAGAGAATAATAAATAATTAATATAATTGAATTTATTGTCTTGCTATATAAAAACCATAAATATTAAATATTTGTTAAATGATTTAGTAAATGTCTGCTCCATGTAACTATTTTCTATTCGTGCTACACTTCCTTTGACGATGAATGGAAACAGGTTTTCATCAAGACATTGGACCATTCAACTCAACAACATTCTAATCAATAAAAAGTAATTTGATGCACTGATATTGAGTGTACACATTCGTTGTTGGGTTTCAGTAGGAAAAGAATATATTTCGAAAATATAAAATTATTTTTATAAAAATAAATAAATTATTTGCCATTTCCTTTAATCCATTCCGGTCAGTTTATTTAAATGAATTAATCTTCCAAAAAATTGTAAAACTTATACATTAAAAAGTTTATTGTTATATATTTATATATACTATTTTTTTAATCTTATACATAAATATTTATATTTATTTATTAAATTTAAATATTTTTTACATAAAACTTTTAACATTTATAATATGAATGGCCACAACGACAATAACAACAACACTTGAAAAATTAAATTATGTATTGTATATTAAATTATATTTTTGCATATAGTATACAACAAATAATGATATATTTATAAATTATTTGTTTTTGGTATGGGTCACCACACCACCACCGACAACACAACAATTTCATATTGTAAATTTAATATTATTATATAATTCTATATATGATACGACGATATGAGTGTATATATATATATGGTATATATCACAACAATGAATATACTCGCATGAATGAATGAAAAAAATACAAAAACCTCAATGAATGGCAGTTCTCAAGTGTAATATGTACATGAACATACATGAGAAAAAAAAAAAAAAAGAAGCAATATGACTTTTTATATATAAATTAAATTATTGCAATTATTTATTTATCTTTTGCGTTGCAAAATATGCCGTACATCAAACAAGCGAGAAAGAAAATTCTGGCATAAAATATATATAGAATAACTTTTGCTTCAGTTTTTTTACATCACATCGTAATATTAATAAATAACATTTACATGTTATGAAATTGAATAAAGAATTACATCTACATGGGTAAGGAATAAAGGCATATAAATATATAATTATATATTATACAAATCAAAGTAGTAATTAATAATAATATTTTTATATTTATATACAATAGTTAGTGGAAAAAAAGTGAAAGATACGGGTTTTATATGAATATATATTATTGATAAAATCATATCTCGTTATAAATATGTACTTTAAAGTTAAATGCATGCAACTAATATATAATTATTAAATATATTACATTTTTATACAAAAAATTTTGAAATTTTCCAATTATTATTTATTATCATTTTTTTTTTTTTAATTCATTAATTCATCATCATCATCATCATCATCAGCATATTTATAGGTCAAATTTTACTTGTTTATTACATCATCATAATATATAATTAACACGCACGCACAAATTTTTATCCGCGATAATATACAAAAAATATACAGCAATGAAAAAATCAAAAGATATTAATTTTTATAAAAACATTTTAAAAGAATTTCTCTTTATATGGTACAAAAATATATTTTATCTTTTATATGCCGAAAAAAATGTAATTTAATCCATCCGCCTAAAGTATATGATGTCTTATGATGGTTAGTATATTAATATTTATATAAATTACAATATGAAATTAAATACTATTGAAATATATTATATACGTACAAAAATTATCAATGTGTGTGAGCCGGTACAATTTTATGTCCATATATATATATATATATATATATATATATATATATATATATATCGAACGGACACGGCTATACACGCGGACCGAAAGAGTTAAAAAAAAATTTTATATAAATATATTTGATCATGTTTTACATTGAAATATATGGCGAAGGGATCGACAGCATTAGCGTCATAATAATAAATCATTGAATATACATTTTAAAAAAATTTTAATAATGTTTGATATAAATATAAACAATAAAATAAACACACAAGAATGACTAAGTTTTTTTTTTTATTATTTTGTTATTTATTAAGATCAGGGGCGCGACTCCTGAGAAATATTTGAATGAGCTTGTTCTAAATATATTTTTCCTTAAAGTCACTAATAATCACTATACATAAATTCTAAAATATTAGCCAGGAGATCAATGGAAAATATTCGGGAAAATCGCTTTTAATGAATTATCAAATTTTCTAATGACGAACCATAGTTTTAACGGATTTCCAATTTTACATTACATAATTTCAAAATCTAATTAATTTCTAATCTTTTATAGAAGCGATTTTTAAAATTGCTTCACACGCTCAGAAAATATAGCCGATTTTTCAATTGATATGATTTCAATTTTGTATGAAATAATAATACTGTATAAATTTTTTTTGTACCATTTTTTATATTTGGAATACAGTACAATTATTTTTATTTTAATTTCTCTTACATCGACTATATTTTTTGGATGGGTGAAACAATTTTAAAAATCGCTTCTATGAAAGATTGGAAATTGATTAAATTTTGAAATTATGTAATAAAAATCCGTTAAAACTATAGCTCGTAATTAGAAAATTTGTTAATTCATGAAAACCGATTTTATCGGAAATTTTCCATTTGCCTCCGAGCTAATATTTTACAATTTATGTATAGTATTAGTACTGATTTTAAGAAAAATATATTTGGAACAAGGTCATGCAAATATTTCTTAGGAGCCGCCTCTGATTAAGATGCGATCTTCGTTATAACAAACTGTAATATATTTGTTTGTTGAAAAATATATATAATAAAGTAAGGTATTATCTTTGAATTAAGATTCTGCGATGACCTTGAAAGTCTGCAGATGATATCATTCAAAATTCTATACATGCAATACTAAAGAAAAATATATATATAAATTAAATATAGTATACAAATAGATTTTAATATATATACATAAACAATATATGGAATTGAATAATCTGTAGTGAATGAATGAATTACAAAACCAGAAATAGAGTCCTTTTTAAAGAAGAGGAAGAAGAAGAAAAAGGATAAAGTTAAAAAAAAAACTAAATTCTCTATATATATATATAAACTTGACCTTCTCTTATATTATATATATATATATAATGTATTTAATACACCACACATTCATTATAACGTTTTATTATCTTTCTGTAATCAACATTCAATATAATACAAATATAATGATAACAACAAACCGGAGTTGTTGTGTTATCTGGAAAAAAAACAATTTTCTTTTAACACATTCGGATCAATAAATTTGTCACACCAAAATAAATTAGTTAATAATTATAATCAGTTAATAAATTTATAATTTCATATATAATATATGAAATTTTATCATTGCATATTATTAGTATTTATATACTATTATTTTATTATACAATACATAAAATTTCTAATTAAACCAAACCAAATCTGTCTGTATACATATAGTTATGTTGTAAATTTATAAGACATAATAAAGATATATATAAGATCTTCTTTCACAAATATATCGTCTCTATATATATATTGATATAGTTTAATATGCGCGCGAGTATGATATTCTATTTTCTGAAAATTTTTACACGTCAATGTCAACAAATTTTTCTTGTATTTCTGTTCACACAAACATAACAAACATTTAGTTATAATAATAATAATAATAATATAACTAAATAACAAAATTTTAAACAAGTTGTTGTTATGGCGTGTACATACTATACGGCTATTATTGTTTGATTTTATTACATCTATATATATTACGTTCGTGTATATATATATAGAACAAAAGATTATATATTATATATACAATATCATATTTATAAAATAAAATGATGAAAATGTATATAGCAAAAGCTTATACATATAATATATGATGATGTTATATATTGTTATTGATGCCGCACTCATGATGATGATAATAACAACTATATACAATATGATGTGATGATACATATATCATGGAAAACTGTGTGTATATTGTATAAAAGAAAAACAACCTGTTGCAAAATTAACAAAAAAAATACAAATATCCTATGTATATTTATTTATTTTTTTTGTCGCATCTATACGATATTAGTTTGGGTGAATTCTCTTTCCATATGTGTATACATCAAACAAATCATATATTATTGTATGGTATATATCACAAAATACATTACAGACATTGGACAACTTCCAATTTAATAGTTATTTAAATAATATTTATATATATATATGTTATATTATTTTATATAATCGGTACATATGTCATTTAATTCATAATGACAACAAAACGTTGAGCGGGAGTGCTGTCACTATATATACACCTATTTACAGTCTATCTATACATACTATATATATATATATATATATATGCGCATACTATGAGTAGGTGGTATATTATAATATATTCAAATTTATAGTATTATTTTGTTTATTTATTTTTGTATTTTATTTTTTATAATATATTCTATTTCTATGTGTCTCGTCTGCTCTCTGAATATTAGACTTCTCCATACAATAATAATTTTTTTTGGTTTTTTTTTTTAGGTATATTCTGGTATTTTATATTATATAAATATATTTTTATAGAAACAATAAGATACATAAATAAATTTTCGGTATAGAGAAAGGAATAACATACGAGAAAAAATTTCCCGCATTCAAATTTATTTCATATATGCAAGAAATGTGGTCCATGATATTAAAGTAGAATTTAATAAAATTATAAATATACGTTAAAGTAGGAAATATATGGTAGTGTGCTTTTGCTTAATGCATAAATGGACACCTATTATAGATGAGTATATCTTTTCTCAGTATATATAATATTTTAACTAACATTTATATTTATTCGAACATCACAAATATACGTGTGATAGAATAGGGTAAAGAAATTTTTTATTTATTATCTATATATTTATAATTGTCAATCTTTCAAGTGTACAACCACCAGTGGGGCGATGCGTGAAAAAATATTTTCAGATTGCAATATCACTATATGTTTCTGGTAGATGAGTTGAAAGTAGATTAGATTATGGAAAAAAAAAATTGGAATGTCCATTTACTAAATTTTCCGGAAAATCTACTTTTAAAAATTATCATTATTTTGAATGACGGGTCATGGTTTTAACGGATTTCCACTTTTGTGCATACAAAATTGCAAATTATAATCAATTTCCAATCTTTTTATAGAAGAGATTTTTAAAATCGATTCACACACGTTCAAAAGATATGATCGATTTTCCATTTGATGTCATTGAAATTTTGTATATGAAATAATGGTACTGTATAAATTTTTTGTAACATTTGGGTGTTCACTTTATACAGTACCACAAATTTCTTTAAATTTTCTCTATCATCGTTTGGTAAATTGATCATATTTTTTGAATACGTGAATCGATTTTAAAAATCTCTTCTCTATGAGATATTTAAAATTGATTATAATTTGAAATTCTGTATACAAAACTGGAAATCCGTTAAAACTATGGTCCGCATAATTGATGATAATTCATAAAAGTCGATTTTTCGGAAAATTTAATTCAATGAACACTAAGATTTTTTTTCATAATTTAATTTAATTTTACCAAGGTTATAATAAGACAAATATAGCGATAGCGAAATCTGAACTTCATTACAATATATAGTTAAACAAATAACCGAATAATTTATTATCAAATAAAATTTGGAAACTTACATATATTTTCTATATCTATAAATAAATATTAATGTCGTATACGACTATACAAATAATATAGAAACAATAATTATTTCCATGAAAATTTATCGAAATGAAAAACCTATTGCATCATAAAATATATACAATAGAGATAAAATAATAATTAAAAATGTGCGTATTTAAATCAGTAATGGGTTAAATTCGGTGAACACTCTATATAGCACGTCATTTCTAAATTGTTTAACATGTCGCATGAACATGAAACATTTAAACAAATAGTCTTTGTAATCTAAATTATACATTATTTTTGTTATACTGTTTTTTTTTTCTTGCATAAAACTCAAAAGAAATTCAATTAATAATTTGGAATAAATTGTGTAGGTGGCCGAATATTATTGTTATCTCGTGGATTGTGTATGGCAATGAACCATTTATATTAATATTATATAATACATACATGAGTATATTCAAATATAAATATGTAATATATAATTAAAAATAATATAAAATATTATAATATACGAAACAATTGATAAATATTTTTTATCTTTCATCTTTTCATTTTCTTGTATAAATAAATTTTTTTTAATTTAAATGTTAAATGTACAATAATGTTTGCCGGTAGCATATGCATATATCTAACAAAAATTGAATTAATAAATGTAACGTCATCGTCATCATCATCATCATCGATCATTACATTATCTAATTTATAGTATTAACATAAATAAGTATATAATAAAAAATACAATATGTCACAATTTACTCATAACATGCATTTTTGTCTATATATTAATATATTTATGTATGATGACGTTATATTAATATTATTGTGGTAAACCGATACAGAAGCATGTATATACGCGTAATGAATGAATCATATAGCATCAACTATAGGCTAAAAACATATTTATAATGTTTGTTCAGATCATTGATTCATAAATATACAAATCAAAAAAATTGGATATAGGTTCGCAAAACAAAATATAAAAAATTAATTTATTGAATGTTTAAAATAGAGTTTTAACATTTTCTTTTTTAAATTTGCCTTATTTTTGCAATATAAATATAAAATTTTGTTATAATAAAATGTCCGAAAACGAGACGATAAAATTATAGGTATATATATTAAAGGTTAATTTATTTGTAGAATGAATATTGTTTTAAATAAATAAATGAAAATAAAACAAACAAACAAGCTAAACTTACAGGTAAAAGGGAAATTATTCTAAACCGCAGAGGATGAATTAACTTAACGATATTGATAAATAAGAATAAAAATGGATTTAAAAAATATATATTAGTCATCATTTTCTGAAGAAAATATGAAATAATTTTAAAAGTGTTAAATTATGCAAATATTATATAAAATTGTTTGTGTTCAAGATATTTATATGAAGTATTTCTTATATTTTTTAATAATAATTATTTGAATTGTATATGAAACACCACATTACATATACTGATATAGATAAATAAAATCATTGTCCGTACGTAAGTTAAGAGAAATTTTAGTCTCTTACATAATTTTATATAGGGTGTGCACGAGTCTCCAGTACAAACCTTCAAAGGTACGATAAACATCGAAAATATTACTATATTATGTATAGAATATTTCATTTAGCTACTTAGCTTACTTAACAGTTTCGATAAGTGATAAGTGTTTTGAAAAAATTGTGCAAGGATAGAAATAAGTATATATTATAAAGGATAAGTTTCAGTAGTCGTTTTTCCGAGTTTCATATGATATTTCACGACACTACTGTCCGCGTTACTCTATATTAAAACACTTATAATCTTTTGGGTATAACAAAATTCTGCTGTAAATTTTATAGACACATTTTATTATATTACAATATATATTCAATAAATAAATTAAATATTTAATGTTTTTATAAAAATAAAATTTGATTTACGAATACTATTTTGTGTCACTGTAATAGAGCTATTTTATATTATTTGTAATGTGAAAATTATGTTATTTTTAAAAATAATAAAATCAACAATTATTACTACTATATTTTTTAATTTTTTTTATAAAATATTTATTTGTAAATAAAAATTATTTATCTATTTGTCATCATATATCGTGTTATATGTATATCGTATCATATGTATATATATATGAATGAGTCATTAACATTTTTCATTGTTGTTGTAGAAAATATGCTAAAAATTTTGTGACCGCATTCATTTATATTACCAGTGTAAATGTGGACCATCATAATAAAGTTTAACATTTATAAAATAAAGTTATATTTTTTTTAAATAACTTCTCTATTTATTATTATTATTATTATTATTATTATTATTATTATTATTATTATTATTATTTTATTTATTATTATTACTATATACATGAAATTTTATCTATATATATATATATATATAATAAAATATTAATCTCATTAAATATAGCAAAGAGGTGGGAGGCAAAAATACTTCACACTATAAGTTTTTGTCAACAATAATAATAATAACACAAGCGCGACACAATGAAATAAAAAAACTTGTATATAATAAAAATTGTATAATGTTTGTAATATGCGAAAAATATTAAAATTATTATGTCAATGGCCGACCAAAATAATATAAATAATATTTATTTGCTTGAATATATTACTAGGTATTTGCGTATTTGTTTGTTGTAAATATAATAATAGGTTTTTTTTTTTTTTTATTTGTTTGTAGATTAACTTAAAATTTTAAATGACAAGATAAAAAAAAAACTAAATTTACTACACATTTTTTCTATGCTTTCATTTTATTAATAATAATTTAAGAAGGAGGTATATTTTGATTATGTTTGAATATTACCATATATTTTGTTGCTATTATTTTTTTATTAAATTATTAAATAAATAATTTAATATTACTAATAATATTAATATCACTTTTTAGTATTTATGTGAATTTTATACACATTAATAATTTTTTGTTTTATTATTAATTCTATAGATTTATGTGAAATATTGAAACAAACCGCATTTAAATTAATGTTTTATGTATATACAAATCTCACAAATATAATTATTATTGCTGTTGTTGTTGTTGTTGATGAAAATGAGAACCATGTCAAAACATTAAATGTATTTTTTTATAATATGGAATAATATTTTCAATTTTATTGATATTATATATCGCTTTACATATTTTTATATAGATTACTTTAAAAACAAGTGCAGGCAGTTGGTTTTTTTATTGTAATTACAACGGATTTTTAATATATTATTGAAATCGTATAAAATACGAATAATAAAGAATTAAAAAATTTATACGAAATGAATTTCAAATTTGGCATACAATTTATTTAGCAAAAATATTCATATTCATAAAGCAATTTATTTAAATACATTATATAGGCAATTATACAACTATACATTAGGATATTCTCAGGATTTTCTCTTGATATAACACATATATATATACCATATATGAGATGTGATAAATATCATTGACGTATTTTATGCAGTTTTTGTATAGTCATCATCGCATATACACTATCTTGATTCAATCTTGTTTTCAAAAGATCACAAAACATGTTATTGAATTGAATGTGTGTAGCAGAAGTTTTACTGACGTAAATAAAATGTATCGAAATGTAAATATATTATAAAACTAATAAAATATGCAATCAGAAATTTATTGCTAAAAAAAACCCATAAAAAAAAAATTATTTTATTTAAAAAAAAATAAAGATAAAATGATTCAGTGGTGCCGCCGAGTTCAATTCTGATACTGATAGGAGAAAAACAGTTCAGTATTTTATATACTGAAAATTGAATTACAATTTTTTTCATTTATGTGCAAGTATGAAAAAGAGAATATTTTTTAAAATATGCGCGATATTTTAGAGATTAACAAGTGCAGCACCCTCACATAAAATAATGAAATTAAACTAACATCTATCTTACGATAATTGTATGCTATATAATTAATGAACTCAAATACACGCGGAGGAATTTACCAACTTGAATATTATATATGGTTAGACAGATACTCGCCGATGGGCGCTATTCAATGATGAGTATTAAATAAGGTATTTTACATTACAAAAAATTACCCAAAAAAACCTAATATAATTTTATAAAATATTTATATTTTATCGTATATGAATTGATTATTTATATTACTTTATAATTTATATACTGCATTAATATAAAAAATATAAAATGAAAAAAATGTATAATAATATTTATCAAATTTATCTGCAAAAAAAAAAAAATGATTAGTCATCTTTCCGGCTCGTGTCATCTATTTTATACTTATTGTATATATACACATATGCAGACAAAAGACTTATACAATTGAGCTGAGTTCGATGAGCACCACAATCGATATTATTTGATTATTATATTTGTTTTTAACAAAAATTGCATGAATCTAAAATAATTTATATAGTTATTATCTTAAGCAGATTATAAGAATTTTTGCTATATATAATATTTATAATTTCCAAAATTCAAGTACTTTAAGATACGACATGCAATATATCCAGCCAAGTGGACAAAAAAAAAGGAAATTCAAATTTTAAGTGATCCTTTTTTTTAACAAATACAATTAATTAATTTATTTTTTTCTCATTTCATATATCAAGAAATAAAAACTAATTTATTTAATTTAATTTTAATCAACAAAGGTTTTTTCATTACAAAGGATATTTACATAAAAATATATCCATATACATAATATCGTTTATACGATGCGTAAGTGATATAATATTTAAATTAATTTATAAATTGTATCTATAAATATATATGAATTTTTCTAAGTATATACACACAACAAATTTAAATTATATTCAATTGCTTTATTATTTTTTTTTGATAATCGAGAAAACCAATCAATTTATTTTTTTTCAGATACTTTTATATTACGCGTAAGTAGGAGTAATATTACCATATTTTCATTAAAATATGTTTATTTAAACATTATATATTTAGAATTCGAGTACTACAATTCTATATGAATTTATAATATTTCGTTTTTCAAATTTTAAATATTTAATTGTTTTTATATATATTTCCATAGCAAATATATTTTTCAGATATAGTCACATTATGAAGAAAGATTTTAATGGCCACCTATTAAATGTCGCCAGAAAATCTTCATGAATTATCATCTATAATTTTAACGGATTTCCACTATTTTTATTGCAATTTAAAAACTATATATATAAAATCAATTTTCAATCTTTCATATAGAAGAGATTTTTAAAATCGCTTCACACATTCAAAAGTTGATGCACAATTGTTGTCTCAGTGAATGCTTGTATAGAAAATAATGATATTGTATTAAATTTTCACTGACATCAAATGGAGAATTGGTTATATCTTTTAAATGTATAAATCGATTTTAAAAATTTCTTCTACAAAATATTGAAAATTTATTAAATTCGTTAATTCTATAAACAAAATACAAAAAATAGAAATGCCGTCAAACTATGGAACGTAATTAAAAAATTTATATAATTCACATAAAAGTTGATGAACGATTATTCAAATTGTTGTCAGTGAATGCTTGTATAGAAAATAATAATATTGTATTAAATTTTCACTGACAACGAAAATTGGCTATATCTTTTAAATGAATAAATCGATTTTAAAAATTTCTTCAACAAAATGTTGGAAATTGATTAAATTTGTTAATTATGAAAACAGAAAAAAAATGGAAATCCTGTCAAACTATGGCACGTAATTAAAAACTTTATATAATTCATAAAAGTTGATTTTCTAGAAAATGTAAAGTTAGGTTTAATAATTTACTACTACTTTTACCCAAATTATATTGTATGATATTTGTTCTGTTTCGTTACTGACGCACACACTACATACAATTCCTTATGCATCATATAGTTATATTTATTTATTAAACTAATAATTACTATACACACACTACTGTAAATTCATATTTATATAAATATATACTGCAGATTTAAATTCTTCTTAATTATTATAATCTGGAATATTATTTAATTTATTCATTTACACAGCCATAGAAAAAACAACAAAAAAAAAAAACGTTCGTTAAGAAAATAAAAATTGATATTAGCATAAAATTTATATGTAAATGTCACATTTAAAAAAAAAAAAAAACAGTCATATATTCTGCTATGGTTAGTTATATGAAATACAAAAAAAAATTGTTGAATAAATATAAATACAGTAAAGAAAATATATTATATTTTATATTATTATGCAAAAAGTTACAGAAAATGTTTTGTTTTATTTATCATTTTTTTTTTCTTCTATTATAATAATGTTAATATTATCATTTATACAAAATTTGCAAACAAAGACCAAATAAATACATATATACATTTTCGTTACGTACATGTGTAAATAATAGTTATTTTACTTAACCTCTTCGTCTGCAGATGTGTCATCATTTAACAATTATATAATTTTATTAAATAATGGTATAAATTTTATAAATTTTAATCGCACACACAACACTACAAGTTCTCTGCATATTTTAGAAAAATTACATCCATATTTAAATTGTTTATCAACGTGGTAGGATTAGCCAGGTTTATGACTTCCAAATAAATTACATACGGTATAAATTTAAAAACATTTATCCTCTATCAATAACATATGATTGTCTATATAATTTTGTTGTAAAATATGAACAATTTGCATATATGTAAAACTGTTGAATAGTGTTACAAAAAGGACGAGAAAAGAAAACCGGAATATATTTAAATGACTGTAGATGGGAGTAATCGGTGATAATTAGAATTCTTAAAATTCAGGATTACCTGCAGATGGGTTCACACCTGGATTTTAATGTCTCGCACACTAAGTATATGTAATATTGTATATAAATAATATTATTTATTTAAATAAATAAGTATATAACAATTATATACACACACACATATTTTTATAACATACAATATATAATTTATATTACTTAAATAAAAATTATAATCTTATTTGATCCTTAAAAATGTGTTATATATATATATATATATATATGGAAAAATATTGTAGATGTACTGTTAATATATAGGAAAAAAAAAAAGAAAAAGTGTAATGAAAAAGCAAAAATTAAAATGTAAATTTTACTACACCTACACGGGGCACAGCAGCATTAAACACCATTCACTATGTATATTTTCTATTTGAATGAACTTTTATATTTCTCTACATGTATAAATATTTGTATATGCTCCTCCATATATACATTGTAATACTATATATGGTATATATGTATTTATAGTCTCATCATCCCCTTGTTTGTCTGTCGTACGTTTGTTATTATTTTTCTTTTCGCAGGATAAAAAGACGCATACAAAACAAAAAAAAAAAAATAAAATAAATAAAAACGAAAAATCCCCAACTGAATGAGTAGAATCTTTTATATATATACACATTTATTGTTATATAAATGTATATAATAATATTAATATTAATATACTTGAGAAAATTTTCTACCAACCTACGTCATAACATTTGTTATGACACCTACACCCAACGCATACACACACATTCACGGGTATACAAAAAAAAAACACACGAAAATACATATACAGAGATATACGAGTATATTTTCACATTTATTATAATTCATAAATATATATCAATCAAAGACCAAACAGATTTTATATTGAGTAAAGTTTGGTTACCTTATTTTACTATCATCGTTTTTCCATATAATTTATAATAAATATATACTATTTATATATATATATTTTATACATTATATATACCACCTGTACCGATACATAATAAATTATATGCATAAGACATTGTATATATAATATAAATTTTCATGAAATATATACAAATGTCTACTATATAAATATCAAATTATATATTTTTCATATTACAATATAATGAAAATTTATATACAATATAAGAAAATTTTTGATCAAAAGGAAAAATGTTAATGTATACAACAACACACACACACACATTATAATTGACGGAATTTTTATTTCTATTACTTTCAAATAATTATAAAATTTTTCGAAAGTATTTTATAAGAAAATAATATATTTTCACATTTAATTTAATAAAATGTTGTTGAAAATTAAACATTTTCTTTGATAGCGCTATATATTAATATTTACATATATTTTTTCCGTTTCTAAAATATATACACCATACACAAATATAAATGATTATTTATGAAATTGAAATTTAAAAGTAATAATTTCAAATAAAATAATAATTGATTTACTTATAAACATTATATATATGTTATAGTGAAGAACAAAGTTATATAATCTTAATGAATTTTTTGTTTTTGTTTTTCCTGTATAGAATTTTGAGTGTTTTACAAAGTAAAAGATTATAAAAAAAAAAAAAAAAAAAAAGGATAATTGTATAATTAGGAAAATGGTATAAATGGAAATTGTAAATGAAACAGCAATTTAATACCTACGAATATATTTTGGTATTCATTACATCTCATACACCACGCATTTGCATATCTGTCATAAATAGAGCAATAAATTGATTTGAAAGTACTTTAAATTTAAAATAAAATTATATAAGAGTAGTAGAAAGTAGAAGTAGAAATTTGGTTATTTTTCAAATGACCACATCGAAATGGCAATGGAAATTGTGTAAGTATATATATAATACTTTAATTAAAAATCACTTAAAAAACTATGGGAACATTGCTATATAATAAATGAGTCGTTTATTTTGAAAGTGGAATAAATCACTTTGTTTTTAAATCCAGATATTTAAGGGTTTGCGTTATAACATAAAAAAAAATATTGATGACAACTATCGTAAAGATTTACTCGTATTTGTTATCTCGGGATACTTAAATTTTTTTCCAGTTTATTAATTTTGACCCATGTATTTTACTGAAGTGATTTTTTGAAAGCGCAGTGATTTAGAAAAATCGACGAATAAATTACATATATAATAAAAATAATAATTTATATCATGTATTTCATATAAAGGTGTTTATTTTGAAAGTGGAATAATGCAGCTTTTCAAAAAAAAATAAAGTTAATGATTGAGACATTGATTACACAATTTAATGGTCTCTTAATTTAAAAAAAAAAAAACTATATTAAGATTTTGTTTTAGCGAAAAGTTTTGCTAATTAACGACATATAACAAACATGTTAATTTTGAAAGTGGCTTAAGTTAATTCGCTGTATTCAGGAAATTAATTGAGAGACATCCATGAGAAACACCAGAAGTGTAACCTCCCAAAATACCACAATAATTTTAATAAAATAATATAAATAAATTAAATTTCGGACACATCCTGAAGCTGCTTGCCGCCAAGCAGCTATAGGTAAAAATCATCATTTCGGAAACACAGCATTAAAATATTTTAAAGATTAATGATTATAATGAAAGAGAAAATTTAATATTACATATACATTTTGTGTGTGTGTGGGTGTTTGTGTGTATCGTATCGTACGAATATTTATAATAATAGAATATATATGAATTGTGAAACGTTGATAAAAGTCCAAAATTAAATAAAAAGAAAAAGTTATAATATAAAGAATTTATTTTAAATAAAATATTTCAATTTAAAATTCACCTACAACCAAAAGGTATACACATGTAACGTAAATAATCCACAAGTGAAATAAATTTTTGTGTTTTTATTTTTTAACTTATTTAACTCTCGCATGTAAATAAAGAACTAAAATATATATATATATAAAAATTGAATGTGCTATACATACACAGAATTAGTTATAAATATATGGTAGATATAGTTATTAAATTTAATGTTGAGTCTCTATGCTATATCCACATATATCTCTAATATATATATATATAATTTATATACGAATTACGAACATATACGACCAAACCAATAAACTAATATATATATATATACCCACCATTGATTTTGTATTAAAAAAAGTTAAAAGTCTCTGGTTTTTATTTTTTTCATCGTTTTCTTCAATAAAATTGAAATTACAGCAGCAGCAGCAGCAGCAGCAGCACAACAACAACATCAAAAACAACAAAGAAAAATCTTAAAACTCAGTACAAATATACAAGAAAATTAATGCCAAAGAGTTGAAACCAACAAAACGAATACCACAAACAAAAAGCTGTATTTTAATACACGTACACATTAACTATGGATCTATGTATTATTATTATTATTATTATTATTATTATTATTATTATTATTATTATTATTATTATTATACTACATACAAATAAAAAAAAAACAATATAATTTAATAATATTATGTTTTAGATGTTCTTCTTTTTTTTTTTTCTTCTTATATTCATGTCTTGGTTTTCTTAGTAGGTTGATAACCTCTTCAAAAGAATTTCACTATGATTATATACATATATATGATTGTATTTGTACGGATTTTCTTCACATTGATATTATAGTATATGTACGAATGTACATGTACATCTACAGCATAATATAATATCATCTTAAATACAATAACAACAATTTTTAAAGAAATAATAATAATAATAATAATAATATCTTGTATAATATCTATGTATAGTTTGTTAAGAAATAGTATTAAAAAATTTTTTTGTAATTGTATATGTGCGGCTATATTATTTTTTTTATTTATTTATTATGAATGGTATTTATGTTGTTATGTTAAATCTCGTAAAACTTGTAACTCTTGTACAAAAGAATAATAAACTATTGCATACATAAAAAAAATATTATAATAATTATAATAATTATAATAATAAAATAATATAATATATTATTATTATTATTATTATTATTATAATAAAGACAAATTGTGTATAATGAAAAAATAAATAGCAACGATACAAAAATTTATAATATTATTATAAAAATAAAATATAAAAAAACATGTCAATAAACGGATATTTTATGGTATTTTTTATCAATAATTTAAAGCAAAAAATACTACGTGCATTTGGTAAAGTTAATTATTTTGAATTTATAAATCTTATATTTAATTAGTTATTTTATTAGAATTTTTGCTTAAAATTTAGGATCTTCTATTGAAATTGTTTTATTGTTATATAACCCTAAAGTTCAGCAAATACACTATCAAATATTTTAATCAACCTAATTTTATAATTTTTTTAAATTCATATTTAATATTATAATATAAAAAATACCATATTAATATATTGTGTTGTATAGAGAACGCAGTCATTCACACATTCACACACACACACACACACACACACAGAGCAAAAAAATACAATTAAAATATTTTCAGAATATTTTGTTATTATAATCGTGAAAGCTTTTTTTTTTTTGTAAACATTAATAAAATCTTCTCGCGTGGTGATAACCTTTCGGAGATACATTCAACATTCAACAGAGTATAGCATCATCAATTTTTATTTTTTTAATTTCTATATAGAATTGTTATCGCATGTATTTATAGAAAAAAATAAAATATTAAATAAATAATAAAAAATATAGCAGTGAAAAAGATACCCGTGTCGAGAGACAAAATCACTATGCATGGCCGAATGGATGATATTATGTGAATATAAATTATAATTAATTTGTAGTTACAATGTTAATTAAATTAAATGATATATATAAAATTAATATTATGGTAAATATAAATTATATTTATTTATTTATTTAATTTTCGATATAACTTGAAAATCAACAATAATTATAAATATATACAGAAAAATTAAAAAAATAAAAAAAAAATGTACAGACACAATAAAATACGTTTCTCTTATCTTGTTTAAAATGATATAAATTTCGAATTAAATTTCAAACAAAATCACAAACAAATTCAGTATTCCGCAGATATGTAATTTATAAATTTTTGTGTGTTCATACTATTCGATCTTGAAATACCTATTTCAATTCTCCAAATTTATTTTCATACTGAAAATATTCAGCTGATTTACGTTGGTTAAATGAAATCAAAAATCGAATAACTATGTGTTAAAAAATATGGTGTTGAATGCAGAATAACAAAATCTGCACACATTATGTACATCTATATATTTTGATAAATGTAGATCATTGGTTATGTGCTTCTATATGAGGAATAATTTATCAACTGAATGTCTGGTAGATGTAATATGCTTCATTTAGTTTTGGCTTTTCATATAACTTGATGATCGTGCGTCATGGGTACATGAGTACATGGGTTAGTATAAATATTTTTAGTTTCTTACTGTGTGTACACTTTTTTTTGGTGTACGGTGTGTAATGTATACTTAACATAAACAAATATGTTATTTTATAATAGATCCAAATGAAGGTGTAGAATGGAATTTAAATTTTTAACTTAAGTTTTTTATTTACTGGATTGAATATGAATTATTAACTGGTGTATATAGCTCACTGTACACAGCATAAATATTGTGGTATAGCAACAAAGATACGGGTGGTGGTGGTGGTGTTACAATAAAATTATCTTAAAAAGAGATATGTTTGTGTATCAATAAAAAAAATTGTATAAAATGTATACCTCAATTCGGATCACTATATTTTTTTTTATATATATATACACCTACATAACCAAATATCATGTATTTTCTATATATACATAGAGAGTATATGTTAAAACTTGTCTGGCGTACGTATACACACATTATATATTACATATAAATATATATATAATTATATTAAGTATAGAAAAACAATGAATCCGGCTCCATTGATTCTTAGAATTTTATTTTAAATCTCATTTTGTATTTTGCATATATGAATATACTCGGAATTATTGTATTGTATATATGAAAATGAAATAACACACAAAGTTAAAAATGATATTATATGAATATTATAAAAAATTAAATTAACTTTAAAAACAAAGTATTTTTACTTTTATATGTATGTGTATGGTAGAGAATTGATTAAGCAGAAAATCTTGTTGTTTTGGTAATTCAATTATGGTTTATTTTTTCTTTTTAATATAATACGTTTATAAGTGAGGTAGGTAGGTGGTGGTGGTGGTGGTAGTGGTTCTATTTATCTTTTAAAATTTCATATAAATATTACTTATAAATAAACTACTTAAAATTTAAAGTTCAAAAAAAAAATATATATATTATATTGTGATTTAATAAATATATGATTAAAATATTTCCCAAATAATTCGTTTAAAATATATATTTTAATTATTTAAACACATTTTTTTTTGCTATTTATTTGCGATGGTAAAATGGAAAAATAATTACTTATATTTATCGGCAATAAACAAGTTAACAAAAGTTTATATTTTTAAGAAAAAGTTAGAATTCGTAAAAAATATTTATATATTTTATTTATAAATAAATTTGTGATTTATATAATTTGACAAATGAACATTTTTATGATTCCGATTTATTTACATCACAATCACTGGATTAATTATAAAAATCGAGAATGATGAAAAAATTTATTTGAGAAAAAAATAATGAAAATCTACGACGTTATTAAAAATTATAATATATAATTTCAATAAGATTTGTTTGGCCGGGGAAGCATATGATGTAAATTCGCTATACAGCTTTTGGTTTGCATTGCCGATGGTTTTTTTTATATATAAATTTTTTACCAAATATTAAAATATGTTAGAAAAAAATTCGAGTAATATTTAGAAAATTGATTTTCAAGAAAATGTACTTTTCCGTAGCTTCCAAAAATTATTTTCCGAAATTATTTTATTCAAAGAAACAACAAAAAAATATATTTAATTAATTTTTCAGACATTTTTCTATGAAAAATTAACACTTCTGTTGTTTTTTTGACTAATTTACAAAATTTTAGTTATATATTCTTTCTTGTTAAAAAAAATACATATGAAATATATTAATTTTTTAGCTAACAAATTAATTATTTTAAATAATACATTGTGTTCTCAATTTATTAATATTATAATTATTTTATAAATTATATATTTAATTATAAATAATATATAGAAATTATCTTAAGAATGCAACATTGCAACATTGTTGTAAATAATCTTTGTCATAACAATAACATCCATATAACCCCGCGTCAACTTAATAACTTTTATATACGAATATATAAAAATAAACAAGTTTTTCTCTCTTATTTATCTAATCTATACATACATTTATAAAAAGATAGTAGTACAATATATATTTAGTAGCTATATAATAAAAATATAGTTAATAAATAATAATAAAAATATGTAATTATATATAGAAAAATATGTAACGTCAACGTATATGTATATGGAAGGAAAAAAAAAATTGCTAATAACATACACAATATATTGTATATATTCAATCTAGTTCAAATAAATTTATAAAATGCATGAACTCTATTCTCTCAAGTTTCACAATCAAAAGTAATGCGGGCGTATAGTAGATATATTATATACCATATATATATATAAATAAATTTAATATAATTAGTTCAGATAGGTTCATTACACTATATTTTTTATGTAATCATATAAATATATATTTACTTAATTCAAAGTTATTGCTGCGGTACATATATATGCATATTTTTGGTGGCACATTTTATGTTACTGATTTTATTTTAAAGTTTACTATATATATTTTGTATATATTATAAATAATATTTGTTTTGTTATTTTTATACACAAACAAGCGTGTGCCGAAATATCTGTTGAATGGTAATCCAGAAGGTAGCAGGAAAGCCGGAAGACCTAAGGTACACTGAAAATAAATTTGTACATAATTTCAATGAATAGCGTTTATAAGCTCATTTTTCATTGTTTCAATGAATAATTCACTAATATTTTTAATTTTTAAAAATTATCTTAATCTGCTTGTTTATTGAATGAATGAATTCGCGATCATTAATTATTTTATGTTCAGAATAATAAGTTATTAAACAGAACACGTTGAAAAATTGAATAATATTCATCAAAACAATTATATACAATTCTTTAAACCAACGAAGTTATTCATTGAAAAACATTCATTTTCGATATTATGTTTTAATGAAATATTCGTTGATTTAATAAATGGGTATTTCATTTTAACAATGAACCATGTTCCTTGGAGCAAAATTAATTAATATTTCGTTGTTTTGACGTTACTTTTTAATTGGATCCATGTACTTTTTTTTTTCAGGGTATATATAGAGAGATACAATGTGTAAATGTATATTTTAATTGTATTTCTATTAGTGAAAAATATTTATAATTATGTATATACAGTGAATTTTACAAAATACGTATATGGTATCAATATTTTATATATATATATATACTGTGAACGGTAGAGTGGCATATATATTAACAATATCTACAATATTTTGCCAATGTAGATGAAAGATACACTAGAAAAAATTTCACTTTATATATTTTTAATTTTATAATGGTGGTGGTGTAAGTATTACTTTAATAATAATAATAATAATAATAATTTATGTGTGAGATATTATGAAAGAAAGGAATTTGTAAAGAAATAAGTAAATAATAAATAAATATAAAATTAAAATAATATCGTGCACAATTTGTTGTTTTCCTTCAATAGTTAAATTTTTCTATTATATAATATGCGGTATAAATTTCAATTTAATCGTTTATTTACTCTCAATTTTATACCATATTTTTGTTGCATACGTATACCATATATATATTATTTTCATCGTTTGATTAACTTAATATAATCTAATGTTATTACATACAAATACAATGTACATATATAATATTATAATTCATTAGAAAATATTAATCACATGAAATTTTCATAATCTCATTTCTTATAATAATAAATACATATTATATAGTTATATGTATCGTAGATATCCAATTACACATACATATTTCGTAATCAACAATCAAAAACAACACGAAAATATGCTGATAAATTAATTTCATATTTACCCATAATAAAGTTTATATTTTACAAAATTATAATATAATTATATATATAAATATTATTTATAACTATAACAAGACAAGTTAATAAATAAATTGATTTATATATATTGCCTTAAGATTGGTGGTGGTGATCAACTATCCATATACAGAGTTAATTTGAATAATTATTTGTATTGCAACAAAATAATATATAAAAATTTTCAAAATTCTATTCAAATAAATAATATTTTTTAAATTTTTAAAATTATATTATTATATAGAGAATTATAAAATGAAATCTTATTTTTTTTTCATGACTCTCAAAATATTATATAAATTCATAATTATTTTCAAATATATATAAATATATAGGATCGAAAATTTAGACATTAAAGTAAAGTGCACGTCTAGATAAATTTGCGGTCGATGTAATTTATATTCAATGTATATAAAATTTTCAAATTAAAATTATATTCCATGAAAATGTATATTATTCTTTTAAATATTTTTATATTTGAAAATTATTCTTTAAATAATAAATAAATGTGTATATTATAACAAATGGTAAATGTCCGCCAATTGTCTTTATTTGTTTGTTTAAATATATGGTAACTGTTTATAATTTTATAATAGTAATATACGAAAAATGTATAGAAACAATCACAGATCTTTGTATAAATTTATATTTCCATTTCTTCTATTGTAATTTTCATTGGAATTTATATACCAAAACGATTATGTAGTAATTATTTTGACGACATACCACCACCACCAACCATCATGAGGAATCCGAATTGAAAAAAAATATATATATATATATCTATAAAAGCCTTGCAAAGAACGGACACAATATAGTACTATGGACATTTTTATATAATTTTAATTTTATTCGAATATATTTCAATACACAGGGTATGGATCGCCAAATTATTAAGGGTTCAATTTATTATTCGATTTTTAAATCAATACCAGTATTGTATTTTTTCCGAATATATTGTATATAGTAAAAAAAAAAATTGGTTTGGCATAATTTCAAATTTATTGTAAAAAAAATAGTAAATAAATAAATAAATAACAACAATCAAGACTGAATAATTTAAAAAAAAAAAATGTAAATATATAAATTTATAATGGATGTTTACATTGAAAATTAATAGTTTGCTAAAGCGGTGGCCTATATTTTGGACAATAAATGGGTTCCCCAAGGACAGTAGTTAATTTTCTTTAATGCAATTCAAGAATTTAATCA
Organism: Bibio marci; assembly: GCA_910594885.2. Lineage (NCBI taxonomy): Eukaryota > Metazoa > Arthropoda > Insecta > Diptera > Bibionidae > Bibio > Bibio marci. The sequence goes on along the minus strand of OU343117.1, from coordinate 31,701,359 downwards.
TTTTTTTTTTCTTCATAATTGTGGCAGTGCTGTTCGGCGATTCCATGTTCTAAACAAGTGGTAATCTGTTTGAACATAACATCTGATAAATAACTGCGAATGTGGGGGTGGATGACAACGAAGCATAACCAAGTTCTTTCTAACATTTATTAACACAATATCGTATATTGTTGATATATTCTGATCGTTTTTCTTATGTGATGGCTTCAAATTTATTAATTTTTTTACCATAGAATTAAATATGGAGAGCTTGTTTGACTGAAACAGACGATACTATATATTTGTAAGAAATAAAAGAAGCAAATTTTCATTGTAAAGATCCGACAAATGACCTAACAAACACACACATATAAAAGGTATCAAATTTATCGATTTAAAAAATAAGTATATAAAAAATAAAAAAATTAAATTAAGTTATAATGATTTATATCAAAAAATAATAAAATTATTCCGGATATTAAAGTTCATAATATAAAATAGTATTTATTTATTGTATAAAATAGAATCTATCCTTTTGACGCATATATACTTTTTATTGAATTTATCGTTTGTAACCAGATGAAATATTACATTCACAATAATGGATATAGATATAGATGTTCTTAAAAATAATCTGTTTTAAGGAATAAATATTGAATAAGTAATTGTAATTGAGCAATCGGTCATATTTTTGACAAAATGTTTACCTATTTTTTTTGTTTTGTCTTTATATTATTAAAAATTCTGTGTGATAGTAAAGATCAACATATAATTTAACAATTTTAATCTTTCTATACAAATAATTAATGTATATTTAAATATATATTGTTAAAGATAAATACAATATATATATTAAGAAAATTTCATTTCACTTGTTTGTTTTTATGTTATTTATTTTTTCACACGTCACATTAAAGAAGAACAAAATAAAAAAGGTCAACGACAACGGATGCAAATAAATAAAAAAAAAAATACCAGACGGTCGAGCAAAGTTAAAATGAATAGAAAATATATATATAATAAAATAAATAAGGATTCCCCCATGGAGAGAACACACATATAAAATAAACAATTTACAACAATTTTTTTCCAGAAATTTACAAAATGCAAAAATAAAATTGGAACATTATAGTATCGAAAAAACCATTACCATTACCATCGGAAAAACCACCGCCACCACATCATCACTGTATATACAATATATAAATGGAATATATATATTGAACATATACCAACATATGCGCCACCCATTAAAATCTTTATATTTAGGAATATATATAAATGAAACCCATATATATATATAAGAAAAAATTATAAGTTAGACATTTGATGAAGAGCCAATAGAAAATTTTTTAAAGATTAAAATCAAAAATTTTCTTATCAAATATATAAATTATATGTCTATTATTTGTATATAGAATTTTGAAAAGAGCTCTATAAAATATATAATATAGAAATAGAATAAATTCACAGAATATATAGAAATTTTTTTTATTAATTTATGACAATAAAATTATGTAATTATGAACGTTTATAGTTTTTTTTATTGTTATCAACCACCACAAACATATATTTGTACCAGCATCGTCGCTGGTGTAATAGTGTAATTAGAGTAGTTATTGCTTAATTTATACATAATAATAATATTCAACAATTTGTAAACGAGATGGAAATATTTTCAATATAAAATTTAAAATGTATATATACCACAGAAGAAAGGTTGTTAAGGTAATTATTTAATTGACGAATTATTATATATGATTTTTACGCAAATAAATTTTATTTCAACACATATAACTACCATTACTTTACTTTAGTTAGAAAATATAGAAATTTAACAAATATTTCTAATCAAATATACTCGCTTTTTTAAATATAGTTCTGTACATAAGCAAAATAAAATAAATATTAATAATTGATTTTGTCATTTATATTATATAAACAAATTAATTTTATGTACTATATTTGGTGTAGGTAGATTCAATTTTCCAAAATTCATATTTATTTATTATACAATATATATATATATATATATATATATAAGGTGTACCGGTATAAAGTGAGCGTCAAGATACAAATGTCTCGATAGGGAACATATATATCAAGTCATTTTACAAAAAACATCATATTTTTTTCATCGTAAACAAAAATGTTAAAAATATCGAATTTTGTACCATAAAATGATGATTTGCGGAAAGAATTAAATTTTTGTTTTCATTTGAAGAAAAGTGTTGCAGAGTCGCAACGAATGCTTGTCGACCCATATGTAAGTGCAAGATAATTTTGCTCAATGACAATGTACCTGCACACAAAGCAAAACCGGTTAAGGATACAATCAAAGCACTTGGCTATGAGCTATTACCCCACCCGCTGTATTCACCAGACTTGGCTCCCATCGACTACCATTTGTTTCCATCGATAGGACACGCATTGGCTGAGCAGCACTTGCTTCAAAAGACGAACAATTCTATTGGCGTGGTATCTACAAATTGCCAGAAAGGTGGTCAAAATGTGTAGAAACCAATGGCCAATATTTTGAATAAAATGTTTTTTACTGTCCCATTTAAAATTAGTGTTTAATTTTCACAAAAAAAAAAAAACGCTTATTTGATACCTGTACACCTGCTATACACTAGCTAATAAAAGAATATCAAAATAGAAAAGTATAATTTTTGTAAATTAATTTGATTTCAATCTATTTTCGTTTTTATCTTGACTCTTTGTACATACCATACAATGTATGTTTGTACATAAAGAGTTATATTATGTTATGGGATAAGCAGAAATCACTAACAGCAACATTACGTCAGTATATTTAATCTATATTTATATAGAGAAGGTAAAATAATCAGTGATATGCGGTGTATGACTATTAAGTTAGTTTTGATTATCGCCATTGTAGGTAAATAAATATTTTAAAATTAAATGTTAATGTTACAATTGTGTTCGTTACACATATTACGTATTTACAGATACGTAAAAGTTAATGTTGGTAATTTTTCAGATAATAATGTTCTATGGAAAATTTTATGGTGTATGCAATATTTATCATTATCACAATACTAATATTATAATACTAGATATCTTACCCATGTCCCTGTCGTATATACCATATATTAAATATACAATATATAAATTAAATATGGAATATGAAATGCATATTGTAGGTGGTACAACAAAAACAAAAAAACAAAAAAAAAAGGGATCCCATTTTAGTTTTAGTGTTTTGTTATATTGTGGTGAATGAGATGATGACGAATATTAAAACTGAATGTTGATAGGTTGCTAGTACTACTATTACTGTGTTATATATATAATATTTTGCGTAGTTATAATATATATATATATATTGCATACTATATATTTAATATTACATCGATATATGGTATGTATATACACTTATAAATGATGTTATGCTGTTGACATTAATTGTACAAAGGAAAATTCATTTGTTTGTAAATTATTTTGCGTGTAGGAGGTGGTGGTGTTAGCCCTTCTCGTTTTTATTTTGTTATTTCTTATTATTATAATATGATGTAGACATACGTATATTTTATACGGAATTCATATACGTAATATATATAGGAAACATATACCAGTAGTAGTAGTACATGGTGCGTGGTGGTATATTAGGTGCTAAATAAATATAAATAATGTTTTTCATATTGTCATCATAAATTTGTATTCGTAATTTTTTATTCTTTTTTTTTTGTAATATTATTTTCCTTTTGATGGAACCCATATATAAAAGAAAATCTATTTTTAGATCGTTATAGTTATATACGATTTGTTTTTTCTCTCTTTGTGAAAGAAAATTTCTGGTTACATCTTTATTGTTATTAAACACATGTTTGATTATAAATGATTACATTAAATTTTATATTTTCTACAATTGTTACATACATATACTTTTTTTTTTTAAGTTATATATTGCTCCAATTGGAGCTTTAGAGTCATCTAATAAAACTTTCATTACAACCAAGTCAAAGTAAATTATTCCGCTTGGGATTATAGAACAATTTACCAATTGTACTGCAATTAACAAAAGATAGATGTTTTCAAAATTCTAATATTTTTATATGGATGATTAGCCGAGTGTGTGATGTGGTCGTGTAGACATTGTTAATCTTTGAATATCGTCCGACACCATATTTTCAAAGATTTCCGTTTTTTGTTTTTATTCCATAAACGAACAAATGGTCAACGGCAGCAGAAAAATTATGGAATAGAACCCGCTATATTTCATGATTAATAATATATATTTCGGCGCTGTACTGAGTGTTTTTTAGGCTTTTTCCACATGTATAATAATGAATTTATGTATGGAATTTTTTTTTTTTATATATTTAAAATTAAAATTGAGATAAATTTATATTTTTTTAAAATCAAAAATTAATATATACACATACACAAAAGACGAGATCAAAATTAATTAAATTAAAATTAACTTGAACTATATTAACGATTTTTTAACAACAACAAAAACACAACGTACAATAGGAAACATATAAATAATTTAGGATTAATTTCATTACATCAAAGACATAACATTTTCATATAATTCATTGTTATATATGACTAAAGCGAGTGTTCGAAAATCTATACATAAATATAATATATATTAATATATTATTTCGATCAAATGCTAACAAGTCAAATAATACACACATCATGCACACTAAAAAACAAGGTCAATTTTTTAATTTTATTATTATTATTTTTTTTTTTTTTGGTGTTTGAATAATGTGAATAAAGAAAGCCAAGGACAATAATAAAAAAAAAAAAAAAATTAAATTGAACAAATAACAAAGTTCACCAACAAATTAACATTTTTTTAAATATTTGACTGCATTTAAATAGTATATTATATATATATAAAGTAAAAAAACGAGATCATATTAATCTGTAAAGACAAATTATATACAAGACCGGAAATGCAATCATCAATTTGTTGTTATTTCCATAATAATAAATATGTGTGTTTGTATTTATAAAATGTATTATAATACTTCAATCTAATATAGAAACAAAAAAAAAATAAAAATGGAAAAAAATTCTAATTAAAAACAACATACTTATTATTATATGTATACACACACATTTTGTTAGTATATATTTTATCTTTATACACTCGTACACGATGCCACCATATAACGCATATAATATACTTTACATATAATATATATATATGTGTTATAACATAATAATCAAATAAAATATTCATGTTATGTATGCTATTGTGTCAACAAATAAATGTAATAAATTGTCATTCTAATGCTTTTATTTCTCGTTGATATCTTTTATAGAAAAAGCTTTAATCATTAATGCATATATACAATTATACATATATATATATATGCTGTATAATACATATAATATGATATGATAAATTGCATGCATAAACCATTTATAATATTAATTAACGACATGTTTACACAAATAGAACAACGCACAATATTATTATTATTATTATTAGTATAAATGGACAGAGTGTTCCAGAGCGCGACGACGACGGTCATACACACATGAAAAATTGGTATATATGATCAGAAAGTCATTTTGAATTTTAACATATGATGTTATATATAGATTTTGTTCCCGAAACGTTGTTTATTACATTTAATTATTATACGATACCATCACCCAATTAATATATTACCACAATTTACAATCAGCACATTCACACATAAGTTCAACAAATTTACCAAAAAAAAAAGTTAATTCAAATAAGTAACTTAATAATATACAATACAATACAATATGAACTCTTGAATACATGGTAATTTTTGTTATTATGGTGTGTACCCTGTAGGAATATGTTAAAAATTATACACAGTAAGTAATAAAATATTATAACATTTTGTAAAATATAAATTTTATAAATTTTTCATTATAAATATTATTATTTTTAATTGAGATATTTGTTGAAAATTTTGAGAATTCCAGTTATGCCGTAATAATTTATGTGTTTAACCAAAATAAAAGTATAAATTTTTGTATCCATAAAATGCTATTAATGAAAACATGAACTTCCTCATAAAGCGAAAAATAAAAGAATTTTATAATTATAGACACCTATTTACTAGGTGCACCGGGCTATCAAGTGAGCGTCTAGATACAAATGTCTCGATATAGAGAACATATACATCAAGTCATTTTACAAACAACATCATATTTTTTTGATCGTGTTAAAAATGTCGAATTTTACACCAGAAAATGATGATTTGCGGAAAGCATTAAATTTGTGTTTTCATTTAAAGAAAATTGCTGCAGAATCGCATCGAATGCTTGTCGAGCCATATGGTGATCATTCTCTATTAGACATGCAAAAGATGGTTTCAACGGTTCAGAGATAATGATTTTGATGTGAGAAATAATGAACGTGGAAGACCACCAAAAACGACATGAAGAAGTCGAAAATTGGGTGTCTGATTGGTTTGCTTCAAAAGACGAACAATTCTATTGGCGTGGTATCCACAAATTGCCAGAAAGGTGATCAAAATGTGTAGAAAGCAATGACCAATAGTTTGAATAAAATATTTTTTACTTTCCCATTTAACATTTGTGTTTTATTTTCACAAAATAACGCTCATTTGATATCTGTACACCTGCTATTACTACGGAATTATACAAAATTAATAAATTGGAATCAAAAGAATGTCATGATATAGGTTCCATATTAATTTATATATATAATTTGAAATTTGAATAATATTTGTACATACTGTACCATAAATTTTTTTTAATTGTATTGTATATATATTTTATCAATAATTAATAATCATCATAAATTTTTGTCTTTAAAAATTACTTGTTATAACATACTTATTTAAAAAAAAAAAAAAATATTATATTTTTGTTGATTTTATAATTTGTTGTTGTATTTTTTTCAATTCAACTTTTTTTTTTTTTTTTATTCAATTGAAACTTTATCGTAAACGCAAAATATATATACAATAATATTGTAATATTATTATTATTATTATTATTATTGGAGTTGTTGGTATATGGTCTTAATTACAAAAACATGTAATTTTCTTTTTATTTAAAAAATTATTGCTGCTATATACATTTTTTTATTCTACAATATCAATTTTTTGCTTTGACTCTCTGTGTCTATACACTTTATATATATATATAAATGGTATAATAAATGTTGGTTTGTTGCTGAATGACTTTGACTTCGGAATGTGAATATAAGCAACGTGTGCTTATTATAAGAGTGTGTATATAGATAGAATGGATATCAAGATTTATTTATTTCTGTATGGTCGTAATGTTATTTTGTACATACTCCAATTTTTTTTTACATTTTATCATTTCTATATATGCTGCTGTTATACTGTTGGTAATATATTTATAGTTTAATAATTGTTACAGTAAAAAATTTCGATTCACGAACAGTCTATTCAAGCACAATTCGATTAATGCACACCACCAATTCAGGCATCAATTTTTCTTTCCATTTCTATACGATAAATGCATCATATTTGATGTAATGTTAAAAATGATGGTTGCACAATAGTGAATGAATGTAAAAAATGTTAAAATGATGATAGAAAAAATTCCAATAACATCAAATTTTGATAATTTTGTAAAAAATTTTAATGGCAAAAATAACAATTAATTTAATGGGATTAAGTTCAAGCAGCTTTCGATTTAACATTTATTACATTATTCTATAGCTATTCTGGTTATTTAAAAATATGTGGAGTGGAGAACATGAAAATTCAATTCACACATCATTTATTTGAGCGTTAATGCATCACAATCGATCCAGAAAATGTGCGTGTGAATCGTCGGATTTTTACTGTATTATGATTTTTATTATTACTTTTAAAACATATACAACAATTTTAAATCTATATAAATAATAAATATTTATGTAAGTTATCTCGTATGAACAGCCTAGTTTTAATTTTCAATATATTTATAAAGGATAAGTGCTTAGCACACATATATTGTTGTATACGAAATCGATATTAATTAAATTTTAGCAAAAAAAAACTAAACTATTCACTACTCTTTCTATATCCTAGTAACAATTTGTCTGTACTTTGAAAAATGAGGAAAATTTCCGTTGGAAAAAATTCACATATTTTCCATGAAAAAAATATATTAAAATTTGTACAAAGGGATGTCCATAGATTTTCCTCTTAATATAATAGTATTTCAATTTAGGTCAATTGAAATATTTGGATTGTCTGGGTAATATGTCCGAACATATATCGGCGGTATTGTGTATTCATAATTTATAATTCACCAATTATCCAATCCGTAGAAATTATAATCGGAAATATACGAGGATAATCTAAGGACATTTTTTATAAAAATCCATGGACAGGGTTGCACTCATCATATATAAAATTCTAGTGGACATCCGTAAGAAATCCATAGATATTTCCTCGGCTTGAAACTATGGAATACTACATATAATGCGGAAATTTTGCGGACAAACTACGGACAGTGTTACTAGGGTATAATATAATTTAATATATATATATATACCATATAAGAAAATATCTATAATAATTTGGAAACAAATTTGTCAGTAAAATAATAATTTCAATAATAAACATATATAAAATATTTATTTATTTAATTAATTATACAATATTTGAAACAACGCATTATCATTTTTTTTTTATTTATATTGAACAAAATAATGTTTGTATCATCGGCTGTTATTGCGTCATTTACAATTTATTATGTTTTTATAATACGACTATGATGGGATAGATCAACGTTGTGTATTGAAACTATATAAAATTTAATATATTGAATTTTATTCACACATGGAAATGTTTTAAGTTTGTTATTAAACAGCTGTGTACAAGAGAAAAATTAAGGTGATGATCCTTTCAGGAATTATATACGTGTACATATATACATTGAAATAAGTTTGGGTTTAAATATCGTAAATATAAAAAAAAAACCCAGTATTGTGTCCGGTAGTTAAAAGTTAATTAAATAGAATTTTAAAAATGTTGTTGTAAGAAATTATTGACAAGAAATTATTATATAAAACAAAAAAATTGTCTACAAATACGTGTAAAAAGTGGTTCCATTAAAATAGCATAACAAATTCTTACCAAGCATTATAAACCCTCCTGCATTGAACATCTTTGTAAATTTAATTATTGTTTTGTTATGTTAACTTATGAGATTATTAGATTTTTTCACATCTATATTTTTCCAGCTGTGTTGCTATACATAAATATATAAATTATTATAACCTATTCATATTTTCTCAATAACAGCAGTAATGTTTTACAAATATCAGAAAATCAAAGAATATCAATATAATTCTTATATTAATATTTATTATGTTGAATAAAAAAATTTACATTTGATTCAATAAAAAGTTTAATATTTCATTAGACTATAGAAAAGTATAACTTCTTTCTATATTGTTGGTATATAATATTAGGATATATGAAATAAATTTATTATTATATTCCAAATTGAATTAGTTATTATATTTATTATGTGCACGAACAATGTACATATATCGTTAAGGGTAATAATAAAATATCAAGGGATTTCCTTCAATCCTATATCTATCTATCTATCTATCTATCTATCTATACATATATATTCATATAGGATATATATAGAGAAGGATATAGATATTTCAAATATGAAATTTAAGTAAAATAAAATTAAATCATAATATGAAACCAATTTTATATTAAATATTTTAATTATATGATAGGCTTTGAACTTTTATTTATTGCGTCAATTAATTCCGTGTAATTTTATCAAAAAAAAAATTATTTTGTATAATAATTGTGTACATTTTAAACAATATACTCCTTTTCAAAATATTCAATACAATAAAATCGGAAAATTATTTCACAATAGAGTAATAGGGGTTAGATGGAACAAAACGAAACACGTTAAGGAAAATTTTGACGAACTTTTCCTTTTTATATTTTGTAAATCTCTTTCCAATTATTTTTATATATAGGTGATAGTTTCTTACTTATATTGTACAATTTTTTAAAACATTATCATCAAACCATTTTTTATAAGCTATATAATAAATTTATATGCAATGGTGCTCGCACGCCTGCTGTAAAACGATACAAATTATTTTTAATTGTGTTACATTTCGATGTTACAGGAATTTTAGTATATTATATTGATTGAACATCATTGCATGATTCCGACTTAAAAAACGGAAAAATTAAATGGGACAAATAGAATAAGGATATCATGAAAAAGATATTAGAAAAGTTAGAAACCACCAATTAATCTTTTGCGCTGCAATTTTCAACTTAATGTATGAAATATTATATTATCGTCAATCTGTTACATAACAAAAATGATGGTATAACTTTTTACATATTCAATATTTACTAATAAGACAATTTATTATTTTTGATAATGTTTTTAAATTAAATAATATTCTGTTTAATAAAATGTTATAATCATTTATAATATATATAATTAGTTTTTGTATCGTTTGCCTCGCCTTACTCTACTCCAGTATATCTTCAATTAATTAAATAAATTGTTTAGAATTGGTTTTTTTTAACCAAATAATACTGCGATAAAAAATACAAAAATTGTTAATATGTTCATTATCTTTTGTATATGTAAAAAAATATTAAATTTATCTTCAATATATACACAATCTACTAACATAATAATAATAATAATAAATAATAATAATAATAATAATATAAATAAATAATATAATGAAAAATTAGAAATTGAATTTATTTTTGTTTTGTTACTTATAAATAATAAATATTTACTTAATTTTGTTTTGTTTTATTTTGTTTTATTTTGATAATGCGATAAGATGATAAATAAAAATAAAATTGATAACAAATATTGTATTTTGATTTTGGACTATATATATAAAATATTGGCAACCGGTAGGTTATATACCAGAAATTGTATAAGTAAAATATGTATAATTATAAAAGCAAATTGTTTATAGATATTTCAAAGCAAAACTGTTTTGCGAACATCATTTAAAAATATAGTACTGGCAATTCTCCATATAAAACTATATTTGTAGTATGAAATGAAATGTGTGAAAACTTTATTATTATTATTATTATTATTATTGTTATTATAGATAGAATATAAAAAAAAAACACAATAGAGATTAAAAAATTAAATATGAAAATAACAAATTTTAGGAATGTGATTCCCATTTAAATTATAGATTTTGTTTTTTAAATGATAAGAAGAAAAACATCTTTTATTATTTTGGTAAAAACAAATAATAATAATACTAAAAATATAATTAAAATTATTAGTATTGGAAATAAAATAAATTTATTTCTCTATTATTTCTTAGAAAATTATTGTTTTTTAAATTATTAAATAACAAATCAATTGTTTATACTTGTCCACTTATTTTATTTTCTTTTTATCGGTTCAGTTCACTTCAAAATTTATCTCGTATTATTTGAAATAAGAAAAATTAAAGTAAAAAAAATAAATAAATAGGTGTTTCTCATAATTTATTACGGTACGGATTTGAATGTGTTATTTGACATCCTGTGTTTGTGTATTTGCAAAATTACTATAATTTTGTACGGGTTTCGATAGCTATGCAAAAGTCACCGTTGAGAAAATTATAATTAAAATATATTTTATATAGCAATGACTATATACAGAACAGATAATCATATCCTGAAATTATTCAGTCTATAAATTCCATATAAAATTCCCTTTTTTTACATTGCCATTGTTTCCTGTTTTTTTTACAAATAAAAATTCTGTAACTGATTACAATTTCCATAAAAAAAAAAACCCATATCATATTTTAATTAAAATATTTATTTTCGTATTATTATTATTATTATTATTTATTATTATTATTTATTATTATTATTTATTATTGATTTGATTGTATCGACAATGTATGATCGTATGTATTTTATTTATATTTTGTATCATTTGTAATATGTGAGATTAATTTTTTTAGTTTTCAAAACAAATTATAACTCTATACATAGTCATTTTCTCCGAAACAAATGAACGATTACATATTATTTATATGTACTCAAATATAATTACACATATACAATATAATAAAATGAAATTTATTATTATTTAAATGAATTAATTTTCATAAATTAATTGCACATAAACTTAATAAAATAATTAATTTAAAATTGGAACAAAATGTATAAGAAAAAAAAAATAAATAATAAAAGAAATTTGTTTCCCATGACTTACAAACATAATCCGAATAAATGGTGGATAGAATGATATTAAATTAGACTTATGTCTATAAATATTCAAAGACAGACTTTAAAATCAAATATAAAAAAAAAATGATTAATTCAATTAATAAACAATTGTTGAAATTTGTGTATAGTATTTTTTTTAAGCCAGAATAAAATATATATTTACAGGAAATTATGGTATCGTTGAAATATTCCATTTATATTTTAGCTATACAAAATCTGTGAACACTGTTACTTATTTGAACGTTAAAATATAATAAAGTAATTAGAAATTTATTCGCACACACAATAATTTAGATAATCTTTAATTGGTATTGATCAAATCAGAAAGTCGCAAAATTGTTATTAAAAAAAAAATAATTATGGTGAATTTTGCATAGAATTTATTAGAAATTGTTAATTGAAGGTAAATAAGTAATTTATAGAAATATATAAAATTCGACTTATGTCTATAAATATTCAAAGACAGACTTTAAAATCAAATATAAAAAAATGATTAGTTCAATTAATAAACAATTGTTGAAATTTGTGTATAGTATATTTTTTAAGTCACAATAAAATATACATTTACAGGAAATTATGGTATCGTTGAAATATTCCTTAAATATTTTAGCTATACAAAATCTGTGGACACTGTTAATTATTTGAACGTTAAAATATAATAAAGTAATTGGAAATTTATTCGCACACTTAACAATTTAGATAATCTTTAATTGGTATTGATCAAATCAGAAAGAATCAAAATTGTTATTAAAAAAAAATTCATTATGGTGAATTTTTGCAAAGAATTTATTAGAAATTGTTAATTGAAGGTAAATAAGTAATTTATAGAAATTTATTATATAATAATTTATACAATTCTAAAATTTATGATGCAATTATTTAACCATAATAATAATAATAATAATAATAATAATATTATAATAATTATAATAAATAAATAAATAAAATACAAATGCATATATTTGCGGAGCTGAAATAATTAATTTAATTGAAGATTTCCTTCAAATTGGTTCATTCAATAATTTTTTTATCCGTATATACACACCCAATATACAATGGGCATTATAAAATTTGTATATTTTTATGCATTAATATTATTAAAAAAAAAGTTTTCACTCTTACATTTATCTCTCACGGATGCAATATTTATTTTTATATGCATACCATTAAAAAAAATGTATTTTTTAAATATATTTATAATAAATAATAGGAATTTATTATATTTATTTATATTACGTATTATTATTATTATTATTATTATTTTAATTTTGAATAGTAAATTTATGTACATTTTAAAAGTGAATATAAAATAAAATATCCATGATATTTTCTAAAATATCAATAATATAATCGCACAGGTTTTTATATTTGTATTGTTTTCGAATAAGTTGAATTAGTTTTTTTTTTTTTTTTATAGTTGGGTGTATTATTTTCTAATAAATTTTTGGTTATTATTACACATTTGAATTTTTGAATTGTTTTTTAAGATTTTTATTTCCTAATAAATATTATTTATTTTTCAAATATGTATTTTATATGCATAAATTTTTTCCTGTTGAATAATAAAATGTATGGATAAATGTAAAACGACAATAATAACAATGATTAGAAGTAAGAAAAAAAAAAAAAAAAAAACAACAACCGTAAACAATTCGATTTATTATAGTTTCAACTAATATTTTTTACGAAACACTCAAGTCTTTTGGCTTTACTTCAACAATTTCTTTAACAATTGAAATATTGTATTATATACACATTTATTTATAATACAGCAGTTTATTTTATATATAAATTATATATTAATAAAATATAGAGATAGTTGAATTAGATTTTATTATTTATTGAAAAAAAGAAAATTTAAAGCACCAGCACAGCACCACCAATTTTATATAGAGAGTACTCAATAAACCTAAAATATGTTTGTGTATTTTTTTGTTACTAATATTGTTGTTTATTATATACAATTATTAAATTTAATAGTTATGTTGGTGATGTCATGTTACCGCATTATTATAAAGAGAAAGTCGGAAGTACCGATTCCCTATGTGTGTTCAATAATAGTAGTAAGATATTGTAATAAAAATAATATTAATAATAATAATAATAATTAAAATAATAATTTAATAATGGTAAAAGAAAATGTATGTAAACATCAAGTCATGAAATTCCAAGTGGTGCTTATGGCATCTATACCAAATAATTTATTAAAGTCAAATTGGTAAACCATTCCGCATGACAAAACTCAATTATCGAAAAGTAGTTAAAGTTAATTACATTTTTGTATTCTTATTTTAATAATAAAAGTAACAAATGCTAAATGACGAAAACATTATCCAAAAATTGATAATTTTCCTATTAAACCTCCGGAAAATTTATTAATATAACATATGAAATATATATAGTTGATAACAACATACAAAATAAGTATGATTTCAACGCTTAATCCACAAATATATAGAAATAAAATTTTAAAAAGGATTTAATAAAATATAATAATAAAGGTTATATGTGTAGACAATGAAATAATATAAATAATAAAATAAAAATTATTATTGTACTCACCTCTAATTATTTCTCGGTTACCAGCAATTTGAAATGTCACCGACACACCTGGATTCACATGAAAAAATACAACATGTTCATGTGGTTGCGGTCCTTGGGAATGTGTTGGACAATAATGTTGATGTTCAAAGCCAGGACCAAAGTGAAAAACTGGATCAACATGTGGCCATGATGGTCCACCGGTGCCCGTTTGAATTGCAATACCTACGGGATGGATATGGTGATGAGGATGCCCATGATGATTATGTGGATGTTGATGTTGATGGGGATGATGTTGTAACGTTCTTTGTTGTAAATGTTGTTGTAACGTATGATTTAATTGATGCTGTTGTTGTTGCTGCTGTTGCTGTTGCTGCTGTTGTTGTTGCTGCTGCTGCTGCTGCTGCTGTTGTTGTTGTTGTTGTGCAGCTTGTGGTAATGATAATGATGGCGGTGGTGGTAAAACCAATTGTTGTTGTGGCAATGGAGGTGGTGGTGGTGGTACTTGTTGTACCTGTAATTGTTGTTGTTGTTGAAGATGTTGTTGTAATTGTTGTTGTTGCTGCTGTTGTTGTTGCTGTTGTTGTTGTTGCTGCTGCTGCTGCTGTTGTTGCTGTTGCTGTTGCTGCTGTTGTTGTTGTAGTTGTTGTTGCTGCTGCTGCTGCTGCTGCTGTTGATGCATATGAATTTGATGATGATGTTGATGTTGATGTAATTGCGGTGGAATTTGTAATGGTAATTGATGTTGTGGTATTATATTATGCTGTATGTGTGTTTTAACAATTACTGGTACACTACAATTAGTGATGGTACGTGCAGTTGGTGCAACAACAGCAATTGCTGCCGTATTTCCAGTCAATGGAATCGATGATATTGGTACAACAATACCACTTGCATTTGTTGAGCAAGTTGTTGTTGGTGTTGATAATTGTATTGCGGATCCGGTGACTACTGATGTGGCTGCAACTGTAACAGTTGTCGACAGACATGATGATGATGACGATGATATTGGTGACGGTGATGATGAAGACAATGATGGCGATGATGTTAAAGAATGTGACAATGATTTTAGTGTTGGAATAGACGATGTTGACGTTGGTGTAGCCATAGCTGACAATGTACTTGACGCTGACGTTGCGGTCACAACGGCAGATACAATCAAAGATGGATCAGTTGTTACTATTGTCATTGATGCATCTGTATCAACTTCATCGTCATCCATTTCTTGGCTAAATTCATCGTCATATAAATCCGTGGGATCTGTTTCAGTAGCTTTTGATTCAGTTAATTTGGCAGTTGTTGTTGCTTTTGACGATGTTGACGTTGACGTTGCAGTGGCTGCAGCTGCTGCTGTTGTTGTTGTCGTTGTTGTTTCAGTTGTTATTTCGCTGGCCATATTTATTGGTTGGCAAGTTTTTATTTTTATTTGATTATTATCTATTGTTTCTAAATTATGATTAGAAGATAGGACAGTAGAAGAAGGTACCTTAACCATCGAAAACGAATTTTAAACTTTTATTTAAATTATTCTAAATTAATACTATTAATACAAAAAAACGATCACTTAAACTTATACACGAAAAAAAAAAATAGACAATTAAACACAAAAATTATAAATACAATAAACTAAATAATAATAATAATAATAATAATAATAATAATTAAAAAAAATAATAAATTAAAAAATACACTAAACACAAAATTACATAATATAAAATATAATTATAGTTAATTTTATTTTATTTATATTATTATTGAACACAAATTGTTTTTCTTAATTTTTTAGTTTTTTAGTTTTTTAGTTTTTTATTATAGAACAATTATATCTATACATTAATTATTTATTTCTGTTCGCTTTAATTGTTTTGTACTTTTTTGGTTTTTTTTTTAACACATAAATTAATTTATTTCTAAACACTTTTTAATTGTTTTTATTTAATTTTTCGATTTTAAAATTAGATACTTTTAAATTATTTATTATTTATTTTTTTTTTTAATATTTTTATTAGACCTTTTATTTTATGAAATTAATACCACGTTTTTAAATCTGTGAAAAGTGAAACAAAAAAAAAATAAAATTTTTATTATTAATTTAAAATAAAATAAAAATATAAATTATAAACAAATGTGTGTTGAATATTTTATATTAAAAACGTAAATTAGGATCGCAATAAAAACGAAATAATTAAAATCAATTCAACAATTTCAGTCACCGATTTCTTTGAAAAGATAAAATTAATAATCAATCAAAAATATTATAATATTATAAAATCATTAATGATTTTTTGTTAAGGTAATTATAATCACAATTATAAATAGAAAATGTATACCATTGTTTTTATTTATAATATTTATGAATGAATTTTTATTTTATTTTTTTTAATAACCTTTAAAAATAAAGATAATCTGGGTATAATTATTAATTAAATTTTATAATTAAATTGATTTATGGGATTGATAATACATCCTGTTACGTGTTATCCGAAACAAAAAATTAAATGTATCCCTGCAGTAAATTTTGAAAGTAGTTCCGTATAAAAGCAAGTTCTTCAACTAGTGTAAAAAGAACTAGTTACAGAACTATTACTAAAGTAATGCAGATGATAGGAACCATATGGATATTTTGGAAAACGAATCGCTACCAAAAATATCTATTGAAGAAAAATTAATCGATTGGTTTAATTAGGAATAAACCATCCTGTAAATGTTTCGCAGAATTGCTTTTTATTTTATGCGAGAAAAACTTAAATGTAGCACGTAAAATTAAATTGGAGCTGATGTAATTTAAGAAAAAAGGTAATAAACTATAAAGCACCAGTTGCAATAATTTATAATATTTTTTAAATATGAAGTAAATTATTATTTTGTATTAAAAACATAATAATAAATATTAAATTATATTAAAATATATTCCCTTCGTTTTTTTTTTAATTAAATACAACCTTTTTTCTTTTTTTAAAGAACTAGTTAAAGTACTGGTGAAAGAATACATAATCTAATTCAAATTAAAATTAACCAGTTCAGTAACTAGTTGCAGAATAACTAGTACTATCACTTAAGTGTTTACATTTGAACTATAGTTCAGTAATTGGTTACAAATTAACTAGTTCTTCAACTATAGTTGAAAAGTGTTGCAGAAGAGGACAATTGCGTCCTTTCGTAGGACATCTCCATGTTAAAAAAAAAAACAGTTCGCAACATGTAAAAAGAGGTTTAGCGTGGAACCAGTACTATTTACTTTGTAACTAGTTGTACTACTACTAGTAGTAGAACTAGTTCTCTTTCCTACAGGTATATATACATTTTATATTACAATATGTACATACTTGAAAGTAGTATATAAACATACAATATATATTTGTATAATGATTAATTACATAAATAAAATAATATTAATCTATAGATCGGATCAGACAGACATTTCTAAAATTATTTAATATATATATTATATTACATATACACATACAAATAAAATAAAATAAAACAATGGTAATTTAATATAATCATTTATTTTACTTTTACTTTTGTTTTGTAACTCTTTGAATTTGTATGATGTATAACGAATGAATGGTATGGTACAGTAGTTATTTTAATTATATTATATATATATATACTCTCGTACATAGGAATATCATAACAGTGGGACAGGGATTATTATTTTCACATAATTTAAATATGCATCAGATAAAAATTGCAACAAATAAAATTTAAAACACATCACAATTTTTACGATTACAATTAAATTAAAAAATTGTATATAAAGTGTTTTTATATTATATAATATTTAAGATGAATATTATTTACTTTTTATTTATATATTGAATGGATCAGTGGTTTTTTTTTGGTTTTCAAAAATTAAATTGTATTAGCCTTCCTCTTTTTTTTTTTTTAAATAAATAAAAGATTAATCAAATATTTATTAAAATCAAAACCAAAAGTTAAATGTTTATTTTTAATTAAAAATACAAATAATCAAAAAAAAAGTATAGAAAAAAATTATAATAACCGGCAGGGACAATTATTAAAAATGATATTAATTAATTTTTCGTAATTTATAATTATAGCTATTTATTTTTTTAATTCGTTGATGTATTTGTATTTGTATATATAACTCTCTGCATACGTATACACGTAAAATTGATAACAATTTGGAATTTATTTTTATTGTTATCGTTAAATTGTGTTTTTGTTGCTGTTTTTGCTTTGACAAAATTGATAAACAATTTTTTTGTTGTTTATTTATATTGACAAATACTAAATAAAACAAAAACAATTAATGTTTGTACATTATTAAAATATATAGGCACACCAATAATGCAGTACACATAAAAGTGAAACTACTCAGAGGAACTTTTTGTATGTAGTTCCAATTTAATGAATGAATGAATACATAAATTATAAGTACTTTCAATTTCATGAATGAATTCATCAATTAATTAATTTATTAAAATATTCACAAAAGAATTTATTGGTGAATTTATATGAAATAGTTCTAATTTCATAAATAAATTCAACAACAAATTTGTTGAATTTGTTGTGTACACATGAAAAACACATTCATTCCGAACCCATGAACAACTCATCTAGCGAAGGAGAGTGCGTACCACCAATGGTATGTCTGTACAAAAGTAAACTAAAAAGTATGGCAAGAATTGAGAGTAGTGCTGACAAGAAGTAAGTATAGACAATCATCGATGTTATCCCACATACCGGTTCCACTCACTGGGTAAAGTGAAACACAATTGGTATACGTTTATATATCGTGTAGTTTTGCATGTACCAGCATTTTTAAGCTAAATTATTGGATATGAAAAAGTTATATGATACATAGCTCGCTGAGATATTTATATAAAGCAAAATAATGCATGTCATCTTAAAAAGTGTTAATTTGTAAAAATTAAAATTATTTTATTGAAAAATGTTTAAGTATAATTAAATTAAAAATCCTACGTTCCTACAGACATAAGAAAAAAATGTTTAGTAAAAAGGTGAATATCTTTGAAAATATATAGTGTTAGGCAGATAGTCAGAGATGTATATCGATACACACACAAACGCACACACAACACTATATGGACGATTTACTTCATAAGAATATTTGAATTAATACACCATTTACTCCCACAATGTTGAAACACATACGGTGTGTATAAAGTTATTTACCAACAATGTTAGATAGCTATGTCGCTTAAAAAGAGGAGCACTATTACGAGGGTGGATGACTTGTCGTATATCTGAGTAAACAACGTATACAGTCCATCCATCGGTAGGATACAAAAAGGATTCCAAATAGTTGTCTGATTCCCCATATCCCTCACGAAATATTTTTTATATTTTAATTACAATGAAATTTTTGATTTTTTTCAATGCGTGAACGATTTCATATTAGAATATATTACGATTATACATAAGATGTTAAAGAAATATGCGAGTAAAGTAATAACTAATAATAAATATAGATAAATTAGCATAGAATAAAATGTCGTATATTTTTTTTAGGTATATTACTGATTAACATTTGCCATCATATATTTGTGATTTAATGATTCTTGATTTATTTTGGTTCACTTGTGTTGAGATTTCAATTTTTATATTTTATTACTTTAATTGCAATTTTTAATGAACAATTGATAATTCCAATTTCAGTCAGTGGAACGGTAATTTTAAAACTATATATCTGATATTTAAATGTATTTATATTATACTCACAGCATATTACGTGCATACTTAATTATAAATATAATTTATATATTTGCTGTTATCTCATTCATATATAAGTATTCCATATTATTTGCAGATAGTAATATAGTATAATTTAATTATATAAATAAAAAAAGAACGACCATATTCTAGCACCATGAATAAAAATCAAACCTCCTGTTGTTTTTCAATTATACGGATAATATATAGAGACATGAAGAAAAGAAATTATCCATTAATAAAATAAATTAATGGACAAATAATTGGTATAAAACTAATTTTTATCGAACAGCACAATAAATTGAAACAATTAAAATATTTTATGAACAAAATATGTTGTGACACATTGTCTTATAATAAAAAAAATCATGTGCGAATGAAAGATATATTTCGAACACAGTTTCCATATTAAGAATATTTCACATTTAAGAATAAAATTTTTATATATATATATTCATATCGCGTGTGTGTGTGTGTGAGGACAAATAGAACATTTATAGAAATAACAGAAAATTTATATGTAATTAATTATTAAAAAATTTATACTTTAATTAAAATTTTTTTAATATATTTACTATTAAATTATGTTTCTTTTTTTTTTTAATTATTATTAGATTAATTAAAAATCAGTGAAATTTTTTAACAAATATTCACACCACACCACAGCATCATTTAATTTTCAATGTTGCATTGTTTTTTTTTGTTTTTTCCATGTTAATGTTACACATATTTATTTTTTACATACGATTATTTTGAGTTTTTTTTTTTATTTGTATATTGTTTATCTTTTTGGGGGGCAATGATTTATAGAGCGTGGTTCCTCCATCCATTTATTAATTATATTTTTTATATTTCGCATTATGTATCAAAAAAAAAAAAAAGTGAATAGACAAAATAACAAATAATTTTTAGAGAGTATATATTTTTATTTAAATACATATTTAAACTGAATTATTGTATGGCTAAATTTAAAACTTTTTAAAAATTGAATTTCAATGACATTTTTATTAATATATAAATGTTATTTTGCATATTATTTTATTTATTGTATATAGTGTTTAGAATTTGCAAACAATGTCGGACAAAAGCTTCCATATATAATTCAGTGATACAATCATTTAAAAATGTATATTCAAAAATGTTCAATTGTAATGCGAAAAAAATTAAAATAATAAATGAAAGTGTATTTAGACGTGGTTTGTTCAAAAATTTCGCAAAAACTACATATTACATATTTAATAAAAATCATTTCGTTTTTCAATTAGCAATTTGTACTTTAAATTCTACAATTTCCTAATATCGTCAAGAGACACTTGTTTCTTTTATCAGTAATTTTTGCATCCACTTAAAAGTTTTTTTAACTTCGGTTATTGTTTTACTACTTTCATAACATTTTGAATTAATAAAATACCCTTAACTTTTCAGTAAAACACAGGCCATATTATTTCCGCAATTGAACGCATTCTTTGGTTCACTGCCACCACGTTTTAACCATTGTTTTGTCTGTTACTTTGATTCTGATGAATCCTCCTGTTTTGTCCATTATTATAAATTTTGATTAAATCTATTCAAACAATGCTCACGACAGTTCCATTCGAATTCTTTTTTGCTCTCTTCCATCTTCCATCTTCCATCTTCCACATAAATTCCCCAAGTGTTCAGTTAAAATTTCATACACCGATTTAGTTGAAATGCCTATAATATCATCAGCAATTTGACACACTTTTATTGCTGTTTGTTGAATATCATATAACAGATATTTTTTTAACATTTTTGATGTTGCAACACTCTACGTGCATTAATTTCAATATGTTTTCCATTGTTATTGAAGGGAGCAGACTCCGTCTCCTAACGCATTTACAATATATCGGCATGAATATCTATCTAATCTATCACAGCACATTTACATTTTAGAAATAACTGCATGCACTGGCACCACGTCTACTTTAGACACTTGTTTTTATACAGATAAAAACTTCTCGCATGTGAAATGTAATAAAGGAAAACTTATAAATATGATGTAGATTATACAGTGCTTCTCTACTGCTACGATTGGTTTTGAAATATTTATGAACAATCCACGTATATTTTTTTGCATTGTTAATTAATGCTATATATTTAAACGGCGGCAGGCACGACTGTCAAAGAATATTAATACAATTAAAAATAAGTATTGTTGGAATATAGTAAAATATCATTATTCAATTTATCTATCAATATTTTATATAAATTTTTAAATTAAATAGACTCTTTTAAGTTCTATCTAACATATATAGAATGTCGGTATTTTCAATATATATAAATTATGTCGTGGCGTATGACCTTTTGTCGTTTGGATACACATTATTCATTATAAACACGTATTTTACGTATACGTATATGTATATATTAATATACATGTTGTCTCAACTATACATATATTTTTAAACATTGAATTATGTCTATGATGATAACTGATGATAATAATGTTGCATTTAATTATATGTATAGAATATCTATATCATTAACAAAAAGGAACGAATTATATAATATGTTTGTGTATCAGTGACGATAACTAACAATGACTATATGAGATTAATCTTAGTTATGCAAATTTATTTCTGATATTCGACAACACGTGTCATCATTTGTGTATGAGTTTTAGTGACACATATGTATGTCAAGCTTTTAAAATCAATGAAAAAATATATAATCTATCTTGTGTGCATCATATTTTATCCAATAATGGAAAAAATTTGAAAATCCGCAAGTTTTACTAGGTTACTTTTTTTTTTCGAAAGAAAACTACTGGTGATAGTCATCGTTTGGTTGTGGAAACTTATAATAAATGTGTACTATCATGAAACTACGAATGATTTAAATACTGAAAATATTTCGACCGAACAATAATTTATTCAGCAATTTTACAACAATTCAAGAAAAATTATATCCAAAATACCAATAATAAATTGCTGAAGGAAATTTGTTAGACTTCATCACTAGTTCGGTATATTACTTATTTATCTAAATATACTAAACACACACGTTGAAATAGATTCTATATAGACAGGTAAATAAAATACCATATACGTGAATGATACAATAATAAACTCATATCTGTATAAAATATAACATAAGAAAAAAATTAAAAAAGGAAAAGGCAGATGATATAAAGAACAAAAAAAAAACCTGGCACGCAAAACTATATTATTTTTGTTAAAATCCAACAAAGTTAAAAGATCAAAGACGTGATATTAAATAAATTTTTGTTTCCTATAAATTATATTATGTGAATATAATATTACAATATAATAAAATATGTTGATGATAACGACAACAACAACAACTACAACAAAAAAAATCAAAAACAAACGACTAATACGATCATGATGACGATGATGTTGATAATAATAATGATAAATTGATATTATATAATAATTTAAGAATCAAAGAATATACTATATTTTAGTATAACACGTATAATATAAGAAGCCATATCTTTAATCAGAAAAAAAAACGCATACACACCCACACACACACACAAAACATAAGTAATTTCGCATGTGTAAGGTATATTACAATTATTTAAATTCAACATTTCCATACATCATGTATTCTTATTTTACTATATACGATGTCATTCAACGTCAAAAAATATATATATCTTAATTTTTTTCTTATTTTGTACTTATACTCATATCACAAAATATATCAAATTAAAAATACGTACACATTTGGGTTAATGTTATGAATAATAATAATAATGTTTAGATGAATTATCAGTGGCGGCGAAAAGCAGGAGTAAATAAAAATAAAATTTATATGATTTCAATCGGTCGGTAATGGCAACAATAAAGTGTAATTTACATCGTTTTTAAAAAGTATCATTTCAATACAGTGCACTGGAAAGGTTTTATGTAATATAACCGGCTGTAGTTTCTGCAAACCGTAACATTGTTTACAAACAAACACCGAATGGAAAGACGGAATTTTTCTTTTTTCAATTACATGAACAAATGGACATAAAAAGCCTTCACAAGTTCAATGGCCAGATAATATTAAGTGTTTTATGTGTGTTGTAAAAAAAAATACTACATTTCATTCCATTTAAATTTTCTTTTACAATTCACACCTGTTCACAACACATTGAACTAATGAAACATTATTTTATTAATTTACTTTACATAAATTACTTAATTAGTATACGTATTAGAATATTTAGATAATTATTATAATGATTTATACTTTTTTTTTCCACTAAAACGATATAATAAATATATAAATAAATAAATAAATAAATAAATTATGAATATGGAAATTGTGTGCATGTATTTTGCACACTTTAAAAACGTTACCGATTAAAATCATATATAACAATAAATACAAAATTTGGCGCTGACAAAACAAAAAATATAATTTGATAACATTTTGGTGAAACAAACATATGATAGTTATCAGATATAATTCGGATGTTGAAATAAGATAAATTTATTTAGATAATAATAAATATATTTATCTATTTACATATACACCTCAATATCAAGGTCATATAGATGGTATAGATGGTGTATGAAAAACTGAATAACTAAACTTTGGGAAACGCCTAAAAGAAAATCGAACGAAATCATGTTTTACAATCACACTGAACAGTCTGCAGAGTTATTGAAACGCAACAAACATCCCTTTCAATAGTGTATTGTTAACATCAAGGTCAATGCATTGATGAACTGACTGCATATGAAGAACGTACATGTATACGATAAATAAAAGAATGTGATCAAAGAACAATTGTAACAAAACCTGAATAGACGTTGTTGTTTAAAAATAAATGTTAATATAAATTTGTAAAAAGGCAACTAAAATGAAATAACGTGTAACATGCAATAAAAAAAAAAAGAGTATATTGCGTATTATATTAATATTTATAATAATTTATATTATAATCCTCGTCGTCATGTCATTTTACACGGACACAATATTTTATAAAAATATAAATTGATTTAAGTGATATTGAATGTCAAATCAAGAAAATAAATAATATAAGATGAGAAAACAACTTTAATTGAAACAAGGAAAACAAATTATATGTGTGTAATTAATTATATATTGAATAATGAGTTAATGTGTACACGTTGATACGTTTTTTTTACATATATATTTTTAATTGTATTTTATTCTCGTTAACATATTTTACATTAGAATGAAATGCTATCGTAACCTTTTTATATTATTTTATTATATTTTCATATTGTGTGTACAAAAACAAAACAAAACCAGTAATATTCTGAACAAAATGGAAATAAACAAAATATACAATAGAAAAAAAAAAAAAATGACATTAAATAGAGAGAGGAAAAGGGTAATTTAATTTTTATATTTAATATATTGGAATCCTTTGAAGTATTTTATAAATTTTATTTATTTATTTATTTGTTTGTTTTGTAGTCTATATTATTTATTTTGCATACACACACACACACACACACACACATACACACCCTAACCCATTCCCACAGAATTCCTATCAATAATTTACGACGTTTAAATAAAAAGAAAAATTTACCAAAAATACCATAATACAAAATAGCAACTTTTTATTTATTAATATTTATTTGCGATATTACTGTGTAGAATGTAGATATTAATATTGAAATATTTGCAATCTGTTAATTACACTTTTAAAAAATCAATTAAATTATTCAATCTTGAACAGACTTTTCATTCAATGTCTTTTTATTAATTTTCACTGTTTTTTTTTTTACTATACTTATTTCAATGCTAACGTCATACAAAAATGCCACGAATTATTTTTAATAAAATATATACAAAAACAAAAAATAAAATATATACATACTGGACTGGAGAGACGCCAATAAAGAAAAATAAATCATGCAGGTCAATGAATCAATTTATGAAAAAGAAATTGTTTTTTTTTTTTTTAATTTAAATTTCTTATTCTTTTTTCTTTTTTATTATATTTTGTTTTAAAAACAAGACATTTAAGAAAAAAAAAAAAAAAAAAAAGGGTTGGCTTTTAAAAAAAAAAACAAAAGAAAGGAATCTTGTTTTTTTTTATTTTTTTTTATCAATAAAATCTTACATACCATTTTTTATTTTAAAAGATTATTAAAAATTTAATTTAATTCACATTATCAATTATTTTGCAATTATATTTTATAAACATATTATAAAATAAATAATTTCTAAACATACGGTACACGCCGCAAATTTACTACAAATGAACAAAAAAAAAAAAAAAAAACATTTTGGATTGATAAAATTTTGATAGAAAAACGCCCACCATAAGAAATTTTTCTCTTTTCACATACAAAAACAATTTCCAAAGAGCAATAATTTTATCAGTCCAATATTTTACAGAAAAAAACAATTAAAACACTTACCAATTAACGTTAATTCATAACACTTCGATTTATTAATAAATATTTAATATTTAATATACAAATTTAATTTATTTATTTGATTTGTTTATAGTTAATATTGTAAATTTTATTGCAACGTATACACGTACAGACGTACCGGCCGCCATTTTTAATATTGATTTGATTTCATTTTCTTTTTTGTTGTATTTTTTGTTTGATTTTTGCATATGAGCGAGAGATATCAGCATTTGCTCTTTTTCTTTTTTTTTTTTTGATTTCGCTAGTTCGCAATTCGTATCTGAAATAGTGGTGCCAGATGAAAAAAAATTGCGAAACGACAGGTTTTTGTGTTTTTATACTGAAATTAATTTCTTTGGTTTTTTAGGTAAATTTTATTATTTAAGAAATAGTTTTCTTCATTTTTTTGTCAGATTTTTGTCAGATAGGCGAAGTTGTCAACTTTTAATTGAATATAGAAAATATTTGTATAATACATTTTTGTTGAACGTGCTCAAATTTATTTACACCACAATCGATATTTTTGGTGTGTCAAGTGTGGGTAAAACCATTAACCCACTTTTATCTTTCCTTTTCGCTTATGTCAAACCATATTTTTTTCCATATGATATTATAATGTCAGATTCGATTCATACGGTCATTACGTTTTACACGCGTTCGTGTTGAAGTCGTTTTACATCTTCAATTTCATTTCATTGATTCGATTCATCGATCTTTCATTCAGGATTCAGCATTTCATTTTGTATTTGTGTACTGTGGTTATTTTAATTGGTAATTTTATAGAAAAAAAGTGATTTAAAGGAGTGGAAATATTTTAATTAAAAACTATATTTCCCTCAATTTATCATAACATATAAATTTATACGATATAGAATAATAATTTATGTATAAAAAAGAAATAAAAATTTCAATTTTGCTTGATACACTCCAATCCAAAAATTTCAACACTTCACTTACAAACACACACACAGCAGCAGCAAAAAGTCCATTTTGAATTAATAAAAAAAAATTAACTCTGGAAATATTAAATACAAAATTAATGCATTTTTAATAAACCAAAATAATTTATTTTTGATGGAAACAGATAATAATTCAACAGAAACTACTACTAATAATAATATTAATTTTAATACTAAAAAAAATACTACAAATACTAACAACTTAACAAACAACAACAACAACAACAACAACAACATCATTGGTAACAAAGAAGAAGAAATGAAGATGGATATTGAAATTTCTGAAATTTTACCAAAAACCAATGTAACGTAAGTAATTATTTTATTAAATTATTCAAATTTTATATGTGACATTTGAAATGTTATCTTAAAAAAAATATCTTCATTTTAATTTAAAATTAGTCCAATTTCTCTTTACCTAAAAATATGAATAATCTAGAACTCTAGAATTAAAATGCATAAATTAACAAACTTACGCATGGAATGAATAATCTAGAACTCTAGAATTAAAATGCATAACTTTACAAACTATCTTTTATTATTACTTTATAAATTCGAGAAATGTTTTATATGTTCGGTTGGATTTGCGATTAACACATGACTTCAATTATTTTCAAATTGTAATGGTATCGATAAATTTTTCTTTTATATAGGCTTAATCGGATCTTACTTCTTAGTAAAAAAAAACTGTCTCAATAAACAAGGTTTTCAAGTTTGTACTTTGTACAAAATTAAAAAATTACAACGTATTTAGATTGGAATGAAATAAAAGTATGTTATTGGTTTTTTTTCGGCAGTTCATTTTCTGTTGGTCTATTAATGAATAATAATAATGGTTTATCATTTCGTGTTACCATTCAATTACAATGATAATAATAATAATGATATAAAGTAAAGATCTTATTCACACTGTACCATAAAAGTATCATTTACAATTTTCTGCAAAATTTATTTATTTTTTCATAGCCTTGTCCTTTGTGTGTCTATACAAAAAAAAATACAAAAAAAATAACAAATACGTATTTTATCTGTAATATTTCACATGCTAATCAAATTACTAAATATTATCGTACACACTTTTGTAGATTTGTATTTTTATACGTTTAGTCTTAATTGGAATATTGAGTGAATTACTAGAATTGAAAATTAATTTAAGATATAAAAAAAAAGGTTAAAATATTTGTATTATATTAATAGTGTTAGAAACCTCACATGGGATAATGTATTTAACCCATCAAATAGTATTATTGTAAGTTCATTGTTACTCTATGTTTAAATTGACCTAAATTATTTATCAAACAAAAATAAATGGTTTTTTTGAACTCATATTGAAAATTATAATATGCTTCAATAAAATCGAAACATTTTTATTTGTGATTTTAAGCAATGTTTAGGTGGCAGATCAACACAGTGATATCAAAATGGTCACGACACATGACTTAATTTTTTTTATGATACTAAAATTAATCAATTTTTAATATTGCTCATTAAATAATGTAAATGAAAAAGGAAATACACGCGGTTTGTTTATGAAAGATAAGATAATAATTTTTCAAACTAAATTAAGTACAACATAAATTGAATTTTTATTTTACTATTACTATTTAATAATTTCTTTTCAAATATATTAAATTTAAACGTATCAATATCTTTATTATATTAACATTTTTGTTAATATTCAATGAGATGAACACGTACTTTAATCATGATCACTTTTACTTTCCAATGATTCATTTTTTGTCATAAATTTTCTTGTGTCATCATTCCAAAAAGTTACTAAAGATGCTAATTATTTTAAATATAATTACGACAAATCAATTATATGTGTGATAATATCGAATCTTCGCTGTTTTTCTCTAAACAGTATACAGTTGTGTATTGTTTTTTTCATTTTAAAACATAGGATATCGTATAGCGGTTAGGATTTACCCAATAATACTCACATTAC
Source organism: Bibio marci (assembly GCA_910594885.2). Lineage (NCBI taxonomy): Eukaryota > Metazoa > Arthropoda > Insecta > Diptera > Bibionidae > Bibio > Bibio marci. Next base: position 31,671,637 of record OU343117.1, on the reverse strand, counting down.
TTCTTTCACAAATATTTTCTATTAACGCAATTTATGCAATAAGTATTTTATTTATGAATTTATGATGAAAAAAAACACAAGAAAGAATAACAGATTTAATTTTAAGTCGTCGTCGTTCTCTATATACAATATTATAAATGAATCATCACTCACACTTTAATAATACAAATAAAAAAAATTTATTTTATATAGGTAATAAGAAAAAGAAAGAAGTATTTTTTTTTGTATTAAACTATAAACTACGACAGCAAAAAAACAATATACTTCTTTTTTTTTTCTAATTTCGCTAATATTTACTTTTACCATGAACTCTCACCATTGCCTTCATAAACCAAATTCATTGTTGTGTGTTAATGGAATTTTTAAATTATATTTTTTTTTATAATATCGAACACATACAACTCCATAGTTTGTGAAAAAAATGTAATAAATATATTCATATTTTTAAAATAAATAAATAATTCTAAATAATGAATATTATTTATCTTGAGATATTTATTTGGTTTTATATAAATTTAATATTTAATAATGTAATATTTTATATTCAGCTACTGTCTGCCGTTGCTAACTTATTAATTGTATTTGCGTTTATAATTTGTATATTTATCACAAAATTCAATTTCAATATTGATTAGATTACGAGTATTTAAAATTTCGATTTTTTTAACATGAAAAATAAATTCACATTGATTTTTTGAACTTTATAGCACTAAAAGTTAATAAGCATATTTATTTGTTGGCAAAATACGCGAATTCATTAAATATTCAAACAATTCAATCAGTCTAATGTAAAGTGTATGTTCAATTTTATCACAAATCGTTTATGGTAAAAATTAAAATGGATGGAAAAATAACATCAAATCCAATTTTGTACTGTTGCGAAAAAAATAAATAATTACTTAATTAATTATAGTAGCTTTGAATTTTGCCCAACAAAACTTATGATCCCTCTCAGACGTTTTTCTGTTTGTTAATTATAAGTTTATTTATTATAAATTATATAGATTATTATTTAATAATAAATATCAACAAAGTAAAAATTGAAAAAACTGTGGACGAGACTCTAATGTATTTTATAATAAAAATAAAAATAAATTATCAAAATTATTTCAATAAATAAACAATTATACAATTTTTGTATTTTTTTTTATATAGAATTGCTGAAGAGAAAAAAAATGCGGGCAATGAACAATATAAAGCACAAAATTATCAACAAGCTTTACGTTATTATTCTGATGCAATAACATTATGTCCAGATATTGCAAGTTATTATAATAATCGTTCGGCATGCTATATGATGTTATGTGATTTTCAATTGGCATTACAGGATGTACAACAGGCCTTACGAATCGATCCATCATTTCAAAAAGCCTATATACGTGCAATAAAATGTTATTTAACATTAGGTGATGTTGTGCGTACAGAGCAAACATTAAAAAAATTATTCGAAATTGATTCAAAAGTTTCGACAGTTAAAACAGAAATTTCCAATTGTAAGCAATTACGTATGCATGAAGAAAAATCATATGAATGTTATGATAAAAAAGATTATCGTACTGCAATTTATCATATTGATAGCGCATTAAAAATTTCAACTGCATCAATGAAATTAAAACTATTAAAAGCCGAATGTTTAGCTTTATTGGGACGTACTGAAGTAAATATAATATAATTTTATTTACTATTTTCTGTAATGTTTTATTATTATTATTATTTATTTATTTATTTTTTTTTTCTTTATAAATATAGCAAGCCGGTGACATTGCAATATCATGTATGAAAATAGATACAACAAGTGCCGATGCTGTTTATGTACGTGGTTTATGTTTATATTATAGTGATAATTTGGAAAAAAGTATATTGCATTTTGAACGAGCATTAACCCTTGATCCGGATAATGTTAATGCAAAATCAATGCGAATAAAATCAAAGAATTTAAAAGAGAAAAAAGAAAAAGGTAATAATTAATATTTTATCTATTGCCATGTAATAAAAGTGATTTGATATGTAAGAATACGAAGAACAAAATTAGACCCTTAAGACCAAATTTCGAAAAGAAATAGTAAGTTACCGTAACTGCATATTTTAATGTTTTTGTACATGACAGGAAAAGTACTGCTGTACCACCTGTACGTTTTTACTAAACATTATTAGAGATAACACTAACGTACAGTAGTTATGTTCTTGTTGATTACATACACGTATTCCCATAAGTTTATTGCAATGATGCCATGAATGGAAACAAATATTCTCAATAGAATTGCTCCGAGTATCATTTATTTTTAATTGTATTGAAATTTTTAACTAAAGTAAATTTAAATTTTGAATCTATGGACGGTATAATTTTCTTTTCATCATTGAAAATTCTTATATATATTAACGTCAACCAATTTGTAAAACTAAAGAAAATAAGTATATTTATGCTCTGGAGGTAAAGTATACTGTTTGTGTATGAAAGCACTCCCTATCGCCCTTGTTTTTTTTTTTTCATTTTGATTCAATTCAAATTTTATTAATTTTTATTTTAATTTTCGTTTTTTCAGGTAATGAATTATTTAAATTAGGTGAATATCGTAATGCAATCAAAATGTATTCAGATGCATTACAAATTGATGATACCAATAAAGATGTCAATTCAAAATTATATTATAATCGTGCATTAGTAAATTCAAAAATGGGTAATTTACGTGATACAATACAAGATTGTAAATGTGCATTAAATATGAATTCAAATTATTTAAAACCATTATTGTTACGTGCCAAGAGTTATTATGCATTGGATAATTTCCAAGAGGCTGTTAATGATTACGAAGAAGCAAGTAAAACTGATAAATCACAGGAAACAAATAAATTATTACGTGATGCAAAATTAAGTTTAAAAAAATCAAAACGAAAAGATTACTATAAAATATTAAACATTGATAAAACTGCAACCGATGAAGATATTAAAAAGGCATATCGTAAACGTGCATTAGTACATCATCCAGATCGACATGCAAACGCAACCGATGCTGAAAAACGTGAGCAAGAAAAAAAATTTAAAGAAGTTGGTGAAGCCTATGCTATTTTATCCGATCCAAATAAAAAAGTACGTTATGATAGTGGACAAGACATCGAGGAAGATCATATAGGTAATTAATTATAAAATTGTATTATTATTTTGCTTATCGTGGTTGGTTTATGAATTTATTCTAAATAAAAACATGTTATTTATTTATTTCATTTGTTAATCATCATACAGAATTTGATCCAACTCGAATGTATACACAATTCTTCCAATTTCCTACTGCCGATGGCCAAACATTTGGATGCCGATTCTAAAATACACAAACAACAAAATACTAAAAAAAAAAAAAATAAATATTTATAAGTAAATAAAATAAATTTATTCATGTTTACTTTGAACGTTGTACGTTTGTTGTGTTTTTTTTTTGTGTATTTTGTAGAAACGTGAAAAAAAAAAAAAATGTAATGTAAAATGTATACAAAAAAAAATATATTAATCGATCAAAATATCATTATAACTTTCATTCATACATTACATTTATGTGTTAAATAAATTTGGAAATTTTTTTAAAAATTATGTTTCCATATTTTATTATAATAATTAAATATTATTTATGGCGAAATAATAAAAAACAATTAATTAAAATTAATGATTTAATAAACTGGTAAATTATAAAATATATATTATGTGTAAACATCAATAAAATATAGATTTTATGACAAATAATAAAATCTGTTTAACAATGTTATTATTGTGTATACTTTGAGAATGCCTTTTGTAGAATATTAATAAAATAATTATAATTATAATAATATTAAAACGATAAAAAATATACACAAAGAAAAATTATGTTTGATATTGAAACGAAAGATTTTTTTAATCACATCGTTGTCACAATATGTTTTCATTCAATTTTTTAACAATTTAAACATTTTAATGAAAATAATTTCATCACATTTTGTGTTTATTTATGTGTTAAGCTATGTTTCGGAAAAATAGGTACGAAAAGCACATTCATACACCAGTTTTATGGTTGAAAATAGGTATTTTAGAAAAGGAAAAATTAACATACATAACATATGTAAAACAACTTGAATCAGTTTATTAGATATTTCCATCTAAAATACGTATTTTCAACCGATTTCACGACGCGTATGAATGTGCTCGTCATAGCCGGTGGGAAGGAAACATAGCCATTTTTATCTACATATTTTAAAAGTTTACATTAACACGCGCGCAACAAAACACATAAAACAGCAAAAGAAGTGTCTCAAAAATTATTGAAGATGAGATTTTTTTTTATTTACTGATACATTTTTTTTTTTTTTTTTTTTAATTATTTAATTAAGATAATATTATTATAATAACCTCTTTTATTTTAAATATATAAAAATGCAATAATAAAAATTAAAAAAACGTTACATATTAAATATGACAAATTTTTTTTTTTAAAAGAACATTAATTTAAAATATAAAATCTGAATAAATTTAATTAAAATTGTATTTTCTAATTTAGTAAAATATAAATAATTATTAACTATTAATAAAAGAAAAAATTATACAAGTATAAAATTAATATTATTAATAATTAATTATTAACAATTTAATATAGTAGCAATTTAAAATAAACAAATTTAATAAATGCACGTTAATTTTTCAATCTATTGTATATTAATACTGTATGGCATTAAAGTACAACATATTACTGTAAAAAATGGGTCCGGTGGATAATGTTATACGATAGCTTTTTTTATCGTATATATATTTATATTTACATATCATTTGGTGGTGCTTAAATTTTCATAGTTAAATACAAAGATTTACCGAACACGTTGACTGACGTTAGTCACTTATCACACGTCACCACTTAATCAATTATAAAATAAGTGGCAGTGTGTTAAAAAAAAAATATACGCATAAAGACTTGATACATATCAACAAATATTCAAACTTAATTATTTAGTGTTAATGAATCGCTGCTGAAACATGTAGGATTAGATAGCTGATCTAACCACATAGATATTATAATCACATTCAGTAGTTCAGATGGTTATCTGTGAATCAAGTGTAACATTATTGCAATATACAATAATACAGTTGTGTTTATGGTGATGGAAAATATTACGATAATGATTAAAAAAAATTAGTTTATCAAATTGTATAAGTGATTAACTTCAACACTTTATAATTATCGAACAATTTTTAATAATTATAAAATTTCAAATTAAGTCTTCATAGAATTTATTATGTATGTCATTTTATGTGGAGGGATATATGACATTAAAATTAATGTAAGTAAAAATTATAGATGGTAATAGTAATTAAATTATTTTAAAAAAAAGTGCTATAAATTAATATGACCGATAAAGATAATGATGTTGGCTGTGTTAAAACAACTAAAATTCAATGGAGTAAAGCATATATTTGTATACCAAAAGAACATATGATACCAAATAAATATATAAATTGTAAACGATTTGCAGTCTCCTATGAACGGGTAAGTGTTTATTAACATTATTATTTTATACTTTGAAAATTATTAACGATTATAACATTTCATTCAAACCCGACGTCTACATATATAGGAACCTCGTCCAATTATGTATAATTTATTAAGTTGGGAATATTCAAGAATATGGTTAAATGAACATTCTACGTATCATAAAAATCGTAAGAGAAATGAAACTATACCATTTATAAAACCAAATGTTAAGGAATTTGTTAAAAGTCATTCGATTCGAAAAAATCCACCAAAATCTAATTTTAAAATGAAAAAGTATGTATTTTTTTTCTTATTTTATAGAAACGTAATAAATTATTAATATTTATTAATTTTTATGTATTCACATAAAATCTTGGAATGCCTGAAGATTTGAAAACATTGAAGCACGAATTGATCATAAAAGTAAACTAATGAATCGATCAAACAATTCAAAGAAACGATCCTCATCTAAATTGGAAAAAGATCAATGTTTTAACCAATGTTTTGGAAATTAATTCCAATAATTATTTATGAATTTATCTTTATAAATATACATATTTTTAATTATAATTAGTTAACTAATGCACAACATAATTTATTATTTCATCTTTTTCAATCGATTATTTTAAAATTATTTATTAATGCTTTTTATTTTTTCGCTCATATATGAAACAATCAGATGTAAAATGATTTACAAGAATGTGCCAAAATTGAACGAAACTGAACAGAAAAACCTTGTGTAAGTGGAGGATGTGACAAAATCAAGAAATATATACCAACATTTTTGCTCATGCTATATATAGTTAAATAAGCTGCATTATTTTGTATTGTTAGTAAACAATTTGATGATGATGATTATGGCAATGGGTGGGTCTAGCTAAAAAATTATAACAAAATCGTTCTGGTTCCTCACCAAACACTCTTCCATTTTTTTGATTAAATGGTTTTTTTTGTCTAATAAGTGAATAACTTTTCTTGACATGATTTGTATGCGCAACGTGTTTTTCGAAATCATTTCAAATGTTTACCAAGTAATTAAATAAGCCTATAAAATTGTAGGTATCGATGGAAAAAAGTAAAAACCTTAAAGGAAGATTAACGGCTGATATTTGTTGCCAATTTCTCAACTTTAAACTTCAAAGCATTCCTCCGTCCATTGGTGTCGAGACATATTAACACTTTTTTTTATTATTCAGAGTTGAACAAAACACACCTTAAGTCAGAGTAAAAAAATTTTTGCTAACATTCTGATTCGTTGAACAGGAAACATGAAAATAATATTAAAAATTTTAAAAGAAAAATTCGAAATAGTTAAAAAATAAATCACAATTCTTATTATTATTATAATTATTTATTTAATTTAAATTAATTTATATTAAATTAATTATATTTTTATATATTCATTTTGAATAGTAGTAATAGTAGAAAAAAAAAAAACAAAACAAAACAAAACAAATAGAAAATAAAATCATGAGAATATTACAGTTAAATTAAAATTAAAATAATTAATAATTTTCATACAAATTATCAATTGTTATAATTAAATATATTAAAAATATTATTAATTTTATCATTTAACCAGCAGCGGTGCTCGTGGCACATCGCATCATCTTTCCATTTTAAAAAATAAATTTGAAAATATTAAATTTTCCAAACCCATTATTTATTGAATTAAGTAAAATTTAATGTTCAAATCACACACCTCTCTGTGTCGCTCAAATAAACACGCACACACAAACGCCAAAAATAAATAGGAATAAATAAATAAACTAAATATTTAGTACACATTAAATTTTTTTACATTAAAAAAATTATATAATCGTAAAAAAAAAAAAAAAAAAGGGTATTTGTAAATGCTTAAAAACTTTATTCGGTTTTTTTTTTATTAATTAATTATTTTTAAATAATTAAATTTAATAATTATAATATAATTATTTATGATTATTTTTTTTATTGCAAGCTAAAATATATTTGTATTTATTTATATTTAATTATTTTATTTTATTTTTCATAAATATATATGGCGCGCGGCGGGTGGGCGTCTTTTGTTAAAATGTTTAATTATTTTTGCTCATTTTTTGCCACATGCCACATTTATTTTATTATATTTTATAAATTAATATATTACTAATTTTTTTTTTTAAATTAAAATAGTTTATGTATTTTATTTTTTTCATTATTTAATATGATAATGTGTGGGTGTGTGAATGTGTATTGATTTTGTTTTTAATATTATCAATATTATTAATATTAATAATGTTTTAAATATTTTTTTTTTATATAAAAGCGATTATTATAATTATGTTTTTAATTCTAGAAAATAAAAAATAAAACATAAAATAATAATAAAAGAAAATTTCGGTTTCGTTAATAAATAATTTAAAAACTAATTGTTTTTTTTTTTTGTTAATTAATTTACACTTATATTATTATGTAAAAAAAAAAACAAAAATTGGTGTTATATTTTTTTATTTTTTTATTAATATATTTTGGTGCTTTATTTCTCTCCGTCTAATTACATTTAAAAAATGTTGTGTTTTAATATGAACAATGCGTGAAGAATGTGTTTTTAAAAATCTAAAGTTTTTTGTTTAAATATATTAAAATTAAAAATTTGTTTTAATTTATATTTTTTAGCACCTTTGATTTTTTGTTTTTTTTTTTTTTCTATATTTTTAATGACTGTTTTTTTTTTTTTTTTTTTATTATTATTATAATTACTATTATTAAAAGAGAATTTAATATTTAATATTATCAATTATTGTTTTGTTGTTTCAGTAAAAAATTAAATTTTTTTTTTTTTTGATTAATAAAAGTATAAAAATTTAATGAAACCAAATTTTTTTATTTTTATATAAAAATACAAAAAGATTGACGTTGTATATAAAATGAATTACAAAATAAAAAATCGAGAAAAAAATAATTTTCGTAAATGTGTGGCAACGAATACGAATAAATAAATCAAAAATATTATATTAATAATTAATTAACTATGGGTGAAAATAATATAAAATAAAAAAAACTGAAATGTTAACAAAGTCTTTTACACAAAGTTTCAGACCATATTGTAACAACTTCAATCAGTTGGGTAAGATGATTACATTTACTAAATATTTAAAAATAAAAAAAAAAATGTAGTTTATTTATTAAATAAATTAATTAAAAGTAAATATTATTCTAATTTTAATGTTTTCGTACTTTAATCATTTAGTTTTAATTTTATATTTAATTATATATTATTTATTTATTTTTTTTTCAATATAATTACGTTGATTGTTTATTATTTATTTTTATATATTTATTTACGAATAATAATATTGGTAAAAATAATTACACACAACAATAAAATTGTTTAAATTAAAAAAACAAAAAATTAATTATAGAATTATTATTTAGAAATTAAGACGGAAAAAAAATTGGTTTACATTAAAATAAAATATGTATCATATATGATTCATGACGGTTTTGCCAAGGATATCAAATGTGATGGAAATGAAATTTAAAAAATTATTACAATTAAATATGTAGATTATTATATTGGAAAAAAAAAACTACGGCATTCGATGATCTGCAGCGTTTTTTTAAAAAATAATAAATAATTTAATTTTATTTTGAATAAAAATGATAAAATTATTTATATTTGTGGGTGAATTTGTAAATGGAACAATTTTGGGTTGGTTTTAAAGTTGTCCCAACTTATTTTATATTCAGATAATATTGTTATAATATTTACTATTTTTATATCAAAATTGTTTGTTGAGCATTAATGGAATAATTTCAGTGGAATCGTAAAATTCCACAGATTAGCAGAATTTTTTTGCCCACGACAGATCCAGATATGATAATGAATGGATATCGTTACGTTCGCAACATCACTTCATCTCACCCCATACAAAAAAAAAAACATGCATATTTAATATGCATGCATTAGGCTATGTTTCTTCTGGGCATGACATTCACATTCTTACACGTATTATTGGTGGTTGAAAATTCGCGCAACATACGTAGACTAATCGTACATATGTTAAATGTTTCCATCTATAATACATATTTTCAACCAGTAAAACGCATAAGGAATGTACTTGTTTCCGCGGCCCGCGGAAGCAAAGCCTTTTTTATACATATACAATTAATGGCAATTATTTAAAAATAAGTAATGATAATGTGAGTTGAGATTAAATTATAATATAATAATATTTTTATCGAGTATTTTATGATCACAAAAACTTAATCATAATTTTTTATTTATTTATTTGTTGTAATTATAATTTATATAATTTTTTTTTTTATCAAATTATTACTAATTTTATTTTATTTTATTTTTTATATTTTTTTTTTGGTATTTGTTGATGTTATTGTGTTGTTTTGTTGTTGGTGTTGTTGTTGGTGTTGTAGTTGTTGTTGATATAAGATAATAAGCTATATATATTTTTATTGTTATTATATGTAAATTAGTATAATATTGATAATTTTACTATAATCAAATGCACACACACACACACACAAACACATACAAATGCACACACACATATAATATATATATATACAATACAATCCATTTTAATCGGTGTTCAAAAGAACAACTTTTTCTGTTGATACAATAATAATAATAATAATACAGTGTTTATAGTTCCACTGGGTAAAATAAGACAGTCATATCCACGAAATAATAATACAAAATACGTACATTAGATGGAAACGTTTAACCTAAGCCGTATGACTATTCGATTCTAGTCGACGTTATAGTAAGTCTATAATTCTATAGCGTGCCAAAATTGAATACACACAAAAAAAAAACGTTAATGCACAATTTTTTCTACCCATTTCGATTAAAATATATTTTCAACTAAAAAATTCTAATTTCACTATAGAATAATGACTAAAAATATATAAATTACATAAAAATTTAATTTATGAAAAGAAATTCTTATAATTTTGTATATAAATGTAATTTTCTATGATTGTGTCAAACTATAGTATTGCATACTGACTATAGTCGACGTCATACACCATGTTTTCATCTAATATATATATTTTTAACGAATAATATATGCGTATGAATAAGTTTGTCATGCCCAGTGTGAACACAACCTATAAGGATTCAATGTATCATTATCATTATAGTTACATAAAAAAAAAATTTAATTACCTATTTTTGCATACTAAAAAATAACTAAATTTATGTGTGTGTGTGTGCGTGTGCCAGTGTCCATTTTTTGTATTGAATAAAAATGTTAAAAATAAAAATGAAAAACTTCTTATTGTTAAAATAAAATAAAATGAATGTGTGCGACTGACTTATTAAACTGAGGGTTAAATATGTAATTTTAATTATTTTTTTTCTTTTTTATTTAAACCTCTACTAAATTATAATCTATATATTATTTTAATATATATTTTCTTTTGAACATAAATTTTTCTAATTTTTAATTCGTTTTCCACTTAATAATTAATATTATAATTTTACTTAAATTTTATTTATCAGAAATGTTAGTATATTTTAATTGATAAATAAATGTCTTTTTATAATAATAATAATAATAATAATAATAATAGTAGAAAAAAAAATATATATTATTATAAAAGAATATTGTTATTTTTCTGGTTCAATTTTCACACTATAACGTACGAAACTTTTTATTTTTTTCCATTTTATTTAACTATACACTAAGTACCATTTGCTTTTGGTAACGATCGTACTAAATATAATTTTTCACCTTGTTTATTCGTATAAATTGGTGCTCTTTGGTAATGATCAACTAATTGATCTAATGTATGAAATTTACGTTGACCAATACAATACATACTATTTTCAACATGAACACGAAAATGTTTATTGCGTCCGGGTGCTTTTAATGATACTGAATAATCGCCCATCTTAAAGAATGAAAAAAGGAAAAAAACAACAATTAATTTATAACGAATAATAAAATTATAATAAATTATGAAATAACATAAAAAAAAAACAATTACATTTGTTTCACTATCTCTAATTAAGAAATCACCATCATGACCATGTTGATTTAACACAGTATCACATTGATTACGTGTTATAGCTCCGTAATACCATGTTTTACCAGCTAAATTCACTCGTTCCATTTGTAATCCTTGTTGTTGTTGTTGTTGCAATTGTGGATGATTTGGATTTGGCAATGGTGGCATTGATAATGATGATGATGATGATATTGGTGGTAATTGATCATTACGACGATCAATTGAATCACCACCATTATTTATTGATAAACCACCAACACTACGAAACGGTCCAGCTAAATATTCCGTTAATTCTTGTAAATAATTACGAGGAACTAAACCAATTTGTCCGTTATTATTTCGTGCTTTATACCTAAAAAAAAAAGCAATAATTATTATTATTAATAAAATGATTTTAAATATATTAAGGGACGCTATTGTTTTTCTGTTATTTAATAGGCTATTAGTGCACCAGTTGATTGGTTACGTTATTTATAACTTCATTTTAAGGATAATGCTAAGTTATTGTTATTAACATGAGAATATATACAAAAACACAAAGTCTCGCTAAAGGCTTGTTTTTTATGTCGATGCAAAGTGCAAAGTGCAAGACAAAGTTCAATTTTTCAAGTGCAATTCTGGTTTTTATATATTTTATGAAATTAATTTAATAATAAATAAATGAAAAATAGAATATGGAAAGAAATTATAGTTATATTATAAGAAAACCTTTAAAATACTATATAGCAGCAGTACATATTATTATTATTGTGTGTGGCCGTAGGTTTGCTTGATTATAATAAATGTACACAATGTTTTGGTGGTCTTCCAATACTGCCAAGTCTGAATTATAACTTATGTAAGAGAATTATATAAATATTGTAAATATTATAAATAACATACCATTCAGGATCTGACGGTGGACGATCTAATATTTCTAAACGATCGCCCTTTTCAAATGATAATTCTTGATCATTACTTGAATTAAATGAATATAATGCCACAACAATATCTAATACATTTTCAGCCATTGCATACGTATGCAATTGTTCATCATTGTCACATTCTTCTGTGGTATAATTGCTTGGAAACCAACCTACAGAATTACCACTTTGACCCCGCCACCAACCATCATTCGATTTTTCTAATATTAATATACGTGTACCCTTTGTTAACGACAATTCATCCGGTTGCTGTGCTTGGTAATTATATTTTACAATAGCTGTACCAATAGCTTCTGATGGATCGGGTGGCAAACGACGAGACATTGTTGGACTATTATTATTATCAATTTGTTGACGTGACGGTGAACAATTATTTGGTAATGTTTTTGAACCAGAACCAGAACCTTTTTTCACTTTTTTTTTTATACTATCAAATAATGATGGTTTTTCTTTTTTAACATAATTACTTGGTACATAACCCGATTGATTACGATTATTTTGTACACGCCACCAATGTTTTGAGTCATCTAACAATAAATAACGTTCATTTTTTCTTAAATCTAATTCTTGTGCACCTTGTGCGGCATAATCATATTTTGCAACAACATAACAAACATCTTCTTGTTGTTTATTATGTTTCATATTACCAGCCATTATGTTTAATTGTTGTTGTTGACTATTATTATTATTATTATTATTATTATTATTAATAAAATTATTTATATTCGCTTCAATATTTTCAATTTTATTACTAAAACTTACAACTTTTTCTTTTATGTCACGATTTATTAATTGTTGTTGTGTTATATTATTATTATTATTATTAATATTATTATGTTGCCATCCACAATTTTTTAATGAAGAATTAACTGAGGATTCAGGGATACTTCGTATGCACCTAGTTTCCAACATAATCTAATTTAAAAACGTCTAATTTTAATTTTTCGTTTATCAACCTTTTTGATTAGTTGATGTCTTGTTGTAAATTAATGTTCATATTGTTGCTGTAAAAAAAAAAAAGTATATTTTTTAACAAATCAATTTAAATTTTAATGTTTTTACTAATAAATCATTAAGTAAATAACTATGTGAAATAAATGAAGAATATTGAATTAAATGGGAGCGTCGCATGAGTGTTACCATACAATATCTTTGGTTGAAAATACAAATAAGCTTGTTAAAAGCAATTGATCGTTCGACATATTTTCAAATCCTTAAATATAATGATTTTATTATATTATTGATATATTTTCAACGCCATTTTCAAGTAGCTTGAAAAATAAATCATTTTTTTGTATATATAATTGATGGTAATAGTTTGAATGTTTACATCATCGTCACGATTAAATTGTTAATCGTAGGTGTTGTTATTTTAAATGATTTTTTTTTGTTTTTATTTTTTTATTCATCGTTTTACACATGAGACTATATGTCTCGTGTACATTTGTACATTTATGTGCAGGCATTTTTATTCTCTGAATAGCGTCCAACACCATATTCAATCAACTGATTTCATAAATTAACAAATGGATAACATAAACATATGCTGATATAATATTAGAAATAGCCTGACCATTTATCAGCAGCCATTCAGCAACTATTTTTAATTAAAATCATTGAAATCTTCGAACAATTTTCTCTAATGTTAGCACCGGTGCCGGTTGCTAAAGCACTTTCTCATGTAATAACCATGATTTCACATGTTTTACAAACACACGTACTCTTTTCCTTACATAATTATCAATTTGACTGATAGCAAAAGGAATAGCGTTATGATTTTTTGGTTTCAGTTACAGCACATAAAAGTTAAAAATGTATGCGATGAATTTACTGATATGCTGTTATAATTCACATATTCTTTTCTAATTCCTAATTGTAAAAAAAAAGGAAAAGTTTAAACATGTGCAATATTACTATGGCAAATTGTTATTTTATAATTTAACGATATAATGATGTTATCTACAAAATAATTGTTATATAAATAAATATTTTTATCTGAGTTTATCATAAATTAAGTAGAAAAGCCGGATCAAGATTAAAAAATTCCAAAACCATTTACCCAACAATAACAAATAGATATTTATTTAAAATGAAATTAACACAGAAAAGTACAATAAAAAACCACAATTAAAATTTTATGTTTATGTAAAAACAAAGCATAACAACAATGTTCTGGGAAACTTTTGTTTGTATGCTATTGAAAAAATATTGGCATAATTTTGTTATTATTTTTAACATTAAATGTTTTTTTTATTATTTTGTCTTCTATGTTATGCTCTCTGTTTTTGTAGTGATAAGAATAGAAATGAAAATGATTTATTTACTTGGTTGTATATTTAGTTCATTCAGTTGTTATTGCTGGTTTTTTTTTTGTGTTTTACGTTAGGCTGTTTTTACATCATGTTGTGTCACACCATGCCAATAAAAATAATAAATGGTCAAATTTATATATGATAATGTATATTATTATTTTAATAATATTTAAATGAAATACACTAACACTACACTATAAAAAAAAATGTTTTTATAAATATTATATTATTATATATTGTGAAATATAAAGTATATAGAAAAGAAAATATAAATCACATAAATATAAACTAAAACACACAACTTCTCTGTGTGTTTGTTATTAAATTGAAATATATTTTTCAAATACAAATGTGAAAAGCGGAGCTACCGCAACATGACGACAACAATAATTTCTATTTTATTTATTTTTATATCTAAATTTATAATTTCCATTTTCCATATTAACAAGGAAACGAATAGAAAAATAAATAAAATTAATAAACATAAATTATTAATGCTATGAATGTAGAAATTTATATTAATGTAATACATAAATATTAATTTTGAACTTTGGAAAAACCAATTAATTTTAATAAAAAAAAAACAAATGAAAAATATCTCACGATTAAAAAAAAAACAAATTAATTTTAAATATAACTTTAAAAGCATTTGTTTGTTAAGAAAATGTAGGTAGACAAATAAATAAAAGAAAATAATAAAATTACAATTGATAAAATACTAATAAAAAAAAGAAAAAAAAAAAAAAACCAACGGGTGGTAAACGCAGTGCAAAATAAAAAAAAATCGCCCCAGCCCTCTTTTTAATTTTATTTATTTTTTTTTTTCATTTTTATCAAAGTTATTGCAAAACGCAACGCAAAGAAAAAATGTTTTATTTGTTCAACAACCGCCCCCCGCCCTACCACCTAGTTCTTATAATTGTATGAATAAAAAAAAATACATTACTTTTATTTTAATACATTATTTAACTGATTTCTTTACAATTAAACCACAATATATTAATTTTTTAACTATTTATATATATTTTTGTTATTTAATTTTAACTATTTAATTATATTTTATTAAATTTTAGACTATAAAAGAAAGCAGCCGAAAATACACTATAAATTTTTTTCTTCACGTTTGTTTCACTATCGTACTCGTTTCACTTCAGTCAATTCACTCACCCCTTAGTTCACTCAATAATTTTCAAATTCACTTATGTATGCGTTCACTACACATCACGCCAAATGACAATCGGTAAATTTATCGATACATGAATTTTGTTCATTTTAAAGTTTTTATGCAAAAATTCAGACTTTTAAATGTAATATTTTATTATAAATATGTAAAATATTCGCAATCAATATCGTAATATTTGGATTAGTAGAACTCGTAGTA
Source organism: Bibio marci (assembly GCA_910594885.2). Classification (NCBI taxonomy): domain Eukaryota; kingdom Metazoa; phylum Arthropoda; class Insecta; order Diptera; family Bibionidae; genus Bibio; species Bibio marci. The sequence continues at coordinate 31,655,538 of OU343117.1, read as the reverse complement.
GACCCAAAAATGTATTTAAACGTTAAAGATATAAAAGGAAATATTAAACAGACTCAACTTCTGTCAAAATTGAATAAGAATTTTGATTTTTTGTCTTGTGTTAAGAAATTTAAATAAAAATATTGTCTGAAAAATTCAGAAAAGGTGTATTCAAAAATTAATGCAATGGTATAAATTACACGTTTTAAAGTTTTCCTAATTTGCATTACATTTTAAATCAAATATATATATTAAGCAAATTCACTTTTTTATAAAAATTATTGATTTGGCATGGTTTTTCAAGGTTGACTATATTTATTATCCATATATTTCTACGTTTATTGACTCTATTGAAGTGATCATTGATGATTATGGTGCCTGTATGTGTATATATAACATGATGTGGCCTTGATTTATAGCTGTTATGCCTTTACTTCATAAAATTTACAGCAAAAAATACAGTAAATAAACATTTGCCATGTCTTGAGATGATAAAGTATACAACAAACGATAAAGTAAGTAAACTTTATGCATCCGAAGAATAAAGATTATATAGTATAAAGTTAAAGATTTTGATATATTTACGATAAAGTTTGAGTCTTCAGTTAATAAATACAATACAAGATAACTTTATAAACTAAAAACTTCTTCAAGTAAAGCATAGCAATAGCAATTTTTAGTTTGTTTAATATGATGTCAAAAGAAATGCATGTTCGAAAAATTTATATTTTCGAAATGAACTGAAAATTCATTTTGATTGTCAGAAAACAAAAGAATTCATTATTCAAATTTTTATGGAAAATTCATGGAAAAATCTAAAAACGAAAATATAATTTTTTTAGTCGTTTCGTATCGTTTTGCTTGCTTGTTGTATTATTCACGCATTAAATTGAATTGCATCGCATTAAATAAATAATTTTTCTTATACGAGACGAGAAAACAAGTACTACATACAAGTAAAGAAATATAATTATTAAAAATTAAGTGTTTGTGGTTTTTCCTCTGTTAAAGTTAAAGAAATTTAGTCTAAATTGCATAAAAAGTTAAAAATACAATGACAATTCTAACGAAATCAACTGATAAAAAACCTTTGGTGGAAAATGCAGCATCGGTGAGTAAAATGAGAATTTACAACAATTTTCGATCGAATTGATAAGAATTCATAAATTACATAAAATCTTTACAATAAAAAATGTCTGCGAATTGCAAAAATTCTTGTTTTTTTTTTTATTTTTTATTTTTTATCTGTTATCTTTTAAATCTTCTATATTTAAATTTTCCGACAGCTAATCTAATATACAAATTAGTTAAATTTCACTATTATCTTGAAATTATTAATCTTTTTCTCAACTAAATACTTATTTACAACAAAAAAAAAATGATATTTTTTTTTTATGTAATAAAATATTCTTGACGAAGCAAATAGTAATGCAATAGCAATTTGATTAATTATTGCAATTGAATCAAAAAAATTTTTCACACCCATTTATTTATTTATGAATTGTGTAATAGAGTGCTGTATTCTGTGTATGTAATTCATTGATACAAGAAAGAACCTACTTTGCATATTAATATATATAAAGAAAAAAAAATCAATACTCGGTTTCTTATAATATATTCATGTATGAACTTAATTAATATACATTCTATATACGCATATGTATTGTATTTGATAATAATAATAATGATATAACAAATAAGAACAATACAAATATAAAATTTAATTGAAGATTACAAATTTATCTTTTGTTTTTCGGTATTATCATTTTTTTTTATCAAAGTAATAAAAATTGGTTTTTGTTTTTTTTTTTTTTTCTTTATTGGCCAACAATTTCGTTTTCCTTTGTTTTGTTTTTTTGCCATGCGCATAATTTAACAATAGTTTCCATAATTTTAATTAAAGAATAACTTCTTTTTGTTTTAATAAAAAAAAAAAAAAACAACGAAAAGGAGAATGACATGTATAATTTATTTAAATTTATGTAAAATTTATTCTAATAATTAATTTTTACTTTTCTAATTTTATTTTTGTAGGTACGGTTTTTTCTTTTTCTTTTTTTTTATTTATTTTCAATCATATAAATAAATTCATTCCAATTTATTGATAATCATGCGCGCAGCGCTGGGAATACATTGTTGTTGGTATTGCGTTGCATTAAAAATTACGCACAATTTTATGGTCTTGTTTCTATTATAATCAAAATATTCAATATAGTATTTCCAAATGAATTAGATAAGGTATCTATTTTATTTTTCATTATAATATGCTTTTATAAAACAAACTAACCCATTTTATTTTGATCGTATACATTTAGTCACGCGCCACCGCGATCATAGTATTTTGACCTACAGCAGTGATTCTCACAAATATTTATAAATAGCTATAATTTATCATTTTACGAATAAGAATAAGAATATACATTGCAAAATTAAAGAAAGTTATGCTACTTGGTGTTATTCAAACAAATAAACTGATTGGCTACAATAACAAAATGTTGTCTTCATTATATAGCCCTGAAGCTTAATAACGATTTACCTATTATTTCATCCAGCGTTCAAATGAAACCACCGTAATGCTTCTTTCATTGTAATGCTATAATTGCCAGATATGCCAATTTCCTAATAAAATGATAATACTGGATAACAAAAACTAAATTTTCATGTAATATTAGTGCTCAATAATAGTAGAAATATTTCCTCTACTATAGTTTTACGATTGCAGTAATTAAGATGTGTGATTAGAGAATGCGAAAATAATTTTAATTTTTAGGATGTTATATGATTTTGGAATTACTTACATTTATTCATTCCTGTAATACATCTGCGGTGATGTACTAAAGAAAGTGTTTTATACATTAGAATATCTTTTGAACATGTACCAAATTAATCACATCAAATATCTTTTATGCAGTTGAACTTTATTGCACTTGTCATAATGTTCCAATTCTCCTGGCTATTAAAACTAATAAGTATTCTGTCACTGTTTTGTAACACTTTGTTCTATTGCTATATATTTTTGACTGAATTATTTGGAAATTAGATTGTTATTAAAGAGGCTATGTATTTTACAGAAAAAAAGTAGTAATCAACATTTGAGACATATAGTTTATTAGAAAATCCCCATTTAAATATAAGTCGAGGTCACTTTGTAGAATTTCTTTTTATATTTCTTCAAATAGAATACTAATATATGTAATTGAAATAAAATAATAAAGATTATTTATGTATCTGTGAGACTAATTAAATTATATAAATTTGAATCAATTTAATTTTTATTTATTATCACTTCATTTTTTTTTTCTTTAAATCACAAAAATGAGTCATAAATAATTTAAGTTATCACATTTTATTTTCGAGTAATAAACGAACGACGAATTTTATCAATTTTATAAATTATTTGTAAATAACATTTAGTTTAGAGAAATTTAAATGGAAAAAATGATGTCACAAATAAATATAAGCAAGGGATAAAAATGAATGCATTTATAAAAAATTATAATGTGAATTGAATAAATTTATTAATGCAGAGGAATCTTTAACAATAATGCACACCACACAAATAAAATGACGCATTTTATAAAATATAAATGTTTTATCAATAATTATTATATGAAAAAATAACCGTTTACTTATGGACCACAATGTATTTTATTTATGTAATCTGTATGTATTTTGTTATTTATAATTAACTATTTAATCTATAGATTACAGAATATTTATAAATAATAACACATACTATATTTGTGGATCTTGTTTTATCGGTGGGGGCGGTCACGTTATGATTTTATTACAAAATTTTAGAATATATATTTAAAAAAAAAATAGATTAGTTTATTTAGTAATTCAGTAAATATTTGCTAACACATATATATATAGAATGTAAAACATTTAAATACAATATATGATAAAATGAAAATAACATTCTAGGACGGGATGATTGGTACACCGTCTTCAGATCGTTTGAATTTATCATAAAATAATTAATTCGAATTAAATGCTAGTAAATCACCGTTCTAAAGCTATTAAATTGGGATTATTAAGAACAAATACAAGAGAAAATTGGATAAAAGATAATGAATAATCGTATTGGGAATATTTTTTCCTAATCCGGGAAAGGATTAGACGTAGTACCACCTAATCCCATAAATCTTTGTAACTTATCGTTAAATGCTTAATTGCTACAGATTAAAGAAAATCGAATAAATGATGCTCGAGCAATTCTTATTAAGAGTATTTAAATCGTATGGAATTTCCCGGTAGTAATGGTGATAATATCACCTCCTACCCACAATAAATTATACCTGATCATGCTTCAGTCCAAAAATACAACAAAATCGTAAATAAATAGTACTTTAGTGCAAATTTTCAAGTGCATAGCTTTGAAACTATTCAATTTATTGAAATACAATAATATATTTTTCCTAAAATTGCAATTCTTCAGGCGTGGTCGAATTTTGCTCATCTTTGAACTTAGAACCAATTTGCAATTTCCCAAATTTCATGTGAGCTCAACTCCTTCAACCAAATGGTTTTTACCATGGGACATTCATAAAATCTCATAAAACATCAATTTAAATTTCTATTTATCGATCAGATGAAATGATTACAAAAACTATTAATAACTAATAAGGTTTTTCAATTGGGATTACTTAAAATTCATTAGGTTAATTGCTTTTAACATTAAAATATAATTGGGAAAATCTAATATCTCAGAAGTTCATACTGCATTACAAAACCCCCACGTTCTCAACATCTGCCAAACAGTTTATTTACACACAAACAATTTTTTCCTTTTTTTTTTACTACTATTTGCTACTATTAGTAATTTTTACTGATTTTCATTTCATATATATTTATAGGCACCACCATTACCAATAGTAGATGCTGAACGCTTATTGGTACAAACACGACAAAAACGTATGTCATCGGCTACAACAATTTTAATATTAATTGCATCATTGGGAGTGTTATCGTTGGGCATTATTAGTGGTATTGCAATATTCCGTGCATATGGTCGTGTACAATCGCATCGTATGCGTTTTCATGGTTTTTGTAGTATACCATATGAAGGACATGAATACGATTCATTATATCCAGATTTAAATACAATATTTAAAAAAGGATCCAAATTATATTCAACTGAAAATTTGTACGTAGACATTTTTTTTATTAAAATCACATTTTAAAAATATATTTATTTATTTATTATTATTATTATTATTATTATTATTTATAGACCTGAACCAAATCCATTGGAGTGGACGGAAAGAGATGAAGATTCGTTGATCCGAAATTTTCCATCACATACCTCATTTTTAGAAGAATTTGAATTGGGTTTAGATGATGAAGAAAATTATTCAAAAGTAACAATACCAAGTTTTGTGGATGGACGCAATGGACGTTTTTTACATGATTTTAAATTTAATCAAACTGCAATTGTTGATCAGGATACAAAACGTTGTTTTGTTATGCCCTTAGATCGTAATTTAATTTTACCACCAAAATCAATGTTTGATTTATTGGAAAAAATGTATTCAAATTATTATAAAATTGATACGGAAACAATACGTGAAAAATGGCAAGTATCGTCGGCACCATTGACTGATCGACATTTAATATCACCACGTATAAATAATGAATGTGAAGACTCGAAAATGTATATGTTGGAGAAATATGAGAATCAACATGGTGGAAGTATGTACACATTTAAAATATATATATATATTAATGATAAACAAATCAATTTTAAATAATAATAATTGTTTTTCTTTTTTCTTTCTTTATCAGTGGTTAAACGTAGCGTTGACATTTCTGAAACTGGTAAATTTGCAGAATATAGTGGCAAATATATTCTTGAATATGATATTGTTAATATTGAACAACTTGATAATAATTAAAATGTGTGCATTTTGTTGCACATATTATATTTTAAGCGTGAAAAAAAAACAAAATTTATATGTAAAAACAAAAAAATATGCCCCTTTAAGAATATTAAAAAAATTTAATAATTTAATTAATATATATATATAAAAAAAATATCTATTTGTAAGTAAGTATAGGAATAATGTTTCTACATTATTTTCGTTTTAATTTAAATTTTGAATAAAAACGAAATTATTTGAAAAGTGTGCAATTTAATTAATTTTATAGAAATATAATTTTATTATTTTCAAATATTATATAAATGAAGTTTTGTGTTCTGTGTGTGATGAACACACAGCAGTTTAGGCATTTATAAATTTAAATTTTTCTCTTTTTATTTGATTAAACACTTTTTAAACTAGAGCATTCCAATTATTTTTATTTATTCGTATTATATTTTATCTAAATACATTATTTATTTAATAATCGATTTCATGTCAAATGAAAAATGTTCTTCTTTAAAATCAAATGTATACGAAAATTGTTTGTCTCGGTCCAAGACCCCGTCTCAACATATGATTATAAATTATTTCATTTTGGTTTTGTTACACTTTGGCCAAATAGCGAAAAAAATATTTGTTACTTTTAAAATATAAAATAACGAGAGAAAAAAAAACAAAAAAACAAATTTTTAAAAATTAATCATTTTTTTTTTTTTAATTATTTCCAAAGAATATCATAAATTTTTAGTGATTTTATAAAATATAACGGTAAAATTAATATTGATGAAAAGAAATTTAAAATGTCTATTACAAACAATTAATTAAATTAAAAGAAAAATTATATAAATGTATTTTCATAATTGTAAAATATAAAAAATTATTAATGAATATTTTAATTAATTTATGTATAACAAAAAAAAAGTATATCAATAAAACAAATTACACACACACACACCCACATGCAGACAATACATTTAATATTCTTGTTTTTTTTTTTTTTTTAATTAATTATTGTGTAAGTGACGAAACTATATATTTAATTTAAGTGAATAAATATAAAAATAAAATTGGTTCAATACACAAAATAATATATTGTTTTTGTTTCTTTTTTATTTAAGAATGTTATCCAACTTTGTGTTAAATACGGACTATGATAAGTGTCAAGGAGGATACTTTTTACACAAGGAGGCAACGGGGGCTTGATCTCAAATGCAGACAAAATAAAATATATGGTGACAATGGAATACATCCGGAATTCAAGATCAAACAGTTAATATTGGAAAACACAATTTTGAAATAGTCAATAGTTTTGTATACTTAGGATTATTGTTAAATGTAGAAAATTATATTGAAGAGGAAATTCGCTGCAAGGTAGCAACTGGAAACAGATGTTATTACGGGCTAAAAAAAAAAACAATTCCAATCGAAAAAACTGTTGAATGGTAATCCAGAAGGTATAGAAGGAGAGCCGGAAGACCTAAAGCAAGATGGCTAGATGACAGTAAACTGTGATATAAATATCCATAAAATTCGGGATTTGAAGACATTGACTGTGGATGGGTCAGGTTGGAGAAGGCTAAAACCGCACCTGGGTTATAATGCCAGGGAGTAAGTAAGTAAGTTTTGTTAAATACATGGTGATTACTTATGGTCTGTGGTTTATATTGTGTGTAGAAAAATGTAAAGCTGTTTAATACTAAGCAGTAGTTTTCCATTTGTGAAGTGTTATCGGTTTTTTTTCCAACGGCCAGAATCTTTATTACCTACACGAACTCCTTTTAAATTATCAAAATAATTTTGTTTCTCACATGAATTTGTGCTAAATTAGAAAACAAAAAACACAAACAATTATAAAATTAATGAAATAATAAAAATACGGTTACATTTTACACAAGCTATTTTTCATTTATTATAAATAAATTAATTAAAAATAAGATTAATATTAATTTTATTTTTCCATTTTAATAAATATATAATTATTTATTTATTTATTTATTTATTTATTTATCTTTAATATTATTTATTTATTATATATATATATTTTTAAAAAATATGTAAATTATTTTTAAACATTTTTATTATTATATATTAAATAATAATAATAATAATAGGATTGTATAATGTTTTTATAAGATTACGAATGAGATTTGATTTGATTTTATATGACACAATTACATTTTTCTTAGGTTGAAATAGCCAAATATATATATATAGGGGCCAATAACTGGGGTTCGCGGTTATCGTCCTCAAGATGTTTAAGTTCAACATTTAAAAAATTTACGTCGTTATCGATTACAACATTTTTTTTTTATTGCCAACATTCATTCTACGAATTAGCATTGTGTGATAGTTAATTTATTAAATCCGGGCCAGCCGAGAGAGAATAAACCAGCTATGGAAAATCATAAGTAAGCTGTATAATATTAAATTTATGTTTATTGTTAACTCACTAATGCCGTCCCATTTAATTACCTCAATTCATTCCAAATTTAACAGTTTATTAGTAGATTACAAACAGATTATCGATATCCGTAATAGAAGTTATCCATATAACCGTATTTGGCAAATGTAAATGGAATATGCGTGTAGTGTAATGGCATACAATTATTAATGGTACAACAATAATATCGAATGGGAGGGGGGAGGACATCATTGGGACAACGGGGTATCACAGAAAATAAAGTAATCAAATTAAATAGATGTGCAAGTGATGTTCTTAAATATTATTGTTTTTTTTGAGAACTCATCGTGTTTACACGTAGCCATCAACAGATCAATAAACGAATTATATCTAATTGTTTAAAAATAAAACGGTCACGATATTCGGATTAATACGAATTAATATCCAATAGTCCAATTTCAGCGAAATGTCGGTAACTTCCTCTCTTTCTGTGTCTGATTAAAGTCTATACCGGCGGCGCATAGGTAAATTTCCGTAAGTTTTCATGAGAAATTTTTTGTATTTATTTTAATACCGAAATCTTTTTATCTTTAAATATATGGTGTTGGATGGATACTACCTTTTAACAATTAACAATGTCTGCACATGGTGTTATATCACTCATATCAAAATAATGAAATTAAGGAAACTTTTATCTTTCGATAATTGTAATTCAATATATATCTATATATATATAATGTTCAACGCAGAGTAATATATTTAATTGACTATAATAAAAGTTGGGTAGATGCCATATGCTCGGCTATACTTGGCGTAGCATGACTTGATGTTGCAGGGATTACCAAGAAAATTATAAGACTGTAGATAATATATATATTTATAGAGACTCTTATTTGATCAAAAAGTGATTTTCAAGGATTTTTTTTATAGTATAAATTCGATATTCAGATATAGGGTTGATGTTCTATTTCAATCGTTACCACCGAAAATTCTAAAACGTTTCTTTGTAAATGGAAACATACTTGAAATACAATATATTCAATGTAATAGCTAATATATTTCTGTACAGTCAGTCGTCTCACCTACTCGTATTAATCTATTTAAAATTAAAATAAATTCGATATGATTTAATTAATTAGATTAATTATTTTGTAACTGTTAAATCGAATTTTCTACAAAGAACCCATTTTATTTAAAATGTTTTTTATTTTTTTATGTAATCGCAACATAATTTATTTTTATTATAATTTAATTATAATTTTTATTTTACTTTTAATTATTTTTATTTATTTTTTTTTTTTTTTTTTTATATAAATTTATAATAACATAAATATCAATTTTTTAATTTTTATTATTTAATATTTTACTTTATTTTTTATTATATATATTTTTTATTTTTTTTTAACAACAGCTGCTCGCTTATAGTGTTTTTTTTTTTATTCGAAAACATGTTCCTCTTATTTTAAAAGCTTTTTAAAATAATATATAGAAAAATGAGATTCAAGATTAGTATTAAATTAATATGAGAAATTGCATAAAAATTAAAAAAAATTAAAAAAAAAAACAAATAAATCGTGTGCGTTAAGATTAAAAAAAAAAGAAAAAAAAAGGAAAAATTGTAAAATTAATTGCTGCCTCATATTTTATTTGATTTCAAAAATTAGTCTGTTTTTGGAAATATTGAGTATTTTTTTTTCAAAATTATACTTTAATTAATTAAATCGCATTTTTCTTTATTATTACAATTAATTAATACTTTCTATATTTTATATATTATTTATTTTTATTATTAATTTTTATTTTCAATTTTAACAAAAATTTATAATTTTAAAAAATATTCTTGTCCTTGGTTTTTTTGTTTTTTATAGTTAGACATTTATTTATTTAATTAATTTATTATTATTATAATTCTTTTTATAATAATAAGAATATGACTTTTTTAAAGCACATAAAAATATTCAAAAAAAAAAAAAAAAGAAAAATTTAAAAACATATCACGAAAAAAAATTAAATTTTTTGTTTTTTTAATAGATTTTATTTAATTTTTAAACTTAATATAAAATGTATATATTTTTATTATTATATATTTGAAAAAATTCATGATAAAAAAAAAAGAATTTAATTTTTTAAAAATTGTATTCAATACAATTTATTCCTTTGTTTTTATATAAAATGCATTATTCGATTCGATACTTTTGTGTTGCAAAATTTATATAAAAATAAGAAAAAATAATATTTTTTTAACTGCATCATCTCATCATTGACTTCAAATCTTTTGATTGGTATAAGAATTTTGATATATATATATTTTTTTGTAAATAAATCATTATCATTAATTTGATTCAAAAATCAAAACAAAATAATTAAAATAATATTATTAAAAATAAAAGAAAAAGCGTTAAAAAAAAAAACATTACAATTTTTAAACTTAATGATTGTATTGTATTATTTTATATAATTATATAAAAATAAATCTATTTTATTATTTGTGTATTTAATTAAATATATATATATTTATTTTTTATTTTTAATTTATTAAATGAAAGAATTAAAAAAAAGAAAAAATAAAAATAGATTTGTTAGCAAATAAAAAGATAAAAAATAAATAAACAATCATTAATTTTTTTGTATATATAAAAGTGTTTTTTTATTTTAATTTTAATTTTTCTTTCTTTTTTTTTTTTTTAAGTATTATTATAGTTGCGACGAAAAAATTGTATTTAAAAAATATTTGGAAGTATATTTTATGATAATTGTTTGCTTAATAAATTGTTAAAAAAAAAATAAAATAAAACAAAAATAGAAAATTAAAATATACAAAAAAATATATATTAAACTAATTATACCAAAGAATGGTGTCCTGTGCTATTATTATTTCGACCACTTACATTTATGTTTCCACCTGTACTATTATTATTAATTATAGTATTATTATTATCATTAGTATTATTTTTAGTATTATTCTTAGTATTATTATTACGACTATTATTATTATTATTAATATTATCATTATTATTATTATCATTATTATCAATATTATTATTAATATTTTGAATATTATCATTATTATTATTATTATCATTATCATTATCATTATCATTATCATTATCATTATTATTATTATTATTAATATTATTATTATTATTACTAATATTATTAGAATTACTATCTAATTGTAAACGTAACCCTTGTTTTTTCTGTTGTAAATTTAATAATTCATCACTTAAGTCATTACATAATTTTACCAGTAATGTATTTTGTTCTTTTAATTGTCGTAAAACATCAGATATATTTGTATTCGGTCTAAGTGATGCAAAACGTAAACTGTCACTAATCATGGATATACGTTTTTCGAAATCATATGTACGTTGTTGCTCCCGATTATTGATATCAATTGGTAATGACGGTGTCTGTTGCTGATGATATTGTTGTTGTTGTTGTTGTTGTTGTTGTTGTTGTTGCTGCTGCTGATGCTGCTGCTGCTGCTGTAGATGCTGTTGAATTATTGATGGTGGTGAATTTGAATTACGTGGTGTTGGTTTACGATATACTTCAAATGCTGATGATCTTTGTGATGATTGTATAGATGGTATCATTTGACGTGGTGGTGTTGGTAATATATTGTTTCCATTGTTATTATTTATATTATCCAAATTAGTTATCTAAAAAATATATTAATACATTGTTATTTTATTTATAATTTCATTAATACAAAAAATTAATTTACTTCATTTATAGAATCTAAAAATTGTGCGAAATCAGCAAATGATAAATTTGAAACATCAATTTGTGCATCTAAACTAATTTGCGTTGTTATTTGTGGTGATATTCTTGGCGGAACCTATAATTGGAAAAAATTACAATAAATTTAATGCCTTAACAAATACAATTTATAATGAGATTTTCAATGTAATTAATTATATCAAAAAGTTAAATGTTAAATGTAATACTTACTTCTGGTGGCGTTGGTGCATTTAATTTTAATTTATTTAAATCTAAACTACTACTTCGGGCATGTCTATGGGGTCTACAATATAAAATTTATTAAATATTAATTTTGTTAATACATCAATGGGTGATTTTTGTTTACAAAAATTACCTTGGTGGTGGCAAAGGCGGTTGTTGATCCTTTTTACCATTAATAATATCATTATTATTATTAGTATTACTAATATTATTAATATTAACACTATTATTTAAATTTATTCCCGTTGCATTAATATTACCACCATCATTAACATCTGTACCACCGGCACTACTACTTCCAGTACCACCAATACTAGGTTCACGTTGTGGTGGCGGTGGTATGGCACCAATATTTTTTGCTGTTAATTTTTTGGCCTGCGGTCGTTGTATAGCACGTAAATCATTTTGTAATGAGTCACGATGTTGTGCAATTGTATTTTGTTGTTGTTTTGGGCTAGGCGCATCACATGTATTATCACGTATTGTAATAATACCACCATCATAGACTAGATTATCAGATTTGCGTTGAATAATTCGACTAGACGATTCATCATCAATTGTATCCATAGAATTATTTGCACTACCAGGACCGCTATTTCCACCTCCACCAGCTCCACCGCCGCTTACACAACTAATACCACCGACTGGCGTTACACGTAATGGTACTGGATGCAATATTTGTGGATCAGAAACAACAGCTTGCGCTGTACGTTGCATATCAAAATTAAGCGGTTTTGGTCCAGGACTTGATACATTTGATGTTGGTGATTCCGTGAATTTTGTCCATTCTTTACTCTGATTTAGCCAGTCTTTTGTTGCGGTTGTTGTTGTTGTAGTTGTCGTCGACATTGTTAATGGTTTCGTTATAGTTGTTGTTGTAGTTGTTCCGTTTATGTCCTTAATCTTTGGTAACGTTGTTGTTTCTGATATTATAGATGATGTTGTAATTACAGATGATTGTGTTAATGGTAATTGTTGTTGCTGTGCGAGAGGTGGTGGTGAAGATAATGATGATGTTGCTGATAATGTAGCTGATGAAATTACTGGTATTTGATCTGATGTTAATGAAGAATTTGATGAAGTATCTAATGGCAATGATTGTTGTGCTAAAATTGATTGTTGCATTAATGGCGGTGTATTTGATAATGAATGCTTCTTTTGTGCTATATTATTATTATTATTACTACTATTATTATTATTATTAATATTACTATTGTTAGTAATTGTTGTTATTCCAGTTGTTACTGTTGTTGATATGATTGGGCTTAATGATGATATTTTTTGATTTTTTGATTTTTGATGTGATGTAATTTTATTACTTTTATTATTATTTGACAAATTTACATTATATTCATTATTTCTAGTGTCATCATCATGCAAATGTAATAAATCAGCTTCAGGTGGTTCAATGGCTGTTGTGCTTGTTGCTGTTGTTGTTTTTGTTGATGACGAATGGTGTTGTTTAATTGGATTAGTTATTGTATGGAATAAACATGTTGGTAAAACCGGTGGCAATGGAATATTATTACGACGTAAAACAACTAAATGCATAGCAGCTTTAAATTCACCTAAATTAAGTGCACCATCACGTGTTACATCACATAATTGCCATATACGTCGTAATTCTTCAACCGGTATACGTGATTTTTCAAAAAATACACGTGCTAAATGACCAGGTAATATACTCTTTTGATCTGGTTGCAATGCACGAAATTGTTTCAGATAATATTCATGTTGTTCATTTGTTATTTGATATATATTTACTATATCTGAGTCATTATCATCATCGCTACTATGGCGATCTGAAGATTCTTCCTCTGTACCTAATAATTGTCGTTGTTCTTCACATATTAAACCATGCCATAAATTACCTTTTGCCCACGGACGTTCGGCTACACTATTTGTTGGTGTTGGACTGTCGCTAGCTGTACTCCACGCCTCTGGTGAACCACCATCTGTGGTTGTTACTCGGCGATGCTAAATAAATTTAATGAATTCGCAATAATTGTTAAACAAAATTATATATACATATATATCTCTATTTATATTTACCGTTCTATTCAAAATATCTGCATCATTATGCTCAACTTCTGAATCTGTACTTTGTAAATCACAATTTATATTATCAATTTGTGTCCCTTTAACTAACTCAATTAAATTTGAACTACGTATTTTAGAATGCCAAGTTTCTTTATCAATGATTTCACCATCACCAACACAAGCATTACGTTCATCAATAATTCCATTTGTTCCATAATTATTTATTAATGCATTATTTGCCGTTGATGGTGTAGTCGTTTCTGTTACAGTTCCACATCCAGTATTTAAAGGTATAGCATTCGGTGATTCTCTCCAACTAAATTTTGGTAAAGGTAATACGATTGATGACGCTATAATTTCATGTCGTAATGGGATTGATAATTGTGATGCTGCTATTAATTTCAAACAAGAATAAAATTGTACTCTTGAAATATATAATGCTGCGTCAGATATTCCAACAATTGATGTTATCTAAACGATTTATGAATATGAATACAAAAAAAAATGTATATAAATAAACAAACATTTCTATTTACTTTATAGAAACAAAAAATAAATAGTAATAAATAAAATAATTATATAATCATTTAGACATTAATTTAATCTTTTTTAAACTACTAAAATAAAAAGTAATTAATAATTATAGATAAATCGAAACTATCGTAGTGGTGGTAGCTGGTAGTTAAGGTTCAGTCTCACATTTTATATTGTTGTTTATTATTTGATTTTGAAGTTGTAATTTATTTAAATGACAATATAAAAATAATGGTAAATGTATGCATATATTTAAATATTACAATAATAATAAAAAATTAAATTAATCAGAAATTGTAAATTGAAAATGACCTCATTTTTTTAATCAAAAATTTAATTAAAAAAAAAATGTACGTAAAAAATGGGAGGATGAAAAAAAAAATTTACCTGTCGCAAAACATCATTTGATAAATTGGCTGAACGAAATAATTCTGTTGCTTTTAATATTGGTATTTTACCAGTCCGATCAATATCACAACATAAAAACAGATCACCAAAATAACGAGACTCCGTTTCTGAAATATTTACTTCTTCCATTTTTTATCCTTTAACATTTAATTTATTGAAACATATAAAAAAAAAACAATTGAATTTTTATTTATCTTTTATTCCTCCTATCGTTTGTTTTTCGCTATTTTTTCGATTTTGTTTTTTTGTAAACTTTCAAGTAACCATTCACATAAATGAATATAAATATTATTACAATTAATAATATTTAATAAATTAAACACAACACATTAATTAAATTATGTATATTTTATTTAAATCAGTATAATAAAGACAAAATTACAAATTTTTAATATTTATTTATTAAAAAAATTTTTGTTTGAATCAATTTTTTGACATTTTTCAAATCGCCATGTTTTTATAAAATTCTTTTTTTTTTCTTATAAATTACTCCATGCTCTTCATTTTCTTTCAACTTTCAAATGTCTCTCATAGTGCTCTCGCATATAGATATGGTATTTTCTTCTGTCATCGATATCAAGATATTCCAATTTTTTCTCATATTTTTGACATTCCCAAATATTTTCGCTTGGAACTGAACGTATTATATTGCATTTTATTATCAAGCGAATAAATTCAATTCACAATGCAATTATTCAAGTTCTTTAAATAAATGCATGTAATTTGAAATGGAATAAAATCATATAAACATCTGTACAACATATGTTTAAAATCATATAAAACTAAAAATAAACTATGTACTTTGACTTCGTGCAATTACATTATTACTTATTATTCTATTTTTTGTCATTGCACTTGTAAATTTATAATAAAATCTAAAAAGTGGTGTAGTATATTGGTATACGAAAATTTATTAAAATCCTTTTAATTTTACATTTTTTATTCGAAATATTTAGTTTTATTTAATCTATTTATTATATATTTTTAATTAAAGAAATAATAATGCCTTTACCAGAAAGTTTATTGAAGAATTATGCAAAATTTCAAGTAAGACTTAGACGCTGCACTTAACATTATGACATAGAAATAAAATAAATAATTTTAACCTTTTTATTATACGTTTTTAAGGCTAAAAATGATATTCCCGTACATTTAAAAGGAGGCCCGATGGATAAAGTATTATTTGGTATAACCATTGGATTTTGTGTAATTGGAGTTGCACAAGCTTTTCATATGGCTTATGTAATGGGATTTAAAAGGAAAGAAAATTAATTTTATATAAATAAAATAGGGTAGTTAACGTTATGTTTTAATTGTTTAGTTAATTTATTTTCATTTTCTTCTTGTAAAACACAATGTATATCCAAATAAATTGATAAAATAGAAAAAAAACAGCAATTTTATTATCTTTCAGTACAAGCCTTTGAAATACCCTATGTTATTTATAAATAAAAAAAAAATGACACTAAAATGCATTTGTCATTTTGACATTTTCTTATTTTTTTTTTTTTCAAATTCACATGTGTGTTTGTGGGTGTAGTATTTGTGTAATTTTAATTATTTGTAGCGATTCTTTTTTTTTTTTTTTATTGTTATTGAATTTACAATTTTTATTTGTTTAAATAATTATAATTTAAAAATAAAAGAGAAAAAAATAATTTAGTAATGGAAGAACAAGACGATGAAATTGTTGTTCGTCAAAAATTAGTTACAGATGAAATTGAAAATGATATGGACGACGAACAAATTAATTTAAATTCATCATCGGTTGGAACAACGATAGCAGCAGCAACAACAATTCATCATCAAAATAGTAATCTATCAAAATCATCATCAATTTTACCAATATTATCAAATATCAGTAATAATAATAATAATAATAATAAAGAAAATATTCATATTAAAGAAAATAATAGTAAACATAATAAGACAAAAAATTTAATTACTGTTACTACTGGTATTGCACCAATATCACCAATATTAAGTATCAAGGTAAACATTTAAACGCAATTTTGTATACCATAGATAAAGTATATTTATGATCGTTGTTTTTTTCCGTAATTTTCAAATTATGCGATTCATTCAATACGACGACGTGCGATTTAAAAATGCTTCTTTATTAGTATTTATGTAATTACATTTATTTTTTTTTGTCTTCCACAGCAAATGTTTTCTAGTGGTGAAACAACTCGTACACAAGATTCTAGTAATTGCTCAATTGATAAAGGAAATAATTCTGATAATGTTAATGGTGGCGTTGGCATTGGTGGTGTAGGTAGCGATAGTGCTGGTGCTGTTGGTGGAATTATTGGAACCGGTGGAGGTAATGGTTTAAGTGGAAATTTTGGTTCTGATACTACTATTAATAATATTGTAGGTTACGGAAATGGCATTGCTGTTAGCAATAATAATAATAGTGGACAACATTCATCCTCAACTCGTGTAATTTTTGTAAATGAACGAAAACAACAACAACACAACATTAATAATAACACAAATAATAACATTAATAATAATAATAATAATAATATAAATAATAATATAAATAATAACAATAATAATAGCAATAATAATAATAATAATAATTTACAAGATGGTAAATCGGATTATAAAGCTAAAGCTAGGAAAGCTCAAAGAGGTGATTCTTTTTTCTTTTATTGCAAATGATTTATTGTGTTTACTATTTTTTCTAGATAATTTTAAAATATAATAATTGCGAAAATACTAATATTATTTCCTAGCAAAAAAAAAAAAATAATTAAATAAAATATCCAAATTAGTTAAAAATCGAATGTGATTTCAGACGTGGATTTTTTGTCATTTACTTTTTTTTTCTAATTAATCATGATTTTTATACATATTTTGTTTTATCTTTTTATTATTATATTTTTTGTTTGTTTTATATTTGCAATTTTCTTATCAATATCAATTAATTTGTCTCTATTTTATTGTTTATCGGCTTCAACTAATAAAATGTTTTATCCTTTTATTTTCTGTTAAAGATTTTATGATTGTAATTGTTATTATATTACATATTTATATATTGTTTAATTTTGTTTTTTAACCCTTTCCTGATTCTTGTTTTTAGTTTTTCTATTCATTTAATTTTGTTTATTTATTATTTATTTATTTTTTTTTTTATTTTTTTATTTTGTTTTTATATTTTATTTATTTTAATTTAAACATCGTATTTTATATGGCGGCTATGGTATATGTATTTATTTATATGTATATATGTGCACGAATAAATATTACAAATAATTTATGTGAATATATACATTGACATAGACCCGTCAAATATAGTAGATACACATGATTTTCAAAATACATTTGAAAATCGACGTCTGAAACATCATTCTTTTCTCTCAGAAGTGCCCGATGTACGACACATGGAAGAAGCATTATTAGGATTACTAGATGATTTTCATACAGGAAAACTAACAGCATTTGGTATTTGTTTTATTAATGTGTTTAAATAAAAAACGAATCGCAATGAAATTTAATATTATTCATATATATTTTGTTTAGGTCCCGGTTGTACAATGGAACAAATGACTGATATACGTGAACAACAGGAACGATTAGCTAAATTACATTTTGAATTAGTATCAAAATGTACAGACAATAATGATAATGATAATGTTAATATTACTACGGGCAGCAGTAACAATAGTAATAAACGAAATTCTAAAAATGCTAATGAAAATAAGCAACAAAATGATAATGCAGATATAATGGTACAGCTTGTACAAAAATTAGAAAATCTTTCTGTATCTATAGAAAAATTGCAATCTAGCAATAATAATAATAATAATAATAATTGTAATAATTCAGATGTTATAAATAATAATAATAAGACTAGTCCATCGAGTGGTGGTGTAAATAAAAGTGGATCAAGTCGTTTATCTAGCGGAATGACAGGTACTTCAAAATTATTACCACCAACACCATCCTCATCTGCTATACCATTAACATCGACCACAGCAGCTGTATAGAATTTAGCTTACATGTTATATATTGAATCGGAGAAGTGTATATAAAATAAATATAATAATTATAGTTAACAAAATTTGAAGGTTCGTAATTGTTTTTATTTTTTTAATTTTTTTATTTTTTTTACATTTAACAGATACAAAACAAATTTTATATTTTCAATTATTATATTATTGAGTTTATTTAATTTAAATAAAAAGAGAACAAAAAAAAAATAACTACATTTTCAATGAAGATGGTGACACTGTGAATTGTATTCAATTTCATTTTTGGCGGAAATTTATTTACCATTGCGAATGAAAAATATGCATTTGCACTTTTATTTGATTTGCATGCATTTTGCACTTTGTAGTACAGTTTTCGTTTTCAGTCAAGTCGCCCTATTTTTGTTTTATAGTTTAGTGTTTTTGTATTTAACTTTAATTAAATAATTTGTGATATAGTAATTATTTTTTTTTATACTTTACAACTTTATTTTAAATTAAATACATTTTAATATATATTATAAAAATAATGTGAATCTGTTTAAGTGATACTAAATTGTTTCTCACCCACACCACAACACATGTCCATATCATCTTATTTACCACAACGCAATAAAGCACATTACATATGATTAAATAACTTTAATTAAATAATTTGTGATATTTTAATTAATTTTTATATTTTACAATTTTTTTTTAAATTATATCCATTTTAATATATATTATAAAAGTAATGTGAATCTGTTTTTAAGTGATTTTATACTATCAACATTGTTCCTCACGCACACCACAACACATGTCCTTATCATCATATTTACCACAACGCAGTAAAGCACATTAAATATGATTTTGCAAGCTAATCCAGATGATCTTTTTTAATATATTGATGTTTAATAATAGAAAAATTTAATTTTCAAAGTAAGTTTCATATTTTTTTTATAATTACTAACCAATTGATATCCATATGTTTGGAATAGGCAAATAAAAATTACATAACCACACAATCCTTTTTTAATAAAAAAAAAAAATGATAATTTATCTGAGTAATTCCAAAACACATTTATAATATTGGAAAATATATTTTAAAATTCTCCTTGTATTATCTTAAATCTTAAATAATATAGAAAATAAATTGATGTGACTATTTTTCTTGATATCACGGAATGTAGTTTAAATCAATTTATACCTACACAAATAGAAATCATAATCTAAAGTTGATAGAATGCTACACCTCTCAGTCATATTATGTTTGTGTGTAACGTTTGGTATAATATCATTTATTTCTTAATCAATCTTCAGTCTTTGTGGATTTAATTATCAACATAATCAATCTATACATTTTGATTTATTTGTATAGAATTAGAAATAGATGATTGTTAATCTTTTTGAAATGTACCATACATTAAACCTCACCAAACATATTCTATGTACTATTAATACATTGCAGTTTAGATATGTAGTTATATTAAAATTGTTTGGGAACTAAAATAGTCTTTTCAATTATCAATTATGTAGAATATAAAAATCAAAAAAATTATTTATGCGTAGGTATGTATATTTAATTGTGATGTATGAAAAAAACTTATCAATTATAATTACAAATAGACATACATACAAATATTTGTAAAAAATAAAACAATGTAATAACAAGAATCTCTTTTAAACAATAAAATTTACAATATATAAATTTTTTTTTTCTTATACGTCACTGGAATTATCCTATCAAAACAAAAATAATAATAATAATAATAATAATAATAATAATAATAATAATAATAATAATAATAATAATAATAATAATAATAATAATAATAATAATAATAATGTATAAAATGGTTAACAAAAATATTACAAAAAGAAACTAATAATAGAGTGATATTAATATAATATTATGGTCTTTTTAGGATCATGTCAATACACATTTTATTTACTGCCGTAGTAAAGATTTTCCATATAATTTACTACTAATGAATGCAGTCGTGGGATTTCTCCACTACTATTTAAACTGTTCTATAAAAATCTACTACGGCAATAGATAATATGTGTATTGCATTAGAATCTATATTTTAACTTGATTTAACTACATAATTATTGGTGATAGGAAGTTAATTTATATTTTTTTACATTTATTGGCACTTTGAAACCTGACGATAATTAAATTAATAATAATAATAATAATAATTGTAATAAATGAATAAATACAATATAATAGAAGTTATTAGATGGTGGAAAATTAATAAAATTATTTAATTCCAATTTGTTAATTATGATTGTTATTGCTATTATTATTATTATTATTAATTTAATGTAAAAATTTAATAAATTCACAGAACGACTAGATTTTGATATATCAACTATTATTATTTTGATTGTTATTTTGTTCGTCTTCATCATTATTAAAATTTGTATGTTCAAGTTGTGGTCTATTTTTATATTCTCTTATTAATAATATACTACCAATTAATAATAATGCTATAGCCAAACCAACAAAACCTAAACCAGCATATTTTCCATAATATGGTAACATTGTTGCTGTCTGTAATTAAAAAAAAAAAGTAATTAAAATTTAATTTATTGTTGCTAATGGATTTATTTATTTAAAATAAAATTTTATACCTTTGTTTGATCGGCTAAATCTTTTGTAAGTTCGGCAGTTTGATGAAACCATAACATTGGTACCATTAAATGAGGAACGTTTTTATAAAGTCTAAAATAATAAATTAATAAAAATTAAATTATTTTCTAAAAATATGAAACATAAAAATTGTATATTGAATGGACGAGCGAGTGTGTGTATGTGACAAGATCCTGAAGCGGAGAGGGGATGGTTACAAGCAGTTAATAAAAGTAATAAAGTCAATTTGATGATGATGGGCGGGTTGGATGACAAGTATATTTATAACCTCATCCAAAAATTTTTATCATTAGAAATTTTATTAATATAAAACAAAAATATTTTAAACATATTTCTAAAATGCTTACCATTTTTAGTAATCATATACTGGTTCGCAATTCCTTCAAAATGATCATTGGAGAAACTAAGATCAATGGACTGACACATGAGAAAATTCAATGCGCTCAAGTTTACAATTTTAATGTAATGGAATTATGGCGCTTTTATAGAGAATATAGAAGATATTATAGAAAAACTAATATAAGCGGCTGCACTAATTTGTCAATCAGTTCCATGCGTGCACAAAAAACGGTTATGCAGTATTTTTATATAATTTCGGATAAAATTGAAATGAATGATAATATTATAAACTTACGCTAATCCACTAATTGGTTGTAGTAATATATTAATTTGCATACTAGCACGAATCGATACTGGTATACCAGTTGATGGTTCTAATGCTATAAAAAATTCATGTTCATCTTTATTCGGTTGTAGGCCATCTAATACCTTCAGATAATTTGGATCGGCTAAATAAAAATGTGGATATGATACAAATGCTGGTGCACCGAATCGACAATCAGAAACATTTTGTACACCTGTTAATAAATCGGGGCATGATGATGGATCACCCGCACAAAAACATGTATTTGGTGGATAATTTTGACCATTATCAAAAACTGTTGCATCACCAACATATTTACTACCAACAATACCATATTTATTCACTGTATCTGCATAACGTAATGTTATCGAACGACATATATCGGTTACATATAATGTTATATTACCGATTGGATTAATTCGTGGTGGCCACAATTCACCGGTGGTACCATTTATTTGACCACAACTATCTTTAAAACTTGTATGATTTTCACCATTCCATCGATCTAATCTGCCAACTTTTTCAATATTATCTTTACCCGTAAACATTGTAAACAATCCATCGTATGATGATGATTCGTTGCGTTCGACAAACCAACCAAATTTTTTAAATGGTATATTAAATTCTTTCATATTAAATTCACGTAATAAAGTTAATAATTTATCGTCATAACCATCAAATAGAAATTCACGTACAGTTTTTGTAACAAATAATGAACCACCACGTGAATTTAATAAATAATCACCAAATATTTTTACAATATGACTTTCATCACGAATCCGATAGGCAAGCGACTATTATGGAAAGAGAAAAAAACAATTGTTTAAATTTTATATTTAATTACTACTCTAATCTAAATATAGTCTGGTATACTTACAGCCGAAATAACATTTAAATTTGTAATAACATCGTCTAAACTGCCATTAGAACGTTCCGCCACAAAATGCCATGTTCTTATTTGAGCAAATGATATTGTATCATTATTATTATGCCATGTTAAATTAACACGTTTATGTTTTTCAAAAAATACATATGGACCAAATTCTTCAAAATGTGGTTTAACATTTTGATTTTCATATTGCTCGGTATTTGTCCAATTAAATAGTTTTATTTCTAAGTACATAGGTATTGGTGTTTCGATCCAATTTTTATAATTTGATGAACCATCTCTAAGTACTAATTCCTAATAATAATAGAAATAACAATAACAATAACATTGTATAATTAATAAAATATTCCAAAAATATATTTTAATATTAAAATTGGTTTACATTATTCAAAATTTTAACAGCAATGTTTGGCCACGTTATAAATATTATTCCAGAAAATATTAAAAATGCAGTTCCTAAACCAAATAAACACCAATATTTTGTATATTTTTTATTACATATGTTATTCATCATTATTATTATTAAAATAATAATATGTTGATCTATTTTTTAATGACAATATTTTTTGATATCGACTATGAATCTTATCTTGGTTTTTCTTGTCTCCTATTTTTTTTTTTTTGATTATTATCAATAAGATAACAATTTTTCATTGATTATATATGTTAACTTTTATTTGTTTTTTTTTTTTTTTTTTATTTAAAAATTAATTTCCGATAAATATAAAATATAATCTCTGTGAAATAAATATAAACAAAAAAGAATAGATAATAATAAATTAAAGATATTTATTTTTAAAATGAAAAAGTTTACTTTTACTAATTTTAAATTATTAAATTATACAAAAAATATTAAATAAAGAATCGATCTCTATAAACATTAATTACAAACAATTACAATATACACATCGGACTGCAAAATAATTTTTAAATAATAAAAGTGACCCCATGGATTAGTATTTCCTTCAACACCACTATAACATATAAATTTGAAAATGTGGAAGGAAGAATGTTTATCTCAAATTTTTCTTCAAATTATATGTTTAATTAAAGCCAGAACTGTTTGTTTTTGTTGATATACGAGTAGTCAATATATTTATTAATTTAAATGTTTTGTGTACAATACCATAATGTCATTGTTTGTAAATTCTATTTTATATACAATTTAAATTTTTTTATATTATCACAAAATATTATCATCAATTGCTTTAGCCATCCAATTTAGAAAAATATGTATTCGAAAAAATAATAAATATTTTACTATTTAATAGTTATCTTGTTTAGAAAAGGGGGTGTGGTACGAATGGTGGTATAATTTTAAATATAATACGTAAATTTCCAATCGTATAATATTATCTACAATGTTTTCAATTAATTTCTCTATAATAAATTATAGTGTTTCTATTACAAAAACCCTTATAAATTAGGCGTTGAATTTAAAGAGAATTTTGGTATATCTAATAGTTTGTCATCGATTGATAAATAAATGAATAAATAATAGTTGTATTCTTATGAAATATGGATTTCGATAAAACTATACTTTTACATATGCTATGATAGATTTTTTGATTACTTTAAAAACGCTTTTGTTCCTGTTCATATTGAGCATTACAGCGGCTAACAGCTTTGTTATGGTTCTTCGTTCATTTGAAAACTACTGCTTATAGTAACTTGTGACATTTAATATTTAATCGCTTTATAACAGTGCTGTGGAAAAGAACCAGAAAGAAGGTTAAATTAATTGTTAAGTCAGCGTTTTATAGTTATTCTAAAAAAAAACCCATTACCCAAAATTATTTATACATACATTATTCTTATTGTGTTTGTAAATTTATGATAACGAAAACAAAACATAATATTTAAAACTAAAATATAAACAATTAATGCGTTGTTTTTTGTTTCTATTTAGTTTTTTTTTTTAAATAAGATAAAATGTATACTAATCACTTTAATTTAAATTAAATTAATTTAAATGAGAAAATAAATATGTAATAATTTTTGTATTTGATTTTGCGTTTGGTCGCTTTGCTATACGTCTCGTTTTTATAATATTTATAGAGTTTCTCTAAATGTAATTCTTCTTAAAATAAATTAATGATTTATTAAAATAAATTTAAAGATGAGGGTTTAGGGACAGAAAAAAAAACAACTAAAATCAAACAATTTTATAATTTTGTCTTTTACATATACACAATCACAATAATAATAATACTAATAATAATAAATAATTTAAAAAGATAACGTTGAGCCAGTCAGTGAATGTTTTTATTTAAATAACATTATTATAATGAATAAGTTTTAGGCGACCGCATTCATAAATTGATAAATATTATTATTATTATTGTGATGTTATTATTATATGAAAATAAATAATAATAAATATATAATTTATTTGTTCATTTCTCTTTTTTCAATATCAATGATTTATTGAAATTATTTTTGGAAATGCATATAGTAAACATTAACATTAAACAATAAATATAGATAATATCATCACGATTCTATTGCTTTTTCTATAAATATTTTGTGATAATAAAATACTCGTCGTAAACCTATTATTGTTTTATGTATGAAAAGAAAAAATAATATATATATTTTTAGCATTTTAATATTATTAAATATATTAATATTGTTCAATGTTACATTTAATCAATATTAAAAATAATCGATTGAAATTCGGGAAATTTGTATTAGCAAAACCTAATATTTTATAGAAAAAATTTTGTATAATCTTAAAATTTAATTTTAATTGAATTTTTTATAAATAAACGCAAATACAATCGAAAAGGTCAATTATTTAAATACTCATATACTCAATATGCTAAAAATAATATTTCTGATATAATCACATTAAATTATGAAGTAATTGAAGGTAACACAAACAAACATTAACAAATACAAAAATACAAACAAATACAAAAAAAAAAAAAAATGGGGAAACAAAGAAAATAATCCCATATAAAAAAAGTGTTCAAATCCAAATAATATTATGATTCATTTTGGAACTAACTTATACCAATTACAATACAATTCATATATAATTAAAATATATGCGATAATATAAAATACATATACAAACAAATCGATTATTATCTTTCGTACCACAAGCATTTTTATAAGTGAAACTGCGTGTGATTGATTGTACACATTTTTTTTTAATGAACAATCACATGATAACATTAATAATTATTAATAATATTATTTTGAAAAATTAACCAAATGCATAATAGAATAGTCAGAGATAATACTGACTAAGTAGTCCCCCCTGACCCAAATTAACTACATTTTATATTATTTTGAATTAACATTTACAACATTGATTGCGGACAATGACAATGAGTTATAATTAAACAATAGTAAATATCTATAAAAGTTATAAAGCCAAATATTTTTATCATCCAATTTTGCGTATTTGCATTAAGAGAAGAAAGCCGAAAGTGTAAACAACATGTATTATTCCTTTTCACTTTTTCAAAATGTCACGTTTTGTACTAGTGAAGTTTATGGTGAACATGAGGTTTGCCTGAACGAACAAATCAATGATGGTGTCAACGACAGCATTGCTATCCATAAAAAAAAATGTGAAAATACAGAATACTCAATATTGTATTGCATGAATGCGATACACTATCATAAACGATACAAATTCACACAAATTCAAAAAGAAAACCGATATGGCAGATGTATTAAATGTAAGTTCTAAATTCTAATTGTTTGCGAGCAATGAATAAGATTAAAAAAAGTAAGGCAAAGAAAAATAAGTGAATCAATTAAAACATTTCGTCGGATATCGAAATCAGACTATTATTTTGGATCATTATTGTATATATAGTTGACTATACGAGTTGATCATTACTTAGACATACGCCAAATCATCTTCAGCAATAATGTCTTTCGTCTTACAACATATCTATCTAACATTGTAACCAAATTGTTAAATTACTCAATATGGTGAGTTGGTAACAATTCACCAATTGTTTTGTACTAATGTTTCGACAGATATTTAATTAATTTAATTATTTTTATGAGTGTCCATAGTGTTGTGTGTGTGTGTGGAGATATTGTTAATCTCTGAATTACGTTCAACACCGCATTTTCCTACATATTTGTTTTTTCATTTCATAAACGAACTAATGATCGTTCAGTTGATTAATTTTTAGTATGTTAGGAAAACGCTGACAAATTTTTACTGGACGAAGAACTCGCAAGTCGTAATCTTCGGATTGAATGACTTGTACATTAACCACTGCGACACTGAACCACTAAAAAAAACAAAAAAAACAAGTGAATAACATAAACTATAAAAATTCACATGCACATTTTAACAAAGGAATAAAATTTACTTAATCATTATCATAAATTTTATTTATATATATATTTATATTATAATAATATATATATATATACATAAAATAATAATAATAATAATAACAACATATAATTGCGTATAATTTCTTTGAAATTGTTCGTTATCAACTTGTTATGTATGATAAAATGTTATCAATTGGGAATATAAAAAAAAAAAAAATTACTGAAATATTTATAAATATATATATATTTCGTTAGACTGACTATAATCTTTGTAGGGGATTATTTCCAATTTAGATGTATGTGTTACATATATTAAAATGCATTTTTAATCAATCACTTTCATTTTTCCTTAATATTATAATATGACAACAAACAAGGTCCAATAAAAATGTATTCGTTTTGAGGTTAATCAATAAGAAATTAAATAAATCTTATATTATTGTAATAATATTGTAATGTATAACAAAAATTAAAATATACCTTATCTATTCGGATTTAAATTTAATAATTTAATAAAATCATTGTATGTATATATCAATAAAATTACTGTATTTAGTTTAACAGCCACAGGAACTAAATAAACTTAAAATTAATAAGGCAACGGATTCAGCATAGCTATAATTTGTTTTCGGTTTGAATAAGTCCTTATGAAGAAAAAAAAATTACGCACACACAAAAAAAAAAAAGAATAAAACAAAAAATTAACTTTTTCGGAACTTAAAAAAAAAAATAAATACACTAAACCAAAAAAAAAAAAAAAATTAAAAAATGAAAAATTAATTATTTTGTTGTTTATATTTTATGCGTGAGTTTTGTTTGACAGATTGCTACACAATAAAATAAATGCAATAAATATGAAATAAAAATGCAATGCGAGTGCGCTATATTCTATCATCATCATCATCATCATCAATAAACAAAGAAAAATATCGTTGACAGCTGCACTTTTGGTGAATATGTTGGAAATGGATATTTAATAATGAGTACATTTAATGACATGGCCTAGTTGAATTTAATTTTGTTTTTCGATTTTGAGGCGATGTGAAGCAAATGATTTTTTAAAAATTGAATTTCTCATTTTATACACAGTGCAGAAATGTTTTTTTTTTATATAATATATTATAAATATAGTTTATTAAGCACTTTCACTAAAATTAAGACTTTAAGAGTGACCTATCGCTTCTCAAATCACTCTTATATATTTCTTTTACATTTATTTTTCACTAAATACTTTGACAAATAGTCGGACAGGTTAGATTTTAATACATTTCTATCCGATTTTTCTATTTTCTTTATTCCTTGCGCGGTAGTGATTTTAATTGTCTAACTTTTCGTGTATGAAGTTATCTGCAAAAGTACCAACAACGCTTCCTAATTTAAAATCATTTGCAAATAAATGAATTCACTATGTTAAATTGAAAATTGTTATTCCGTGACTATACTCATTTCTGGTTAACATCAATAAATGAAAATAATCTTCATGCAATTAATAAGACTCTTTTACATCCACAAAAATTTAACCTATATGGTACGTGGATTATTTGCTGGATACATGTATGTTGCCCATTTCTTTCGAAATTATATAATGAAGCGGCTGCCGTTACATATCAATGATCAGTCATGTGGTCTTTCCTCTAAAATTGTATGACAACCTGTTCCAGAAAGATGGTACCGCTCATCTGCTATATACTTAAACAACAACAATCGATTTATTGAGATCCAACGTCAACGAATTCAATCATTTTGAGAAATGACCTTTAATAAATAGTTTGTGATTAATTTCTTTGCTAATATGTTGTATCAATGGTCTGTACACCGATGATAAACCATCAACAAACTTAAGACATTGAGAGGATCAACATAATACCCACACAACATTAATGAACCACTAAACAAAGCATTGTGTGCTGGAACATCGATTTGAATTAGAATTTACACGCACAACTCCATATCGATACGCAATAATAATTTGTTTATGGTGAACAGCTCCATTGCAAAGGCAATGCTTGGGAATCCATGCTTTGATGGAAAACCACCCGAAATGAGCCATAAAACAGTTTAAGGTAATGTTGCTCCATGACAACGCACCGTTGTCACACAATACAAAGCCGGTTACGGAAACATTTAAATCGATTGGCTAAGATTTGTTACCCCACCCGTCATATTCACCAGATTTAGCTCCTTCTACTTACAATATTATTGTTTTCATCAATTGGACACCCACTTTTAAGAGCAGCACTATAAAAACATCTGCAGACAAGGCGAATTAGGTGTCTGAATGGTTTTTATCAAAAGAGGAACAGTGCTGCATCTACAAATTCACAGAGAGAGGGTAAAAATATGTAACTACTGATGGAAATTATTTTGAATAAAATATATTATGAATCATTTTTTTTTAAATAAACGTTCTAAACTGGTTGTTTCATATGAATACACCTGGTAATTGACATTTTCATGTATTTTTTTTCTTATTCATTTACATTTTTAAAATAAAAATATTGGATTTAAATTAAATTAATATAATAAAAAAATACGAAATTTAAATAATATATGAAATTTTATATATGTCAATTGTAAAATTCTATAAAATTTATATTTTTAAATAAATATATACCAACAATTTAATTAAATTTACATATCAATTAAATATTTAATTCAATACAATTTTTTATCACAATCATATTCTATTGTACAATACAATAATATTGTAATAATAATAATTATAATATTAATATTAATATAATATAAATCACTCTTGTACATTATCGTAATAAAATCATATTAGAAATTTAACAATTATATAATAAGATGATAATCACAATTTCCATTTAACAGCCACCCTACCCACCACTAATAAATAAAATACATTTTCCTGTATAATGTCTCTTTAGATAGATACTCTGCCACAGTATATTTCTCTATTATTCAACATTACATTATGTTATTACATAATATAATAATCACAATTATGATTTATATGTATATTTGTATATATTATAATGTATATTATTTGCATAATACAAGAACAAAGCAACAACAAAAGCTAAGTGTCGACTTTATACCAGATATGTTGGTGTTATTATATTATATTGTATTATATAGTGTTTCGATGAAACTTATTGAATTCGCATCTATGTGTGTATGCGCTAAATCTTAAATAACTGATATCTGATAAGAAAAAGAAAAAAAAAAGGAAGGAGGAAAAATAAAAAAGGATATCATTTCTTTATAAATATAATAACAAAAGGAACATAAATATACATATAAAAATAAATCTATATATTATAATAATATATAAAATATATATATTAAAAGGAAAACAAATCAATACAAATATTTCCTTCGAGATTTAAACATAGCTGCCTCTGCCACTGCCTATGCATAATACAGTATATTTATTTGTACAGAGTTATATCGCCGAAACAGAAAAATATTATATACACAGACGAATATTTTCTAACAATTTCGTCATAAAATGTAGACAATAAAAATGTGTTAATTGCTATATAATAAAAAAAAGCTTTTCAAAAGCTTATTTATTCTGAATTATCTCGATTTGATTTTTGCTATTTATGGTAGAATACAATTTTTGGGGTGCCATTTACAATTATATTTTCCATCTTTAAATACATTTACTTATTTTATCATTTCCTGTCAAAGGAATTTTTGTCCATACATATATGTATACTTTGTTTATGGTAAAATATATATATAATATTGTATAGTACAACAACTATGTTGATGATTTTTATTTGATTTCATATTTGGCGGCGGGCTTCGGTGATTTTCTTTTATTATTATATATGATTTTTTACCAAATATTATTGATCATTTCCATTTATATTTTATGTGCTATTATATATATTTACATACATACACAAATTGATGAAAATATGTATTTTATTATAAGCTTTTATGTCCAATATAACATCAAAATTTATAGTTTATATATGTGGGTGTGTAGTGTATATAGGTACTTCCGGTATTTATTATTAATATTTATTTGAATTTTGTTTGACTGTTTCATATTTTTTTACCCATATAATATACATTATATATAATATTTATATAGACCTATGCCAAAAATGTTTATAGTATTGTATAAAGTATTGTTTTTGTTACGCAAATATTTATAATAAATAATATTGTTGAAAAGTGGAATATATTGTTTCCCTGCAGACGCTTCTTTGATATACCAAAGTTTTTTTTTATACTATATATATTCATATGAACTCATATGAATCAGTGACAGATTCAATACTATACAGTATATAATATAGATAGGATACATCTTAAAACCAATTATCAGATTAGGTATAAAAGTATATATAAATATAGTAAAAAAACCAACACAGGCATTGGCGAAACGTGAAACAATGTTTTCAGATTGTAATATCAACAATATTTTTCTGGTGGACGAGTTAGACTACATTGTGAAAAAAAAATTGGAATGTCCACTTACTAAATTTTCCGGAAAATTGACTTTTAAGAATTATCTGCTTTTTGAATTACCTGCCATAGTTTTAACGGATTTTCAGTTTTGTATACACAATTATAATCAATTTCCAATTTTTCTCGGAAGAGAGATTTTTAAAATCGATTCACGCACATTCAAAAGATCAGACCGATTTTCCATTTGATGTTAGTGAAATTTTGTATGAAATAATAGTACTGCTTAAATTTGTTGTACCATTTTCGGGGGTGTTCACTTTATACAGTACAACAAATTTCTTTAAATTTTCTCTGCCATCGATTGGAAAATCGGTTAGATCTATAGAATGCGTGAATCGATTTTAAAAATTTCTTCTATAAAAGATTGGAAATTGTATATAATTTGAAATTCTGTATATAAAAATTAAAATCCGTTAAAAATTTCGGCCGTAATTCAAAAAAGCGGATAATTCATAAAAGATTCGGTTAACAAATGTTTTTTCACAATTTAGTTTAATTTCACCCAGGCTATAAGAAAAATATAGTGATATTGCAAACTAAACGCTACTTCTTAGCCTTTGTCACTGACTAACTTTGTGTGTAAATTCCCTAATAATGGGATAATATTTTGTATTTATAGTCACAATCACTACCATAATTTTTCTCAATACACCCACCCACACATAACATCCATAACATTATAATTTTTCATTGTTTTATATTCATGTACATTTTGATGATGGTGATTTATTTTTGAATGCGGATGATATTTAACGTATATCATGACCGTTTTTTTTTTTTTTCGGTTTGACGAGAGATGATTGCGATGAGGAAATACAATTTATATATATATTGGTTATGAAAAAAATATATGTGGTAACGTTGTTTTTACAGTATATATTATTATTATATACTTTCCTTGCTGCTCTTGGGCGGCTGCCTATCAATATATCAAATTATGTAAAATTTTAAATTGAGGGTGTAGAATAGGCTGCATATATAAAAAACAAAAAACATGTATAAATATAAATATAGAATAATATTTTTAGGTAACGGATGGCAAAAACAGAAAAACAAACACACACACATATTTTTTTTATTTTTATTATCAATATGAATTAGAATTTTTGTATTGAATTCAAAATTCATATACAAATTTCTTTCTGTACGTATAAAAAAATATATATTATTATTGATACAAAATATTATTATTATTGTTATTATTATGGAAAAAAATATTATGAAAAATAAAATCAAATCATATTTTATTTATTCAGTTTGTTTTTTCTTTTATGAATACAGACGAAATAATAAAAAAATTTAAGTGTGAAGATTGAATACTAGGAGAAATATTATTTTATTGTTGTTGTAGAAGGAACGTAATGTCAGTTATAATAATTCATATGTACATAATATATAAATTTGGGAAGATCATTGGTGGAAGGAAATCCATCGTATACATTTTTGTATTTTTTGTATATCACTAGATATTAATAATAATGAAATGAAAACAGTCAAAATGATTCTCATTATATTCCTCATAAAACCTCTTTCATAAATTGTTTTCGAGCCACATTAATTCCATTCGAGATAAATTAATAAAAAAATTATCTGAACTTTATTGCATTAACAAAAATCTTGATTCCAGTATTATTTTCTATATACCAACCATATAAAGCTTGTAAATTCAATCTTTACAACTTCTGTACACTGTACACTGACGATAAAAAAACAATATATTCATGAACTACACTTTAGCGATACAAAAATTTCGTTTAAAGTTAAAAATAACATTATGAAAAAATTAATTAAATTATTGAAACATATATATTCATAAAAATAATGTGTATTATTAAGATATTCGAAATTAAAATAGTTTCAAAAACTGATTTCATAAGGAATCTACTCTATTTTCATCCCATATATAACATAAAAATTGAGTTAACCACTTGATAAAAAAATGTATACATTTTTTGTATTATTAACATTAAATAAAATTTTTGAAGTTGAAAATTCGTTAAATTTCAAATAAAATTACGATAATAATAAATAAAATAAAAAAATATTTTATAAAGCGAAAATAAATTCAATTGTTTTTTTTTCGATTTATAATTGTCATCACTTTTTTTGACACCTTTATAATTTCCATTCTTATTATTGCAAGTTTTTGTTTTATGTGTGTCACGCGTCGCGTAGTAAATGAAAAGAAAAAAAAAAGGGAAAAAGAAAAAATAGAATTTTAATCATTTAATTATTTTAATAGTTAATAATTAGTATAAAGTAGATAATTTTTTATTTTAATTTATAAACATAATTTTAATAGTTAATATTATTTATATATTAGTTTCATTTTCTATATATTACTATTCAATTTAGTTTAAATAGTTTTTTTTGTGTGTGCTAAGAAATGCCTACAACAAATTTATAACTTTCTTTTTCCCTCGTTAATGATGGGTAAGTTCTTCATTTTTTTATATTTTATACATTAAAATATTTAAATATTGTAATTGTTTTAATTATTTTTATTTTATTTGTTTCACAACAATTACCAATTTATTTAATAATTAATTTTTCTGGAAAAGATGGTATAAATTTTTAGTTTTTTATTAATTGAAATTTGACTTTTTCGTATATGCGCATATACGAAAAAAAAAAATGTGATTGGTTCTGTGTGACGCCGCGGTAACATACATTTTTATATAGCATTTATTGTTGTTGTTTCTTGTTGGTGTTGTTCTTGTTACTGTTGCTGTTGTTGTTTTTATATTTATGTTTAAAATTGTACCAAATTATTTCGAAAAAAAAAGTAATAAAATAAATATATTTAATTTGATTTGTTACAATATTTATTTAAATTTTCATAATAATAATAATAATAACAATAATAATAAAATTTATTACTTTTTTTGTCTTTTTAGTTTTATTGCAAATGTGTCTCTGGCGGTTCGATTTTGTTATTTGTGAAATGAAATTGCAAATTGAACTGTATGTGCAGAATATTCATTATTCTGTTATCCGCTCCTATTTATTGCGGCTAATTTGGGGAAAAGGTGGTTTGGTGAGTACACTATTTTTTATTATATTTAATTAATTGTTTATATCGTTTTATTATATTATTATATATATTTATATGACTCTAATTATTTATGGAAAGTAGTATACTTGCATTATTTTACCTATATATATTTTATTTTATAAGCTATTTATTATTATAAGAAAAAACTATGGTAAAGTGTAACCAATTGTATATATAAAATACTGCCAATGCAAAGAATTTATGGTAAACACTGTTTACCTTATTTAAATGCACGCAACGCAACTAAATAATATACTGAGCAATATTTTGTCCATGATCTTTCAATTCTGTCATCAAAATTCAATTGAATATTTTGCAAACATATATTGTAGTAAATATGTGTTTTAACTGTATGATTTGAATAAACGTTACCATCAATACGACCGCGTAGTAAATATTTTTAAGGATATTGTGATATAAAATGAATACATTTTTTTCTTCGAATAGTTCGTATTTATTTATAAAATAAATAAAAGTAATTTTCATATATTTAAAAAAAAAATACGACACATATTGTATTTGTATATATAATTAAAAATATAAATTTGAGAATCATATAATTATACTTTAATTTATTTAAAAAGTTAACTAATTATAAAATAATTTTAATATTAAACCATCCGCGCACATATAATATACCATACATTTGAAGAAAAAAACGTATATACACACATACACAGTCACGTTCAAAGGTAAGCGTATAAGTGCACATCTGCAAAAAAAAGCTATATAAATTTGTTATTTTAGCATATTATAAGTTTTGAAATAATAGCTATGTATGTATAAGTAGAAGGAAGGTAAATCTTAAGTGCGGATACCATCGAAAAAAATTCATTAAAAACTTAATAGAACTCGGCAGAAATTTTGTTACAACTACGTTGTATTTTGTTGTTACATCGAACTGAATGTATTTTTATATATTAGTGAGTGCTTTATTTTTCCAAATAATAATCAAGCAAATTATCGAGCTATTGATACTATCGAATAGTAATAAAAACATGATTTTTTTTACTCCATTAATTTGGCAATAATTTCACATGTATTAAATTGTCATCAAAAGTGATATATAGCACGAAAGAATTAAGTAGATTTTACGTAAAATATATATTTTTCCTTAAGACTCCTTTTCAATGTATTGTTATTATTTCAAAAAATATATGTTAAAAAGCACTAACTTTTGAACATGGCTGTATACAGATCTATATATATATATATATTCTATTCTATATTATATTATATTATATACCGATAAATTTTATAATTTAATTAAAATTCTAATATTGATGTGATTGTATATATAAAAATATATATATATATTTGTAGAATATTTCTAATTTAAAAGTTATTTCATATAAAAATGAGATTCTTTCATAAAGTGGATGAAAAAAAAAAAATGAAAATGGAAAAGTTTCATTTTTGTATGTTTCCACTTTATCAAAGTATTTCATACTAAATATATACACAGCAATAATTTATATTATATAAAATTACAAACACAAAACATTCCATATAAGTTTAATTTTACCATTTAATTTGTCGTTTGTCGTTTATAAACATATAAATTTATACATGTATTTGTAATATATTGTATATTATATACATGTTTTTCCAAAATAACATTGATAAGAAAAATAATAAATTGTAAAATAATATATTGTTTACGTATACAAACGCACATACACACACAGACGCACACTTTTACTTATATATACGAAAAATGACTTTTCTTTTATGTATAATAAAAAGCTGGCCGAATGAAAAAAGAAAATGAACCAAAAGTCTTCCTCTATTAATCTAATGATTTATGTGAAATTCCTTATGTATTTTAACTACAATATATATATATATATGAAGAAAAATATTACGATGCAATAAAATCGTTTTATATTTATAGAAATTTGGTGAAAAATACATATATCATAAATATATTATTTTCTATTGAATTTTGTGTGAAATTCCAATATACAATTTATTGTACATATAATAATAAAAGAAAGAACAATAATAATAATAATAATAAAAACTAAATATGTATAATTTATGTGAAAATTAATTTATATAATTTTCTTCGAACTATGTGTATGTGGATGGAGTTTGCTAAAGTGTTTTTATCTTTTTGGTACTGCGTTTTGAGTGTACTATATATCGATTTATAGCTCTATACACATATGTACATACACCAAAACAACCCACATAGTAGAAGTACCCCTAAGTATATTTAATAAATTTAACTATACAGCCAAGTATTCATACCAACATTTGTCAACAATTTTTATGTTTTTTATTAGTTCACATAAGTATATTTTAAAAATATTAAAAGAATCCATCCATGCATATAGTTTTGTGAGTGTATGCATGATCAGTGTAAATTTTTTAAATGCATCTTATTTTTATCTTGTGATTCCATCACAAACGAACAAAATTCAATTATTTAAAAATACTGAAAATGTTTTTCATATCAACAACTGGAAATTAACTCACGCAACTATCGCATAAATTGAATTATATATGTCATCGACTAATTATTATATGAATACACCGATATTGTTTGGATATTAAATTATTAGAAAATTATGTATAGACAAAAACATCATAATTTTTACGAAACCATTGATCGCATGGATAGCGAATTTAATGTATGAAATGTTTTGCAATTAACTTAAAAACTCAAAGATAATTTATTCTTGCATATATGTGATATTTCGGGAAAACCAATTTTGAATTTTTACAATTTCTAATCGTTCATAGAAGAGATTTACTATGAAATCATCGCAATCGTTCAAAAAATATATATAGCCGATATATTTCCTTTTCATTTATAGTAAAATTTTATAATATAATATTTTTTGAAAGTTTAATTTTTTGCAACTGCAAAATACTATATATTCTTAAAATTTAAAAAAATACATAACATCAGATTCTTAAATTCCAAATTCCTACTCTGTACAATTACGGTTACAGGTTCAAACGGGTTCAGCAGAAAATTAACAAACTGCGTGGTTACATTATAGTTTTCGTTTCGGATTTGATTTGATTCTATTAGAAATTAGAATTATAGAAATTATTTTACAAAAATAATTACTTACCATATAAATGTTGAATATAATTTAACCTTTTTCTTACAAAATATATATATATACCATACAATTTAAATTAGATGCCTTTAACATTATCACATTCACCAAGAGAGAAAAAAAAACACTTGATGATTATTAAAAACATAAAATAAATATATTTCGTCGTCGGTTAAAGCTTAAAGGTTATTATCATTAAACGTATATATATATATATATTTTTACTCTATATACATATAAATTGTATATACCAAAATATATATAGAGATACCTTTTAAAATGCGTATTATATACCTACAAGAAAAAGAAAGATGAAGAATCAAGAAAATACCTTTAGGTAAAATATACAATAACAATAATCATAATAATAATAATAATAATAAAAATAATAATGGAAAAGTAAAATAAGCATTTCAAAAGAAAAGAGAAAATTTTTACTTTTCCTTTTCGTTTTTTTTTTCTTCCATATAATATATTTTCAAATTGTTGAATTAAATGACAATCACATACTTTTCTGTTATTATATTGTTACATTGTTGGTGCGTGAATAATGCATAAAAAAGGAAATATGGAAAAGTATTTAATAATACAATATAAATACAGTGGTGATATAAATATTATTATGGTTTGTGTATCTATCCGTCGATTGGTATATGTTATGATGATAGAATATGTACTTTATTTTGCATTTCGACTGATCTCCAACGTAACATTCGTTTTTGAATACGTCTATTATAAGTTACAGGCGACTTGATAAATTACTATATACGTTTAGCTTGGGGTGATTAGCCCACAACAATTGTTAACATTTTGAATACAGTGAACTATAATAACCACCACCTCCAGATTGAGTGACATTCCTATTGTTTAGCAATACAAAGTTATATATAAATATCCTTTACTTGCATATATATAGTAATTCCCACACTAAATAGTTAAGATGATAAATGTAGAAATTGTTGACAACCACTGCACTATAAATTTATGTATAATATCTGAATATTTTTTAATACTTTTTTTTTGCTATACGCATATAAGAAAATTCATATAAGAAAAGGACACATTTTTGTTATCGGTTTATTACCTGTTAAAAATACCTTCATACTGTCATTGTATCTATTATATAAAAAAAAACTAATATATATGTATTGAGAAGATAAATTAAAAATTACAGGAAAAAAGATTTCATGAAAGAATGTGTATAGATATTCGCAATTATTACAATAACAAAAAAAAAAACTATAAAGAATCATTGGCCAAATAAGAAAAAGGTTTAAAAAAAAATTAGCATGAATTTTGTTTTATTAAAACGAAGGGAAAAAAGAAACACAAAAAGTTATATTCAATTTTTTTTTTTTTGTTCCTGAAAAGCAACTCTTATTATCGGTATAATAACACAAGAGAATATTCTTGATATATCCTTTTGCCTCCTGAACATTTATATTTTTAAATTTATCTGTGCCCACGTTTTTATTTACGAGTATTTATTTTCAATTTATTTATTTATATTGCAAATTTTCTTTCTATTTAATTTTCTATATTATTATATACATACCCCAGTAACACTGTCCGTAGTTTGTCCGTAAAATTTTCGCATTATATATGTAGTAGTCTGTAGTTTCAATCCGAGGATATATATATCTATTGATTTCTTACGGATGTCCGCTGGAATTTTATATGATCAGTGCAACCGTGTCCATGGAAATTTATAAAAAATGTCATTATCCGTATATTTCCGATGATAATTTCTACGAATTTTCCTTAGCATTATTTCTCGGTGCTATTATTATTATATATATAATAGATTTATATATTTTTTGTGAGCAGATCCATAGATATTGACAAAAATATTTTTGGATCGTTCATGTATTTTGGCAAGTAATACCTGTGAATTGTCCGCATTAGCAGAATAAATTTTCTTATGACGATGATGCCAGATCGAGATTTGATTCAGTCTTTTACCGATAGACCAGAAGTTCTATCAGCATGGAATGGAAATGCTGAACGATGGCAAAAATTCATCGATTGTGCATTTTTTTGGTAATAAACAAGAGAAAAAAAAAACCACGGATAAAATCTATTAAAAGTCTAACAATATTTTTAGAAAATATATATCGATTTGAGTTGCTGGTTGTTTTAAAAATTATGAAATTAAATTACGAAAAGTAAGGATTATATCGCTACATAAGCGAAACATACAAAATATGAACCACTGTCTAGGATAACTGGTGAAATAAATTATGAATACAATACCATGTGGATATATGTTGGACATATTACCCTGACAATCGGCAAAGATTTCAATTGACCTAAATTAAATACTATTATATTAAGTGGAAAATCTATGGACAAATTCCAATATATCTTTTTGCCATGGAAAATTTGTTCATGGAAATTTTCCTCATTTTTCAAAGTATGCGGACAAATTGTTACTAGGGTATAGTCGGCGTATTTTTAAAACTATATATGCACGCGTATTTATATTTATTTAAAATTTTTAATTTCCCTCCATTGTATATTTAAAATGATTTCCACTTGAAAAAATAAATAAATAAATTTTCACTATGTACATATTTGAGTATATATGGTATATATTGTAATATAGTAGGGTACCGTATTCATTTATATATAATACAAAGTATATAGATATAGACGATATGTATAAGTTTGTGTATATGAAGAGTATGAAAAAGGCTTTAAGAAAAATGTTTGTTTATATTATAATATAAGATAAAAACGATAATTTTTCGTTGTATTTTTTTTACATCCTTTACGTTATTTTTTTGTTTTTTTTTATTACAATTTAATAGTTATATATCTCTGAGGATAATCGCTAAGATAGAGTTGTGAATAATATGCAAATACATAGAGAGAAAGAATTTGTATATATATATCCTTTATGAATACTTTAATTAAAGTTTAAACATTTAAAAAGGATATTATTTTCTTACATTATATAAATATGTTTACTTTGGTATATTTAAAGTAATTTTTGTTTAAAATTATTTAAATTGTAATTAACAAAATATTATTTTTATTTTAATGTAAAATGATTTTTTTTTATATGAATGAATGAAATGCATACTGGTCGATATTAAATATATATATGTACGAGTATATCTTTTTTGTGTCACATATCCACCTTACACACAGTTGTCTCCTTTTTTGGATTAACATAATGTTAATTTAAAAAAGGGTGGTTCTAGGTATAACACCAACGAAACGAAATATGTACATTTATAGACGGATATTTCTTTGATTTGAACATTAGAAATCAATAATATATTAGAAAATACAAAGAAAATAATTCATTCCCAATAGCAACACCACCATAAACACGTGGAATTGCTTTATGTGCATAGTTATCATTCTTCAAAAAAGCTTGGGAAAGCTCTATGACGTAAATTTCGATTATTTGTTATGGTCATATCAATAGATAATTTTGGATGAATAAATTTATTTCTATTATTTCGCATATAATGAATATTTATAATTTTATTTGAATATTCGTGTTAATTGTTTTTGCAGCACAAATATAAGTTTTACATATTTGTATATAGTTATCAATTTATTTTACAAAAAGTACAAGTATAATTTGTTAAAATACAAATTTTATAATCACCGAATATATATTCTAATTAAGTTTTTATTAATCTATCGCTTTATATAATATACACTTATATATATATATATATTATGTATAAATTATACAAAAACATTGGATATGTATTTTATTATAATACAGATATATAACATAACTAATTTTGCGTTATTAAAAATATTCCAGTTTACACCATACACCGGCACACACATTCAATTCATTAATATTGTTTGCGTTTATAAACAAATATTTCATGTGAGCCGCAACACAAACATAATAACAATATATATATAGTAAAAAAGGATCATAGGAATATAAAAAGGATGCAATTTATATCGTTTGTTTGAGAAAAACAAAGTATTATGATGGTATATACGATATATAGTTTTGGAAAAGAAAAATCATCCCTGTATTTGTTTCAGCGAATTTTCGGTTGGACAATAACTTCTTAAAATATTCGTTGATTGATTGTTTAATTGTGCTTAATTTTTGTCAAATTAAAACAACACAAAAAATCTATATATTGTATTTTGTTGATTATTGAAAATTAGAAATTTACCACCAAAATTTCTGCAAAGTCCATACATAATCATTTGGCAAGAATTTATTGTAGTATTTTTTTAAAAATTTTTATTATGTATTCGCGTTGATCAATAAGTAATAGCAATTTCTTCATATAAATATTTTTTGATGAATTTTGATGTAGGTTTGCATAAGAGATTTGCCAAATTCATATTTTTTTCTTGTTAGTTGGTATATTGTAATTGCCGAATCAATAAAAAAATTATATCGATCGGTTGTATATTTTTTTTTGGTTTTTATTGAAAAATATACAATCAAAATGAGCATTTTCATCATGTTTTACTTGTTTATTTTCGAAAAGGAAAAAACGTATCCGAAGCTCACAAAAAGTTATGTACTCTGTT
Source organism: Bibio marci (assembly GCA_910594885.2). Lineage (NCBI taxonomy): Eukaryota > Metazoa > Arthropoda > Insecta > Diptera > Bibionidae > Bibio > Bibio marci. The sequence continues at coordinate 31,612,783 of OU343117.1, read as the reverse complement.
TGGTGACAAAGCCTTAAAATGACGACAGTAGCATAATTGTTTTACTAAATTTAATTCTGGTGATTTTTCACTCAAAGATGGACAACGTTCAGGTCGTCCATTTAACACGGAATTATAATGCTACCTGATGGTAGTCGGTAAAAGGTCATCGAACAAAATGAATAATACTATTACTAAAGTAAAACTTTCAATTACTTATTGATCAACCGTATAATAGAGAATAAAAAAAATTCTTCAATATATTTTTATTTATTTATTTTCTGTTTTAAATTCGCTTTTATTTTTTCATTTTTTCTGCGTTGCATACTAAAATATGTAGATGACAATATGCAAATATAAGTTCTAATTATATTCAGTTGTTGATGATATATATTTTTTATATATATGGGTAAATAAATATATGATGTTCATCCCATAAAACCATTTAATGTTATAAAATTTGTGTATGGTATGAATAAAAATAAAAAATACCAACAATTTGTATTATAAACATACACACACAGACATCCAATGTAATAGATATATATACCCTAGTAACAATTTGTCGGCATACTTTGAAAAATGAGGAACATTTCCGTGGAAAAAAATTCACATATTTTCCATGGAAAAAATATTTTGGAATTTGTACAAAGGATGAATATAGATTTTTCACTTAATATAATATTATTTTTTATTTAGGTCAATTGAAATCTTTGGATTGTCAGGGTAATATTTCCAACATATATCCGCACGGTATTGTATTCATAATTTATTTTATCAATTATCCAAGACAGCGGGTTTAAATTTTGTATATTTCGCTGATCTACATATAATCCTCACTCTTCGTAATTTATTTTCATAATTTTTAAAACAACCAGAAACTCAAATCTATATATTTCCTAGGAATTTTGTAAGACTTTTCATGGATTTTATCCGAAGTTTTTGTTTCTTGTGTCTTACAAAAAAAAAATGCACAATCGATAAATTTTTGCCATCGGGCTGCATATTCATTCCATGCTCATAGAACTTCTGGTCTATCGGTTAAAAAAATGAATCAAACCACGATTTTACAGCATCGTCATAACAGCAAATTTATTCTGCTAATACGGACAATTCACAGGTATTACTTGCCAAAATATATTTACAATCCAAAAATATTTTTGTCGAAATCGTTGGATCTGCACACAAAAAATATGAATATAAATTCTATGGATATTCTGTGGAATATAATATGAACGAGAAATACTTCTAAGGAGAATCCGTAGAAATTATCATCGGAAATATAATGATAATCCAAGGACATTTTTTTATAAAAATCTATGGACAGGGTTGCACTCATCATATAAAATTCCAGCGGACATCCGTAAGAAATCCATTGGTATTTTCTCGGATTGAAGCTATACGGACTACTAATGCGGGAAATTTTACGAACAAACTACGGACAGTGTTACTAGGGTATAGACTATATATGGTATGGTATGGTACATATACATCATCTGTATATATATATATAAGTATATAAATATATAGGTCCAGTAGGGTTCCTATAAATTTAAAAAGAAAACTGCATTTTAAATCAAAACGAAAAATAAAAAAAAAAATAAAAAAACAAATATTTATTTTAATGACTATTTGCATACTGCAACTCTCATGATTTTTAAATTTCCTTTTTTTTCTATGACATCGGCAGTATATGTTGTTGTTAAGCATATTCGTATAGATAGAGATATATGTGGAAGGTAGAAATGAGCTATATAGAGGTTTACTATATATATAAATGTATACCATTTTAAAAACTCTGTGTACCACATACGAGTGAAGTATACACATATTCCATATAAGTTAAATAAATTTATGAAAAACGAAAAATGCAATGGATATTGTTTTTTAGTTCATTTTATATTTATAAACATTAATTTTTACGTTAACAAATGGAAAATGATAAAATTAAGGTCAAATAAATAAATCTCTATTTTTTTTTTTATTATTATTTTCATTTTCATTTTTTTTTTTATTTTAAAGAAAAATAAACCCATAAATTTTATCTCTAAATAATAGATGTTTCTTATAATATATATATATCCACTTTTATACGTACGTACACCTAAATATAAAATATAAAACAATATAATATGAGCGAACGCATCGCAAAACATCATATCCACATCTATATATACAGATGGAATGGTATACATTACAATAATATAAAAAGCTATATGCCAATAAGTGGTTGTGTATTATGCTCCCATATATACCATATAATATCGGAGTATACAAACAATCGAAAAAAATATATGTATATATAAAATTCACCACCAATTTCATGAAAACAAAATTATAAATACAATATATTGTATTATATAATGCATACTTTATATAACCCTGATATGGGTGATGTGATGAGACGATATGTTGTTGAATATATATATTGTATATGTTGGTATGTTAAAAAAAAGGATGTGGGCATTTTTCCCAAATATATATATATATTCTATCTATATATATATTTTCAACAGTTTTATATATATTTACGCCTATATATACAGATCTTTTTTGAATTTGAGAACATTATATATGAAATGTGTGTTTATATATATACAATATAAACATATGCGTATCACTATATATCACTTATAATATACAATATAACAATAATAATAATAATAATAATAATAATAATAATAATAGATAAGTTTTATAAATCTATAACATATACTCGTATATATATATATATACAATACAACAAGAAGTGAACAAATTCATCAAAATTCGATTTGATAGTTAGATCGTTCATATATGCTATTAAGGGCATAACCACATGGATGATAAATTAGGTTTTCTGGTGAACAAGAATATAATACATATGGAAAAAAAATTATATATATAACAATATATATGTAACGTATTATATAATATACAAATATATATAATAAGATAAGTAATATATAGGAAAAGAAAAAAAAAGGAAAACAAAATAGGAAATGATATTATTTTGGAGAGTTTGTATATATTATTATGGTCGGTCAACATATGTCAAATAATATGTTCTATATATATTTACTTGTACATAGTTGTATCTAAATATATGTATACATTTAGGATAGTGGCGCATTTACTATATATTTATATATTTATACGTTTACGTTTATAGATACATATTTGATATTTGGTTTCTTTAAAGGAAATACTATGAAATAAATTAACTTGGGGAATTTTCGGCATAATTTAAATATTATTTTGTCAGTCTAATATAACTATATATAGTTAAAATTTTTCCTTTTTTAAAAACGGAGCTACCTTATTATATATTGTATTATATGCGGATATAATTAATTATTAGGATTCATTATATGAATGTGTGGATGATATATATAAATATGTTCAATTGCATACCCTATAAAAAAAGAAGTACATTTCCATCACCTGAATCATGCATGAAAAAAATGTGCGTAAACGACACATGATATCAAAAGCATCGGGAAGATTTCCAGTACATTTTACCAACACACTGTCCAAAAAACACAGGCATTTTCATGCCATAATTCGTTTTTCAGTACGTATAATTAATTAGTTAATTTCACGGCCGTTTTCAGTACATAATTATTTCATTACTTTAATTTCCAGTTTTTCACTATTTTTTTCAGAATTATTTTCATTACTTTTTCATTACTGTGTAGAAGAAGATTTTTCCAAAATGTATGTAGAGAAAATTTATTACTATGAAAATTGGCGTAAAATCTTTATTTAAAAGTTTGGTAGTGCTTATGGTGATGCGATCGTAGACTATAGTTAAAATTTGAATTTTAGTTCGTATGATGAAAAACGTACATAAAATTTAACAGATTAACGCTTGAAATATGCGAAGAAAAATTTTCAAAACTGAAAAATATATGAAAATTTATTATTTTCATTAAACTAAATTTTACAAATACTGACACCAATTCTTACCGTATAAAAATAAGAAATATTTTTATTTGTGCGTATGGGGAAAAGGGAAAACTAGTGAAACGAAATTATCATGGTATACGCACAACATATAATATGGAAATACAGTGGGTGACCGATCATTGTTTCAGATATTGCAATTATAAAATTTGTGTATATTATATTTGGCTTGGTGTAATATATCAACATTCTTGTCATGCCATATCAATTAAAAGATTTTAAAATATTATAAGAATTATTTTACAAATTCTCTTATATATTCATATCGAATTAATATTTATCATAAAAATTAATTAACATGATTTTTAAAATTTTCTTTTACGAATAATATAATAATTGAAAGCGATGACTTTAGATAAAAAAAACAATGCATATATGCGGTTAGACAGATCTTTCTAATTAATTATGTTATATAATAATATATATAATTGATATTCAAATAGTTTTTAGAAAAAGTGATTTATTACTATAAATATGCTTATATATATATAGCTGCATTTGAATCTATACAAACATATAATACTATACAATGCGAAATATTAAATTTATGATGATATATTATAAAATGTATATACCTATTGTTTGTTTCTAAGCATATATAATTTCAAAACATATATTGATTGTATGGTACGTGCTAGTAATTAATTATAACATATATTAATTGATTAGAAAATATATTTAGAGAGGCATAAGTGAATCAGTTATAATGTTATATAATTAAAAAAACTAATATATATATAAATAGTAAATTATAATTTCCATTTTAATAATATAATATAAATGAATGGAAAAATCTTCTACTTTCGTTAACTTTCTTTTAACTACTTAATTTTACAATAAACATTTTGAACATTTTTTCTTTATATTATATACAACTAAATTTCTTTTTGTCTTTGCTGTCTTATGTCACATATAAAACATATATGCAATATATATTAAAGTTAAAATATAAAATATGCATATATGAAATATTTCAACCCTCTCTATGTACAATATAATAATATAAAATATATATATATTATAAATAAATAAAGGCAAACCGCAAACATTAATCAAATAATAATTCCATTATACACAAATAAATAAATAAGAATAAAAAATATATAACAAAAATTCGTGATACTTCTCTGATATTAGTATAATAACTATATTAAAGTTTAAATTCCAGATATAAATGTTATATATAGAATATATAGAAATGTCAAACGATATATATTATTAAATATTTCATTATTATTTTTACATAATATTTTATATATAAGTAACAAAAACATATATAATATTTATTATAATATAAAAATAATATATTATATTTTAGTTAAAAATTCAAACAAGAAAAAATAAAAAATTTCTGTTTTTGACACAAATATGTCAAATGTAATAAGGTTGCTGTTATATTTATCTGCATATTCCTATATTTATTGTATGGTAAAAAATTTAAACAACCTCTATATATTGTAGATATTATAGAATATATAGGTATATTACAGTACAGTATAGCTATTATTTGCATTCAATAATATATTTATAATTCAAGAACGTTGTATATATATAACAAGAACGTTGTATATGAAATGGAAAACTTCTTTATAGTGTTCTGTATAATAAATTATTATATACTTTTAAAATGCGACATATATACCATATACAATATTTTATAATATACATGATCACTGAAAGTGAATGAATTGATTGTGGTTGGGTGTTAATTTAGTAATATACAATATATTATGGATATTTAATGTTAGAGTTATATATATATATATGAATTAAATATGTTATGTGTGGGTGTTCTTCTTCTTTTTCAACTTTGAGTTATTCAGCTTTCCCTAAATGCTACCATACTTACTGCCATTCGTTTGCCTTGCAAAACATTGCATTGTCTCTTTCTGGACATTGCAAAAAGGTTTTTTTTGTTGACCAACATTCTCTTTCCAATTGTATTTCATAAAAACAATTTTTATCTTATATATTCAAAGTATTTCTCATGAATTGTATATGTCGAATGCAGCTTGTTCTACTGGATCTAATTAACTGCTTATACGCAAAAGTGTAAAAGTAGACATATCAATCGAATCATATTTTTTTATGTAGCAATATTACCTCTGCGTTTTTACGCACAAGAGCCTTTATGTAATTTTACTTGCGCATACTATATAGGAATTTATTAATCAATTTTCCCATAAAATCAACTTTTAAAAATTATCCGCTTTTTTAATTATGGTTTTAATGGATTTCCAGTTTTTTTGTACAGCAATTGCAAATAATAATCAATTTCTAATTTTCCATAGAAGAGGTTTTTAAAATCAATTCACGCACGTTCAAAAGTTATGATCGATTTTCCGTTTGATGTCAAGTGAAATTTTGTATATGAAATATTGGTACTGTATAGATTTTTTGTACCATTTGTGTGTCAACTTTATAAAGTATTACGAATTTCTTTAAATTACCATCGATTGAAAAATCGCGGTCATATCTTTTGAACGTGCGTGAATCGATTTTAAAAAATCGTCGCTATGAATGATTGGAAATTGATTATAATTTGTAATGCTGTAAGGAAAAATAAAAATCCGTTAAAACTATGGTCCGCATAATTAAAAAAAACATATAATTCATAAAAGTTGATTTTCCAGGGAAATTTTATTCGGTAAACACTCAGATTTTTTTTGTCATAATTTAGTTTAATTTCACCCAGGTTATAAGTTAAATATAGTGAAATTGAAAACTGAATGCTATTTCTCAGTCTTGACCACTGCACGGTCTCCGGTAAATCTTCAATTTGTAATATTCATTATTAAAAAATATTATATTTTATATGTACAATTAATAATGAACAAATTTAAATTTCTAATACATATTCTAAATAATTGTTGTATATATAATTGTCTAACTATGCGGCAGAATTAATATTAGTTAAAATTTGTATTCTCCTTTTTTTTTTGTCCTTGTAAAATTTAGAGTTAATGGTCCTTTAAATAAAATACCACTTTTTATAATATTAAAACCTAAAAAGTTAAAATATACATTTGTAAGAATAATTGAATTTGGTTGAGTATTTATACACAAATTTAATAATATATACAAAAATATACTAATATATATATATATATGGTATTGTGTATATTCTGTGTGTATCTTTATCTTTAAATATACTCGTATGTATGTGATATAAGAAAATATGTTGTGATTTTCTTAAATAGAAAACTTTATTTTCATTATATTGTATGTTATATATAAATTTCTATATATATATTGTATTTACTTATGGTATATTTATTATATAAGATCGCAACATAAAAACTTATAAATTATAACTTCCTTTTTTACACGATGCCGCTCGCTATCTGGTGTATATACAATTCATACATATATATGTTCATATATATATATACAATACAATAGAAATAGATTATATATAAATATGGTTTTGTTGTTGATGATGGTTTGGTATTTTATATATATAAAAATATAATAAGTTTTTTCCTTCACATTTTCACGTTCATTTTTCATCATATACTTAACATATCTGACTGAATCTATGTATATACACTGAGTGGTGAACTCTATATATATATATATATGCACAGTATGCAAACCTTGAATTTTTCATAAATATATAATAATACATATATGGAATGGAATAAATAAATATTTAATAATCAAACATAGAAATTTTAAAACGATCTTTATATGCGAAGAGAAAATATAAAATTGTGATTTTTATTTATTTTTTAAGGTAATTTTTTTATTTTATTCCTTTTTCTTTTACATATTTTTCTCATTTTATTTTCCTTATGTCCTTATTGTATGTCATCTAATATATTGTATATACAGTATGCAGGATGTGCGGTTACTAAAATTATTATGTCGAAAGAGTATATATGTATGAGTATGTGTTATGTTTTACACTGGTATGTCGTGCTATAACTGAACTATACAATAAATATGAATGTATACAAAAGATAAATAGATATAGATAAATAAATATAAAAAACCATTAAAATAATGGAAGTAAGTTGTTTAAAAAAAAAATGAAAATGAAAATGAAATATAAACACTGATGATGGTCTTTAAGAGACACACACACATACTTTTATGTATTATAATATTGTATATAGTGTGATGAAAATCATAAAAATAATGCATCATTTTGTTTCACATATATAAATAATATTATAAGGAGTTATTTATAACATATACAACAATATATATATAAGAGGTTGTAACCGGTCGTCGGTGTAGACGGTGTTAGAAAAAATCTAATATTATATATATTCTTTCTTTTAGTAAAATTAGGATTTATTGATAGTCGACATAAAAATTATATAATATCATAGGTAGGTGGTATAGTATATATAATATTTATATACCATATAACCGCGCTGTAATGTAATGTAATGTATATAAATTTGTATCTCTGTACCCACACAAACTATACCATATATATATATACCGATTACAATTAGGTCAATGTATTTTATGTTGTTGTTGTTGGTAGTTGCTATATATATATATATATAATATATAATATTATACTGCTCTGGCTCTGCTGCTGCTAAACAACATTTATATTAGTATATTAGTTATAATAAATTTTTATGTGATAAATTGAAATAAATATCACATAAGTACACATAAAACATAAAGCGCACGTATTATACGTTATAAAATATATATGTTATCTATCTATATATATAGTCAGTATATGTACAGAGTTGATTTTAATATGAACCTTCTTATCAAATCATACGTGGGTCACATAAAATAAGAAATTTTGATCATATAAATAATGTAAATGGGTTTCTTTAGTGGTTCAGTTTAGCAATTTGATATATATATATATATATATATATATGGTATATAAATGTACATATGTTATTATATACTAATATATAGCGTATATACAATATATATATATCTAATATAATGTATACCAAAATGGAATATGTAATCATAACACAGTAACACATACACATTTAATATATATATATATATATTATTTAAGAATGATGATGAATTTGAAATAATAGAATTAAATTATATATATAAAATGTATAATTTGAAATTTATTATAATTTAATGTCGGTATATTATTATTTAATATTGTAGATCCCTAAAATAAAACAGATATATATATATATATAAATATATATATAGGAACTTATATACTCTTATTATTTATATATGAGAAAAAAATAAGATTTAATATATATATAGTTAATATATAAGAGAAGGTTATATATATATATAATATAAGAGTATTCATATAGATAGAATAACAACAACATATGTAATATTATATTTTAGGTATATACAAATGTTTATTTTATGATTTCTTGATTTTATCGATTTAATTTTCTAATTTATTTTATATTGAACGAACATGTACGTGCGTTTATATATTGTATGTTATATGTAGTGTGTGTGTGCGTATGCTGTTAAATACAATTTTTTATTTAATTTGACTTTCAATCAATCAATATAATGTTGATTTTATATTGTATGCGTATAAATATTTATTAATAACTTTACACGCATTGAGTGTACGTATATTATATGATATATGCGAGAGAAATTATAATATATTGTGTATAGAAATTAAATATAAAATAGAAAAATCGATTTATTTTTTTTCTGTGCATATATAATAACTTTTATTTTTGATGTGATTAAATTACAATTATAAAGTATTCAATATCAAAGCTAATTATTTAAATAATCAAATAAAATATAATTAATTAAATCGCTAAATTTATTTAGAGCATATGTAAATGTAAATCTATATATTGCATTATATGAGTTGAGATTAAATGAAAATGATAAACGATTCTTTGATATATAATATTTATTGTATATAAATTTTACTAAATTGGTAGTATTCATTTTTATATATGAAATAAAAACACCTTAAATTACTTTAATTAACAATAAGAAATACATAGACAATATATATAGAAATGTTATATTATACGGAGCATAGCTATAATAATAATATAATAAATATAATTAGGTCTATATTATTTTATGAATAATAATACCGCATATAAATAAATACGTATTTGTATTATATATACAAAAACAATAATTATTGAACGAAATGAGAAATTATATCATATTATAAAACATATTTCATTTTGCATCAATAATTATATTTATACCTTTATTTATATGTAAATGAATATCATATTATTTGTATATTGTAATTTAATATTATACATTGTATATTTAAATGCGTATAGTAAAATTGTTAGTTACATAGTAATAGAACTGGATAATACAGTCAGAACTATATATTTATGTTCAGTAATTTTGAAATCACTATTCTATTCTACCTAAAATATTACAATAATATTTTTAAAGTTTTAAACAATTATTGTATGTTTGCATTAAGCTGCTAATATTTTGTTAATGTTACTTATATTTGATGTACCATCTAACACATACGGTGAAACATTTAATTTTGCTAATATTTAGTAAATTGTTTTCTGCATCGACACATTCAAAAACTTTTATTTATGACAAATCACTGCAACCTTGACTTTGCGAATCACCTTTTTTTTTATTAAATAAACAATTATTATAATATACAAATATATATAAAATGAAATGTAAATTTTATATATAATTTAACATTTTTATTATGTTGAAAATGTTGTGAAGGTTAAATTTTTAAATTTTTACATAAATTATAATATGTGAACATATGAAACAAGATCTATAAATCCATTTCATTATTTTCATTGCATGCATTTATGTTTATATTATATGTAGATGTTAATATTGATATATAATATATCTATATTGATTCAAGTTCAGATATATATATATTTTTATCCACATCCATATATTCCATATGGATATATAATGTGTTGTATAATATATAAATACACGTATGTAATATAAAATATGAATAATATAAAAGAAATCTTTGGTTTAACAAACCTATGGATACCGCAGACGTTTGTTTTATATATAGTTAGTTACCTCATGGGTCAAGCCAGATCAATACCTAATTTCATATGTTTTATTTATGTTGTTTGTGTGCGAATGTAAATTTCAGCTAATTTCATTAAATGTTATACATTTCAGTAAACTGTACACCCAGAAAAATAAAATTTTAAAACAAAATAAAAACCATTTAAATCAAATCTATTTAAAATAGAAAAACTCATAGATTTTATAGTCAAATCATGTTTGGTTTTAAATCAAGATTGAATATCTTCTTAAATCAAAATGATTGAAAATTAACCATTATGCTAGTAACACTGTCCATAGTTTGTCCACCATAATTCCCGCATTATATATGTATTAGTCTGGTGTTTCAATCCGAGGATATATCTATGGATTTCTTACGGATGTCCACTGGAATTTTATATGGTGAGTGCAACTCTGTCCATGGATTTTTATAAAAAAATGTCCTTCGATTATCCATATATTTCCGATGATAATTTCTACAGATTTTGTTACTATAGATAAACGAAATATATTTATAGATATTTAACAATGGAATGCGAAAATAGATACACTATACGCAAGAGTATTTTTGTTAAAAACGGATTTTTATTCAATTTAAAATTAAAATCAATTCAGTTAAATAAATGTTGCTTTTAAAATGATTTATTAAAATTTTTTAAAACAATTTATTTAATTAAAATAAAATATTATTCAATTTAAGAATTTTGAAATTATTTTTCTTCTTAAAAAAAAAAAGAAATCGTTGCGAATTACAACTTTTATTATAAATATTCTTTCAATAGTTATTGTAAAATAATTTTAATTTATTTCGAGCATATTCGATATTATTTCGAGCATTTTCTATTTAATCCAATAAAAATTACACAAATATTTTATTGAAACAAAATTATAATTTATTAAAATGTATTTATTTTTTTTCTGGGTGTAGTCCTCGAAACACTTTGTTTTATATTAACTTTTTTTTTGTAATTTTGAATTAAATAAAAAGAAGGATCATTTCTGATTTTAATAAAATTTGTTATATGAATTATTATTATTATTTCCTAAAGTATCGCAGAAAAACATCAAGTTTCTATATGAGCTTAAATATATCGGGGAAGCAAAAAAAAAAAATGCAGTAAAGTTCATTTTTTTTCTAACCATACCACAGAAGTGTTAAATAAACGATATATGAGTATATAAAATATAATATATATGGTATAATTCCATTGATAAAAGGTTTAAAGATATGAAAATTTCTATGTGTAACACTATTCAAATATATAATTTATATTTTTTTTTTATATACAATAGAAAAATCATATATTCAAATATTTATCTGCATTATTATTTTGAAATTTCTTTATGTCGATGATTTGTCGATATTTATGTATACCAAAAAAAAAAAAAATTCAGTCTTATATAGATTTTCATTTTTTTTTGTACTGAATAATAAAAGTGCATATACTAAAATATGCGGAAAAAAAGTGTGTACTTTCTATACAATATATACATATTTTAAAAAATACTCTTATATTATTATTTTGTATATTATGTATGTGAAAAGAAAATATTTATTATTTTTATGTTATAAAAAAAACTATAGTATATACAAGAGTACATAAATACATGGATAACATTTACATACCAAAAGCTTGCCGCAAATGCAGTTTGATTTTCTTTTTCCATTTTATTTCACTTTTATTTTATTTTATTTATTTTGTTTTTTTTCCACGTTAGTATATGTATAACATTTTTATTTACCAACCCATCATCGCCATTGCATATAATAATATATATATATATTTTGAAATGAATCACTGGAGCAAAAGTAAAGCTATACAGAGGAGTTCTATATATATATTTATATCTATATATGTGAATATACGACTATCTATCTATCTATATGTTAACTGTATATGGTACACGATATAGTTGAACGAGAAGAAAAACAGAATGGTAATAAATAAAACTAGCGCAAGGATAACATTAAAAAAAAAAAGGAATGATATACAAATAAGGCAATAGTAAAAAAATATATATATATATATTTATATTTATATGAGAAATTGAAAAGAAAATTTTATTCCTTTTATTTTATGTACATTGTGTGCACTACATTCAAAAGTTCGTCCATCCCTTTAACTTTTATCGAAATTTATGTACTCGTCGTCGTATATTTAAATAATAAAAGTAAAGTTGTTAAAGTTTATATATGTTAATTTTTTTTTCCATCTATATGTGTGTTTGTGTATACTCCATTCACAAAAAACAGATATAATGTTAAACAATTTCCGATATAGTATTTCTTTCATGTAGATATCTATCGTAACTATATATATATATATGGAAATGATTTTTTTTTATGGTGTATATATAGCAGTAATAAGTAATAATAGTATAGATAGTATAAGAGGAGAAATAAAATAAATAATAGAAAAAAATTACAGAAAAAGATTTTTCCTATTAAATATTCAAATTTATAAAAATATAAAATGTATATAAAAAAACTTTTCATTTATTGGTTTTATATTAGTATTTTTCGTAATAGTTTTGAACAATAAAATTTTCCATATAAAAAAATTAACTTTCTTTTGATCGCTTTTATTTATTTATATATAAAAAAATTTTTTTTATATGTTTATTTAAAAGCTTTTTGTTTCTACACAATATTAAAAGTGATATTATTTTCATATTTTTCATTTTAACATATTAATAACAACAAAATTTCTAAATATAATTTTTAATATTTCTTTACTATATGTACAATATATAAAAATTAATTGAAAATTCTCAAATTTATATGTAGTTTTTATATAAATATATTGTATTGTGTAATTTTGTGTTGTGAATCGCACCGCACCCTACGAACACTGTCCGTAGTTTGTCCGTAAAATTTCCGCATTATATATGAAGTAGTCCGTAGTTTCATTCCGAGGAAATATCTATGGATTTCTTACGGATGTCCGTTGGAATTTTATATGATGAGTGCAACCTTGTCTAAGGGTTTTTTTTAAAAAATGTCCTTCGACTATCCGTATATTTGCAATGGTAATTTCTACGGATTCTCCTTAGAAGTATTTCTCTTTGCTATTATTCCACAGAATATCCATTGAATTTATATTCATATTTTTTTTGTTGTGAGCAGATCCACGAATTTTGACAAAAATACATCATGTGACAAGTGTACTTTGTTATAACAGGTTGTAGCTTGTAGTAACAAAATTTAATGTAATCAATACGTAATAAATGAATAAAAAGTTAGATATTTATAATTTCTTATGCATAAAATAAATTAATTGTAAGATTAAATTAATAAATTAATAGTATAATTTTGTAGAAATTTGGCAACTAAAATGGTTACATATACAAGTAACAAAAACAGCGGATAAAATACATGAAAAGTCCTCGGAAATATATCGATTTAGGTTGCTGGTTGTTTTATAAATTATGAAAATAATTTAAAAAGAGTGAGGATTATATCTATAGATAAGCGGATTTTACAAAATTTGAACCACTGTCTTGGATAATTGGTGAAATAAATTATGAATACCACATCGCGCACATATGTTGGAAATATTACCATGACTATCCAAAGATTTCAATTGATCTAAATAAAATACTATTATATTAAGTGGGAAATTTTTCGACAAATTCCAATATATTTTTTTGTCTTGGATAATTGGTGAATTAAATTATGAATACAATACCGCGCGGATATATATTGGACATATTACCCTGACAATCTGCAAAGATTTCAATTGATCTAAATAAAATACTATTATATATTAAGTTGAAAATCTATGGACATTCTTTGGACAAATTCCAATATATTTTTTCCAAGAAAAATGTGTGAATTTTTCCTACGGAAATTTTCCTCATTTTTCAAAGTATGCGGACAAATTGTTACTAGGGCAGTGCCATTTGTGTATAATTTTCTTTAACTTTCTGTTATATGCTGAATAAATTACATCGATATTGTTGTGTATTTTTTATGTTTTCATTTACTTACATTTACATTACAGAAAGTTAATTTTAAAACATTCCTAACAAAAAACATTTTCATTAACAAATATATATGAAAAGTAATTTCCACATATAAACAAAATGACATTACATTTATATACAATATTTTAAATGAATTTACATTATGTTTGTAGTATATATTTTTGGAAGACGCAGTTAAATATTTTAATAAAACCTTTGTATCGTATATCTATACCAAATATTACATACATTCTTATGCATATTATTAAATGTAATTAATGTTGGTTTAATGTGCTGATAAATAATTTAATATATATTATAAATAAATGAATAATGATAAAATGTTTGTTTGTTTATATGTTTGTTTGTTTATTTGTTGGTTTTTTTTTTTGTTGTTGTCAATTTTAACGTTTACATAATAAAATATTATTTATCTTAAAAGATTTTAAAATAAATCTATCCATAATTTATATATTTTATGTATATTTAATTTAAGATTTTCATCATGTTTTTATGTATGTGCTCTGTGTTATGTTATGTAATGTATGTTTTTCATATAATTTATTCGTATATTTAATTTTATAGAATATATAATTTAATGATAAATATTATATGAATTTAATATTATTAATGCATTGGTA
Source organism: Bibio marci (assembly GCA_910594885.2). Taxonomy (NCBI): domain Eukaryota; kingdom Metazoa; phylum Arthropoda; class Insecta; order Diptera; family Bibionidae; genus Bibio; species Bibio marci. The sequence continues at coordinate 31,597,277 of OU343117.1, read as the reverse complement.
AATTTAAAAATCATTATCGTATTGTATAATTTTAATATGCATTCATTTATTAAATTATTATTTTATTTTCGAATATATATTTCAAAATTCTACCAAAACGTAAATTCAATTTTACCATTTATATAATATAAACAAAATGGTAATTTAGTATTTATCTGTTTAACCGAATAGTTCATTTTTCGCAATTGCCTACAAAGCAAGCAATTCAATACCAGCACTTCAAAACATCAGAAGAAGTTTTTCTCTGAATGGTTTTTCATCAATAGAGGATCCAGTTTTTTTTTTTGGAAAGGTATCCACAAATTGCATGAAAGGTGATCAGAATGTGTAGAAAGCGATGGTCAATACTTTTGAATAAAATATTTTTATTTTTTCACTTTAAAATAATCGTTTTGTTTTCCTTAAAAAACGATAATTTCATATTTCTACGCCTGGTAAATATGACTAACTAAATACTATACTATATATATATGGTTATTAACTTTCTTTAACTAACTATTTATATTAAATTGTAATACTATATGTAATAATAATAAATTAAAACGACAATGAAATGTATAAATTTGATTTAATAATTATATTCGACAAAAATACAATGAGAATATTTTATTTCTATATATTATATTGAGAAAATATGTATTAACATTTATATATTATATTGTAGAAGTTTATATTATACGCATAATATATAATAATAGTTAATACATATACTAATATATATATATATATATGTTATATGGAAAGATAATTCTAATAACATATGATTGTTAAAACGATTGTATACTTTTATATTATTATATATTATATTTTAGATTTTAAGCATAATAATGTATATGCGAATAGGTGTGGTACTATAGTAACTATATGTGTATTTTATATATATATATATATATTTATATATAGCATTTAAAACATATGTCCATTATAATATACATTTTCATTCCTCATATACATATAATATACTAGGGTGTTATATATATATATATATATATATATATGAATATATAATAGAATATCATATGAGAGCAGCAATTTTCCATGGCAATGTGTCTTTTTCATGTATACATACATATATATATATAAATGACGTTGTGTATATATATAATAATAAAGTTTAACTCTAAAACCAAAATCATGTTTAACATTTTAGGCTATATATATATATATATATAAAGTATCTATATATATATATAAAGTATCTATATATATATATATATATATTTTAACAAATACTTAGTTGTATGTAATATATGTTTGTGTGTGTTTGTGTGTATGAAATTGAATAGATTTTTGGTTAGATTTTATATAAGCCTTATATGCGCCTATATACAATATATATATATATTGTAAATTGTTATCGCACCAACTATATATATACATATACACCACATTGTTGTTGGTCCACCATTTATTGTGTCTTTTCACATAATATTATATATATATTGTATATGTATAATACGTCCAAGCAATAACAACCAACAACAATAACAACAAATATATTTAACGCTGTGCTTGGTTAGGACAAAAAAAAATTATAAATATATTATAATATATACACTTTATTTATACATATAATATTAAATATAAATATATATATATATATAACACAAAATATGTCGTGCTCTTATTATTATCCTATACACAGTATATATGTTATGTGCATGTTTATACACAATGAATGTGTATATACATATATATATGTATGAGAAAAGGTTATAACCAAGAAATTTATGATATAAAATATATTATCAAATAAATTATAAGAGTAATCGCCAAAAGCTTATAAAAGGATACATTTATTTATGTACATATAATATATATAGTATATATATATCAAATGTATATAGCAAAACTATTATATATATATATATAATATTTATGTACAAACGAATATGAATGTACGAATGGAACCACAAAATGTCTTTTAAATTGTTTAAAGGAAAATTTTAAGGTTTATTTCAACAAACAAATTTATATGCGTTTACATCATCACAAAATTTAAATGTAATGTATAAATTTATGTATTGTATATATTTATAATAGTAAACAATATATGTAATATTAAGTTATATATAATAGTACATTTTATTATATTATATAGAAGAAAGTATATAACAGTACATATATGTATATATGTAATAGTCTATATACTATAAGAAGAAATAAAAATAGCAACAAAAAAAGTGTACGTAATTTTTAGTACCTATATAATAGAAATTGAGTATATATTCTTTTGGTTGATCTACACACATTCTTGTGTGATGTTTTACATAACATATATTATATAGCTGTATATGATATATATATATTACATATATGTCTGTTTATATGTACCATATATATATATATATATATATGAAAGAATATATAATAAATAAAATATACATATATTCCTAAATGAGATGTATTTTTCAAGTGGAATGAAATTAAGATTTATATCTTGTTTTATTATACCTAAAGGTATATACTGTATAATAATAATATTTTGTATACGAATATTATATAGGTATATATGATATATATTTAATAAATTATACAGAGAGACAGACACACAATTCACATTTCACATATATACAATATATATTATATAAAACATAAGTTGTCTTATGTATAATAATATATTTTCTTAGCAATTACCCATACGACGATGACGACGAAGACGACGACGACGAGTATGTATTTTCTGTTATATACCCCGACCCCGTTCTCCGCAGATTTACTTTATTATTTAATTTTTGTTTTACTTATTAAATTATTTAATTTTCTTGAAATTTTATTTAATGAAAATTTCATATTTTTTTAGCCCACTATAATTATTTTATATAAATTTATTTGTAATACATATATTAAATTAAATATATAAGTTTAAAATTTGACTTGAATAATATTGTATATTAATTTATTTATAATTTAGATTTATGGTTAGACACGCATATACACGATATATATATATATATATATTAACCCAATATGTTTAACGCATAACATATTTATAAATATATTTCGCAAATATACAATATAAGTTACACACCGAGAATATGTATTTTCTAAGAGTCTAAAAATAGTCAATATATTCATCGATAACATCCTTTTTATTGTAAAATACCCTCTCTGCTATATGTTACTAATATCGTATATATACTCGCATACCATACCATACATAAAAATTATACGAAAATATAATTATATATATTATGTATTCGAATGGGAATGTATATGTGCATGTATGTTTACGACATTTAACAAATTATACTTGTCAGGTTGTCAGCAAATCTCTAATTTTATTTCATCATGATTATATATAAACATACATTATTCGCAAATATGGACGCATAAAATAAACATATATGTGAACATAATATAATAAACTTAATGGGGTTTTGTTCATATGGATACAATACAAATATAATAGTAGTAATGATTTTCAAAAGAATATCATTATATATATATGTTAAATAAATAATACCTACATCAAATTAAAACTACGACAATGACTATATATGACATTACTATTATAATGTATGTATATATAATATAAAAAATGTTAACAATAATAATTTGACAAAATGTAATTATTGTATATAGTTAAATAAATCTAAATGATAGTAATCATAATTGTTATTATGCATACACACGTAATATTTATAATATTTAAAAATATTGTACTATGGTCGAGGTGACAAATATTATTAAAACAATCTCCATCATCAAATTATGTATATGACTGTAATAGTGAAGCAAATAATATATACATACGGCGGTAAACTATTCCAATCATTCAAATTACAGTCAATACAGTTAATAACTGACTTTGTATTAGCCCTAGTAAAAATTTGTCTGTACTTTGAAAAATGAGGCAAATTTCCGTGGAAAAAATTTACGTATTTTCCATGGAAAAAATATATAGGAATTTGTTCAAAGAATATCCATAGATTTTCCACTTAATATAATAGTATTTTATTTAGGTCTATTGAAATTTCTGCATTTTCAGGGTAATATTTCCAACATAAAACCGTGGTTTTGTATTCATAATTTATTTCACCAATTATCCAAGACAGTGGGTTCAAATTTTGTATATAATTTTCACTCTTTTTAGTTTATTTTCATAATTTTTAAAACAACCAGCCACTCAAATCTATATATTTCCTAGGAATCTTGTAAGACTTTTCACGGATTTTATCCGCGATTTTTGTTTCTTGTATATTACAAAAAAAAAAAATTCACAATCGATGAATTTTTGCCATCGTTCAGCATCTTCATTTCGTGCTCATAGAGCTTCTGGTTTATCGATAAAAAACTGAAACAAACCGCGATTTGACATCATCGTCATAAGAAATTTTTTTCTGCTAATACGGACAATTCACGCGGATATCACTTGCCAAAATATATTTACAATCCAAAGATATTATTGTTAAAATCCGTGGATCTTCTCACAAAAAATATGATTTAAATTCTATGGATATTATGTGGAATAATAGCAATAAGGAGAATCCGTAAATATTATCATCAGAAATATACGCGGATAATCCAAGGACATTTTTTATAAAAATCCATGGACAGGGTTGCATCATATAAAATTCCAACGAACATCCGTAAGAAATCCATAGATATTTCCTCGGATTGGAACTATACAGACTACTTCATATATAATGCGGAAATTTTACGGACAAACTACGGACAATGTTACTAGGTAGTACGTAACAATTTATATTAATTATCGAAAGATATCGACTTTATCCTATAACATATATTATTTTCTTTAATTTCATTATTTTTATAACAGTGCAATTGATTTCTATCCGTACATACGCAGTTTTATAAAAATACACATAAAATTTAGTTATTGGTAAATTAAAATTTCTTAATTGCAATTAAATTATTATATCCTTATTTTATTTAAATCAAATTTATATTATAAAAATTATACAAATATTATAAATATAAAATAAATAACATATTACTTGATTTATTATCTAGCTAAAAAAAAAATGAGTTCATTACTTAATCAAATATGTACTTATTTTCATTATTTTTCTATGTAGATTATCTTTTCTTTGTAAATGCCCTCCTGCCCGCCTCCATTTATACAATTATTTTATTATGTTTGCCCATAAATTTTGGATACAAATTAAAAGCGACCCTTTGTTTTTTTTTTATCTTATAATTTGTTTTATTTTTTTTTTTTTTTCCTCGTTTATCCTGTGGCTTTTTGTGTCTATATATTTTATATTTTTATTTTGTAACAATTTTCATAATAAAAGCAGCCACCACCACCAATTTTGAACGATGTTTTGTATGTAAATAAAACCACAAAATTTATAACAATGAAATTAAATATTATCTTAATTTATTATTATTTATTTATTTATTTATTTATTTTTTTTTTGCATCATCATTAACATCATTATATATTTTTTATATTTATGTACGAGTTGTATATAAACACAGAGACCAATGAAGATTTTCACTTTTATGTATTTAATATGGAAAAAAAAATGATGAAGTTTGTTTTTGGTAATTTGAATTGAATATTTAAGGAAATATTATTATTATTCGCAATAATTTTTATTAAATTTGTTATAATAAATTAATATTATGTATTCTGCATTATCTTTTATGTAATATAAATTAATAATATAATTATACTATATATTTTAAAAAAGAAAAATTATCCATCCATCAGAAAATACCATATTTAAAAACATTTAAAATTAAGTGTACTTAAGGGTAAATATTTATATACATATAATATTTAATGTATCAGTGGTGAACCGAGAGAAATATAGCATTCAGTTTTTAGTTTAACTACAGTTTTTCTTATAACCATGGATGGTAGAATAAATTATTAAAATAAAATTAAAAAATCGATTTTTTCGAGGTATCATCTTTTTGAATTACGGTCCATATATAGTTTTAACGGATTTACATTTTTCTATATACAGATTATTTTAAATTAAATGGTATACAAAAAATTATACACTTTAATTTATATACAAAATTTCACTGCTGTATCAAATGGAAAATCGGTCATCTCTTTTGAATGCCTGATTCGATTTTAAAAATCTCTTCTATGTTAGATAGGAAATAATTTACAATAATAAAATTTGAAATATTATATAAAAATGGAAATCCATTTAAAACCATTTAATTTAAAGAAATTTTTTAATGTGGATTTTCCGGAAAATTTATATAAGTGGACATTAAAATTACATTTCATATTGTACTCTAATTTCATACTGGTGTTTAGATAAGTACAGTGGTATATTACAAAACATTTTTTCACTCTTCGCCACTCCACCACACACATATATTTATATATTTTGGAAATACCATAGCCATTATAATTGCCTATTTAATAATGTTAAATATATATATATATATATAATATATATTATATTAAATTTAAATTCCCAATCCCGTAACAATTTAGGTCAAAGTAACAATTAAATTAGCCAAAGAATCTTTGCTTATACACGCATACATAATATTCATTGTATTCATGTTCATGTTATTTAATAATATTATATACCCTTCTATTATGTATATGTAATATACTAATTCATATATAAAGAGTGTGCTGGCTGACTATATGATGTAAATTTCCCGTATACTAAATAAATAAATAATTTTACTTTTTAAACATGTGTTTTATATTATTATAAAATATAAATAAATGGTATATGTAATATAGGTTTATTAGTATGAAACCGCCGGTCACAGATTAATCGTTGTAGCCGCATATAATGATGACTGTTTGACTGTAAAATTTTATGTGAACGTATTTTAATCTCTTTATTTTATGACTATTTACTATTGTTTTTTTTATAAGCTAAAAGTATAAACAACAGATATTTTTTCACTTGTTTTATACCAGAAAATGTGATTTACAGGAGTTTTGTCGTTATTGTTTCATTTGATTGAAAACTGGTGGCGAAATAAAGGGGTTTCAACGCTTTCATGATTTTTGACGCTACTCAAAGATTACCAACATAACACCATTATGGGCTACTCATTTAAAAATAATAGAATTAAGGAAACATCTACCTCTAGACAATGGCAGATCGTTGGTGAATTGTTGTATACTTACCTATATGTGCTTTTATTGAATGTGTAAATCTTTATTAAATTATATTCGTAAAATTAAAAATGTAAAAATAAATATACTTTTATAAAATTCGTATGTTAATTATTAATTAATTTATAGTTTTTTTACGCATAAACAAAAGTAAATTAAAAGCAACGAAATAACTTAAAGTCAATTTTTGGGTTTAAATAAATCTATACATAAAAATTTAAATATTATATAAAAATATAATGTAAAAATGAAGAAAACAGATCATCATTTTTAAACCTTTTTTTTTCCTTATTCACTTTTCATTGTATAAAGATCAGAAAAATGTGTACATAAATATTTATTCTACATATATTAAATATAATGTTTTATATTAGAGACGGCTCGTGCAAATAAATTGAGGTTCACATGCAAAAATGTTTTTTTTCTAAAGTTACTACTAATACTACATACATTGTAAAATATTAACTCGGAAACAAATGGAAAATTTTCTAAAAAATTATGTTTCATGAATTATCAAATTTTCGAATTACGAGCCATAGTTTTAACAGATTTCCAATTTTTATTACATAATTACAAAATCTAATCAATTTCCAGTGTTTCATAGAAGAAATTTTTAAAATTGTTGCACCCGGTCAGAAAATACCGTCGATTTTCCAATGGACGGTCATAATAATTTTGTATGAAATAATATATACTGAATAAATTTTTTGTACCATTTTTTAAATTTGGAATACAGTACCATTATTTTTGTTTTAATTTCTCTTCCATCGGATGTAAAATCGACTATATTTTCTTGAAGCAATTTTAAAAATGTCTTCTATGAAAGATTGGAAATTGATTAGATTTTGCAATTATGTAATTAGAAATCCGTTAAAACGTAATTAGAAAATTTTATAATGCAGAAAAAGCGATTTTCCCGAAAATTTTCCATTGGCCTCGGCACTAATATTTTACAATTTCTGTAGTATTAGTAGTGATTTTAAGAAAAATATATTTGGAATAAGCTAATTCAAATATTGTTCACGAGCCGTCACTGTTATATAAAACTACTACAGTAAAAATAAGTAAGGGTTAACAACTATAACATGTTCTCACCACAATATAATATTTAACTTTTAAATATTACAGTATATAATATTATATTGTATTGTATATATATAAAGAAACCCATACCCATTTGCTTACACCTCTATATCATACAAGTATAACTATTTTATGCCATATTATACTCGCAATCATATAGAGGCGGTCGGTCTGCATAAAATTTTATATATTTTCTTTTTTTTTTCATCAAAATAATTTTATTGAATAACGAAAAATGTTTCTTTTTACATAATTTTTTGTTGGTTTTGTATGTGTCATAAAAAAGGATACAACACTGCACGTTATATACTTCATATAACAAAATCCACAGGTTGCTGTGAAAATGATTGTTGTCTGATATTTTTTTTTTTTTTTAACTATAAATATATATAGTGTATCCTGTTTACTTGACACATAAGTATTATGAGCAATAAGTATTTGTTGTATCATACTATTATTATATTGTTATATGGCTATATAAGAACGAAAATAAAAAAAATAAAACCCCCATAAGTGGATGTAAAAAATGAAAATAAAAAGAAAGAACACTTGAGTTTTCAACAAGAAATATTTTATTTTAAATTATTTTATATAAGTAAAATACGCATTTCCTATATATTGTAAATATAAATTTTATACCCTTATTTATTTTGTGCTACAGATAATATTTTCACATACAAATATACTGTAATTTAATATAAAGTTGAATGAATTTTTTCATTAGAATTCTTATTGTAAATTTAATTATTCTATATATTTTATAGACTATGCGTGATTTGTGTTTAATAATTTAATTTATTTTTTCATTATATTATGTATTTATTTATGACATGACATGATAATGTAATGTTCAATATCAATAAAGTCCATAAAATAATATAGGATAAAATTAATTTTGTATTGTAACATATTTATAAAAAAAAAAGATAAAAAGATTACAAAATAACAAAAATCAATTTGTTTTGAACAATCAGCAACAACACCTGTTAAAATAAGTGTTTTTCTTTATATGCAACATATATTAAATATAACCTTTTTCTTGTGTAAGTACATTTATATATGGGGAAAAAAATCTATTATTCCTTTTTTTTCTCTTATACATACCATATACCATATATTCAAAGCAATGTACTATATAGTACTCAAACTGTATATAACTAAATACAATGTATAGATACGTGTTCGTATGTATAATACTTGAAAAACACTATTGTGTGCATATGTCAACATCAATAAAATTGTCTAATCCTTTTCTTTTTGTCATTTATTACATATACCTTCATTCAGTCATTTTATTTATTTATATATATCATATAAGAGTATTTTATATGATAAAGTGTATATAGTAAATAGTATGTAATCGTTTGATGGAAATCCAATATAAATATAAAAGATTTGTATTTGAAATTGTATTTTTATTTCTATTATATTATATACACGAAACGAACACACACACACACACACACATTCGTATATATCAATGAAAATATCCAATGGTTTTAGTAACAAAAAAAAAATAAAAGGTATATTGATGGACAATGTCAATTTATATATATATAGATTTTATATGCTCAAATACTTGAACGAATATAAACTTATTAAATTCGTTTAGTATTAAGTTTATTATACGTGTGATCGTTTATTTAAAATGTCTAAATGTGTCCATAAAAAGCCGGTGATCAAAAACAATTAATTAATTTCAACCGAACATTGACAATCCATTGTTCGATAGACTTTGTACAGTCGTCGTTTTGAGAATTTTGTGCTATTTATAAATAATCAAACACTATACATCCTCCTTATATTGATCAGCTAGACTATACAGACAAAGTATTTTTTAAGTATATAATCATAATAAAAAATCGATATCGAATGTTTGACAAAGATTCCAATCAATTTTGTCCATAATTTATATGGTATAAAGACATGTTGAAATACACGTACCAGTTTTAGTCTATAGGTAGACTATTTTTTATTTGTTTGCAGTACAAATTGCACCGCCAAAAGTTTTGTTATAGTGAATTTTTATTACTTGTTTGCACATAAATTGAATTATCACATTTTGCTAACTACGTTTTAACACACATAATCATAAAATTTAATCAATTTAGAATAAATGTTTAAAATTGCTTTACGCATCCAAAAAATATAGACAATTTTTCAATCTTACATATAGATATTCCATATACACACAGTGCATACACATATCGCAATTAGTAGCTAAAAATGTCTAACTGTCGTATATAGGTCAGAATTATAGTTGGGGTAATGAAATCATCGTGGAAAGTTATCTTTGAGTTGTTGTAGTCACTAAATTAGTTAAAATTTGTGCATCGAACACCAACTGTCTACAGTTGGATAGAATTGTTTTAATGAATTTGAAAATTATCTTGCCAAATGGCAATGCATTTCAATGCAAGAAATTTACATATATTTAAATTCATAAGTTATTAAAGAAAATATTGGGTAGCTATAATCATGCAAAATATTGATTGAATAAATAGGAATTTGTAGATTCTAAAAACAAAAGAAAAACGGCGAAATCATATTTATACACCTATCATAATTTACTTATATATGAAATAGTTTAGCAGTTTTTCTTGTTATTTTTTATAATATTCTATTATATGTTGTAATTCAATGACTGTTGGTAACGACTATATAATATATATATACTCGTATATATATATAGCAGAAACTTGTATAACAACTACAATATACCATAAATATAAGATACATCAATGGATATAAATCAATATAGTTACAGAGAGAGAGTTTTAAAATAAGAAAATTGTAATAAAAGATTTTAAATCGTATATAGTTTTTAGTGTTCTGTTGTTTTGTTGTTGATGTGTTTCATATTATATTTTATATATATCTATATTAATCTATATACATCTGTAAATTGTTAAATATATATATATAAATAAAAACATAATATCAAAACACATATTTATTTTTCTGTGCTTATATTTTTATACCACTATCAGTATATGTCTATATATCTATATAAATGTATATGAACACCTATAACTTACGTTATTTTTTATGCCACATTTATATAGAGTTTATTTTCATTTTATACTCCTCCGGACAGGGACGATTTTATTTATAAAAAGATTGTATATTATTATAGATTTTATTAGCAGGGACCAATAAACAACAAAATGTATAACTTATCATATAACAGAGCATAAAAAATTGTATAATGTGTTTCTTATTCATATGACAATATTTTGATTTTTATATTATATTGATTTTATTATTATTTATATTTCCATATAATATGCGGTTCCTTATAAATAAAATTAGCTCTGTAGGTCATAAAAATATACCATTCGACCCTATTCATTCATTTCATATGTATATACCATATATACCATATATACACGTATGAGGACGTATCGCTTATATATATATAATATTATGTCGAAGAAAATTGGAATCAAAAGAAAAACAAAGAAAACCAAAAGTAAATAATGTATGAAGAAAAAACAAAGAAAAACAAAACACAAAAAACAAAAAAAGTATAGAAGAGATTCACAAAATAAAAAAAAAAAAACCAAACGAAAAGGACTAACATATTCAGTCAGATTCAATACATTCATATCAATAAATATCAATAGGCATTAAGGCAAAAATAAAAAAAAAAACATAGAAATTATCTGCCATTTACAATAAATATATTACTGCACATATACAGACATAGTTATAAAAGCATAAGAACATATATATGTTATATAAACTGGGTGTCCATGAGCGGTCCTTCAAGGTGATGATGCAGGACATAATTCTAAGTCGAAATTATTAAATGACAATTTTCGATTTGGGGGAGGGCTTTGTTTCGAGATACGGCCCTAAGAAATTTTCTCGGTAGTCTCATCCATAATGGACCAATAAATTCGAAAGTAAGGTAAGTAATTTTTTTATAGAACGAATTTCTAGAGAATTAAATTCTGAATTAAATTGTGTTATAAATTTTTTTATAACTTGCTTTAGTTTCAAATTATTGAACAATATAATTGAAAAATAAATATCTTTTCTCAAAATATTTCATACTAAAATGATTTTTTTTTTAAATCTAACGACACAACATATTATATTTATATCAAAAAAGTAAAACTAAATTATTTCGCTACAATTTTGTAAAATATTTTATTTAGCTATGGCTAACAGTTTAAAAGTTATAAATGTTTAAAAATGTGGAGTAAATGTAGAAATAAATAAAATATCAAAAAGTAAAATTAGTGCTATTTGGAACAAAAGAAGAGTACACCCTAGTAATACTGTCCATAGTTTGTCCGTAAAATTTCCGCATTATTTATAGTAGTCCGTAGTTTCAATCCAAGGAAATATCTATCGATTTCTTACGGATGTCCGTTGGAATTTTATATGATCAGTGTAACCTTGTCAATGGATTTTTATAAAAAATGTCCTTGGATTATCCCCGTATATTTGCGATGATAATTTTTACGGATTCACCTTAGAATTATATATCGTTGTTATTTATCCACAAAATATACGTAGAGATTATATTCATATTTTTTGTGATCAGATTCACGGATTTTGACTAAAATACGTCATGCGACAAGTGCAGACGCACAAACATTTTGTTAAAACAGATTGTAACTTGTTGAAACAAAATTAAATGTGATAAATTCGTAATAAATAAATAAAAATTATTATATTTATATTTTCTTATGCAAAAAATAATTTATTTGTATTAGATTAAAGTAATAAATTCATAGTATAATTTTGTAAAAATTTGACAGATAAAATTGCTTACCTAAACAAGAAGCAAAAACCGCGGATTGCAATCCATGAAAAGCCTTACATAATTACTCGGCAATAAATCCATTTGAGTTGCTGGTTGTTTTAAAAATTATGAAAATAAATTAAAAAAAGTGAGGATTATATGTAGATAAGCGAAATATTTAAAATTTGAACCACTGTCTTGGATAATTGGTAAAATAAATTATGAATACAATACCGCGGATATATATGTTGGAAATATTAACCTGGCAATCCGCAAAGATTTCAATTGGCCTAAATAAAATACTATTATATTAAGTGGAAAATCTATGGACATTATTTGGACAAATTCAAATATAATTTTCCTTATTTTTCAAAGTACAGACAAATTGTTACTAGTGTAGGCGATGTTTACTTAAATGAAATTTAATCTCATCATCCGATTGAAGATTAAATTCGCACCGCTCGTCGACACCCTGTATATTGTTGTTAAATGTCTATAAATATAAAATATACTAAAACCTTCTTTATGCATTAATATCATGGCATCCATAGTATTTAGGTTATTATTATATTTACCTTTTTCTCTATTTATATATTATATTTGTCGGAAAATTGTAGTTGTTTTTTTTATTCGAGATTTTTCTTATATTTTTGTATTTATATATGTATTTATGAATTCATTCATTTGTATTTAATTTAGAATGATTATATATACCATACACTTACTGACGTCGGTGTAGTGTATTCAATACCAAGAATATAGGTATAAAATATAGTATTCATATTTATTTTATATAGTTTATTTTTATATTTATTATATGAACGTTATACACCGGGAAAAAAAAAACTCATTTTGTTAATTAATTAATCAAATTTTCATATAACAATTTTTTTCTTTGTTACATATAATTATTCTAGTATATTAATATTTACAAATTATTATTTGAATTCTTTATTTTATAAGATAGACTCTTTTTTTTTTTTTATTTAGATAGAAAAATAAAAATAGATTTAGCACTGAAAAACTATTAACAGTTGAATAGAACCTTTCTATTAATATATGGTATATAAAATGTACTTTGCATATAAATTATGTATATATGCTCGTAAATGGTGATTATGTACACGTACATGGATACATATTCCCAAATATATATATAAATTCAAATGTATCCATATTATTAAAAAAACATTAAAAATGTTTATCTTATAAATTCTATTATATTACGTAATAAAACTTCTGCTGCATGTGATTGAAAAAAAAAATAAATCAAACAACTTAATTTATTTTAACCATTTTTACTTTTTATCACAATATTTAAAATATACATATATTTTTTATATTATTATTATATTATTATACATATCAATATTATATAATAATATTATATAATAATATTATATATATATTTTTAATATGAAATTTTCTTGAAATGTTTAATATAAATATATAATTTTGTATGTATTGCGCGTATATCATTCAAGTTATTCCAAGTATATATAAAAATATAATTTGGCATAAGGGAAATTGAAATAATATTGAATGATTTCGTTCCAACGTAGGTAGTAGTACTTGTTGTTTTTTTTTTTTAAAGAATATACTTCTGACACAAAAAAAAAAAAGAAAATGCCAAATAAAGTAAGAAAAATTATTGTTGTTAACGACTGTGAAAAAAGAAAAATAAATAAAATAAATAAAATACATATAAAATATATAAAATAATAATTGAATTGAAAAAAGTAAATTATATAAAGAATCTCGTTTTTTTTTTCCTCCAACGGTAACATATTGAATTAATGTGCTTGCCTTTATGATATTAAATTATATTAAATATTAAATTTTTTTTTGTCTTGTTGAAAAATTTTTTAATACATCCATCCTCCATCGTGAAATATATGAAAAACGCTTTTTTTCTTTTTTTTGTTCTACCGTATTGGTGTATACATATGGAGAGAGAAAGAAAATTGAAAATTTAAGGTATATATGCGAACGAAAATGAATTTGTTAATTAACAATTTTTTTTTTATACTGAAAAAAAAATGTTTCTATAACTTTTATGTGTTTATATATTACATAAAATGTTGTAATTGATTGAATTATTTCATAACATAAGCTTTAAAAATGGAATAATGGATGATTGCTTTGTATATTGCATGAGCATATTATTTTTTATTCCATACATTTATGTTGATATGGCGGTGTATGCTGTCTGCTGTATGCGATATATATATACAACGCACGCAATAACAATAAATGAATGATGAAAAACTTGTATAATTAGTGTTGCCAATTCCATTTGAGATAAAAGTTAAACTTTATACGAACTATATATATATGGATTGTTAACAAAACGTATACGTATAATGCTAACGTGATGAATAAATACCAATACATATTTTATTTTTATTATTTGTTTGAAAATTTATAATTAATACATATTGTATCAATATTCATGCAAAATACAGAGTTGATACTTGCAGTCGCATAACGAGTATATCGTCTATTATTTATTATTTTTTTTTTTAACACTTATTTTTATCTGCTGCAGATATTTTTGTTATTATTTTCTTTTTGTATTGTACGAGTAGTGTATATTAAAACTAAAAAAAACCAAATATATTTATATAAAAAAGTGCATTATGTAACTATTTTTAACTATAACTATATGGAATTGCATTTTACCAATTTTACACAATTTTTATTATTCTTTTTTTTTTTTTCATTAGATAACTTAAAAAATATAGCAAATATCTTTTTTTTTTGACAAACAATGAAAATGATCTAGAACATTTTTAATGTTTTATCCGTATTTTTTTTGTTTTGTGTTGTTATATGCTAAGATAAGGACAAAATCGTTTATACAGAAAAACTCAAATTGTATAGTTTTTTCGTAAGATTTTTTTGTATTTTATTTTTTCTATGCACCGCAACATATAACATACCCTAGTAACACTGTCCGTAGTTTGTCCGCAAAATTTCCGCATTATTTGTAGTAGTCCTTAGTTTCAATCCGAGGATATATACCTATGGATTTCTTACCGATGTCCGTTGGAATTTTATATGATGAGTGCAACCCTGTCCATGGATTTTTATAAAAAATGTCCTTGGATTCTCCTTAGATTCTTTCTCGTTGCTATTATTCCACACAAATATCCATAGAATTTATAGTCATAATTTTTGTGAGCAGATTCACGGATTTAGACAAAAATACGTCATGCGACAAATGCACTCGCACAAACAGTTTGTTATAATAGATTGTAACTTGTTGAAACAAAATTTAATGTAATAAATACGTAATAAATAAATAAAAAGTTAGATATTTATAATTTTTTATGAAAAAAATAATTTAATTGTAAAATTGTAAAACTATTGTCTTGAATAATTGGTGAAATAAATTATGAATATAAAACTGTGGACAATCCGCAAAGATTTCAATAGACCTAAATAAAATACTATTATATTAAGTGGAAAATCTCTGGATATTATTTGGACAAATTCCAATATATTTTTTCCATGGAACATTTGTGGATTTTTTCCACGGAAATTTTCCTCATTTCCTCAAAGTATACGGACAAATTGTTACTAGGGTATATATGGATATGAAAACAATATGATAAATTGATAACGATGGTCGTCGGTATATGTGTATTGTGTATTCATAATGTGAAAAAAATGTTATTATATACAATTGTTACCTAAAACTAAAAATAGACATTTATTTTAATTTACATATATGAAATTTGGTACATATTTACAATTTTTTGACTAAAAGAAATGTACATTCATTGTTCTGGTTTTTAGAGTAGGTCATTCAAAAACTATATATATATATATGTATATCTTATATTTTTTTAATTATTATATGATATATACAGAGTACATTAAATTAAATGGAACACACAGTAAGCAGTTATTGTTTAATATTTTTTTAAATTTGAATTTAAAATACATTTTATTGTAATGGAATATTTTATTATATATTTCAGTTAAGTTAGTAAATTACATCGTAAACATATTGCTTTTTTTTTAATTTAATTATTGTTATGAATGAATCGATCATACAGCGATGTATGTGAAAACATCATTAATCTCTGAACGAGGCATGTGCAACACAATATTTTCAAAGATATTCGATATATTTGATTTTACATACGAAATAAAGGTAATTCATGGAGTAATTTTTGATAAGAAAAACGATTTTCCTGTTAACAGTACCACAATTGAATGACATGTGCTCTAACCGCTACGTTATATTGATTCACTTGCCACATGTATGCTTACAAAAATGGTTGTATTCGTTGCAATTTACTATGTATTTTACATAAATTTTACGTTAATGAAATAATTTTTGTATGGAACAAACCATAAATTAATTTTCATATGAAAATTTAACACTATTTATAGGTTGTGAACTGAAATTAATGTAATTTAATTTAATTGCTAAAAGATAAAATCTATAAAATTTATCAATTTAAGTCAATCAAATTATGCGATGATTTTAGCAAAAACGATCACATGACAAATTTACATTAACCACGAAATTAAGGAAATAAATAATTAAAATTTATCAAAAATTTATTACTAAAAAGTATGAGCTGAAACAGAAAATTTACTAAATATGTTAGGTTGAGGAAAATAATAGGGAAAATTTACCTATAATATAGTTAAAAAGCAATCAGCAGTGCAGTGGCATAGCACCGAATATATTATTAATCATAAAAATATAGCGGTCTCGATCTCGCTTCTAAACTTATAAACTTTAAATAATACTTCTTTTATTTATATATTACATTAATGTTTTTTATAATTATATATTTCTATTTTATGGAATTATGGAATAATATGTGTATTGAAATAAACAAAGTGTACAACTTTTATGTGAAGAAAAGTTATATAATTTACGAAAAAAATGCTCCCGGATATATGTTAAATGTTAACCAATTTCACTTTCACATATATATATATAAATATGCGTATATAGTATATGTGTGTATGTGGCATATGTATAAAAATAAAACATTTCTTATTTTCGTTTTTCTTTTATATTTTTTTTTAAATAAATGGATATACCTTTAAATAAATTATCATATTATTTTGTTATACAATATTTTGTAAAATGTCAAAAATATATAATATTTTTTGTGTTGGAACTTTATTTTATTTTGTGATGCATAAATTTTTCCATAAATTTTTCAACTATATATATATTTCATCATTCCATATCCATCGTACAGAACATATCATAACCAACCATATATTGGTATATAGTGCACACAAACCGACAGCGAGCATATATACTGTGAGTATACCAAAAATATATATATATATATACGTATATCAATATGAATATGTTACACACAACATTATAATGGTATATACAACATTAAAAAAATAACTTTCAATTTAAATTATGTTTACACAATAAATAGTCTACATTTTGATATTAGATTGGTTTACCTACAAGTTATTTGTTTTATCTTTATATGTAAATAAAATTCGGTGTATATGTACATTATTATGTAAATATATACAAGTAGAGTAGAGTTCATATATATATATACGTTACTATATATTCCATATACATATCATAATATTATATATAAGATGCATACAAAATATATGTATCAGTAATATTTTTCTATTCAAACATGCATGAATAAAAATAAGCTTTATTTTATCCCATTTAAGACAAATATATATATAGAGTCCTTTTCATTTTTTATTTATTTTCTCCTGTAAAGAAAATTGTTTTTTTTTTGATATACTTTAAGTTTTAATAATTCATTAAAATATAAATTTAAAATTTTTTTAAAATGATATATTAAAAGAAATTTGTAATGCTATACAAAATATAATATATAAATATAATATATTGTAATGTATAAATAAGTATAATTGAAAATATTTAATTTTCCAACATATATAATTTAGTAAAAAATAGATTATTTTTGATTATAATTATAGGAAATGTTAATATTATCATAAAAATTAACTATATACTACGATACGAATTTCTGTGCCGAAAACATTTCTAGTATAATGTGTTTTGTGAGAATAATGTGAAAAAATGTCCCTTAATTTATTTTTTTATTTTAGTTTTCGTTAAATATATGGGTTACCAATTTTTAGGGGGAAGTGTATTTTGAGAACAGACCCCTCTAATAAGGGGTGAATTTCTCCATTTTTTTTTCCACTCAGAGAAATATAAATTTCTCATTTTTTTCTCAAAAATTTTAGTCTCCATAATAGAGAATAATAAACTTAACGAAAAACTCCTTTTTTTCTTCCTTTTGTTACTCTCATTCGGTATATTATGAAAAACTATATATATATATATATATATACTTATGTACACGTATAGTATAGTTACTAAAATATAAATATAAGCTCTTACAATTATTGACAGTTGAGCAATCCTTGCAAAAGGATTCTTGAAATATACATGATGTGTGTGTGTATATAGAATTATATATATATATAACTTTACAATAATATTATACTATATTTACTATATATTGTGTTTGGGTTTCACACGTATATACATTTGAGCTGTTGGTATACAGCTAGATACAGCAGCAATTTTTAGTATAGCAGTAGAATCAGAAGCAGCAATATTACAATGTAAGAGTAGCAGCAGTAGTAGGAGCAGCAGCAGTAGCAGAAACAGCAGTGGTTATAATAATGTATTTGTATATATGTATAACATATAGTATTGTGGTGTACGTAATATATATGGATTGTTGTAAATATATAAGCATTATGTAGATATTTCATTATATGTGCATAGAAGACGGCGTATTATACTCTATGCGGTACATATACCATATATACAATATATGTGTTCCACTAGGACATTTATTTTATTTTTTTTTTTTTTTTTTGTACGTAAAAGCAAACAAAGCAAATAAAATCGATATTCTGTGCTGTGTGAATTTAAAAATAAACTGGATGAAGTAGAATCTGATTAGATATATTTTTTTTTTCCTTCAATTTTATTCTATATATGTATATGTTATTTATATATATATATATTGTATGTTATGTATATTATATATATATATATATATATTTTTGTACTATTCCAAATAATATATTTAAGGGCGGTAAAAATTGAATTGCCTGGTTTTATTTTATGAATGTATATAATAAGAAAAACGCATATATCCTTTGTACACTTATATATATCGTCCGCATTTACATATGTACTTAAATATATATATGAGGAAATATTACAAGACTATATTTTTATAGATTTCATTCAACAGTATATATATATATATATATACTTACTTACATATACTTACATATGTAGTAAGTACAGATAGTGTAAAGATCTTATATAAATATATATGTGTATATCATATCAATATATAAATTCCAATAATATCTTTTTATTTTTTTTTTTTGGTATCATATATTTATTTAAAAGAAAAATACCAAAAGATTTGTAATTTTATTTATGTTTTTATTGAACTTTTAAACCGAAAACATAAGATAAGCGATATTCTACAATTTATCCATATACGCTCTGTCTGAAAAATAATCGGAATTGATTAAAATTGTGTACTGATTTGCCTGTTCTAATACAAATATATCGAATGACTTTTTTTTATTTACATATCGTTGATGAGAATATTTTTGAGTATGACAATTGTTGCGACTTTTCATTGTATTCAATTGATGTTATATAGCTGTCAAATGATATTTAGGGAATATAAAATACTCACCGGTTGTTAAATCTGTGGAATAAAGCTATAATGTTGAAGCAAATAAATTTTAGGTTGAATAAAAATTTGAATTCACCTTTTGTAGACGAAAAATTTTTTCAGTTAAAAGCTCATGAATTGTTATTTTTTCGGTATACCCATTTCCATATCCATGTATCTAGAGCATTGAATATTTTTTGGCTATATTTCTGGAAATAACCGTATACTTCTTTTTTTCCTGCGTTATTTTTTCGAACAGAGGGTGTAAATAAAGTATATATATATATATACCGTACACTTTTATACGGGTTCGTATAAAAGTTACAAAATGTTTATCATTAGCTTTTCTAAAAGTTTTATTTAAAAATGTCATATACTATTTATTTATAATTATTATTCTTTCAAATAATGAATGTCATTTAAATATATGTAGATTGTATTAAATTAAGACTATATAATATGCACACCAACTATTATATATATTTATAATCACAATCATTTCATGCACAAATGAAATATTTATTTTAATTTGTTATTTTTTTATATTTTTTTTTTTTTTGTTATTCATCATTTCTATAAAGATATTTTATTTTCTTTATATCAATAGAATCTCGCGTATTTATTTTTCCTCTCAAACAATTCACCATAAACAACATTTCGTTATATAATTATTTTAATTAACTACATAAAATATATTATATATATGGTATACAATTTATAATAAATAATAAAAGAAATAAATAAATATGTAAATGATATTATTGCCGTACATTTTCCATTCACAATTAAACACAGATATTTATTTATTTATTGAAAAATATTTCTATTTTTTTGTTGTTATTTTCGCGCATTTCAACAGATAATTATATATATTTTTTTTAATGCTATTTCAGTACATTAAGTTTTCTTCATTTGAAAAGAAAAATATATAATACAAAGAATAAAAACATTTACGTTATATAGAAAATATAATTAATTAACATTTTTCAGTTAAGTTTTTCATGTATACATAAAATGGTATTGTAACATAGTTGCAATAAGTATATAAAGAAAAGATAAAGTAAATATACAGTGACCGAATTATAAATTGTGACAACATTATGTTTTGGTTTTTTGAAATGTACATCATGTCGAGGTCATATATGTATATAATATTAGAAATGGAGTAATTTGAATTACTGATTATTTAGGAGACAACTAAAAGGAATTTTTTTCTTAATGGGTTTTCTTTAATTTAATAATAATATAAAAAATCAAGCTGACCTGCTGTCGAACCTGTTTATACTATTACTATACGTGATATAATAATATAAGTTAATATATAATCGTAAACAATATCTAATTTGCTGACTGTATACTAAACGAGGATACTATTAAAATTCATTTAAATTCAATAAATAATAAGCATTTACGTAATATAAAACAAAATATATTATTTATAGAAAAAGATATTAATAATATTTCAATTAAAAATAATTAAAGATAAAATATGATATTCTCTATTATTATATTATATTATATTATTATTATTATTATGTACCATGTTTATATTGTACCCTATCTTTTTATATGAGATCCATCTTAGTCTTTTATGCAGGAAGGAAAATCATTATATTTTTATTATCATTTATTATATATTATATTCGAAATAAGGTAATGATAATTTTTTCTATAAATTATTTATATTTTCATTTTAAATGTATACACGCGCGCGTACACGTTTGTAGCAATGGGAACCACTTACCATAAATAAAAAAGGACATGTTATACTGTTATACGTAACTATATATATATAATATAATATACGTGTATATATATGTATATTTATTTATACAGAAAACCCCACAAATTAAAGGAAAATATTCAATTAAAATTGTTTGAAGACACCCAAAAAAAAAAAAAACACAGAAAAAATATTACAAAAGAAGGAAGTAATCTTTTTTTTTTTTTTTCTTTTTATTATTTGTAATACTTTCTGATTTTACTATATTATATAAATACCAACAATTTAGTTATTGTTATACATACAACAATATTATACCATATACGGTTCCTATTATAAAATACAAAAAATACCCTAACTAAACACAGCCGCCTCAAACTAGACTATATGCGTATTTCCTTCTTGCTACAATATTTACCCAAAAAAAAAAAATGTATTGAGGATCAAAGTAAAATGTTAAAAGCAAAATATAATTTCATCAAAATAATATTATTTTTATTTTTTTTTCGATAAGGAAATATTTTCCTGTATTTCTTTTTTTGATTTTTCATTTTCTCTAATATATATTTTTCACATCAATATTGATTTTTGTGTTTTCCTTTTTATATATTTGCAATTTATATATTATTTTTAGATAAGTATGTGTGAATATATATTGTGCGTATAATATTGTATAAATATTATAATTTGAATTGTCATTTGAAAAGAAGGTGCTGCACAGTATTGTTCGATAATATTAATTTATCATATACATTAATATAATTTTTAATCTATGTGAGAGTATAACGTACGACGCTTTCATTACATATGGTATATATGTGTTACGCAATATAGAGAATCCTTTTTTTAGGATAATGTTATTTTTATATTTCAAATATTATATAAATTTTTTTTTACTAATTATATCATAAAAAATGTATACTCCAAAAAAATACTCAATGTTATAAATTAAAATTACTTGAATTGATTGAGACAGTTTTTGTTTTTTTACCGGTACAGTGTCTATGCGATTTATATGGTCACATTTTCTATCATATTGCAAGCAATTTGCATATTTGCTATAGCTTTACTTCAGATTCTCGATAACAATAGGAAATCCACGAATATATATATAAATATCGAAATAAAAACATCTTCAACATTTTTTTAATAGTAAACTAGTTTCTTGAAAAATTATACCTTGATTTTCATATCACATTATACAACATTTAAAATAAATAGGAAAACAATTCTTTTGCTATGTTTTGTTGATTTTTATAATTCAATTCTATTTAATAAATAACGATATATTTTTTTGTTTGAATAATTTTCCATCTTTGTGTGTCTTCGAATGAGCGCAGAAATTTCCTCACAATTCTTGAGAAATTAATTGTAATTGAATTTTTAATAAGAATCAATAAATGTAATAATAATAGCTGCGTTATTATAAAATTGTCCGCAAAATTTCCGCATTATATGTAGTGGTCCGTAGTTTCAATCCGAGGAAATATCTATGGATTTCTTACGGATGTCCATTGGAATTTTACATGACCAGCACAACCCTGTCCATGGATTTTTATAAAAAATGTCCTTTGATTATCCGTGTATTTCCGAAGATAATTTCTACGGATTTTCCTTAGATTTTGTTCTCGTTGCTATTATTCCACAGAATATCCGTACCATTTATATTCATATTTTTTGTGAGCAGATCCCTCGCACAAAAATTTTGTTATATAACAGGTTGTAACTTGTTGAAACAAAATGTAATGTAATAAATACGTACGAAATAAATAAAAAGGATGGTACATATATTTTCTTATGCAAAATATAATTTAATTGTAAAATTGTAAAACCATTGTTTTGGTTAATTGGTGAAATAAGTTATGAATATAATACCACGAATATATGTTGGAAATATTACCCTGATCATCCAAAGATTTCAATTGACCTAAATTAAATACTAATATATATTAAGTGGAAAATCTATGGACATTTTTTGGACAAATTTCAATATATTTTTTCCTCATTTTTCAAAGTATGCGTACAAATTGTTACTAGGCTATAGCCTTGAAAGAAAACACAATTTTATTAATAATCCATTAACGAAATTTATTTAAATTCTTATCATAATTCATTTTATGAATACACAGACTGCGTGCATGAGTTATATAGTATTAATTTTAATGTGAATATGAAAAAAAAAAATATGGGGAAAAAAATACGTTAACAAAATTTGTAATTTTAATAATTAATAAAATATTACAAAAATAAGAGGTAGTAGAAGAAGAAGAATAAGAAAAAGAAGAAGCATCAGTAAATAAAATTTTCTTTATATAATAGATTTGCATATACTCATAAAATTATATTACATTAGATTTCAAATTTAATATTTTATATAAGAATTTTATATAAATAATAAATGTTTTCAACTTTATAAATTATTTATAAATATAAGTGTATACATCTTCAAATAATCTATATAATAATATAGCACTCTGTATAAGTGCATGACTTTTATAAATAAAATATAAAAAGGTACTTTCTTTTACCTCTTTTTCTATCTAAATGTATCTAAAAAGCATATTTTATATAGGTAAATTACAAAAAACACAAAATATATTGTACAATACAAAATTATATATGGAATATAAATATAAATTCTAAAGCAAAATATATCAATCTAAATTGTTTAGAAAATAATCATTAATAATTTTAATTTAAATATATATTATATATTTTCCTATATATAATACAATAGAAACTTTTTTACATTAACATATATATTTTATATATAAATATATTATATAAGAAATTATAAAATTTATAATATAAAATAGTAGAAAGTTATTTATAAAAACCAAATAGAAAATTATTATCAAATATTTATTTTACAAATAATTAGTATGTCAATCATAATAATTTTTAAGGTTTATTTTTTATTATTATAAAATAAATATATATATAATTTTAATAAGTAACTAAATAACCGCATTTGTTTATCCATATTTTATAATATTTTGATTATAAAGGAAAAACTTATACAACATAATCATAAATTCAATCAAAGTCTATATATTGTAATATTCAAATAAAGTCCATCATAACATATATATATATATAGACATGTAACTTTCATGTAGTATACTACTGGGTGTTAAAAACTTTTTAATCTAACTATAATTGTAAATAATTTTATATGTTTAAAAAACATTGATGTTAATAAATTAACACAATTTTTTAAACATTTCGGACTGGATTTTATTAATGATGTATATAATATATAGTAATATTGTCCTCTAATGCCTCAAGTGTTGGTGGTTTATCGGCTTAGTTTTAAATAATTGTATATCTTTGAATTTATTTGTCAATTATAAATAAAATGATTCTATCACATTTATAAGAAAACACCCTGTACATGTAAATGTGTATATATATATATTTATTAAATTAAATCAAAAGACTTTCCTTTCATATTGTATATATATATTATTAATATATAATAATATCTAATTTTCTTTTCAAAATATTCTACAGCTAAAAAGTTTAATAAAACTGTATTTTTTCACCATAATTTTAATAAAATCTATAAATAAAATATATATAATAAAGTATTATATATTAGAATATATTTGAAATAAGTAAATAAAAATTATACCACCACAAATTTTTGGTTTGTTTGAAAATTAATATTCTTTTTAAGATTTTTCATAACGTATATAAAGTATTTTAAAGTTAGAATAAACTGAAAATTCAATTATATATCCATGAAATCTTTGCATATATTATTTATTTAATAAAATATATATTTATTTTAAAAGAAATTTAAATAATTTTGTTATAATGGTTATGGTATATGTAAAATATATACTCTCTAATTTATAATATATCATATGCATATTGGTCATCATCACATAAAAAATATATTATTCATATTATAATATAAATAGCACACGTTGTAAATATGCAAATATTTTTTATTGTTTTTTTTTTTATATGAATTTAAAATTATAACATCAGAAGTGAAATACCCAATTTATTCTTTTAACTATATTTTTAAATAAAATATATACACATTTTTTTTTAAATAAAATTTTTTGATTAATTAATTATATGATCGCAACAAAATAGAAAATTATATATTACAAAAATATTAATTGATTATAACTAATTATAAAATATATACTAAATAAAATCAATCTTCAAAAAAAACTATCCACAATTTATATATTCATTTATATATAGTTTTAAATCCCTGTGTTTTGTTTTACAACCTATGAATGCAAATGCATATTATAATATATATACAATATATATATATAACTTAATTACATGAAAACTATATTTATGTATGAAAATTTATCGCATCTTTTAATCTACATATTAATTAAGTTTTTAGTTGATGTATGTTTTATTTTACCATATATATATTATATAAATTTAAATATATGTATTTTATATGGTATACACATAGTACAAATACTTACATATATCTATAAATATATAATTAAAACATCATACTGTTTTAAATGTATTTTCTAGATTAAAATTTTCAATCTTATATATTATCATTTCAATTATACCATAATCTCTATATATGTGATGCATATAATATAATATAATATTATGTTCATATATTATCATATATTATCGTATATGTATATATGTGTATATTTTATATACTGTCATTACAAAAAAAATTTTTTTACAATAAATACTTACCATTTTAATTCATCTTATACGAAAAGAGTAGAATTATAAATTTGTATGTGTTAAAGAAAAATAATATAGAATACTTAAACTTTTGAATTAATCTATAAATTATACATGTATTTTATCATATGTAATTGAAAATATATATAATAACGATTTATTTGAAAATGAACACTACCATATATTTTATCTATTATATATATATTATAGATGAGTTCACAATTAGTTAGCCCTACAAAGTTATGAAGAATGTATTTCAATCACATTTTTATACATTTGGTAAAATATCATTTAATTTATTGCAAAGAAAGTTATATAAATACGCCGCAACTTTATGTGTACATAAATTATTTGTTCTATATAATTACAATTTTAAGTGTCGCCCATTGTTTTGTCTAGACAACCGCAACCCTTAGGGTGTCGTATTATTGTGATTACATATAAATACTTATATTTACCACAGATGCGGTTTAAAAAAGAAAAAAAACGCAATGATAATAACAAAAAAATTAATTTTAAATTATGAAAAAATTTGTATACGGCAAAAGAAAAATATCCTGTTATATTTGTTATATGTCGCAGCAGATATAAGTTTTAAGATTTTTTTTTGTATAAGAAAAACAAATATTGACTTTAGTCATTATAATATATTAAAAAGGGAAAACGGACTGCTATAAATAAAAGGTGTATATATATACAATATTATAACAACGATTTATTAATAATACTAAAAGTAATTAGAATATAAAATTGAAATTCATTTAAAATTTTCTATAATGGTTGCAAAAAATTTATAGAATACACCCATGGGAAATTGTTTATATATATATATATATATATATATTGAAGTATGATACCCTCTGTAAATGATACATTAATTAAAGCTCTTTTTCGCTCTTGCTCATAGCGAGAATTTTTGAATTAATTTAAACTGAAAAACATCAATTTGAATAGCAAAACAAATCATAAATAAAATTATTATGAAGGTAAATGTTTCACTAAAAAATATAAGTATAGTATAATAATAATACAGATATAGTATATATTACCAGATGTAGAAATATGAAATTATCGGTAACACAAATTTGGGGCTCTGCAGTTAAAGATTAATGCGAACGTGTCGCTATTTATTAATGCTTTTTTATTAAGTATTGTACCAAACACCAGATCATTTGTTGCGGGAAGTTTTATTGCATTATTTTTTGTTTGAAGAAAATGCAGCTGCATCGCATCGAATACTTATTTATGGTGATCATGCTCTTTCAGCAACAACATGGAGAAATTGAATTCAAAGGTAATGGTTTTGATTGTGATAAATGAAGATCGTGGAAGACCAGCTCGAAAAAGTTTGAAGACAGTGAATTGCAAGCATTTCATTGGACGAAGATTCGATACATAAAGTTAAAAACAAATGTCAGAAATGTTAAATGTTTCACAAAAAACAATTTCCAACCGTTTAAAAGATATGGGAAAAATTCGAAGGTGTGGAAAATGACTGAAAGACTGAAATGGAAAATCGAAAAACAATCTGTGAATATTTGTTTGCCACGGAAAAAAGAAAAATTTTTTTGCATTGAATTGTTATTGGGTGATGAAAAGTGGATTTATTTTAAGAATCATAAATGCAAAAAAAATCATGTGTTACACCAGGTTAACCACAGCAAAATCGACTTCAAAACCAAATCGATTCGGTGCAAATAGAATGCTTTGTGTTTGGTGGGATCAGAAAGGTGGTGTGGTGTACTATGAGCTTCTGAAACCTGGTGAAACTGTTAATACTGATACATCGCTATCGACAACAAATGATCAATTGAAAACCATGCATTAAACGAAAAACAACCAAAATGGACAAGAAGAGATTGTAAAGTTATTTTGCAATATGACAATGCACCGTCACACAGATCAAAACCTCAGTTCGGGATACGATCAAAACACTTGGCTGGGAATTGTTACCTCAATCACCTTATTCACTCACAAGACTTAGCTCCTTCTGCGATTACCATATGTTTTCATCGATGCAACACTCTCATGCTGATCAGCACTTCAAAACATCGGGAGAAGTCGAAAATTGGCTCTCTGAATGATGGTTTTCATCAAAAGAGGAACAATTTTTTTGGAAAGGTATTCACAAATTACCATAAAAATGGTCTGAATGTGTAGAAAACGATGGTCAATACTTTGAATAATATATTTTTATCTTTTCACTTTAAAATAATCGTTTTATTTTCCTTTAAAAACGATAATTTCATATTTCTATACTTGGTATATATATGTTATATATAAGAAGAAAATGTAAATCGTATTTGTCATACACTATGATTATTTCTCAATTATACAAGTACTATTATTGTATATATATATATAAGTATTATATTGTATGCCACAAAAGGTACAGTGAAAATGATTATATATTTATGTTTGAATGAAAATATTATATACTATACATTTATATATTTACATAAGAAGTACATAAGTATTATATATAGTAATATTGTTATATAGCTGTGTATATGCTTTTATATATGGTATATATATTGTAATATAAATATAAAACGCGTTTGTTTGTTGATTATATTTCTATGTACAATTTTCTACATTTATACTATACCTGCCTGGTGCTATCTTTTAATATTATATGCACATGAAGTACATGTTGGTTGGTTTTTTGGAAAGAAAATAAATTTATTAATATTTTAAAATATGATATATGCAAATGAGAGAGTATATAATATCAACCATGTTATGTACATATATATGCATCTACCTACATAACATGTATATATGTTGTACTATAATAATAATAATAATAATAATAATAATAATAATAATAGCCTGAATAATATATATAAGTATATAAGTTCAAATATATATATATATATAATGTACTATAATATATGTAGAATATATATTTGTTTTGTTAAGTATATATACAGTAAAATCTCTTTTTATTATTATAGATAAATAGATGGAGATTATATATATATATAAAAAGATAATTTAATTATAAATGATAAATGAAATAAAAAATTATCGCATATTCTTAAAATTTTATAGTGATTGTTATTTATATGTACATATAAAAAGATTCTACTGTTCATATACCACATATATACATATTTATAAATTATATCGTTTAAATAATATGCAAATCAAATGCATATACTTGAATATGAAATATGTAAAATATTATATAACATATATATATATATATACGATGGTATATGTAAAATAAAAATTAAATAGTGAATAATTTCTTAAGCTTCTGTACATTACCATATATCTCATATATTTATATATATATATAAATTATGTTTATTATTAACAATATAATTTATATTACAAAGCTATATTCATGATATACTTGAATCACTCTATATATACTATACTCGAACATGTAAAAGGATTTCATATTTAAATATAGCCTTTATTCTTTTAATATTTTTTTTATTTATATACTAATACCCTCAGTATAATAATAATAATAATAATATCATCTATATATAACGCGTGTAATGTACACATATAAATTATTAAATTCTCAAAAGTATTAGTTAATTTTTATTTAAAATAATTAAAATAAAATATACACCTATAAAACATACATAAATTAATTTTATAATACAATATATATATATACCTGATATCTAAAATTATGACATTATGATATGTGATTATGACAAACAATAAATTTTTAGGAGTATCTATATAATGTATATATTAAATATATTATATTATATATCATATAATTCCATAATAATAAATATATACGTTTATCTATCTATATATGTATGTGTGTGTGTATAATCTCTAATAAATATATATAAATTATATTGTATATATATATTATTTATATTTAAATTTATGAATTTTAAAATATGTATATATTTTAGATATATATATACTCATATGGAATATAATTATATATATATATATAATACAATGAAAAGTAAAATTTAATTAATTGCATACTAATTTATTTTAATCATATTAAAATGATATAACCGCATGACAAAATATTAATTAAATAAATGTTATAAGTAAATAAACGCGTACATCGTTATACATACGCATGTGAACAATTGTATTACATAAAGATTTATTATTGTATATATATATATATTGAAACAGTTTTGTCAAATCGTTCATTATTCTTAAGTTATAAATTGATTAATGTTTTCAATCTTATACATTATATACAAGAATAATATAGAAATGTACTATCAGAATATATTTTCTCTGCTGAAATTCGGAAATGAATGTAATTATTTCTATATCGTATATATAAATATATCGAGTCATAGAGTTATATAATTATGAATATGCGATGTACTTTATGTAATAGAATCGAAATGAAAAGAATATTAATGAATGGATTTTGAATTGTTCATCTGTATAATAATAGTCATATTTTTCTACTATATAAATTAAGATTTATTGATTGAATATTATCGATAACTTTGAATATATATGTATGGTATGTGTACGCATATATATCGTGAACATTAATTATTTAAAAAGAAAACCAAAAACAAAAAAAAAACAGACAATTTTCACTTGAAAATTTTCATTGTCACATTGAAAATTAAATAAAACTTTTCTTCTATACGTATACTGATGAATCATCATCATCATCATCATCATAATAAATTAAATGAACTATAATTATCCAGGTTTTCAGTTGCCGTTCCTGTTACATAAAATCGGTATAAATGTTTTAGGTGCTTCATGAAAATTGTTTATATAATATATTATTATAAGATATATAAAAATTTATTATAGAAATTTGATGAAATGTGGTATATAATTTGTTCTGTTCTGTGCTTTTTCTTGATATTTTTACATGAACTTCATGTAAGGTTTGATATAATTATAATTCCACCTATATAAGTAAGAAATTTTATCAAAATAGAATTCGATATGACGTAATAGTACATTAGGTTTCTATTATTCGATCCTGAATAAAATGTTCAGGAAAATTATTAATATAATTTCACTATTAATCTATATGTATACCGAATTCACAGAATTTTAATTAAATTGAATTATACCCTAGTCAAACTGTCCGTAGTTTGTCCGCCATAATTCGCCCGAATTATATATGTAGTAGTCCGTAGTTTCAATCCGAGGAAATATCTGTGGATTTTTTATGGAAGTCCGCTGGAATTTTATGTGATGAGTACAACCCTGTCCATTTATAAAAAAACATTCAAACTATAAAAATCAATTTAAAAGGAAAAAAACTCTATTCGAAACGATTTTCTGTTTTAATATGATTTGTTTTTTTTTTTTTTCATTATCCTTGAAAACTCGTTGGATTATAGTCAACTTTTCTGTATATATATATGTATTGAAAATACAATTATTAAAATAATATTTATGGATATAATTACTTTACCATATTCTAACATTACACATATTTGTTCTATATAGATATAAATTATACAGATCATACTAAGTATACCGCATCAAAAGTAATCATTTTGTTCACATACATGCAATAAAATAATAATCATTAAGACGGAAAGTTTGAATATAAACTAATATGTAAACAATTTATATCGTTCCATTAAAAAAGTATCTTATCATAATCATGCTCGTTGTATATGATGTTATGAGGGTTGAGATTATATATAAATTCCATATACATTGGTATATAAATCCTTATAAAATTAAGATGTATTATATATCTATACCTATAATGAAACTGCAGCATATAACACATATATATATTAAATACATTTTCAATATTACACGTTAGTTTTTTTTCTATATATATATATATACCATTATAATCCAAAGCCGGGCAAATCATGGGATAGGCAAATTATGGAATTTTTTTTTTATATCCTACGAAGAGAAAAATTTAATTTTAACCCTTTAAAGTATTATAAAGAAAAAACAAATATTAAAAAAATCTCTACAAAATAAGAGAAAATACATAGCGAATAAATACAATAAAATTGCAAAACATCAAAATAATACTATATATTGTATTATATAGTGGTATATATATATATATATAATAGTTTATATAGACTTTATTCAACACTTTATGAATGGAAAATAAGAAGAAACTGGGATAAAAAAAAAAAAAAACAAAAAAACATGACATGATAAAAATTGATCATTATTTTGATTCACTTCATTTATCTCATGATGTTTGACAACTGGAAATATAACTGACATCCTTTTTCCATAATGATTTTCCTTTATTTCTTTTATTTCCATCTCTTTAGATGTTATAAATATATATATAATATAATATTGATTGGTATCTTACATTTTTATATATCAATATTATAATAGCAAAACCTCTTCTGTTACAGAAACATTATTGTTCTTTATTATTATACATTAATTTTATCTTATATTTCATTTGAAAATTATTTTGTTACTATGGTGTATATATAGAGAAGAACATGTACCATATATATATATATTACATTATATAGGGGTAATTCAGTTAAAATATATACGAGGTCATTTACACATGCATATATTGAAAAAATTTGTTGATTTGATCTGGGCTAAATTTGGTATAACCGAAACACAACGACGGAAAAACGTGTGCATAATTATACTTGAATATGACAATAACTCCACTTATAATTTACCGAAATATATACATATGCATTCGTGTAAATCATAGCAATTAATATAGTTTAGCTGAATTACCCGCTATGTGTCAGTCTTTTTCTCTATTATATTTTTCATTCGACAAAATTAAATGAATAATATACATTTTGATAAAACATTTTATGATTTTAATTAATTAAAAGAAAATACTATGCACATATAAATACGTATATGAACGAGTATAAAAATAAAAAAAAAAAGTTGTTAAGGGTTGCACATCGCTCTATAGTCTCGATATATACGTTCGTTCATCAATGGTGTATATAAATTTATATAGTAAAAAAAATAAATAAATAAATTTAATTGATTTTAAGGAAAAATCTAGTTTATTTTCATTTTATTTTTTTTTTGTATTATCAATTGAAATTGATACATTTTTCATTGAACATAATTTATAAATAAATCTGTAATAGAATTATATTTTATACTACATATAGTTTCCGCCGACAACAAATGATAATGAAATATTTTTACGTATATGCATATTGTGTATTGTGATTATTGTGTATATATTCCAAACACTGATGGTGGTATATGGAATACAATAATTTTGAACAAATTTGCTTAAATTCAATATTTTCAACAATATTTTTGATATGAAAATTTAACTCAAAACTTTTTGGCTATATTTATAATATTTATTTTCATATTAATTGAATGTGAAGTGGTTTGTGTTTGATTGAATTCAATATATTCGCATTTAATCGTGTATTATTCACCGTATATATATATTTTGCTATATATATATATATAGAACATTAAATTATTTAAAGTCTATTGTATAGTAGTAAAATTTAAAAAAAGAATACAATGAAAAATTGTAATCCTTTTTATTTGGTAAATTTGTTTGTTTTTTTTTAGTTTTTTTTATTGTTATTGGGTTTAAGGGAAGCGTTCCAGAAACCCTTTGCACTGCAATCCAAATTTGTGCTCTTGCTATATATATATATATACGGTGAGCTAAAAATAATACAATTTTTAGTTATGCAAAATATATAAGTGGATTTCTGGAACAAAATAACACTAAATAAATTTTAATAATAATAATTTTCTGGATATGAATAATAAAATTTGATGTTTACAGGTTTACAACACAAAATATTGTATGGAAATTAGTGGAAATACTTTTACGAATATATAAATGAAATTCTCTATAAGTGCATTATTGTTAATTTATTAATTTTTCTAAATATTTCAAGAAATTGATAGTTTCATATATGATGTGCAAAATTGATTAAAAATTTTTCCTTAATTTTAGATATAATAATTTATTATTTATATATATACAAAAGGGAGGACCATATATATATATATATATATATTCCAATTAGAACGACTATAAAACATTTATAATCCGTTTCGGTACGATTTACAACTTGATCTTTCCGTTTTTGTTTTAGTCACAAGTGACAAAATATTCAATGTAATAAAATTTATGCTGTTGAATACAGCTTTTTTTTTTTAGATATATGAATTGTTTCTATATATTTAGATTTTGTATATGAATAAATTGTTAAAAGACCTGTAAATTTTCTCTTAAAGGTTAAAGGAATACGTAATAATTATTCAAATGTTAATTGTATATATTCAAAAAATAATTATATACCCTAGTAACACTGTCCGTAGTTTGTCCGTAAAATTTCTACATTATTTATAGTAGTCCGTAGTTTCAATCCGAGGAAATATCTATGGATTTCTTACGGATGTCCACTGGAATTTTATATGATGAGTACAACCGTGTCCATGGATTTTTATAAAAAAAGTCCTTGAATTATCCGTATATTTCCGATGATAATTTCTACGGATTCTCCTTAGAAGTATTTCTCGTTGCTATTATATTCCACAGAATATCCATAGAATTTATATTCATATTTTTTGTGAGCAGATTCATGGTTTTTGACAAAAAGACGTCATACGACAAGTGCACTTGTACAAATATTTTCTTATAACAGATTGTAACTTGTTGAAACACTATTTAATGTGTTCCGTATTTAGAAATAAATAAATAAAAAGTATTATATTTTAATATGTAAAAAATAATTTAATTGCAAGATTAAATTTATAAATTCATAGTATAATATTGAAGAAATTTCATTTCAACTAAAATTGAAATACTATTATATTAAATGGAAAATCTATATGGACATTCTTTGGACAAATTCCAATATAAGTTATGGAAAATATGTGGATTTTTTTCCACGAAAATTTTCCTCACTATTCAAAGTACACGGACAAATTGTTACTAGGGTATATATACAAAATTGAATGCAATTATATATTAATAAAATTAATTTGTTTGTGTGTGTTTATTAAATGTTAAATTAAAAAATAAATCTTGAGATGTAACACAATCGAATTTCATTTAAAAAATTTAATTTCTTATTATTGTTATATAATTCGCATATTATATGTATTAAAATTTACAACAACAGATTGGAAAAGTAGAAAAATTTTCTTCGGTGTACATACGTCTACACATAAATATATATTTTTGCCAACATATAGGCAGGAGAGGTATACAGGGAATATTGTATTTAATTACAAAAAATAAAAAAAAAAGAAGGAAGCAAAATTATAATCCCCTTTTAATATATATTGTATATTTATATATATTTAATATCGCTTGCATTATATTAATTTCAATGGAATTATATTTTAATTTAAAATTTAATAAAATTTGATATTTTTCTATTATACAATATATAAAAAAATATTTTATATTAATACATTATATTATTTGAAATTAATTAATTATATGTATAGATAGATAGAGATACACTGTATAAATATTATATACTTTTGTTACAAGCACATTCATTGATTGCATAATATATTTAATAAAATCATATGTGTGATAGGATGATGTGAATATGAATAATAATAATTAAATAATGATTTTTTTATCATATATAATACAATCATTAGCGTATAGTAATCAATAATCAAAATAACTTTAATAATTATTTTGCAATAAATTATTAAAGCAATTTTGACCCATTTTGGTCATCGATATAAACATTTATTCTCCATTTATATGATATTATAACATATAATATGTTGTATATAGTTATGGTTATATATTATAATTATAAACGTATAGTAGTAGTAGCTTGTACAATGTAAAAGGTTAAATTAATAATTTAATTTTATGAGTATTTATATAAATAATAAATACATCAAATATTTGATAGTATTATTTAGATAATATATGTATAAATACAGGAAAAGTTTATATTAAATTGATATTGATTATATTGAATTTCTTATATATGTTCGTCTGCGTCTATATATACATATATTTATATGATATTATATATATTTATATATAGTAATCTCTCAAGAGATTATGTACAAACAAATATATGTATTATTTATTATATTACATATATATATATATAATAATAATATATACATATGTAACATATTTATTTACTTTTTCATTTCTTTTCTGTTTTTTTTTTCTATGTTTTTATTTAAAATACATAACATAACATCTCAACAATAATATAATATATTAACAACAACTATAATAATCAAAATAATAACAAAAACAACATCAACAAAATGAAAAAAAGAACAAAACTTTTCTAATATAATTTATATATATATGAAGTTGGAAAAAATTACATTTATTTGTCTCTAGATCAACAAAATATATACAATATATATGGTAGATATGTAGAGGATGTATAAAAAGGTATATCAATCCATGTATAATTTTGTATATACCCTAGTAACACTGTCCGTAGTTTGTCCGCAAAATTTTCGCATTATATGTTGTAGTCCGTAGTTTAAATCTGAGGAAATATCTATGGATTTCTTACGGATGTCCACTGGAATTTTATATGATGAGTGCAACCAGCTATTTATGGATTGTCATAAAAAATGTCCTTGGATTATCCGTATATTTTTGCTGATTTGGTATTATTCCACAGAATATCCATAGAATTTATATTCATATTTTTTTGTGAGCAGATCCACGGAGTTTGACAAAAATATCTTTGGATTGCAAATGTATTTTGGCAAGTAATACCCGTTAATTGTTCGTATTAGCAGAATAAATGTTCTTATGACGATGTTGCCAAATCGCCAAATTGATTCATTTTTTTACCAATATACCAGAAGTTCTATGAACACGGCATGAAGAAGCTGAACGATGGCAAAAATTCATCGATTGTGCAATAATAAACAAGAACAAAAAAACCGCAGATAAAATCCATAAAAAGTTTAACAAAATTTCTAGGAAATGTATATCGATTTGCTTTGCTGATTGTTTTACAAATTATGAAAATAAATTACAAAGAGTGAGGATTATATTTCGATAAGCGAAAAATACAAAATTAGAACCACTGTCTTGAATAATTGGTGAAATAAATTATGAATACAATACCACGCTGATATATATGTCGGACATATAACCCTGATAATCCGCAAAGATTTCATTTGACCTAAATAAAATACTATTATATTAAGTGAAAAAT
This sequence comes from Bibio marci, assembly GCA_910594885.2. Taxonomy (NCBI): domain Eukaryota; kingdom Metazoa; phylum Arthropoda; class Insecta; order Diptera; family Bibionidae; genus Bibio; species Bibio marci. The sequence goes on along the minus strand of OU343117.1, from coordinate 31,559,128 downwards.
CTATGAACATTCTTAGGACAAATTCCAATATATCTTTTCCAAGGGCATTATGTGAATTTTTTCCACGGAAATTTGCCTCATTTTTCAAAGTATACGGACAAATTATTACTAGGGTGATTGATTCTCTTTGTTATATATGCGATGAATTTTAATTTGATTATAGTGCGATCGGTAATTTTTTCTATATTACAATATGTGTGAAAATTATATCTAAACTGGACGAAAAAAAATGATGTGTTACTGTTGTTCACAAAAAATGCTAAAGAAAAATATCATAGTAATTTCGACTTAATTTCAGGATCACACCGTTACATCCCATAAATTTTTCATCTACACTCTGTAAATATTCAGACAAATGTATATATATAAAATTAAGCTATATTTTATAAGAGTGAGAGATTTCCTGAATAAATTTTTACACAATATTAACTTAGACAGTTCACTAACACATCATCTCATACATATATATATATATATGGTATATTACAAAGGATATATACCATTGGGAAATCAATATTTTATATATGTTTTATAAATTCTTAATAGATTTAACAATATTATATTATATGGATAAAATAACATAATGTTTACAACAGTGTATAAATAGTATAGTTTTATGAAATATAAACATAAAACTTAACATATATATATATGGATTTGTAAATGTGTGTATGACATTTCCTATGTAACCGACTCCGATATGCGTTCTTATTTTATATAATTTATTTTTTAATTTGTACATATAGAAAATAAAATTATTTAATTAAGAAAATGTTAAAAGATTATACAGCTTCCTATATATTTATTTTTTTTTTCTTTTATCTTTTGATTTATCACAAAATATATTACACATTTTCCTTTCCATATATATGTATGGTATACTTCTTATATTTTCTTAAATACATAACATATATATAAAATATATATCAATTTATCTGATATATATATATATATGTTAAAGAAAATGTTGGTGCGTTGTAACCAAATAAATTCTATTTAATAGTAAATTGACTTTATCTTAAATTGATATAAATAATGGTTTACCCAACTAAAAAGCAAATTGTTTATATATGTTCTGTATTATATACTTGTACCATATAACACGAGAATTGAATATACCCAAATACTATATATAATATAATATATATATATATGTTGTTATGTAATATATAACATTAATAAATTGAACAACAACACAAGAAAAAATACGTATAATATTTTATTTAAGCGATAATATAGTTTCGAACTTTTATATATTCATTATATGTATGATTATATTTATATATATTAAATTAATGATTCATTTTTCAAGATTTAATAATGTTTATATGTTTCGATATAGAAAATTGAATTTTTTTTAATGTACAATATATCGTATGTATATAGTATAATTATACGTATAATGTATATATGCAATGTTTTTTATATTAAAGCTTAAAAGTTTTCTTTTTAATTAAAATTTTCTATACTATTCTGTATAAATTAAAAAAATGAAATATTTATAATAAAGGAATAAAGATAGAAATGTTAAAATATAAATATGGTATATACTCTGTTGAAACTCAAAGAATTATATGAATTTTGAGGAAAATTATTCCTGCAATTGTTTTTAATAAAAATTAATGATTCTTTTTTATCTTAAAAAAAATGCATATACTAAATGTGTCAATATATAATGTTTATTAAATTGTAAATTAATGCATATAATGCATATAATAAATTATTATTTCTATAAATTCTAAATAATATTAATTTAATTGTTTCTACTAATTCATATATATATATATATAAATAGCAAACTATTATTATTTTAATTACATCCTACATAAATATCAACTATAGATTTATTTATACATGCATTTATTTATATAACACGAATACGAAAATATAAATGAGAAAACTCTGTTGCATTTGTTTTAATATACCATTGGTGGTGAAGTATGAAATTATCGGTACAACAAATTTGGCTCTGTAGTTAAAGATTAATGTGAACGTGCCATTATTTATTTTTTTCTTTTTTTGGTATGAACATCCTTCAAATATATTTTTTTTGTACTGTGAAAACAACATTATATTTGTATTTAAAGTTAAAAAATCGAAAGTTTTGTACCAGAAATTGTTATGTATTATAATGTATAATAAATTATGTTTCAACCTGTAATATAACAGAGTTAATGTATTGTATTGTATAATGTATTGTATTGTATAATATTATTTTAAATATATGAGATAGTCAGATTAAATAGAGTCGTAATCGAAATAACTTGTGTTTCATTAATTTACCAAAAGTTCCTATCACAATTATCTCCATAAGTCGGAAGAATATAAAAGAAATCAGATCAGTTTTATTGCATTATTTTTCGTTGAAGAAAAATCCAGCCGAAGCGCATCGAATACTTATCGATGCTTATGGTTAGCATGCTCTTTCAGAAGCAACATGTAGAAATTGATTTTTGAACGATTCAAAGGTAATGATTTTGTTTTTGAGAAATGAAGAACGTGGAAGACCAGCGAAAAAGTTTGAAGACAATAAATTGCAAGCATTGCATTGGACGAAGATGCAACACACAAAGTCAAAAACAAATGTTAAATGTTTCACAAAAAACAATTTCCGACCGTTCAAAAGATATGGGAAAGATTTAAAAGTGTGAAAAATGGGTGCCTCATGAATTGACCGAAAGACTGAAATCGAAAATGGAAAAACAATCTGTGAATGTTTGCTTGCCAGACAGAAAAGAAAAAAGAATCGTAAATGCAAAAAATTGATTGTCTGAATGGTTTTCATTAAAAGAGGAAAGGTAATTTCAAGAAAGGTGGTCAGAATGTGTAAAAAGCTATGGCCAATACTTTGAATAAAATATTTTTATATTTTCACTTTAAAATATCCGTTTTATTTTCTTAAAAAACGATAATTTCATATTTCTACTCCTACTTATTTAACTATCTATTCATATAATATGTAACAATTGTATATTATGATATATTTACATATTATGCCATATACGAATGTATATACAATTATTTATAATACTAAGGTAAAATTATATATATATATAAATTAAAAATGTCCTTATTTTATGAAGCAGTAATAGATAGCATTTATATGTTGATCGACCGTGCAAAGTATACGACGTTCTATCCCAGGAATTTGCATGAGAAATTTTTCTGAATTTATATAGTGTATTTTATTATTGAAATTAAATCAATTAAATTTACCATATGTTCGATTTTAGTATCTCTTTGAAAATATGTGTTATTATATATATTTAATTTAAATTCTATATATTTACAATATATATATAATTTATAAATTTATAGAGAATTAAGTAAATATGCGTATAATGTCTTAAATTCCTAAATATAAATATCAAATCCAATATTATTACATATAATAATATATATAGTACAATATAATAAATACAAAAATTTGATTAACTTCATATCAATCAAATAATTTTAATTTTAAATCAATTTAAATAATAATTATTTTTGTATAATTAATACAACAATATTTTTTTGTAATATATGTTTTATTTAAAAATTAAAATAATAATTCTATTATTTGTGTATGAGGAAAAATTGAAAATCAATAATTTAATTAGGTGTTGTATATATGCACAAATAAAGGATAAAAAGGAATAATATATATTTGTATGTGATTATGTAATTGTATTTTTATTTATTTATTTATTTATTTATTCGACTATACATTGATATTATTAATATTTAATTTTTTTTAATCCATTCAATTACCATATATATTATTAAAATTTATATACAAAAAGAATTAATATAGTTAAAATTTCATATTTTTATATACTACAACAACTACATACAACATTACAAATTATATGTAATTTATAAATTGGATTGGTGACAGAATATATGTATACAATTTTTTATAGAATTTTCTTGAATACTTTATTTATCAATATATTTCTATATATTGATACATAAAACAAACATATAATATACAATTAATTATGTTTATTTTACGTGCAAATCAATATATTTTTCTATACACATATTAATATATTTTCATTAGTAAAACTATTCATATTTATATATGGTATATCAACAATATATTAATTATATATATTTTACTTACTGAGATTCAATTTCTTTTTTTTTTTTTTTTCGTTCCAACAATAATGTTAATTAAAAGAAAAAAATATTTCATCATATCATATACAATAACAATAATAACAATCATAATAATAAAACAATGAAATAATTGTTTTATTCACATATATTGTATGTATGAATGTGTGTATTGAAATATTCCATATAATATTAAATATATATATATACTCTCTATTTCTATTACATGTGTGTACATGTGTATATTATGTAATATTAACTATATATATATATATATATTGTATATAGCATAAGTAAAGAATAACATAAAAAAAAAATTCCTTCATCAACCATCCTTAACATCACGTATACAATTTATATTTTTCATGTTATTTACGTATATACGTATACATTCTATAAAGGATATATATATATATATGTGTGTAAATGTGAATAGTTATAATATAATATTATATTATTGTTGTACTTACCGTATATAGAATTCATTCTTATAACAACATATATATATATATGTATAGTACAATATAATATAATATGGTTTTCTGACATTTATATATAAATATATGTATAATAATATATATATAGGAAACAATTTATATAAATATAAAGGTCCTTAAATACTAAATAGATATATATATATATATATAAATTCATTCATATAATGTATATTTGTATATATACCATAAAATATAAATAATATCAACCATGTAAATTGTATATTGTATTGTATGTGTACTATAAATAAGTCTAAAGATATACTTAATTAGTTGACACATCTGTTTAATATTTTGCTATGAACAATTTTCACAAAATTTATATAATAACCTACCATATTATTTCAAATATTACAAATATATGTATGTACTTTTATACATATATATATATATATATATATATATTACATAATATATTACACAACATATAATTATGTATTACACATTATACATATACATTTAACAATATAATATAATGCATAAAATTATGATATTTATTTTAATGTCAAATGTATATAAATTTCTATTTTAATAATAAAAACAATAATAGTAATAATAATAATAATAATAATAATAATCAAATTATTATTATTATATATATCGCAATTTTATTTATGTACATAAATTACAAATAATATGTAACAAAATGAAAATAATAATAGTAATAATAATAATAATAATAATAATAATAATAATAATAACAAAATGTAATTAACTATGCTTATATTATGTACATATTTAAAATTAATATGGTGACACACAAGAGATTATACATATATTCTGTTTTGCATTTATATATACATGTTTGAATAATAAAGTGTTTTGTATGAGATAATGCCAAATGCTAATAATAAACATTGGGAAACCTAATACAGATATTTACTGTACACAATCTGCGGATGAGAGTACATACATGGTTATTTTTTGTAAAATTTAAAACCCAATCTGTAACATATACACACATAGACTATATACTAAAAGAATCAAATATATGTTAAACTCAATATAGTTAGATATATTTTATTTGAATTTTGTGCCAATCGAAAATTTTGTTTACTAACATTTTAAAACTCATCGACTATGTATGGAATAGTTATTGAAAAATATATATTTTTGTTTTAAATAGTTGAGAATAGTTTACAAAAATTTAAAACTATAAAACAATTGTTTTATTATAAATATATGGTGTTCATCGGATCGGAAAAATAAAAAACATTGATGCAGAATATCATAACATTAATTTAATTCTAAATTTTCACTATACACATAGTGTACTTACTTACTGGCTCCATGGCATTATAACCCAGGTGCGGTTTTAGCCTTCTCCAACCCAACCTATCCGCAGTCAATGTATTCCAATCCCAAATTTTAAGGATCTTATAATCAAATAATTTACTGCATCTTGCATTTCTAACATTCCAATATGAAAGTTTTAAATCATTGTCCTTAAATTTTCGTTGCTTGAGTCGTTGCCGTTTATCTTGTCCGATCTGAGGTTGTGCTATGGAATTCATAACTGCTTGTTTTTCCGAAAATGGTAGTTAACCATATACGTTCATTCTGTAAATTCGTAGGGCATTGTCATAGGTATATCATCTCTTCCGAAAGCAGTTAAATTGGCGCCTCTGATTCGTTCTATGCTGCTTTCACACAACACCCCAAAGTAATTGTCATACACAACAGCCAGATTGTCAGCGGCTACTTATTCTTTATTCGTAGCTAACCCATTATATAATAGACCATTCCCGTATCCACAACCTGTGGACGCATTCGGTCACAACTGGCTTTGTAAGTATGCTATACCCAACATACCATCCGAAATACACATATTATATTTATACATATATTTGTATTTAGTCGTTTTCATATATACAATTGTTAATTAAATGTTTGTCTGAACTGAAACATTTCTATATTGCGAACAGTTCTATGTTTTTATGTGATTAAAGTAACCATTTTATAATGAAAAATGAAAAATATTTATTCTATCATAGTAAAAATATAGTTTATAAATACTTGTGTGATATAATACAAATATATATATAAATTGATATAAAAGATTATATATATAAGATAAAGGTAACTCAATGTGTTTATGGACAGAATAGAATAAATGTGGACTTATTATACTTAACTAATATATGTAATTTGAAATTTTTTTGTAATATAAATTTTTAACACTTTCCCATTATTGTTTACTAATACTTGGACTATGAATTTATAATATATATGATACAACTCACAGCGTAAATTAAAATAATTAATAGACATTTCCATGTATACAAACAAATTGTGACAACTTGTATGGCAAAATATGGTAGTATTACCTTATTTATTCGCATTGTGATAAATAAATAAATAAATAAAAAACCATACATTACATTTAATACATACGGGAATATTTTTAGTGTTGGTGTTGTTGGTGTTGTTGGTGTTGTTGGTGTTGTTGTTGTCGATGTCATCCATATATTGTATATGGTATATGTTTTCATACATTGGGGAGTAAAAATTGAAATTGAAATCTAATTTTGTATCACAAAGTATTGTAAAGCTTTCTTAATAGAATCAATATCAACAAAAGAATCGGAAATTGCTTCACATCCGGCCAACATCATGAAAATTCGTTGCACATATATTTATTATTTATTTTTTTTTTTATATATATATTATTTTATTATTTCATTTATGTATTCTTCACATTTTATTTTCTAATTTTTTTTTTCCCATTTATTTTTCTTCATTGAATATCTGGCAAATAAATTCCGTATCGATGAGGCTCCTCTATTATTGGTTCTTGTTATTATTTTAAAAAAAAAAATTTTTTTCCATCAACATATAAATAAATAGAGTCACATATTTTGTATTTAAGTATATTTTATATTTATATGGAATTGCAATTCGCATATATATATAGGGTAATAGTAAAATTGTCATATGATACATGAAATCAAATTATATATTGTAATATAATTTTCAATTTTTATACTGATTCCCATATAATGTGGTAAGGATATTTTTATATTAAATTTATATTTTCTAAATTTTATTTAGGTTGTTGCTTTTTTTAAATAATATTATTATGTATATTATTTTTTTGGTATTACTTTTCAATTTATATTTATATAATTTATATAACGCTTTATTATATTATTATATATATAGTTCAATTTTCAATCGGTTATCTTTTCAATGATGTTATCTTTTTATATACTCTATTATATTTCTAAAATATATTTGATTAGAAAACCTTTCAATAATTTTGTTTTAATATGTATTTTGTATATAGATAATGTTGATAGTAATTGAGTTTAGCCACAACATAAAAGTTTGTATTTTTCTATCATTTGAATTTGTTTGTTTGTTTGACTATTTGTTGAAATTGTCATATATAATATACGATGCATGAATAAGATTTCTATAATCGAAATGTTACCATAATATTAGTTAGTTTTCTGTTAGAATTTTCTTTCTCTCTTTTTTTGTATTCAGGAAATACTGTATACTGAGCATTTCTGTTTGTATATATTGTATTTACAAAACCCGCACAGCATCCCACATAGATGTCAATATAATAAAATAGAAATATAATATTATTTTTATATATGGTATAGGTGAAAAATCAAATGGAAATTAAAATATATTCATAACATATAACCGCACCTAAATAAATACTAAAGTTAAACGTAATAAATTTCTTTAAATCATGTGTTAGATTTATATGTATTATATATTATATATGGTATATATATATATGGTATATATTATATATTGGTATTAAATTAATCAAATTCGAAAATTGTAATCTTATCCCTTTTTGATAATTTGCTAAAAATTTCCTTTTTTTTTCGTTTTTTCATCAAACGTATATGGTATATAAAATACTGAATAAACATTTTAACCTTTATTTATCACCTACTCATCCACCAACATAAACCTATTTTAAATATATCCTATCCCATTAAATGTACACCTTCTACCTATATATATATGGATGGATGGATGGATGGATGGATGGATATACTGTATTTATAATAGATCTATATGTTTGTGTAGATAGAGTTTATTTTTATATAAATATCGTATAGGATATTTTAGATACATTGTAAATAAACTTTCTTCAATGTTATATTATACATTATTAACATTAATTTTGTTGCAAAATACATTTTTTTTCATATAACCTTTACATTCTTAAAAGACGTAGGTTAAAAATTATGCATAATATTTCTTATATAATACACGTAATCGTTTACGTCTTGAATTATCATATATTTATATGACGGACTACCAATACAAAAATTATAAATTTTAAGGAAAAACATGAAAAGATATAATCAGCGAAAAAATTATATAAGTAAAATGCCCCAAAATTTTCTTCTACAAATTAAAAAGTATTTATTTCACATCAAAATTATTTGATTAGTTAAAGTTATAACATAACTCCATTTCGCATCGCAGCCATCTAATGTATATATAGTACAGAAATAAGGAGAATAATTTCGATCCGTTTTTTAATAGGCTCACCAAAAATTGGTTTTCAATTTTATTATAGTCAATAAATTTCCTTTAGCTTTTATTTAAATTTAATTGTATTTCTGCTACAATATAACAAATCATATATATCAATATAACCTCTATTTGTAATTTTAAAATATATACAATATGGTTTGGTCTGAAATTTCATTACATTTTGAATTGAATTGAAGTACACATCTCCAAGCAATTTCGATGTATGAAAATGTTGACATTTGATTGTGTTTATAAAACTCTTTTAATTATATATTCTCTGTGTGGATTTAAAATGGGAAAAAAAATAACTTGAATGAAAAACAAATACATTCACACAAGGATTCAATTTCGTTTATGTTAAATAAATACTTTTATTTATTTATTTGTATGTTATTTTACTATTTTCATATGTACTTTCAATACTGCATATATTGCAATTATATATAAATATTCTAGTATACATATGAATATATACAGTGAGTGAGAAGTAAAATTGTTCATGTAATACCTTGTAATAAAGAACACTATCGCAGGGTCTACAAATGCTATAACATTTTTGAATTGATATTAATATAATTTTGTTTTTATATTAAATTAAAACAAATATAAATGTTATATAACCAGAAGAAATTTGCGATTCAATCGTAATTGTTAATTATATTTTAAATTCAATATTAAATATGTCCTCGTCCTTTAATTATCATATCCATACGTTTTGGCATATTTTTTTATTAAATTTTCCAAAATTTTCTTTTAAATATATTTTATAAATTTTCAATTGATTGCAAGTGCTAAGCTTTTGTTGAAATTATGATAGTATATGTGCTTCATTACAAGTCATTATACGTGAACAATTTTGCTTCTGCACTGTATACTCAAATAGACTATAAATGATTTTATTTTATGTTATTTTATATATATGTTACAATAATATTATTTATTTCGTCGAAAAGCAAATATTAAACTTTAAATTAATTTTCGAATCAGTTACTACATATATATATATTATGTAAACTATAATACGTGTATTTGTAATTAAATGAGAATATAATGTTATATATAAAGTTTTTATAAAACATATATTATAAACGTGTATATTGCACGTAAACATACACTCAAACTCAAAAAATTTGTGAATAAAATTAACAGAATTATATAAAACTTTTGTTTGGCTCAAACGAAACAAAAAATCCTCATAGTTTTTATTGAATTTGTTAATTAAAATTCTTGAGATTTTCTACGCAGAGATGTAGCGATGTGTAGCCAAATTTCTTCAGATCTGCGTACAAATTTTTCTATGATCGAAAAAGATGTATAAAGGGTGTTTTTTTATTTAAAAACTATCGAATTTATTTAAATTGCAATAAAATTAGTATATCTTAAATTAAATATGAACGAAAATCGTACCATTATTTTTTGAAATGTGGATTAAAAATTTCTTTAGACTAATAACCGAAATAGATCCGGTTTACAAAATATAAAAAGTAATTTTTCGAGTGTACATTTATAACATAATATTATTTTTAGTTAACCATATATTATAAAATTGATAGCAACCATTTTCAATTGCTATAAAAGTGTTTTCATTTTACGTAATATATAGTAAAAGTTATTACTTTTTAATTAGGTATGTAATATATATATGTAGGCGAGGGTGGTATATACCATTTATAAAGAAATGAAATTTATCTAAAATTTTCAATTGCAATAGCAAAAAATTATTTTAAAACATAATTTTTTATTTTAAATATGAAACATTTAACTTTGACGTTAAAGTTATAATGTAATTTAAATATTTTAAAATCGATTATATTGATGATTTTTTGTGGCATATATTTATGATTAAAATATATTTTTAACATAATCAACGAATATACTATATTTCTTTTAAAAATAAAATATATATAATTGCCTAATTATAAACTAAATATATTTGTATATTTACATTGTATCAAACAAATTTTTGAAAATATTATCCTATACTGCAGTTGTCCCATTACACCCCATTTTCTCATATACAAATACAACATATTGTAAATATTTTTATGGTCTTTTATGAAATTTCAAATAAAAGTTATACTAAAAAATTTTTTTCAGTTGTGTATTTGCTGCTTTTTTTTTTTCTTTTTTGTAATTGGCCTAGCATTCAATATAAATGTCAAAACTTTTTTAAAAATATTATAACTATAAACTAACTATTTTGTAACATTGTACATTTTATATTTTCTATTCATGGTATATATATATATTACATAATGATAATAAATTCTTTTATATACATTTAGTTACCTTTATACGGTTAATTTTTCATAATGACACAAAAAGAAATACATGTAAAATTTTATACCCTAGTAGCACTGTCCTTAGTTTGTCCGTAAAATTTCCGCATTATATGTAGTAGTCCGTAGTTTCAATTCGAGGTAATATTTATGGATTTGTTACGGATGCCCGTTGGAATTTTTTATGTTAAGTGCAAGCTTGTTCATGCATTTTTATAAAAAATGTCCTTGGATATGTCCGTATATTTTCTCTGATTTGGTATTATTCCACAGAATATCCATAGAATTTATATTCACATTTTTTGTGAACAATTCCACGGTTATAACAGGTTGCAACAGGTTTAAACAAAATTTAATGTAATAAAAACGTAATAAATAAATAAAAAGTATGATATTTCTTATGTAAAACATAATTTAATTGTAAGATTAAATTATTAAATTCATTAATTTTGTTGAAATTTGCCAGATAAAATAAGAACAAAAAACCGCGGATAAAATCCATGGAAAGTCTTACAAAATACTTCGGAAATATATAGATTTGAGTTGCTGGTTGTTTTAAAAATTATGAAAATAAATTGAAAATAGTGAGAATTATATCGCTAGATAATCGAAACATACAAAATATGAACCACTGTCTTGGATAAATGGTAAAATAAATTATGAATACAATACCGTTCGGATATATGTTGAACATATTACCCAGACCATCCGCAAATATTTCAATTGACCTAAATAAAATAATATTATATTAAGTGGAAAATTTTATGGACATTCATTGGACAAATTTCAATATATCTTTTCGCCATGGAAAATATGTAGATTTTTTCCACGGAAATTTTCCGCATTTTTCAAAGTATACGGACAAACAAAGTTACTAGGGTATATAACCAATATTTTTTTTCATATAATATTATACATAAAATATGATACATTAAAAGTTTGCATTTCATTAAGTATATATTACATAATATATTTTTCACTTTTAAATATGATAGTATATGTTAAATATTTCGTTTATTATTATTACATTATTGATTTTCAATTAAGAAGCCATTATAGATAGATGTACGAACGAACAAAAAAATATTCCAAATTTAACTGATGCAAACAAATAACGGGTTGAAGAACATCACATGAAAAAAATGAAAATAAAAAAAAAAATAAAAATAAACCAGACTATATTTATGAAAACAAAAAAACAAAAAAAAAGGAAGAAAAATCTCATATATATTTTCCAACATATTTCTATTTTTCTATATATATATATATATCTATAAATCATATAATCCATCCCGAAGTGTATTGTTAAATGTGGTTTGTGAAAATTGTAAAACCATTAATCATAAACATTTTTTTCTTTCTCTATACACATATCTCTTGTATATTTGTATATTTGCGATATGATATAGTGATACCATCTCATACATACCATATATACCATAAATATAATAATATAAATATATCATATAATATGTATGTACCTATATATAGAAAAAAAAAATTGTGTTTTCCCTTGCCGAAGGACAACATAGGGTTTTCAAAAAAAAAAAATAAGGAAGTGCTGCAAAAAATAAAAATAAAAATAACATTATTATGAAGTTATTCGTCTATTTGTGCGAATAAATGATAGATGTAGTTGAAAATCATATTATAATAATACAAATATATATACAATATGTATGGTGTGTGTAGTCTCTCGCTGTATATACCATAAATTACCAGATGTGGTCAAGCAAAAATGTATATAGGACATAGATATTATATACATACCATGTACAATAAATAAGTATATAAGTGAGTAAAATAAAAATCTGGATGGATATCTATTTTTTTTTATTTCCTTTTATTATTTTTAAATAATAATTTATTATTGATGTGTGAAATCAACGGTATTACAAAAATTTTTATGTTTATCATTTATTCTATATACACACAATCAATATAATGTGGATGGGGTGTAAAATAATTCTTTATCCGACACACCTATACAAAATTTTCATTTTCTCATTTTACCGCTACGTTACCATATATATATATTTACCATATATAAATTAGTATACATGTATCTGTGGGTCCTTTTTTTGTGTTTATGTCATTAGGGCAACTATAATTTTATGCAATTTAGTATTGCAATACATGTGTATATTGATAGACAATTTATATAGTGAGCATATATCTTCCTTTAATGCAATTTGTTCTGAAGGATTGATGTTCTATATATATATAGAAATCGCTTATACAATGTGCGGCAGAGATGTGCCACAGTACCAATAAGTTTACTCTACCGATTACAATTTTTACTTCTCTACTATGTGTGATGTAATAAAATTTAATAAAAAATAAATAACAAGCAAACAAAAAAAAAAGCATATACACCACAAAATAAGGGTAAAAGTCGTTACTTAATGGATTTTATTATTTCATATACATATAATTAAATATTTATATATAAATCTTTTCTATTTTCTATTGTAGTCTTTGTTTTTTGTAATTTATGTGTGTGTGTATGTCTATGTGTCTACATATTTATTAGAATATAACTATATATAAATTATATATTTTTCATTTGATATTGATTGTTTTCTTATTTTCTATTTTATGTGAAAATGACAAATAGTAAACTAAAGGTATATATGCTCACCATAAGTATTCGATGCACTGCAGTTGCATTTTCTTCAAACAAAATAATAATGCAATAAAACTTTTTAAAACAGCATGGTACAAAATTTGTCATTTTTAACTTTAAAGACAAATATAATGTTGTTTACACAGCAATGACTTGCTGTATACAAAATATATTTAACAGTTGTCATACCAAAAAAAAAATGGAACAAATAAATAGTGGCACGTTCACATTACAATCTTTAACTGCAGAGCTAAATTTGTGTTACCGATAATTTCATATTTCTACACCTGGTAACAAACATATAACATATATTTGATTATTTATTTTTTATTTGTATTGAAATTGTTATTGTTATATTTACTATATTTAGAAACCATTTCACGTTTTACATTATTTTATATAAAATTAATAATACAAGTATATGATAATCTTATTTTAACCTATTGTGCTTTTTTTTTTGTGTGGGTGGAAGGTATATGTATTTATATTATATTGTATATAGATTCGTATATATAATTTATTTGTTAACTTTTTATTATTAAAACTTTAATTGTCAAATTAATATAATAACGCTAACGACTAATATTTACAATTGATTAGTTTTTCAATACTTTCAGTATAATTATACAAATATATGAATTTGTTATATCAATATATATGAATGATTTGTTGATATAATGTATATATGTAAGTATAAATAAGCTTTAAAATCAAGCCACTTCAGCATATATATTGTATATAATACTTATACTAAACTAATATCCATTATAATCTATACATCCACCCACCCACCACCATATCTATGGTATATATAATCACATATATATATATATATTTACAACCTCATAAAATTTATATGCGACGAGTATTCAATATATATTAAATATGTGTATACCAGTATTTGTATGTAATGTATATATATATATATATATATAGATTTTCATTATCATTTTAGTCTGTACACTTAAATTTTACCATTTACTCCGTTGTATGTGTGTTTCTAAAATCACTGAATTTTCCCAATTTTCAATAATACAAATTCCCTTGCCGAGCATATATATAATATATATATATGGTACATAATATGATCTTATATACTTATATATATATTATATATATTTTTATATGGTATATTTATGTATAAATAAATGTACCTATGTATAGTTACTCTATATTTACAGACAAATTCATGCATATGCATATAAAATGTTTTATATGTGAAAATTATTGCTAAAATATTGGATTTTATGTATATTTCTATATATGGTATATATATAAAGTGTGTGTCAAATATATGCAATACAATATATATATATATAGATTTATATATATTTAACCCTAGACTGTAAAAGGATATTTCGTGTTCTTATATTGCCACTCAGTCATGTTGCCTTTTTTTCATATTAATTGTACACTCTGTGTGTTTCATTGGAATTACTATTATTTTGTATACTAGATGTTATTGTCTGTGCAACAAATTTATATAAAATTTGTGTTAAAATTTACTCAATACACCGTGTGCATCTAAGGTTAATCTTAAGAAGAATGAACCTTTTGTGCATATTGATATATATTTAAGTACATATATTGTAGAAATATAATCCAACTAAAACTATATATTATATTATATATATATGTTCTATATCTATAGATATTATATGTATGTGTGTGTATTAAAACAGTATAACAAAATCGTATATATATTGTAATATATAAAAAGTATTATAATAAATTCTAATGACTGTCATTAAATTAAATTTTATTTATTCTATGCTGTATAATTTTATATATATATATATACATAAATATACAAAAATTATATTATGCGCTATCAATAATTATTAAATAAAATTAAATAACAATAAAAAACGCTTCTATATATTATATAAAAATATTATTATTTTATAAATATTAAATAAATATATTATAAAAATTATTAACGTAAACCAATTATATGATAACGTTCTTCTTTTATAATAAAATTTTTAAGTATATAATATACCTTTACTCTACTTACCATTAACATTATACATTATATACTTTCCACATATTATATGCATCTTTTTGATTAACTTTTATAATATTTAACCAGCACTGCTATATATTTTTCCATTTAATAATATTATTGATGTGTTATATATTATATATAATTTTATATTACCATGTATATATAACATATATATAACCATTTCGTAAATACAATATAAGCGTTGTTGCGTGCCTAGCCACATAACATATGAATCTTCTATATACTTAAAGTTTATGAAATAATTTGATGTTAATTTTAAATAATAGAATTTAAAAAAAAATGTATGGTAAAAATTTAAATTAAATTATATACCACAAAATGAAATGGTTTCTTCGGCCGTTCCTATTAAAACGGATGATATGTGTTATATAGACTGCACGATTAAATTAAAGTTATATGTTTATATACCTTATTTGATAATTTATAGTATAATCGCACCATATATCTTTATAGTAATTATTTAATAGATATAAACACTATATTCTTTATTTAAGTATAGTATTGAGAAATTTAATATACTAATTTATTATATATTAGTACATACCATTATTATTATTATTATTATAATATAATTAATTAATTGGTTAATTGAAACATATACGTATGGATGTAATAAAAAATTGGTGCAACATAATTACAGATACTTTATTATGGAGTAAATTTTATGAAATATAATACATTTATAGATATAGATATATATAATTTTGTTTTGTATCGTATAAATATTTTATATATTATACATATATGTATATTGCCATTATAATATGTATACATTTTGTAAAGTACTAATATTCCAGCATATAAATAAATCCATTCTAGGTGTTAACAAAAGCACAACATTAATATTATAATATATAGTTTTATATATATATATATATACGTGCTTTGTATATATAATTATGTATATATATATATATATATATAGAAATTATATGGTATATATATATATGGAACATTGATAGTACTACATATATATTTACATTCGTATATTATAGATATAGAATGTATAATATAACTTAAGATTAAGATTACTTGGAAATGATAATAAAATTAATTCCCTTTTCTCTTATATATTCATTCTAACACAATAATTTAACCATAAAACCTTTTTATTCTTATTTTTATCTATCTATCTCATTATAATATACACGCATTCATTCATATATATATATATATATATGGTATATATATATATGGTATATAGGATATGCATCGGATCTCACACTGTTATATATAATGTATTTTATTTACTTTATTTTTACTTGAAATATTTACAGAATACTCTGCGTGAATTACTATTATCTAAATAAGTGTATATAAATATAAAAGAGGATATTTCCAAATAATAACATATAACATATATTGTATATATATTTAGTTAGTTAGTTAGTTAAGTTTTCTTATTTCCCATATATATGCGCGGTATATAACTAAATACACATCCCATTTATATATTTTTGAAAGTATACAATTTTATATATATAATATACATTAAGTTAATTCAATTCAATTAATTTGTTGTCTTATTTTCTTTATATAAATAACTATATGTTTTATTATTAGTTTTTTTAACAATTACAAGTTTTATATATGTTTTATATGTTATACCATATATATATATATATAAAATAGTTACATAACATATGTTATGTTGAATGTTATTTAGTTTTTATTATATTTATATCTAAATCCAACTCAAGTTTGTGGTAGAATGGGTCTTTATATGCTCTACTCTCATATATTCATATATATAAATAAAAATAGAAGAATTTTCTTTGTAACATATATAAGAGTAATTAAAGACTTTTAATTGTTTTAAATAAAGAAATATGTAAAATTATATTATAATAATTTATATAGAATTGTGATATCTTTTTATACTTATATAACATTCATTTACGCATATAATATACTGTATAAGCTTGATTATCTGACACTATAAACAGTTTGTTATTTTATTATTATTATTATTATTATTATTCGCTTTTCGTTTTTTTCTTTTCTATACCCTAGTAACATTGTCCGTTGTCCGTCCGCAAAATTTCCTCATTATATGAAGTAGTCCGTGGTTTCAATCCGAGGCAATATCTATGGATTTCAAAACGGATGTCCGCTTTTTTATAAAAAATGTCCTTAGATATGTCCGTATATTTCCGATTATAATTTCTACGGATTCTCATTAGAAGTATTTCTCGTTGCTGTTATATTCCACAGAATATCCATAGAATTTATATTCATATTTTTTGTGAGCAGATCCACGGATTTTGACTAACATATCTTTGGATCGTCCATGTATTTATGTGCATTTTTTTTTGTAATAAACAAGAACAAAAAACCGCGGATAAAATTCATGAAAATTAGAAATATATATCGGTTTGAGTTGCTTGGTTGTTTTAAAAATTATGAAAATAAATTACGAAGAGTGAGGATTATATCTATAGATAAGCGAAATATACAAAATTTTAACCCTCTGTCTTGGATAATTGGTGTAATAAATAATGAATACAATACACAATATATAATACTGACAATCCGCAAAGATTTCAATTGACCTAAATAAAATACTATTATTGCAAGTGGAAATTCTATGGACATTCTTCGGACAAATTTTAATATTTCTTTTCCATGGAAAATATGTGAATTTTTTCCACGAAAATTTTCCTCATTTTTCAAAGTATATGGATAAATTGTTACTAGGGTATATACGTTTTTTTTTCTTCACATTTAATGGAAATCGAGGACCAAATAAAATGTATAAAAAAAAAAAAAGGGAAAATGGGGTCAATATTTTATTTCATTCATTTATTTATTCATTCATTCATTGATTCATTCATTCATCCATTTTTTTTTCTCTTCATTTTGGGATGTGTATCTTCATCACCATAATAATATTATTATTATTATTATTATTTATTATTATTGATATCTTATATTTTTTATATATATATATATATTTATATATATAGAGTGAATATTATAAAAAGATTTTCTTCTATATGTAAAAATATTTCTTTAGAAATCGTCTTTATATAATATATACAATATCTGCTTTATATATTATATATTATAATATATCTACGTGTGTGTGTGTGTGTCTATGTTGATCATATTTTAGATGTCAATAAATAAATATATTTTCATTTTTTAATATATCAGTTCAGTTCAGTTCAGTATATATATATGGTATATATGGTATAAGTAATTTTGCGTCTGATGGCATTATAATATTGATGGTTATTTACATAAGAAAATTTTAAGGATGATATTTTATATAAAAGCGGAATTATTTACAATAAATAATTTTTCTGCACAAAAAAAAAAAATAAATAAAAATAGAAAAGGAAACAAGATGATTTTGATTTAGTTTATTGTATGCGTGTATTTATTTTTCATATTTATTGAGTTATATGTATACGTGTAAGAATTTTTTTTCCTCTTATTATATAATTCAATATAGAATCAAATTATGAAATATATTTTGATTTATTTATTTTATTTTTTTTTCTTCTAATATACAATCAAGTAATTACATATGTCATACACAGTATTAAATGCAGAGATATTATCCCAAGAAACATTAAAAAGGCAAATAGACTTGGTGGTGTAGTTTTATAATTTGTTTTTCCAGTTTTGAATGAAACGGTTTTATTAATGTTTTCATTAAAGCAAACTGTTCTGAAAACCAAATTGTTTTTTAAAATAAATTTTATAATATTCTTGAGGATTAAATTTTAAAACTATTTACTCTTAAAATCAATGTACACATTTATAATCGGTGGTTAGATAAGGCTATTTTGATTTATTTATTAATAACCAAAACCATAACTAATTGGTGTTGAATTAAATATGTAAATTTTTTTTTCGTTTTACATTAGTCTTGAGAACTATTTTTAAAAATTAAAATAAAATCTTAGTATTGGTTTTAATAATATAGATTTATTATGTATATAAAGTCTATAAAATAACTTTAAAATCAAATATTAAAAGTGAATTACTTTAAAATTAAATTGCATAAAACAAAACATTAATAAAATTTGTAGTCCTTTACAAAAACGTTTTTAAAATTAATTAGACCCTGATAAATTCAAAAGGTGTTATAAAAAGGCTACAATAAAAATAGTGGTGTGTAATATCATCTACTGTTTTTTCATAACTCGAGTGATAGAGTAGCGGCGACGCAAATAGTTTTTTAATTAAAACTAAAAAGTTTTAATATTGGCTTGAATACAAATTTACTTTATAGTTGTATAGCATAAAACTGTGCCCATATTGAATAAAAATAAAGCAACGGCCAAATTTACTTAATACTAATGGCTAGAAAATATATATTTTTAACTATTTTTTAATGCCGAACAATTTCGATCATTTTTTAAGAATAACACTATTATCAAATGTAAAATTTAAAATATTTTTAATCTCAATTTAATTTATTAAATATTAATAAATTTTAAGTCGATTTCATATTTTTCGATTTATTTACCCGCATATATTATCAATGAAATTTTAATGGCATTGAATTTTAACATCATATTATATGTAAAATTTAATTGCAAAATATTCTTATTATAAAAATGAAATAATAATGAAATATTATGATATAATTATTTATTTCTGTGTTGTAGGACGAACACTGTAATTCAATATATTGTATAATTTGCTTTCTTCTAATAATTAATAATATTAATTAATTATAAAAAAACTTAATAAAAAAATTAATACAACGCATATATCAAAGAACAGGGATAAATTCAATTAGTTTTAATATGATTGTGAAAGACGTTTTATTATCATCGTGTAAACGTTTATGGGTAATTAATTTTAAAACTTAAAAATTTTATGATGGTTTCCAAAAAAATAGTCTTCAGGAGTATTTTAGGGTGGTTCCCACATGGGTTTATTATACACATTTATGTTGAATGGTTTATGAATGCTTATAAATTTCTTTTTAGCATTTATATATGTAGACTGCCGAACCTCCTGCATATCTTAATACTTAACTTAAATTTATTTCTTCGGATATATGGTATATATAAAATATATGTGTGTCTCGAAATTTTCTTAGATATTTGTGACACAATTTTTGGTTAATTTTTTTTTAATATTTATCTTATATTTATTGTTGCTATATTCATTAATAATCAGTATAATTATTTGTGTCGATCTTCATATATATGGTATATGGGTAATTTTCATAAATTTTAAATATATTAAATTGTATATATAGCTAGATTGCTATTAATAATTATAACATTTTATACACTGCTCGATAGAATAATAAATATCAAATCAATTTATAATATAATTTTGATATTGATTGTCGCTAAAAAGAAGTATATTATCGTAAAAAAACATTAATATATGTTATATTTTAAATTACTGCTTACTTATATGAAAATAAATATATTATATTGCATATGCTTATGTTTTGTATATGGAAATAAATGACATGTACAAATATATAATGCGTGTATAAAAAGATATGTCACAAACATTAATATCGGAATATTTTAAATTTATCATAAATAATTTTTTTTTTCTCATATTGCTTACGTACTTAAGTTTTATTTACACATACACATATATACGTAAATTTTCAATATAATAAGAAATAAAATAAAAATAAAAAAAATTCTTTGATATACACTTATTTTATCTGCGATAATATAATATATTAACTCACGTCCTTGTCATCCTATCTATATACTACCCGTAACAAAAAAAATAAATAAATAAAGAAATAAAATATAAATTTAAAATATATAATATACAATGACATAAGCTTTTCTTTATATACATATATTATATATATATATAATCGTTATATATAAGTGTATATAAGCAAATAACGAACATACCTTCTTCTTCTTTTTTTTTCCATCTTCAAACATCTTTATAAATATTAATATATACACACAAACACACACACACTTTGACTTTTAAGTACATTTACCTAGCGCTATATGCAAATATTTGTCACAAGAAAATTATTAATATATATATTTATAATAAAAAGAAAGAGCAAAAGAAAAGTAATTTTATAAGAAAAATTGAAAATATATTAAAAATTTTACGAAGAAGAATAATAAAATCTCTTATTTTTTAATCAAAGATGTGTTATATATATATATATATTAAAGAAAATTTTATAATAATATATAAACGAATATAAGAAAACAATATATATAATGCTTCAATAAAGTTATATAAAAATAAGTATATAATGTATATTTTTAATATATATTTATATACTAATGAATAATGAATTTATTTTAAACATATATAAATTATCTATATTTAATTTTATTATTATACACGCATTAAAAATGTGTTAATTTTAAAACTTTTTAAATATAAAATATATAAAAATAAAAAACAAATAGTATATAATATTAAAAGTGTAACCAAACCTATATTGGCATATACTTAATACTTAATAAATTATATAAATTAATGATATATAATTACGGTTATTTATAATAAGATTTAATTTTAACATAATTTAATTTGTTATGGATATAATATGGGTGCAGTTGTACCATATATAAAATTATATTACCTCTTTATATTGTTTATTGTTTATATTTTATAAATATTGTATATATATATATATATATATTTGTTAAATGTAAATTAATTTATTGAAAAGAAGCTTAATTATATATGCAAATATACATGACACATACTTAAACTAATATATATTATATATTCATTCATAGGCACACACTGTATTTATAAACTTTAAAACTTTATATACCGTATATATATATAATAATATATATTTTATGGTACAAGGGTACCTAATAATAATTCTATTCACATATATTATATAATGTGAGTGTGTGTGTGTGTGTACCTTACCTGCGTGTTATATACTTATATTATATATATATACTCTTATGTATATAAAAAAAAAGAACATAATTTATTTTTGTGTATATGCGATAACATGATTTAAAATTTTATATAAATTTTAATCTTTTTATACATTAATTTATGGTTGTCTAAAGTACACTAAATTATTTTAATTTAATTGTATTAAATTCCTCTTCTCTTTAGCCATATATTTATTTATATGTAACATAGAATATAAATTATATTATATATATAAAATTAAATGAATGAGATTATATAATAATAATATGTTTATGAATTTATTTTCCTATTCCTATATTATTTAAATATCAAATGAATAATTTTAATTAATTTTAAAGTCTATACAATTAAAGTATTTCATTTATATAAATATAATATAGATATTATAATTGAAATGAAATTATATACAATTATACAATATATAACCGAGCAGTTGTAGAAATATGAAATTATCGTTTTTTAAGGAAAATAAAACACTTATTTTAAAGTAAAATATTTTATTCAAAGTATTGACCATCGCTTTCTACAAATTCTGACCACGTTACTTGAAATTTGTGGATACCTTTCCAAAAAAAAAATTGTTCCTTTTTTGATGAAAACTATGCAGATGGTTTCGACTTTTTCTGATGTTTTGAAGTGCAGCAAGAGAGTGTTGCATCGATGAATAACAGAAGGAGATAAGTCTGAAGAGGTAACAATTCCCAGCCAAGCGTTTTGATCTGTGTGATGGTTTTTGGATTGATCATTTGTTGTCGGTAGAGATGATCAGTATCAACAGTTTCATCTGGTTTCAGAAGGTCATAGTACACCACATCATTATCTGATCCTACCACACACAAAGCATTCTTTTGTCACTGAATCGATTTGGTTTGCAGTCGATTTTGCTGCGGTTGGTCTGGTGTAACCCATGATTTTTTGCATTTAGGATTATCAAAATAGATCCACTTTTCATCACCCAGTAATAATTGGATGCAAAAAAACTTTCTCTTTTCTCTGTGGCAAGCAAACATTCATAGATTGTTTTTGGATTTTCCATTTGTCTTTCGGTCAATTCATGAGGCATCCATTTTCCACGCTTTTCAATTTTTCCCATATCTTTTATAAACGGTTGATAATTGTTTTTTGTGAAACATTTAACATTTCTGTCATTTGTTTTTGACTTTATGTATCGCTCAAAGAAATGCTTGCAATTCAGTGTCTTCAAACTTTTTCGCTGGTCTTCCACATTCTTCATTTCTCAAAAAACAAAATCAGTACCTTTGGAGCGTTGAAAAAAAAAATAGGCAAAAATAAATAGCTGCACGATGACATTATAATCTTTAACTGCAGAACCAAATTTGTGTTACCGATAATTTTATATTTCTACACCTGGTACGTTTATTTTTGTTAACAAAATTCAATTATAATCTTTTTAAAACATATTTGTATTTGAAATTTATATATGAGCATATATAGATCATAATTTTATTAATTAGATGAAATTATATATAGGCAATGCAGAGGGAAAGCTTTAAATATTTTATATATATATATGAAAGAATTTGACAACTTCACATTCAATTTAAATCAAATATATTGTAATGATATGTGGTTTTCAAAATACTATATTTTATTATTTGCATAGATAATTTATTTCATAAAGTTTCTGCGCGTATAATAATATTTCGGGCATTTAATCATAAACGAGATCATAAGTTAAAATGGATAATTCATAAAATAAATTAATAATTAAATTAGAAATTAAACCTAAAATGCACAAGAAATTATTGTTACGCACAGATTCGATTGTTTGAATCATAATTTTGCAGAAGTCGTTGAAGTAGATACAACAAATTATTAAAAAGGTATTATTAATATATCTGTTAATCTATGAGTATTTAATATCATTATGAAACTATAAAGTGTAAACAAATTTCAAATATATATATATTCCATATATTATTATATATAATTTATATAATAATATCAAATGTACCTATATATCTATAAATTATAATATATTGTAATTTTACAATCTATAATTAATTAATTAAAATAATATATTGTATATATAACTAAATATAGATTTTAAAATAATTTCATATTATTATATATTTTATGTAATAGGTGTATTTTATATTAAATACATAATGTATCGACACCGCTTTACTTATATAATACTAATATTATATTCATTAATATATATATGAATGCGAGGATATATTTATATAGTATTTATATATTATTTGCATATATTAATATTAATACTATATACATATAATGTTTACATATTATTTAATTATATATATATATATTTGGTATATAAATGGTGTGTATAACCATAATATCCATACATATATATTTTATATATGTTATATGCTAAATAAACGTGCTTCTAAAATGGATAATTTCCATGAAAGCCTCTGTCAAAACATTAATTTACTATATCAATTGATTTTGGTTTAATAATGGATATTTAATGACATATCAATTTGCATGCCAACAGTATTATATATGTGCTATATATATATGTATATGTACATTGTGCAACATATTCATATATGTACTCCATATATCCATACGGCATATATAGTGAAAATCAACGAGTAATGTAATATATGGTATATATATACGATATAATATTGAAATTTATGAGAAAATTATTTAAATTTATCAAATATTTATATAATGTAAAATTTAGTATTGTTTTTTCTATTTTTATATATACTATAATAAAACTCAATGTATGATTATATATTCGCTTCAAATATATTATAATCCTATTGAATAATATGTTCTATATATGTTATATATATACGGTTCGTCTGTTCGATATAAAAATATAAAAATTATTACTTTATATATATACATAATTGTTAAATAATTAGTGGAAAAAATTTAAATTTTTAATTATTGATATTTTCTTTTTACTAATATATATAAATTGGGTCAACTCAAATAAAACCATTTATAAATTTTTATCCCATAAATGCCATAAAAGATTAATTATATATTGTATATATAGAATATACTGTGTAATGCAATAAATATTAGATAGAAATTTAATTTTGATTAACTTAACTTAACTTATCGTAGTTTCTTCACATTTCCATAGTTACCGATAATGTATATAGGTAATTGTAGAAATCATTGATTGGTATATATACAATAACATTATTGTTTAGTTTTGCCGTATATAAGATAATATTGTGTTGTTGGTGGAACCATAGCAAGGAAGGTGCGTACCACAACATTCTAAAACCCAATTAAAAACTGTTACTGTTAATGTCTATAACCATATCAATTGAACCAATAAAATGGATACAATGTTGCGGCTTGAATTCTATATCAGTGATATTTATACTAATTCAAATATTAATTGTTATTTAAAGAAAAATTCTTCTAAATTATATTGATTCTTATATTCTAAAAATTATACAAATAAAATTTATTATATAAATAATTATTCTTGTGTAATAATAAATTAATAAATTTCATTTAAACAACTATAAAAAAAAACTTTTAAATGCATGCTGGTGCAAGTAATTACTATTGTATTCTCATCTCATCTCGCTTATATACAATTTTTATTAAAATTTAAAAATTCTATATTATTTTAATATTTACTAATAGTTTAAAAAAAAATAAATAATAATTCCATGTAAAATATTAATTTAATGAAATCTTATCCATCGCATTATTATTTTTATAATAGTTCAATTTCATACATAAAAATTAAGAAAGTTTTTTCATTACATTTTTTTGTTTTCTTATTTTTAAAATATTATATTTTTCATATATATTAAAAATAGTAAATATGAAATCATAAAATTAATATATACTTAGAAACCAAATTTTTACTTTTTATGTGTATTTCAATTTGTATGCTATTCCGAAATATATATTATAATAATTATAAATGTAAATTTGAGATACACGTCGTAGTAGTAGTAGTAGTAGTAGTAGACAATATACAATGCGGCTGCTGCATAATATTATATTTATTTGCACAATTTGTAACTTTTGTATTGTATTGGTCTGATGAGATAAAAGTTTATTAGGCAAAAAAGAAACGATTATTATTATAAACTTTTAGTTATACAGATACAAAAACTAAAAAAAAAGTTATGTGGTTGAGTGTCTTCTATATATACTTGTAAGTTGTTTTGACTTTCCCTAGTAACGCTGTCCGTAGTTTGTACGTAAAAATTCCCGCATTATGTAGTAGTCCGTAGTTTCAATCCAATAAAATATCTATGAATTTCTTAAGGATGTCCGCTGGAATTTTATATGATAAGTGCAACCTTGTCCATGGATTTTTATAAAAAAATGTCCTTCGATTATCCATATATTTCCGATGATAATTTCTACAGATTTTCCTTAGAAGTATTTCTCGTTGCTATTATTCCACAGAATATCCATAGAATTTATATTGATATTTTTTGTTATCAGATCCACAGATTTTGACAAAAATATGTTTGGATCGTCCATATGTATTTTGGCAAGTAATAACCGTGAATATCTATTAGCAGAATAAATTTTCTTATGACGATGATGCAAAATCGCGATTTGATTCAGTTTTGTACCGATAGGCCAGAAGTTCTATGAACACGGAATGTGTATTTGATGCCCGAACGATGACATAAATTAATCGATTGTGCATTTGTTTTGGTAATAAACAAGAAAAAAAAAACCGCGGATAAAATCCATGAAAAGTCTTATAAAATTTCTCGGAAATATATCAATTTGAGATGCTGGTTGTTTTAAAAATGTTGAAAATAAATTAAAAAAAGTAAGGGTTAAATCTAGATAAGCGAAATATACAAAATTTGAACCCATTGTATTGGGTAATTGATGAAATAAATTAAGAATACAATACCACAATTATATGTTGGACATATTATTCTGACAATCCAAATATTTCTATTGATCTAAATAAAATTCTATTATATTAAGTGGAAAATCTATATCGACATTCTTTGTATAAATGCCAATATATTTTTTCCAAGTAATTTTTCCTCGTTTTTCAAAGTACGGAGAAATTGTTCGTAGGGATTGTGTGTGTTCTCTATTAAATATACATATTATTCATATTTACATGTTTTATATGAAATAATAATAAAGAAACACTAATAATTTCCAAATTTATAATTACCTTCAACTTTTTATATGTACTTTTACTGCGAAAATATTTAAATGACAAAATTGAAACACAATTATTGTATTCTTTCCGCATATCATAACATAATCAATATAAATAATTAAAATAATTATTTTCAAATATTAATTCTTTAATTTATTCAAATTTTCATAAATATTTTACTGGAGTATTTTTGAAATTGGTAAAATATTTAAAAAATATAATATTTTCAATTTTGTTAATTTAATATATATTTATATACTCAACTATAAAATCCGGCAATAATATAATAAAATAAACCACTTATTATTAAATATATACTTTAATTAAAGATATTTGCTACACATTTGTAAATATTGTTTAAAATCTTTAAGAAAAACTGTATAGCTGACGGACGCTGAATTTATTTTATATATTCAGTGTACAATTTTACATAAATATTATATATGGTACGTTCGTTTTCAACAAGGAATAAAATTTCTATTACAAAAAAATATGTATATTTTATTTAATAATTGATAATGAATTGTTTGTATATATATAAATAAATATACATATTTATATATATAATATTATTACAAAACATTAACTATATATATATATATTATATATTTATAATAAATATACATTTTATATAATAAATATAAATATATATATATAAAAGCATATAATATTGTTTTTCATAAATATATTAAGATAAAAATCATAAATAAAACAACAATAATTTACATAAAATTGAAAGAAAATACTCATCATTTTTTGTTGACATATTCTTCATCTTTTACATGATGCCATACAATATTTATATAATGTATAATATAAAATATATATATATATTAGATACATATACAAATAGAAAAAAGGGTCTTATTCAATGTGTTTCCTGTCACATGCAAATTAAGAGCATATTGAAAAATTTTATGAGCCATGAAACATTAATATATATAAAAAATATGTATTATATATTATGTTTATGAGTACATAAAGGACTATATATATATATATATTGTATATATTATATACTACTGTATATATATATATGTTATATGTATATAACTGTAATGTTTTGGATGATATGCAAAAGCAAAAAATAAAAAAAAAACGACGCTCTTTCAAAGGGATATAGGATTTATGAGAGTAAAAATTGAAAAATATTGTTTATACGTAAATACCTAGTTATATTCTTGTATATATATATAATCGCTGACAAATGAACATAGTCTGATATTTATTTATTTACGTAAAATTTTATTGAATTTTTTTATATACGTTTTATCTAAAATTATCGACAATAATGTCTTTTGTGTGTTCATATTACAAAAATTTACTCGAGTAAATTACTATATGTTTAGTACATTACTCCGATAATCAAAACTTGGGGTGATATGATAGATTGTATGATACATATTTATTTAAAGCTAGTAGTTACATAAGAAATTTGACAACTAGATATTAATTTATCTGTTACTATATATATATTAAATTTAAATATTACTAAAAACATGTACCATATTCTTAAAAAAAAAAAAAACAAACAGCAACAAAATACACCTATATCGAATTTATATATTAAATATGATATATTATGTAGTATTTTTTCTGTGCCTTTGTTTTACAAATAAAATGTATGTAGTATAAAGGTTTTGGTTGCAATACGTTATTCTATAATATACAGGTAGTTTTAGGATATTATATAGTAAGCAGAACATGAAAAAGCAGTATATTAAAAATTATATATATTTTAATATTTGTATGAGTATATGACGCAGCATAGTTATATGTATACCCATTACCTATACCATTACCATCCATCAATTCATTCATTCAGTCAGTCATTCATTGAAACCATTGTACATAGTTAAAAATTACCTCATCCTCATCAGTATTTTCATATATATGAGATATAAAATAAAAATATTATGTAGATAATTGAATTGGCTATCCACCCAAACATTGTAATTTTCTTCAATTGAAATTGATATTAAAAAGAATTATTATGCATTTGAGCAACATTAAATTTTAGCAGATATTTTAATTGTATAGTGTTTTAGTTGTCTTATACTGAGCGGCGTCGCTTGAATGAATGGTACATATACCATTAATTACGAGAACAGCAGTTCAATTATAAGAAGCTAAAACTCAAAATTATCTAATGCCAAATATTTAAATAATATTAAATAATATCAAAATCGACGAATTTATTTTGTAAGCAAATTTCATTACTATAAAAAAGTACATCAAATTATTAAATCATCATTAGACGCATAAGTGACAACATCTATTGGAATAAATTTCAAAAAAGAGCAAATTTTTAAATTTGAAAATTCGTTAAATTATAAATACAATTACGATAATAATAAAAAAATTATTTCGAATTTTTTATATAAGCGAAATAAATTCATTTGTTTTTGGTTTTCTCATGTGTCATCAATTTTTTCTGTCACATTTATAATTTCGATTTTTATTATTACTATTTTTTGTTTTTCTTGTGTCAGTCACGTCGTAGTAATTGAAAAATAGGTAAAAAAAAATTGCATATTAATCATTTAATTATTTTAATAATTAATAATTAATGTAAAGTAGATAATCTTTTATTTTAAATTTATAAACCAAATATTAATATTCAATATTTTTAAGTTTGATTTGCTAATAATTATTACAGTGTTTAGTTTGAGTGTGTTTAAAAAATGCCTACAATAAATTTTAACTTTCTTTTCCCCTTGCTTGTGTTAATGATGGGTAAGTGGTGCTCTTCGCATTTCTTTATATTTTATACATTAATATATTTAAATATTGTAATTGTTTTAATTGTTTTTATTTTATTTGTTTCACAACAATTATCAATTTATTAAATAATTTATTTTACTGGAAAAGATGGTATAGATTTTTAGTTTTTAATAATTAAATTTTGACTTTTTCCATATGCGCATATACACAAAAAAAAAAAAATTTTTCATTGTTTCTATATAACGCCGCGGTAACATAAATTTTTATATAGCATTTATTGTTGTTGTTTCTTTTTGGTGTTGTTCTTGTTTTGTTATTATATGTTGTTGTTTTTCTATTTATATTTAAAATTGTACCAAATAATTTCGAAAAAAAAAAGTAATAAAATAAATATATTTAATTTGATTTGTTACATTATTTATTTAAATTTTCATAATATCAATAATAATAATAATAATAATAAAGTTTATTACTTTTTTTATCTTTTTAGCTATATACCAAATGTGTCTCTGGCGGTTCGATTTTGTTATTTGTAAAATGAAATTGCAAATTGAACTGTATGTGCAGAATATTCATTCTTCTGTTACCGGCGGCTAATTTGTGCAAAAGTGAATTGGTGAGTACTTTTTTTACACTTTTTGTTTATTATATTTTTATTATATTATCATTTTATTATATAATATATTTATACATGACTTTAATTGTTAATAGAAATTTGCGATATTTTACCTATATTTTAATTTATAACATAAGAAAAAACTACATGGTAAAATTTAACCAATTGTATTATATAAAATATATAGTCAGTGTCAAAAATATTTTTACAAAATATTCGTTAAAAAAGAATTTCTTTTTATGGTAAACTCTGTTTATCTTGTTCACATGCACGCAACGCCACTTCTTATTTTTGTAAGTATATTTAATTGTGTTTAGTTTCAAATTTACACAATTTTTTCTGTGATGCTGTGTTCTATATTAAACTTTTATATATATGCTTCTTTCTAAATATTTACTATGAGGTAAAACAGATATAATCACAAGTCATTGCATATTTTTTGTATATAGCCGCAAAATTTATTTTATTTATTTATTAATTTATTATAAATTATATAAAATAGACAAATAATAATATATAAAATAGAAATAATGGGTTAACAATTTTTTTAACTATACTCAGTTTATATCAACAAATCATTATATTGTTTATATTCAAATGTGTAGGTGGTTAACATTATTGGAAGTCAAGTTAAGAACTCATATAAAAAATAAATAATAAAGTTTCTGATTGCAATTTACTTTTTTATACTCTTGGCATTTACCAATTTATAAATAATAATTCACAATGGATTTAGATTTTATTGTTTTTATATAAATATATTTTGTAAATTCAACAATTTATGATTGCTAAATTATTTCATATATTAACATATATAAGATTTATAGTATAACTATAAATGTCTATGAATATAATTGAAATATATATTGTATGTATACATTATATAGACACACACATATATATATATTTGTGTATATAATTTGAAAAAATTTATCCTTTATATTTTCTTGATGAACTTCTTCTTATTTTTTTCATTTTTCTATATTTTTTTATTGATTGCTTCTATTATATATATTATTATAATTTGCATATTTTCACTTAAATTTAATGAGAAGTTTGCGTAATGAAATTTAAAGGTTTGCATATATTTTTATGTACTCTAAATATATATATATATCATGTACACTAATACTTTATGATTTAAATCTTCAGAATATGAAATTATATAGAAAATTTTTAGATTATTTTTCCATGGAACGTTGAATGAAGTCTTTGGAAAATATAATATGCGAGAATAAAGATTTTCATTATTTTTTAAATTATGTATATATATATATATACAATATATATTTAAGATAAAATTGTGTAGATAAAAATGATCCGCAAAAAAAAAAAAAAAGGATATATTTATATTATAATATTATATATATATGGTATAACATATAAATAAGTACATCGAGTTATAATAAAAACCTAATTTTACCTTTATTATTTATAAAGTAATAAATAATTTTTTTTGAATATTTTGTTATTTTACAAAATAATTCTTGTGATTCTATATTATATTTAAATTAAAATTCAACATATACTATTATTGGCTGTTGCTTAAATTGTTATTTAATACATAAATAATCGTATAAACTCGTCTCATTGATGGAAAATATTCGGTTTTGTTAACTCATACGCTATATAAATATATGGGTACTCAATATTGAAATATCACAAATTCTATAAATCCAAATACATTGTAATTAATTTTGTAGAGATGTCTGGAAGCATCAATGGATATTGTCGTTATTTGTTATTTGTATTCAAATGAAAATGTGGTCTATTATGACATACAGTAAATTTTGTAGGATTACTTTATTGTGATTATACCAAAGTTATTATATTTTATAATCAATTGTTGATCGATCATATATACTATATATATATATATATATAGCTGTTTTCATTCTTAATTATTATTCATATGAATATTATAGAGATCATCTTATAAATCTATGTAGTGTGTCATGAATGCTATAGAGTATAGACACATTGACATATACTATATGACATAAAAATAATTTTTTTTTGTTAATAAAATATTTAACAAATTAAAAAATAAATAATAATCATATAAATTGAATAAATAAATAGTGGTTTTAATATATTCCACATTTCCATTCCAGATATATATATTTTATATATATAATAACAATATGTATTAATTAAAAAGGTATAAATTTATGTATGCACGCAAGTCGTTTAAGGTTATACCAATATGTATAACAAGAGAATAAAATTAATATACATATGCGTATATTGTAGGTTAACCTTAATAGGTATAATAAAATGATAATCTTTATGGTGTATCTATATATGGCAAAAGAGAGAAAAAGGTGTTAACGAATAAATTAACACTTTTTTATATATATATATATATATATTTGTATATAAACTAAAATATATAAAACTATAAACATTATAAATTCAAGTATATATATATACTATTATTTATATACATTTATTTATATGCACCGAGTATGTATGCAATATATATATTATGAAATATAATTAAAATTACTATATAAAAGTTTCATCATGTGTATAGTAATATTATTTAATTTAATGAATCATAACATAATCTAACATAATCAATTATTAAATATGAATAATATATATATAATTAAGTTTTTATGTATATATAT
This sequence comes from Bibio marci, assembly GCA_910594885.2. Taxonomy (NCBI): domain Eukaryota; kingdom Metazoa; phylum Arthropoda; class Insecta; order Diptera; family Bibionidae; genus Bibio; species Bibio marci. The sequence goes on along the minus strand of OU343117.1, from coordinate 31,525,122 downwards.
ATATTTATAGAATAAAGTTTGAAATGTATACTTAATTTTTAATTGTTCATATATTAAATAACTTTAAACTAAATTGAATGGAAATACTAAATACTTTATTTATAATATAATATAAGTTATAAAATACATATAACTATTATATATATTATTTTATATTATATTATTAAACTAAATAAAATATAAATAATGTGATGTGGTTAAATTAAATGATTTTGATATAATAGTATTTAATATTTATATATTATGATTATATAAATTGTGTGTAATAACTATTCCATAAAAATTTTTCCTTTCCTTATTTTTTTTTTATTTCTATGTTATATAATACATATATTATTTATTTCAATGATATTATATATATTGTATATATTGTATATATTGTATATAATAATATAAATAATATTCCCAAAAGAGAAATCATAAATATAAAATTTTATAGACATTTAAGCAACGTGAAAATATATATACATTGCAATATTTATATATATGGTATATTGTTATATGTATTTGTTATGTGGAAAGAAAATTGTCGTTTTACTACATATCCATTAAAAAACTATTGCTGACAGCTCAAAAGCTTTTTGACATAAAAATATCAAAAGTATATTATTATTATTATTATTATTATTATTATTATTATATTATTATTATTTGTATATATATTTGTTATTTTCTTCAATTGTATACACACGTATACATACACTAAAAAATTGAATTATATAAAGAAAAACTGAAAACATATTATATTTTCCTTTCTATTGTAATTTTATCTTATTGTTATATAATATATACATTCCCATATATTTGTATATATATAATATTATATAATATATATGATGACATATGAGCTTAAAGTGTGATGTTATATATGTTTATTGTTATATATGTAGATAAATATTATTTTTGTTGTTGTTTTTTTGATATATTTATTATTATTCTTTATAACACATGTATATAAATATATTGAATTTATTTTTCTGAATTTACTGTGTGAGGTATAAATAAAATCTTGTGTATAAAATGACATTTAAAAATTATATTATATAATACATGTAGTTATTTATATGCATCCATTGTATTACATATGTATACTTCCTTGTATATGCGGATATATAGTATCGTAATATATAAATAATTACAAATAAAGTCACTTTTTTTTTGTACACACATATATGTTATCTTCTTCATTAATCTTAAATATTTGACTTGAATGTCCAACTTTAATATATCTTACATAAATTTTTTTGTTAGTACATATATGCGGTACACAAGAAAGTATATTATTATGTAATTATATACATATATACAAAAATATATGTCTAGTTAATAGTTTTGAAGAAAGCGCTTAAAAAGCAATTAACAACTTCTTACAATTACCAGATATATGTTATACAATGTATTTTTAACTATATACAATATATATATATATATTGTATTTAACGTGACGAAGTTTTTATTGATGTAACTATATTTTTCTTTTGCAGAAATTTCAAATTTTTATCAAATCATTTGAATGATAAAGAAATAATTTACAATATGATAAAAAAAAATATCTATATACAGTGAAACCTTTATTATATACATAATTTCACGGTGTATGTATGCGATAGAGTTCGTCCCCTTTGGTACAAATTGTTCGAAATATTTGATATGGCTTCACTATTTATGTATCCACATAGTAATAAATAAAATATTGATCAATACCGCAATTACCACATTTTATACATAAGTATACTTGGTTATGGGTGTCTATGTGTAGCTAATAAAAATCATCACGATCATCATTGTGCATGATTTAAGTTTATTGCAAACCATAATATAAATAATTATTAAATCATTATTATTATATGACTATTCGAGTCCATTTAACAATATTTACCATATACATCAATAAAATATTCAAATTCAAATGATATGTCTCTTTATTCATTGACCAACAAAATAAAAAAAACATTATGTTACATATTAAACTATATTTTTCTATAATTAAATAATTTTGATTATAAAAAATATTAACAACGGTTATGAGAAACTGCCTGCTTATAACATTATATTTTGATTGTAACAATTTTATTATTTAAAATTTTAATTATACATATTTTATTCAATTTTTATAATATATAATATAGAATAATAAAACAATATTACCATATATATAGTAAAGTCACGTCATATTATATAATAAAATATAATATGAATAAATAATTGCAGAAACTTTAATATTTTACATATTAATTATGGTGTATAAATAATATTTGTGGCGTTGCATATACAATTTTCAAATAGATACTATATTTTCCCACCATTACTTCGAAATAGTTTATCCCATAAAATTTGATACAATTTGAATTGTTGGAAAACAATTATCAACTTATAAATTTACTTAATTAATTTTAAAGTTTTATATAGGCAGGCTCAATTCTAGGTAAATAATTTGCTAGCATTGTATATGATGACAATGATTTTATATTTGAATTTATAGTTTATATAGCACATTTATTATTTATGTAATATTATAAATATTTAGTATTTATATTTAAAATTTAAATTATCATTTTTTTTAATGGTTATTAATATTAATTTTATTTTTATTTCTTTGTTTTTAGAATTTGTGTCGTCGGGTTTCGCTATGTGTGAAAAGAAATTACCTATTGCATATAAATATATATATATATGTAAAAGTAAACTGGATGCATCGCTGTCGGCTCTTCTGTTCCGGATAGGGGAAAGATGAATAGGTGAGTCCACTTTTTTATTATTATTATTATATTTTAATTATTGTTTATATTTTGACTACAAATTGTTTATGAAAAGTTTAATACCGGCTTTTCCACTTATATTGCTTTTAAAAAAATTTTTTTTTTTTTGCTAAACACTATTTATCTTGCTGACATGCACACAACGCCACTGAATAATATATAGTTTTTATAAATTGAAAAATCTTAATTAGAATAAAGTATAAAAATACGTGTTTTTTTTTTTTTGAGAAACTTTTCGTAAAATTAACTTGCATATGAAAATCGGAAGGAAGTATATAATAAAGTGTAAAATAATGAAGATATGAATTGATTTTTTTTTTTATAATAATGTAAAGTTTTGGTTTTTCAAAATTATAGTTTATATACAATGGAAATTTATTAAATAGTAAAATTTTTTTTATTTTTCACGTTCAAATTTTCACAAACTTATACATATATTATATTTTATTTATTATTGTCATAAAGTTTTATTGTGATTATGTCGCATCGTTTGTGTAATTTTTTATTTTTTTTTTTATATTTTACTTAAAAATGTAAATATACTTTTTAAATTATTCTTCTAATTTGCACATGATAAGGAAAAACAAAGATTAAATTTATGTTTAGTTTTTTTTTTTATTTTTTATATTGCACAATATAATGGTTTAAAGATTTTCTTTTTTTACTTCATGAATATACAATAGCGAGAAAAAAAAAAAATAAGTTATATAATTATTTTTTACTTACACGTTTTTTTCTTGTATTTTTTAATAATGATATAAGTTATATTTTGTAGCTTGTCTGTGGTTTATTTGAGAAAAAATTACAAAAAAAAAAATGTTTTTTCATGCTTCATGTGCTATATAACCACGCACGAAGTTATTTATCCGTATAAAATTTAAATTATATACATTTTTAAAGTTTATATTTTCAAAGAAATTTTATATATTGACTTCTGAATCAATAATATATAATGTATGAATAATATAAACAAAGGTGAATTTTTTTGTAAAATATTATATAACTTCTATATAATAAAAATATATATATATATTTTAAGTACCGCCGGTTGTCTCATTACTATACACATAAATAATATTAATAATACTTAATAATAATAATAATAATAATAATAATAATGCTTTATAATACACAGAGAGAGAGATGTGTGTGTGTTTGCGTGGGTATATAAATCGCTGGAAAGAAAAATCAAAATCTAATAATAAAAGTATATGCGATGAAGGAATTTAAAGTGGTAAATATCTAATTTACAAAGGAGCACAAAAAAGTATATGTACAGATTATATGCGAAAATTAACATATAAATGAAATGTAAATTTATATCCTTCTCTGTCATTATATCCTTTAAAAATTTGTTGTATATAAAACTTACTTGCAACAATTCATTATATTATATGATTCGGTATATTTTGCCTTTAAGGGTTTCTGTTATACTATGAAAAAAAAAAAAAAATAATAAAATAAATATTCCTTTTTTTCTCTCTTTTTTTTTTTGCTATATACAAAAACATTTACGATCAAATGATTTATGATTGAATAATTTTTTTTTTTTAACAAATTATTAAAATGTTAAAAGACAAATTTAAAACTTTTTGTTTTATACTATTATTACTGCGTACAGCTGTAGACGCGTATAGTCAGAGATATTTTACACATTTATTATTAATAAATAACTTTATTTGATTTATATTATTAATAACAATTTATTTATAAATTTATAATGCGTTTACAACCATTTAAAATCAATATATATATAACTACCATAAATATATATATAGTTAATATTAAAATAAAAATGTTTGGCGCCATAATGATGCAAAACCATTGGCTTTATCTATCTATATAATCTATATATATATTTGTATAACATATACACATACAGTTAATATATTATTTATTTATAATATTATAATTTGTATGCGTAACATGAATATTGGGTATAATATATATGGATTAAAAATGTTTTTCCATATAGTCATATTTTTTTATTTTTTTTTTACTCAAAATTTGCATCGTCATTACTTTGAATCTTAAAATTTATCATTAATATATAATAATAATAATAATAATGTATATAACATATGTATGTCCATAATATATATATAACGTTAGTATATAATAACAATTTATTGTATATCCATTCCATAATATTTACATATAGCCTAGTAACACTGTTCGTAGTTTGTCCGCAAAATTTCCGCATTTTATGTAGTAGTCCGTAGTTTCAATCCGAGGAAATATCTATGGATTTCTTACACAGATGTCTGCTGTAATTTTATATGATAAGTTCAACCCTGGGTTTGTATAAAAAAAATGTCCTTGGATTATCCTCGTATATTTCCGATGATAATTTCTACGGATTCGACTTAGATGTAATTCTCGTTGCTATTATTCTACAGAATATCCATAGAATTTATATTCATATTTTTTGTGAACAGATCCACGGACAAAACAAATCTTTGGATTGTACCATACATGCATTTTAGCAAGTAATACCTCTGAATTGTTCGTATTTTGTAGAATAATTTTCTTATGATGATGATGCCAAATTGTGGTTTGATTTAGTTTTTATTACCGATAGACCAGAAGTTCTATATGAGCACAGATTGAAGTTGCTGAACGATGGCAAAAATTCATCGATTGTGCATTTTTTTGTTGGAATAAACAAAAAATTAAATAACCGCTGATAAAATCCATGAAAATTCTTACAAAATTCCTAGGAAATATATCGGTTTGAGTTGCTGGTTGTTTTAAAAATTATGAAAATAAATTACGAAGAGTGAGATAAAATATCTAGATAAGCGAAATATACAAAATTTGAACCCACTGTCTTGGATAATTGGTAAAATAAATTATGAATACAATACCGCGCTGGTATATGTTGGACATATTACCCTGACAATCCAAATATTTCAATTGATCTACAAAAAATACTATTATATTAAGTTGAAAATCTATATGGACATTCTTTGGACAAATCCGAATATATCTTTTCCATGGAAAATATGTCCAATTTTTCCACGAAAATTTTCCTCATTTTTTCAAAGTACGGACAAATTGTTACTAGGCTATATAGTAATTTTGTGTTATATTTCGTTATACAAATCATGTTTCATTTAATATAATATAATATTAAAATATAAAAGATAGATCATATAGTGTAGAGATATAAATTTATTGTATATGAATAGTACATTATTACGATTAAATAAAGTATTGTACTAATAATATAGTGAAATTGTCTTAAATTCTTCACATTGAAATGATTACATATTTATTCCATAATTGGGATTATTCAATATACCCTTTTTGTTTGAAACTCTATATACTTTTGTTAACACACTGCTAAAAATTATATAATACGAAGTTTAAATAAATCGTTGTTTGTATTTTTTATCACTTATGATAATAATTATACAAACTGTAAGTATTATAAAATAAATTCATATATAAATAATAAAGTCCCTTGGTATAATTTACAATGATTTTTTTATTTTTCACATATATAGATGATGTCTATAGATATATATATAAATATATTGTATATCAAAAGAATGAAAATGTAGTCTTACATGTTCACAGTTCATGTATTCAATAGAGATTTATAGTTTGTGTATATAATTTTCATTCTCTTTATTCTATATAGCTCATAATATAGTTTTGTATATAACATATGTATTGTATATGAAAATGTAACCATTATTAACCCATCATATATATACACCATACACCTATATCTGGTATATATATTCGTATACATAAATTCTAAAGTTTTATTATAATACATTTTTTTAAATAAATTTCACAAAATGTTCAAAGAATTGTGTATGCTGTAATAAGTGAACCATTAATATATATAACTATGTTCACATATAACATATGTGCTGCATTGCTTATTTATATATATATATATTGTATTGTATTAATGTTTTTTTAAATTTATATAAATATTTTATATAAAAATCATTGTAGTGAGTACATTGTGTGTGGATTTATGTATTATGCTGTGTGTGTGTGTGTGTGTGTGTATAAGGCTAATGATTTTCATATTGTATATTTTCATAAAAACGACAAAACTGTATAATTACTATATATTGTATATACAATATAATATGTATTTATGTATTATGTTAATAATATATATATGTACAAAATATATACTATAAAAAATAGAGAGAAAACAAACTGAACTTAATGTTAAAAGTTTTCATTTATAAAATTGCACAACAACAAAGTGGACTGCATTTTATTTTATTTTTTTTTTAGAAATGTGCATGTACATTCTAGTCGTTTTTCCATCTTTTTTTTTTCTTTTTAAAGACTTTAGTACACATCCATAGCGGTCTTTCATATATGTACACATATGAAAAAAAAAGTTAACCTTAAATTAAAAATTTATATATACAATTTTACATAGTTATAATAGTTATATTGTCTGGCAGTGGTTAAGGTATATAAGAAACCATTTGAGAACATAATATAAAATTATATATAAAATTTATAGTTATTAAACCATATAGTTAGTATATGTATATTTAAGTTTATTGTATAATACATAAAATTTACGTTCCACTTTGATGTCTACACATATATAGAATAGAATAAAAAAAAAAAAAAAGCTTCAGTTTTATAAAAAAAAAATGTGAATAATTTTTATCCTTATAATACTCTTAACAAATAATTAAATTAAAAATGTACAATATAATATAATCGAACGATATATACAAAGATCCTAAAACAGTGACGAGGGCTGAGAAATAGCATTCAGTTTTCAATATTAGATTAAATTATGAAAAAAAATGTGGGTGTTCACCGAATTAAATTTTCCGGAAAATCGACTATTATGAATTATACGCTTTTTTTTTAATTATGCGGGATATAGCTTTAACGGATTTCCATTTTTGTTTACATCATTGCAAATTATAATCAATTTCCAATCTTTTATAGCGAAAATTTTTAAAATCGATTCACGCATTCAACGGATATGACGGATTTTCCAATCGATGGCCAGAGAAAATTTAAAGAAATTTGTAGAAATTTATAAAGTGAAAACCAAAATGGTACATACAATTTATACAGTACCATTAATAAAAGTGCGTGAATCGATTTAACCCCTTGCCTTACGATTTAATTTCATAGAAACATGCGTGTGGAGACTATTTAATTTTAATGCAACTCTGTGCCGGTGTTTTCAGAACATAAAACTTAAATTTTTTGGAATATGAATAATTTATTTATAAAAATATGAATGTTATTTCATTTGTATTAAAACATATTTATAAAATAATGGCAAAAACTTAACAAATTTGGCACAGAAAATGTTTGCCGACGACACTCGTCATTTCCACTTAAGGCGTCAAAAATCTCTTCTATGAAAGATTGTAAATTGATTATATAATTTGAAATTCTGTCCGCAAAACTGGAAATTCGTTAAAACAATGGCCGGTAATTCAAAAACGGATAATTCTTAGAAGTCGATTTTCCGGAAAATTTACTAATTAGACATTTTAATTTTTTTTCATATTGTAGTCTACTTTCAAGTCGTCTACTACCAGAAAAATGTAATGAAATCTGAAAACATTTTTTTACTCTTCGTCACTGGATCCTATATAATATCACTGGTTTACTGCATTTAACCTTAACATTTTAATTCCCGTCTTTTTATCTCCCTTCTTGAACACAACTTCATATTTTTATACCTGTAACAACTAATTAAAATGTAAGGTTGTTATGTTGTTGTAACTATATATATATACTAATTAATTTATTCAACATAATTAAATTAACATAACAGTTTTATATTAAATATTTGATATTATATATACCATATAGCTTATTTTACCTCTGTCCTTCACCGTATGCCAATATTCATTGTAAAACCACCGCACCGCATATATCACAACGCATTTTTTCACAACCCACATATATATATACCATATCTATTTTATCATTGCAGAAACACAAAAAACGAAACAGTAAAAATAAATAAAAAATAAGTAAATATTACAATATATAGATAGGAAATGAAAAAACCACATCACTATAATGATAAATTGACAAAAAATCCCTTATTGAAGCCACTCTAACTATAAAATGTGTGATGTGATAGGTTTAAATATTTGGAAAAAAAGACAATCAAGAGTACGTGTTTGTGTGGTGGATATAATTTGGATGGGTTTTTTTTTTTTTCGTTATCTTAGTTCTAGTTTTTTTTTATTTTCTCCTTTTTTTTTAATATTTATATATAGCTCGACACACTCAGTGTCAGTGGTGTATATCTATTTTCAAAATAAAAATATTCCTCTTAATTTTTTTTCAGGGTATCTTGGTTGGTTTTTTTTTTCTTTTATTTTTTTTATTTTAAGAAAATGTTCACGTTTCGTTTTACACATCACAGATCAGCAAAGATACTGAAAACAAAAATTCATTTATTTCCTTCTTATTTCTGATATTGTTATTGTTGTTGGGTCCTATTCTTTTCTATATTTTGTTGAAAAAATTTGTTTGTTGGTTTTTTTTATTTTTTGGTATATTATATTGTTATGGGTAAATTGTAAAAAGAAAAATGAACTCAAATAATAGGTATTTAGAATTTAAAAATATTTGTTGGTTTCAACAAAAATTTTCTATGATATCTCTAATGGTGTTTTGTGTATGATATATATATGCAGTATTCCTGTCTATCCGGTTTTTTTTTCGCTATTTTTTTTTTAAACAAACAATATATGAAATTCTTTTTCTATTGTATACACTTCATTCGAAAACCATTTCCTATATATACACACGTAAACATTGCAATGCATATATATATACCATAGACACACAATTGAAAATATATAACCATATAATAATTCAGTATATATATATTCATTTGTTATACATATAACACTCGAATAATATATAACATTTATATAACTTTTGTTGTTATGTTTATGTTTTTTGTTATAATATGCTGCATTTTATGGTATATGAAAAAAAAAAAAAAACAACAATTTATTTTTGTGCTTTTTTTTAAAGTTAAAACTTTAATGTTGTGGAAAATATAAGAAATTTTCGTTTTTCATTTCTCATTTTTTTTTTTTTTCTTTGTTGTTGTTGCCGTGATGTTATTTGGTTAAATAGATACAATAAACGATAGATATTTAAAGAATTTTTACTTCGGCATAGGTATATATAAAATCCATTAAATAAAAAAAAAAAAATGTAAATTACATGTATAAAATATCTGTTGTAAATTATATCGTTCTATATATTTTATTTAGATATATATATATTTATTCAATTGAAATTATATATGTGTATTATGAAACATTTCAATATATCACGTTCTCTAAATCAGTTAAGTGTTAATGTATTTTATATTATATATATATATATATATATTTTGTTGAGAAAATGTTATCGTCACATGAATTGTAAAAGTACTGTATATCAGTACACGATATTGTAATTTATATTTTGTGTTAAATTATTTGAAAGTGAAAATTTTATGTTCTGTATGAAACGTGTGTATATGGAATATGAATATCGGAACAATACAATACAAATGGAATTAAGAGTAATTCAACGCATATTTGATTAAATCAATTGAAAATGTACAATGTATCGAAAGGAAAAAAAAAATGATTTTTATTTTTACCATTTAACGATAGTAATAAATGTTGGTTACGCATGTTAAATATAATTGAATTAAAAAAACGAAAAAAATATTATTCATGCGTATGTGCGCGGGGGCGATGCCGTACATAATTAATTGAAATATTTATAATATGAATTGATCCAGTCGAAAGATATCATACGATATATCTAATATTTTTCTTACATGCTGCTATAAATTCTTCAATTCAATATGTTAATATTTAATGTAAATTTTTTAAACCTTTTTTTCTTTTATTTGATTTGTTTTTGTTTTAAAAATATTTATATATAAATATATAAAAACATAACAAAGTATTGTATAAATGGAATTGGTTTTTATATAACATATCTGTAAATAAGTATATATACGCATACCATATTTATTTGTATACGCACAGCAATGAGTTTTCTTCGAGTTTTTCAATGGATTTTCTATATACCCTACTAACACTTTGTCCTTACCGTGAAAAATGAGGAAAATTTCCGTGGAAAAAATCCACATATTTGGGATTTGGCATCATCGCCATAAGAAAATTTATTCTGCTAACCCGAACAATTCACTGGTATTACTTGCCAAAATACAAGGACGATCAAAAGATATTTTTGTCAAAATCCGTGGATCTGCTAACAAAAAAAATGAATATAAATTCTATGGATATTCTGTGGAATATAATAGCCACGAGAAATACTTCTAAGGAGAATCCGTAGAAATTATCATCGGAAATATACGAATAATCCAAGGACAATTTTTATAAAAATCCATGGACAGCGTTGCACTCATCATATAAAATTCCAGCGGACATCCATAAGAAATCAATAGATATTTCCTCGGATTGAAACTACGGACTACTACATACAATGTGGAATTTTTGTGGACATACTACGAACAGTGTTACTAGGGTATATATGCTTTGTAATATTTACTGCCTTTTATATTTATTGAGTATATATGGTACATAACAAATGTATGCGTATATAAAACACATGCGGAAAACATCATATAGATATAAAATATAACAGATATACAAAAAGAAATTGAAGAAAAATCTTATCAACAGTGAAATTATGATCATACTTTTATTTTATTAGGTATGAACATATAAAAAAAAGTAAATAGATATACATAAATATATTTTCTATTGTTTTTGCTTTCAATGTGATATAATTTACTCGAATAAAATATCTTATTTCTGTGTGCGTCGATGATGGGGGATGTGTGGTATAATAAAATATTTTACGAACGAAACTCTGTACAATTGTATGTACACTATATTGGATTTATACCATTTATACACAAGCAATATATTTATGAACACAGACGAAACGATAAAATAAAATAAATAAATAAACTGAATGTGGAAAGACAATAAAAAAAAAAAAAGAACAAAAGTATTGAAGTACATCATTTTTTTCCCTATATATATATATCCTTATATTGAGTAACCACCAATATATTTATGAACTATATATTTTATATAATATATGTGTGGTTGTTATATATGGTATAGATAAAGAATATTGAAACGTAAGTATGTGCAAGAAGACAATAAATGTTTGGAATAGAAGAGAAGTATATTATATGCCATATATATCTATATATATATATATAGTGGTTCTCCAAATTGAATCATTGAGTGCATTACATTGTAATATGGTATATAGATATAGATAATAGGAAATATACTTATTTATATACACTGAACTAAAGTATATTACATAAATGAAATTCACAAAAAAATATTATATTATAATATAATATTAAGTATCATCAAACAATTTAATTAATATATTCTAATATATATCTATATTAGTGTATAACTAACTACAATATATATAAACGCATTCATGTGTGTTGCTTACGACTTACAATTAGAATTAGATCAATAAAATACATATGTTGATATTTACTGTACACTGAAAATAAAATTATTCTTTAAAAGCAGAAAATACCCAGTTAAACGGCAAATCTTCTGCCTATATACGTCCGATCAAATAGTATGCGCTGTTAAAGCAGAAACGCATATACTAAATTCGTAAATAATTTTTATTACTCTCTAGCAGAAAAGTTTTACTAAACTTTGCGCAGGCATATATATCTGAGTTTTGTTGTTATATTTTGCAAAAAATTTTACTAATTTAGAAGAACTATTTGCGGTAACGGCAATTTACTAAATATGCTGGCAGCAGTTTTCTATTTCTGTAGCAAAATGTTTCACTCATTTCAACGATAGTTTCTGCCATACATAAGAAAATATTACGCAGATGAATCTGCTGTTATGCAGAACTTTTTATTTTTGCAAGAAGAAGATTACGTTACAGCTATATTACTGCCCTCGAATAATATATCTTCCCATTTATACAAAATACTTTTGATTATATGTATAACTTGATTTTGCTAATGTTATGATATTTCATTTTTGGTTGCAAATAGTCTTATATAGCAAAATGATGAGAGCTTTTAGCTAAAATATGATATTTCCTTCAGCAAATAAATAAATAAATACCATAAATAACAAATATTGTGTTTAAAAATATTTAATAAACTATTATTTTAAAATAAGAAAATATAAATATAGTCAAAATATTATTATAAATTTAGATATTTAATTCTTAAATATAAATTTTAAAAAATTAACCTAAACAAACGCGATTTAATTTTATTTGATAATTTTTAATTTATTGCTAAGTTTTGTTTTGAAATCGAGTTAATGATGAAGGCATTTCATGGTATGATGTTTATAGCAGTTTATAATTTTAATACTTTGGTTATGGTTGGGTTTGTTGAGTAAATATTTTGCATCGCTATTATTTAAATTCATTTTAAAAATATATTTGATTACCACCATTTAATTTAATTCGTGAAACATTATTGTAATTTAAATTTTAAAATTTTAATAGTTCATTTTCATTTAAATTGATGAAGTTTAACATTTAATTAATGTAAATCCAAACACCCACACACACCGTTTTTTTTTATTATTTAACAAAAATGATACTCACATTGTTACACCGCACAATTATTTATTAAAAAAATTAAGTAACTTTATTTATTTTTATTATTGTTATACTGTTAAATATTTATTACAAAACACAATTTTTCTATATACGAGACAGAATTTTGAACGAATGCGAAATCGACTGACTGACTTGTTTGAAACAGAAACAGAATATATTTTACAACTAATATATGGATTAGTAGAATATTTTTGCACTTACAGCAAATTTAGATTAATGCAGAAGCAAAATTTTGATCTGATTTATTAACAGACATTTTACTAATTCGGTTAAGTTTCTGTTTTAAACAGCAAAACAGCTTTTAGTAACGTCCAGTCCAGCAGAACTGCGTTATGCTGATATCAAATAATATTTTTTTTCTATGTAAATAGTAAGATTTTATTCCATATATTTAATGTACAAGTTCAGCTCACAGTACCTTAGTATTCTTTTATAAATTAATTTATAAAATTTATGTTTTATATATAAATGTTAGATTTTATACTTTTTCCACGAACCCAAATTTGTTTTTTACACGCAGTATAGTCAAATTAAAATATATTTTTTAATTTATAACACTTCATATATAGCAACAGCTCACGTTCATTTATAAATATTTAGTTATATATAGATAAATAATCAGTGTTATTATTTGTATCGCAAATACATAATAATAATAATAATATCGGTAGTGATACAGGATATAGCATGAATTTTTTTTTTTCACATTAAACTATATATTTCACATTATCATAAAATGTTTAATATAATAAAAATCTTTGTTTTAAAAATTAATATAATAGTAATATCCCATTAATAAATTAATTTACTGCTGCCTCGATAACATATATAGTGGATATTATGTATATAGTCCAAACTGACTGATAATAAAAATTATCCATTTAATACACATCATTTTGAACTAATCCACTTGAATACAATATTTTTGATATGAAAATTTAATTCAAAATGTTACTATATACAGTTTTTATTTCATATTAATTATATGTGACGTGGATTATATATTGAATTGAATACAATATATTCATTTATATCGTGCGTTTACAATATATTTATAATGTTTATTATATGGTTTGTATGCGTAGCCCGGGGCCACTTAAAAATATTCCTATATATATATATATAGCCCAAAAATTATGTATGTAAATATACGTTGCGAAAAAAAAAAAAATAATAAATAACAATAAAGTTACAATTTCAAATTGCTTTTATATCAAAATTTTTTTATTATTTTTTAAAAATGAAAATGTTTACATAAAATTTAGTATATAACCAATAATAATAATAATATGTACATTTCTGATCCTGAATAACTGATAGTGTAAATAGAATATTATTATTAGAATATACAAACAAAACAAAAAAAAAGGATATATATTCGTATATATTCATTAAATGGTTTAAAAAAGGATTGATGTTTGTGTGAGTGTGTGTGTGAGTATATATTGGTTTTATTTATTTTTTCGGTTCTAAAAATGTTCATTCTTTATGTTTTTTTTTTTTTGTTTTTATTATATTAATACAAATGTTTTGTAGTTGATGTGTTGTTGTTTTTGTTATTATTATTATTATTATTATTATTGTTTTTTGGTATATATTGTGTTAGACTCTGCATAAAACTAAATAATAATATGTACTACTTACACATCTACATATATTATAATAAATAAATACAATAAACATATATTGTATATATAAAGTTTATTACATTTTTTTTTTTTTTTTTTTCGTATTTTCACCACATTTATTCCACTCCAAAAAATCATTATATGGATTAGGATAAGGATAACCTATCCAAATAAAAAATAACAACTATAAAATAGAAAAGAAAATTCATGTCATTACATTTAAGTGCTACAACATTTGTTTTGCTTTGATTATGGTTGTGAACCGAATAATGTAATGTGATTTATTATATTTCTTTGATGATGATTTTCTTTTCCCGTTTTTACCATTCATATTTTTCTAGTTATATACTAATATTGTATATAATATATTTTATTATATAATATGCCATTTTAAATGAATATATATATATTATATTGTTTGTAAGTTTATTTTGTTGTATAATATATAAATAAATGTATATTATGTAAAAGGACCAAAATCACACTGTATTATATATTATATCTTATATATATATGTATCATATTTAATAATAAGGTTATATATTCATTCAATAGCAATAATAATAATAATAATAATAATAATAATAACAAATAACAATTGATGCCCATTTATACAATCATAGAAGAAAAATATTGTATTTATATAAATGAATGCAGACACAGCACAAAAATATATATATATAAAATAATAAAGTATTATATAAATATGATAAAGTATCAACGATATTACATTATTTTATTATATATATACGAGTTTATAAGAATATAAATCTATATAGGTTTTCCATGATTAGAAAAAGGGTGTTTCATTATATTAAATTTAAAAAACAAAAAAAAGGACATCACATTTTGTATTTTATTACTAATTTATATAAGTAAATATTTACTATTTATATATTATTATAATTTTCTCTAATAAAAAATATATATATTGGATGTCACATATATATATAGCTATAGCTATTCTTATTATATATATATATATATATATAGTTGAATTAATTAAATAAATTAATTAAAAAAATATAACATATAGTATATAATCTTTTGATTCGAAAGGTTATACATAAAAAGATATAGTGCCAAGCAATTATTTATATTAACGCCATAAAATTGTCGTTATATTATAGTTATATATAATATATATAAAAACACCCTATGTACCCCACAAATTTTCAGTAATAAAACGTTGTAACAGACGACGACGACGACGACGACGATTTCATGTCAATGAAATACTTAAGTAAAGTAAACCCTCTTTTATAAAAATATTATTATTATAATATTAACAATGTTTTTTTATGCTACATAAATACAATAAACCAAAAATAAATGTTTTGTTATTATTAAATTATTATTATTATTAATAATATTATATTTTGGTCATCATTTGTGTGTGTGTGTGTTTATTTAATATATTATTTGTTTGTATCAGTTTTATATATTTACAAAAAAAAAAAGCTTACGCATAAAAAAAAGTTTTTCAATTTTTTGGTTTTTCTTTTCCTTTGTTTATTTGTTATCGTTTTTTTTATTTTTCTCTCAAAAGATATTATTAATTATATTTAATAAATTTTATCATAAAATATGGTACTTTATCTTTTTTTGTTCCGCTGTAATTGTTCTTAACAATTTTTGTGATTATATAATTTTTAATTATGTGCGGTATCTCTTATATTTTATATATTATTATTTCCATTTTTTTTTTACTGATGGCAATTATGCGGAAGAACTACAAGTACAAATAGATTTTATATATATTTAGAAAAATTAGATGTTTGTTTTTCGTATGTTGATGATGTATATTAAGCGAGTATATACCATATTTTGTATATAATATAAAATACATGTTTATCTAAAAGACAAAAAAAAAAAAATTAGATTTAAGTAGATTTTATAATAATTTATGTATACCATCATGTTTGTTTACAAATAATACGTATATATACCATCCACTAAATGTTTATTCTTGTATCTATATATATTTTATATATATATAAATATGTATGTATATATTTAAAAGTTAAGTTATTTATGATTATATGTGTGTTAAACCTAGTAAATAAATAAACATATATAATATAGTTATATAATACATATCTAAAACTATATATACAATATATGTGTATGGAAAAAGTATTTTGTGGGTTTTCAAGCATCCAACAAACATGTTATTAATTCAGAGAATTCATTAGAAAAGTTTTAATTAGAAAATTGGTGTTGCAAATCCATAAGTAAATACACATATGTATAGTATATAAAATACATGTTCTACTCCATACAGATTTTATATAAATATATAGTTAATTTTGTATTATACCAGAATGAATAATGATATTAATATACTATAAAAGTTATAGGTATATAATATTAGTTTATATACATTTAAATAGTGATGTGATAGTTTATATATTATATATATTTTATATATAAAATACATTCGTACATATTTATATTACATTAAATAACATTATCTTATGGATGGTTTAATTTTCATTTACCGGTATCCGATTATATAGTTTGTTCGCAATTATTTATTTATTGCACTTGCTTGTATGCATATTATAAGTTTAACATAATAAAAAGAAAAAATGATAGTTTATTGAAAATTGTCATCTGTATTTTCCATTTATAGAATAAAATATAAATTTTCAGTGAATAATAATAGATTCATATATTTTGAAATATAAAAAAAATACATTCTTTATACATTTATATTAATCGTTAACGTCATTTCACGTTCATAATTATATTTTTTTCATTATACAAAAATTATTGAAATGCTGAATTGCCATTTATCGAATGGATGTTTAAAAAAAAAACTACTTATTGACAATTTTACTATTATACAATGTTAACTTTTAAATAAATATATGCATATTATAATTTCGGATAAAACTTTAGCATATATAGATTTTTAATATTTCTACTATATATACTCTCGCTTATAAGCCATATAATACAAATATCGCTGGTATTATAAAAATAAATAATTCAAATATATGGAATAAATATATTTATAGTTAATTATAAAAATTATAATATTCAATATAAACTTTATTCAGTCATATAATATACATTTTTTTTCCAACAAATAATACATCCTGTCATTTTTTTTTTTTTTTCACTTAATACACATAATTTAATTATTGCGGCGACCAACCGCATACATAAAACAACAACTAATTAATTATATAAATAAAAGCTTTAAAAGCTAAATTATAACAGCTCTATTCCGTTCCGTCGTTCTATATATAATATCCAATAATATAATTGGTAAATTGAAAAATTGTTATGATTATAAATATATAAATTTTTGTTTTTCAACTATACCGAGTATATTTATTTTCATGATATGCCATTTACAAATGATATAATAAATTGTAATGATTTATTATTTTGGGAAATATAAAAATAAATATAAATATATATATATATTTATTTTTAAAAATATGTATTGTATTATTTTATTGATTGTATTTTTTGCAGCAGCAGCAGCAGCCCAATGTTAAAATTTTAATTATATGGGAATTAATTTATGTGAATAATTTTTAATTAATTGGATGTATGTGTTGTATATATAAGTTTTACCGCAATAATATATAATATTATATATATATACCTATATTGCACTAATAAACTACAATAATATCATAATAATATCTCCAAGTGGAGTTTTATGTCATCTAATAAACCTTTCCATACAGCCAAGTTGGTAAATTAATCCGCTGCATGGAAGTATATAACAATTTATAGCAATTGTACTGCAATTATAACGAAAGATAGATGTTAATTCTATTATTTTTATATGGGTGATGGATGAGCCCATGTGTGTGTACGTGCAGACATTGTTAATTTTTGAATAGCGTCCAACACCACATATTTTCAAAGATATCCGTTTTTCTTTTTATTCTATAAACGAACAAATCAATCAGCCGCAGCAGAAAAATTTCAGTATTAAAATAAATACCGAAAAATTTCCTATGAAAAATAGCAGAATTGAACCCGATATATTTCATGATAAATAATATATATTTCGTTGCTATATGCAACTGCGCTACTCAGTGTTTATATATCACTATGTATAAATTAAATATAATAGGTTGTTTATATTTATAGTTAGCAATTTTATCTAGCGTTAAAATTAAAAGGATTAATATTTAAAAATTAAGAGATCCGTAATACATCGCTAAAAAGACAAAAAAACAAAAAAAAAAAAACAAAATAAGGATAACATCGCGTAAAGTATAGAAAAGGAAATATGTGTTTGCTTGTATTCATAGAAATAAAAATGAGTATTTATACATATAAAATGTAGAAAAAAACTAGGTCATGGAAATTTTATAATAAATTTGTATTTTAATCGAATGCAATTTTTCATGTGGTATAGTTAGTGACATTTACTGTAGGTTGTGGTTGTATATAGGGTGCCGCAGACAGTATTGAGTGCAAAAGAATAGTGCGTGTATAGTAATAAATGGGGTAATAAAATGAAAAATAAATATTCTAGACCATTTCACCATTTACTATTAATCACTGATGATGATCTTAACATCTATAAAAAACAATAATAATTACATTTACCAAAATAAATTTGAAACAATTACAACTCGATTTAGTGGTTAAGCACAAAAGCTCAAAAAATAATTGTAATATTCAGAATATCGCTTTATTTAATTTTATTATTATTTCAATATTATTAACAATAGAATTTATAAAAAAAAATTTTTAAGCAATATTGAGTTCTTATTGTTTCAATTATATTAATACACCTAATAATTTATTTTCAACTACCGGCCAACTATCTCTATTCGAAACTAATACAATATTGTTATCTATTATATTTTTATTTGTTGAATGAATATTATAATGGTCGTAATGTGCCTATATACATATACTTTTGCCAACGAGGTTACCTCAGCCGTTACCCTGTATATTGTGTATTAATTAATTCAGGACATAATAAAATATATTAATCATAATATAACAGAAAAAAAAAGGATAATATTTTTTTTGTTTTCTACATACACATACTAACCAACAACAAACACAAACCATCAAAAATTCCATCAACATAAATTTCAATATGTACCATAAATGTAATTTTTTTCGCTGTACACATTCGTTATAAATAATATACGTCACAATTTACAGTAGGTACACTATAAATTCATAAAAGAAATATGTATATAAACATTTTATTATAAAATATTAATTTTAGGTATAATTTTAAAACTAAAAAATTTCTATATATACAACCAAAAAAATCTAATATAAAAGTTTTTCATTTTCAGTTTTTTTACACTTAAATTTCTGTTTTATTATTATTATTATTATTATTTTTTCTATATTACAGTATATTTTTTGGGTCATATAATAATATACAATAATATAATGTAAAAAAAAAAAATTACTTGATTAAAACTTTATTACTTATTTCTAAATTAAAAGATATAATGAATTACTTAGAGTTAAAAAAAAAGGGTTAATTTTATACATCATAAAATTACTCGTTATGCTCTATATAAAATGTCATTAAAAAATTATTAAATGATGATTTTTAAACTATATCATTTTGGTCACATACTGTTATGTATTAATAAACACATATATATATATAGTCTGTCTAATATATACGAGTATAGGCAAGGGTAAAAATAAGATATTACAATTTAATGTTATAATATATTTATAAATAAGTTATATTATGAGTTTATATAATAAAAATGTTCCTAATTTAAGTATATAATGTACAATGTTACATATAAATAGACATATATTGCCATTTACGATAATGGAAAATCTTATTGAAAATGGAAAATTAAATATTATATTAAATTGGTTATTAAATTATATATTGTATATGTGTGTGTGTGTGTGTGTACATATAATTATTGATGTATATATATTTTATTTATGTTTTTGACAAATTATCAATTATAAAATATCAATCGAATTTCCGAGCACGCAGACTTTTCTTATCTGTACTCACATATATTATATGTACTTATATGTGTATTAATAATATCTCAACATATTATGTGGAAAAAAAAACCAAATTATGCTTGAATTAAATATAATATTGTTTCAAAGCTAAATGATTTTAATATGGTACATAATATTAGCAGCACAGAGTATACGTTTATGATAAATAATTTCAAATTATATATTTTCCCTTAAAGTGAAATCGTTTAAATATAAAATATTAGCCAAACATATATAAAGACCGCATATATTTGGTGGAAGTAAAAGAAAATTTTCTTCAAAAATTCTTGTTCCTTTGCCACCCGTCGTCCCTGATAACATATTCATTTTATTTGAATTTTTGCTTTGTGATCAAAATAATATTACTTAAATATCCTTTTTTTTTTTTCATTTTCTTTTTCTTTTTCTTGCCAAATATTTAATTTGAGATGATGGAAGGCGGGCGCGCCGGTGTGTATACATATATATCTATATATAGTGTGTGGTTGAATATTTTTAATGAAAATCATTTCAAGTTCCCATCAAGTATTATAAATTTGTATTTTGATATATCATATATACGCGTATATTGTTGTATAAGCAAAAGGATTTTTAATTTAAAATTGATTGCGTGTTGTTATTTTATATTTATATGCGAAGGAGAAAAAGACGTTTTGATTATTAAAGAAAAAAAAGACGAATGTTTTGAAAAAGAAAATATACTATTTTCTTTGAATAAAAAATCTATTTATTTTGTAAAATTGAAATGCAATGTTTTTGATATATGATTGATTTTGATATAATTCACAATAAATACTTGACAATCGTGGATCATAACCACCGACTAACGGGATGTAAATGAAAAGGAATTAGCAAGGTATAATATTCCTGAACGTCTCACAAGCCTTTGATTGATAGATTCATAAGAGGTTCTGAGATGTATATATATTCTAGAACGTGACTTACCAAAACTCCAATCTTACATGGCACATAGAAATTTCAGTGTTAAAATTACGAATTAATATTCATTGTTAATGAAATAGAACTGGAATACAGCAGAAAAGAAACTAATTTTACATTAGCAGAAAAAAGTAATATTATTATAAGATATTTCAAAACAATGTATTACACGTTTGTATGTGTAAAATTGTCTTTCTTTTGTTCTGTAATTAATTTTTAACAATCATTTAAATCTAAAATCATAACATTAGAAAAATAATAATCAAAGGTTAAGTATTTTTATATTAAAAAAAATTATTGTCCGCAGATTATTATCATTTTAAATTGGAAATTATACGGTTAATTACAATATTATCCTCACATATGAAAACATAATTCTTCTTGTACTTCCCTAGTAACACTGTCCTTAGTTTGTCCGCAAAATTTGCGTATTTTATGTAGTAGTCCGTAGTTTTAATCCGAGGAAATATCTATGGATTTCTTACGGATGTCCGCTGGAATTTTATATGATAAGTTCAACCCTGTCCATGGCTTTTTATAAAGAATATCCTTGGATTATCCACGTATATTTCCGATGATAATTTCTACGGATTTCGCAGAATATCCATAGAATTTATATTCAAATTTTTTGTGAGCAGATCCAATATCTTTGGATCGTCCATGTATTTATTTACGATTATGCATTTATTTTTGTATTACAATAAGAACAAAAAACCGCTGATAAAATCCGTGAAAAGTACAAAATTCCTCGGAAATATATCGATTTGAGTTGCTGGTTTTTTTTTAAAAATTATGAAAATAAATTACGAAGAGTGACAATTATAAATACACAAAATTTGAACCACTGTCTTGGACAATTGGTAAAATAAATTATGAATACAATACTGTGCAGATATATGTAGGGAATATTACCCTGAAAATCCGCAAATATTTCAATTGACCTAAATAAAATACTATATTATATTAAGTGGAAAATCTATG
The DNA here is from genome assembly GCA_910594885.2 of Bibio marci. Lineage (NCBI taxonomy): Eukaryota > Metazoa > Arthropoda > Insecta > Diptera > Bibionidae > Bibio > Bibio marci. The sequence continues at coordinate 31,502,177 of OU343117.1, read as the reverse complement.
GACATTATTTGCACAAATTCCAATATATCTTTGCCATGGAAAATATGTGGTTTTTTTTTTACCGGAAATTTTCCTTATTTTTCAAAGGACGGACAAATTGTTACTACGTTTATATATGGTAATTTTTTTTTTTTCAGATGAAATTTCAATTGTATAATTATAGCCTAGATTATTACCTATATGACCATTGTATATAATTCTAAGCAAAAATATTTAAATATCGCAATATCAAAGAAGGAAATAACTATATGTAATTTATTTTACAATATAAAACTAACCATAAAAAATATAAAATTATGTTATATATTGAATATTTTTCTATTATGGTAAAATTGAATTTGAATTGCAAATTGTTATTTCATATATATGTTATATATTATATTTTATAATAATAAATATATATATATATTGCTATATTATATAGTGTTTTGTTATATAAAGTCTAGACATTTTCAATACCTATACCTATATTTTTCAATATATTTATATTTATATATTCCATGTATTGTATAATACTAATCTTATTTAATATTATTTACAAACACACACTCACACTTATTTTTATATTTAATATTTTCCAATACACAATATATGTTATATATTTTCTTCGTATATGCATGGGTGATGATTTTTTATGTACATATATTCATATATAAAATTGATATTGAAAAGATGAAAATCTTCTTAACATTTGGTACCTTTAGATTTGATCCAAATATTTATTTATAAAGAAATGCGGTTTATATTATTGTTGTTGGTGTGATTTTTTTGTTATTTGATGATGTTGTCGCATTACAATATATAGACATATAATAAGATAACAAAAATAAATTTATGGAAAATATGGTATAAGAAATAATAATAAAAAAACATAAAAGTATAATATTGAATGGAAAATGGAAATCATGGAAAAGAATATATAAATAAATATATTATAAAAATATTTCAATAAATTTTTAAAATTATTTTCTCAAAATAAATGTTTTTATTATGTTATATATTTTAATAGATATGGCTATATTATATAATATATATATATATGTGACGCTATGGTATACATATATGTATACCATTTATTCTATTTTATATAACAAAAAAAAAATTAATAAATCATATTTACTTTTTAACCCTTTATATATATATATATAAATACATTACATGTATGTGTTTGTGAATGTGCGAGGTTAGAGGTACCTATAATAGGTTAAATCGATTTAAAAATAATAATAATAAAATATGGAAATAAATATTCGGTCGCACGTTTAACACAATTTGTTATAAAACGTGTTATAAATATTTATTTATTATTATATATCTATATAACATATATATAATGTGTGTATTATATAACTATATTATATATAAGTAATATATGTTTGAATATGTGCATGTCGAAATTTCTATATGTATATGCAGAAAATATATATATAAACCATATAAATTGATTTTCGATCAGAAAACTTTAACAACAACAAGTTATATAAATGAATGATAAAAAAAAAAAAAACACACAGATTTTTATATAATGCATTGACCTTTTAACTTTATCCTTTGGTCTTCTATATATCAGAAATTTTTCCTTTTTTCATCATGCATTCATTTTATATATTATATGTATTATAAATTATATATATTATTTCATAATTTATGTATATACACCACAAAGATTATTAAATTTATATTGCATAGATTATTCAAATTTTTCCTTTTTTTTTTATTATTTAAATTTTATAAATTGCAGTATATAAAAATACATTTTGAAATCGCATTCATTTTCTCAAATATGTATGTGTATTACTCACAACACCATCAAAATTTAATAATTTTATATATATATATTGTATATATAACATATAATATATAAATGTAAAATTGTAAAGTAAATGTATAATATAATAAAAGAATTGATAAGGGTAAAAAAGAAAATATTTAATTTTTTATGAGAAAATGGTTTTTATATTGATATATAAGTACGAATTTGTCCCATGAGATAACTGTTGTCATAGTTCATTGAGCATTTATGTATATTTTATATAATATTATTATTATGTAAACGGAAAATACAAAATACAATTTTGAAAGTGATACTACTAAAATTGGGAAAATCCTTCAATATGCATCATCCATTCATTATATATTTTAATTCGTGGAGTATATACTGCATCGTACAAAAATTTACATTTGTAATGATGTGATGTTGATATATATATACATAGTGATGGGAACGATAATAAATTGCCATTCATGGATTTTTATAGTGTACAAGAACTGAATTATTTCATTTTGATTTATTATTTCGACTTATGATACTTATGATGATTGATAACTGACTTGTCGTTTGCACATATATAATATTATTATCGAAAACATGATAATTCCCAAATTTAGCAGAGAACATTACTGCCATTTACTTCATACAGATATAATGTACTGAAGAATTGAAGGAAATACTTTTTATTTATTTATTTACATATTTAAAAACCACTCGATTCTAATCTAATGTCAAATGTATACAATTTAAATAACATTCTTATTTTTTACATTATCCAAATTTCAAATACTCTATCTGTTTATAATGTAATAAAACGTAAATAATTTATATGTTTAAAAAAAAAGAATTCATAGAACTAACCCTTTTTTTTTTTTAATTTTCTTTAACTATAATTTTGCAAGTAAATTATAAGGCAATCTAATCTATACTATTTGATATAGATTTTATATAATTTTTATGTGTGTGAAGAGTATACACATATATATATATATATATATAAACAGATGGTGTCTATCTGTATAAGAATGTAACCGGATTTGGCCATGTAAAACATACAAATACATAGTATTAGAAACATAATCTGAATTGATTCAAATCTAGCTATATTTTCCATAAAATGCAATCACTAAATCTGGCAAACATATTCAGCAAATAATACGTAACAAGAGCAATAAATAATGTTTAAATGCAATATTACACGCGTTCACGTTTAATGAAACGGAATTTCAACTATATTTACCACAAAATCTATACATTTGATTGGCAAAAATAATTTATTTTTACATCAAGATCACTAATCAAATATAATAATGGTATAAAATCATCAAAATAGTACTAATAAACTAATTCCGAAATTTTTCAGAATAAAACTCATAACTTTACATTTATCAATATTTATTTAGCTTAATCAAATCGCCGAAAAAAAATAAACAACTGCAATATCACAGTTGCACATATGTATGCGGTTGGAAAAAAAGAAGCTCAAATAATAAATCCTTTAGTGTTTTGTTAACATTTAAGCCAAATTCATTATAATTATTTATGAACTTATTGGTGCAACTAAACTCAAAATCATAAATCATTTATTATATTCTGTATATATATATATATGTGAATACGTTAGCTCGTAAATGGTATAAGAAAAACTGTGTATTTACCTCGTAGTATACATCTTATATATATATATTGTAGTATATTATTATTATAGAGTTGTATCTACTTTATTTATAAATAAAATCTAAAAGAATTTCAGAGCATTATAAAGCAGCAATTACTTGAAACAAAATATAGAAAAATGAAAAGCGTTATATTATAGTACCATATATTCTGGGAAATTTTTTTTATTTTAAACTTGCAATCTCATAACTCATTTCATGCCAATATATATATATATATATAATATTTAAAAAGAATAAAATGTACATTACATGTTATGTTTTTTATATTGTATATATTGTATATTTATACATTTTGCTGTGCTTATATTGTGTAACAATTTATATAGAAATATCCTTTTATATGTTGTGTAATATATAATAACATATACCTCTCTACATCTGTCATATTTAGTTGTTAATACAAAACTATATATATTTATATGGAAGAACATCAAAATAAAAATGATTTCATACAAGGAAAAAGAAATAATAATAATAATAATAATAATAATAATAATAACTATATATAGACAACATTATGAATGTATAGATATAGAACTTCTATAGTTGTAACATGTTGTCTTTAATATTTCTATATACATTTTTATAAATTATAGTATATATTACAACATGTATTATATGTTTTAATATTATATGTATATATATTTATGAAATGGGAAATCAGTGTGAGTACAGGTTATACAATGAACGCGAGAAGCAATTTCACCTCAACAAACTTTAAGCATATATATATATATATAACTATGTTATTATATAGATGAATATGAATGTATTGTATATAGTGAGAGCTTTTGTATATTATGTATATATAAAAGAAAGGAAAAAAGAATACATGAATGGACTATAAAATATTGTTATAATAGCTTCTAAGGGATTTGTACATATCTTTCTTATATACGTACGTACATACATAGGTATTATATAAATATATAAAATTCAAAAAGTAGAAAAAAAAAGAAAGAAAGAAAATCAACTGAGACATGAAAAAAAAAGTGAATGAAAAATTATAGAAAGAAAAATGAGAAATAAAAAAAAAAAAATAAAAATATAGAAAGAATTGAGATGATGTAAATATTTGCTTCATAAATTGAAAATATATGTATGGCATATATATGTTTCGTTGAACAGTTTTCGTTTTTGCTTTGGTGCGGTACATCATATCATGTTTTAATTTTTTTCCTTGATGGATGTTTATATATTATGTATTAAATATACACCATATAAATATATATGGTATATGGTTTATGTACGTTAAGATGTGCACAAATAAACAACCAGCAGCTAAATATACCTATATATATATATATATGTAGCAAATAAATATAAATGTAAAACCAGTCACTTTTGCACGTTCATCTTATATATGATATATATAAAATTTATTGTGTTCATTCACATATATACGAGAGTGTATGGTACAACTTTAAATAAAAAAAAAGTAATAGAAATTTCAACAAATAATTTTGAAAACCATTTATTGTATATATTTCATATTTATATATTTAAAAGGCACTCTTGGAAATCATCATACGTATTCATATTTATATGCTATATGTCAAAATTTTATATATTTTCTGCTTAAACATATAATAACAATTCAAAACGTATATAAATTATATATACCCGCATTTGCAAATGCCATTTCTTATATAAATTATATTTAACTATAAAGTGAGAGAGACATTTTCCACACTTGCTCACCGAATTTTAGACAAACGACGTATATTATACTTTTACTTACTTACCATATATGGTATATACCGTATATACAAAACATATTTAAGTGAAATAATCATAAATCATTTAGAATAATTCTGTATGTGTATTATGAAATTTTCTTTGTTTTTCAAATAACATACGTTTGTTTTTATGCATATAAATATGACTTATGTATATACGAAAACTGTGTTTGTTTGTGTATATATGATACTTGTATCACTAAGATTTCCATTACTTACATATATATATATTTAAAAGAATACGCCATAATATTCATAAATCCATAAGGATTTTTAATATACAATATATATATATATTCCTTATCATATGTGTGTGTGGTGTGTGTGTGTGTGTATATCTAATGTATATATAGTAAAAATGTCTTTTTAAATAATAAGAAAAACAATTCTATTCCATTTTCATTTAATATAATTTTCCGCTTTTTTTTTTTGGTTTTACTATTCATATTTATATGTAAAATGTTTTTTGTTTTGTTTTCAAATAAAAAATTCTTAAACTACTAAATCTTTTGTTATTATATGTTACACACAAAAAGAATAAAAATCACATTTACATTCGTTGTTTATTTATTAAAATTATAATTACTAATTATTTAATTTAAATGTTTATGGAAAAGATGACAACCAATATTTAATTGATTATATTTATTCTTGAAACTCACATCATATATATGATGGAAAATATTCAATATATGTTAACTTAAATGCTATTGATACCCAATGTCATCTTATTCTAAGTTCACATCTATTGAAATTCCTAGAGATGCTTGATGGTATTTATATGCGCCTATATAGTTTTTAACTGAAATTATAGATAGAATAAAATTTATAATTATTGTATAGTGAATAATTTTCTTATAGCCTAAGTGAAATTCGACTAAATTATAAAAGAAAAAAATTGACTGTTCACCGAATTAAATTTTCCGGCAAATCGACTTTAATGAATTATCATTTTTTTTAAATTAATTATCATCTTTTTGAATTACGGGCAATATTTTTACGGGTTTTAATTTTTGTGCACATAATTGTAAATTATAATCAATGTCCAATCATTCATAGCGAAGATTTTTAAAATCGATTCACGCATTCAAAAGATATGACCGATTTTCCAATTGATGGCAAAGAAAATTTAAAAAAAATTTGTGGTACTGTATAAAGTTAACACCCAAATGGTACAAACAATTTATGCAGTATCATTATTTCTTACAAAGTTTCACTGATATAAAACGTGAATCAATGTTAAAAATCTTCTACAGTTTTTTCAAAACAAAACTTCCAATTATAAATTATTAGTTTTACTTATATAGAATTAATTGCAGGATCAACTGATCAATGAATGAATTTACATTCTATAAAGATATATAGTTTCAAAATAATGCCTAAATAAATCAATGTATATATATATATATATACACCTTAGCAACAATTTGTCCGTATTTTGAAAAATGAGGAAAATTTCCGTGGAAAAAATCCACATATGTTCCATGCAAAAAATATATTGGGATTTGTCCAAAGAATGTCCATAGATTTTCCACTTAATATAATAGTATTTTATTACGGTCAATTGAAATATTTGGATTGTCAGGGTAATATGTCCAACATACATATCCGCACGGTATCATAATTTATTTCAACAATTTTACAAGACAGTAGTTTTACAATTTTACAATTAAATTATTTTTTGCATAAGAAAATATAAATTTCATACTTTTTATTAATTTCTTACGTATTTATTACATTAAATTTTGTTTCAACAAGTTACAACCTGTTATAACAAAATTTTTGTGCTAGTGCACTTGCCGCATGACGTATTTTTGTCAAAATCAGTGAATCTGCTCACAAAAAATATGAATATACATTCTATGGATATTCTGTGGAATAATAGCAAAGAGATATACTTCTAAGGTGAATCCGTAGTAATTATCATCGGAAATATACGTGGATAATCCAAGAATATATTTTATAAAAATCCATGGACATTATATAAAATTCCAGCGTACATCCGTAAGAAATCCATAGATATTTTCTCGGATTGAAACAAACTACGGACTACTACATATAATGCGGAAATTTTACGGACAAACTACGGACAGTGTTACTAGGGTATATAATATTTATATTTAATTTACACATTTCTTTCTATCCAGATAATTATACTTAATTATATATTATTGTATACCTAATTTAATTTTAATGGGTTTTTACATGATACATGTTTTTATATATTAACATTTAGTAGACAAGTTTTAATATCATTCAAAAACACGTTTTATTTGGGAAATTAAATGATTATAAATGTCATAAAAATAGCGTATAAATAGGAAACAAAGTATTGTAAAACATTCAGAGTTGATTTATACTCTATACTCTAAAGTAACTGAAAAATTAATAGTTTTTTAAATTATAAATAATGTTGTATATTTTATAAATAAAATATAAATTTTTTCAAGTGTTAGCTGTTTATTATTTTAGTAAAAAATGAAAATGGTACGTATCTCACAATATATTATTTTGACATAAAAACAATTAAAATTGTCATGGGGACTATATATTTTTTGTCAAGTCAAAAAGTTAAACAGATGCGAGAGATTTTCATATATTGTCGCTAGAAAGTTGATTTTATTTACACAAAAACTTTACATCTCTTTTATTCTATAAATGCTGTATATTTATATTACTCTGGTTATTCTCATAAATATATATAATGCGAAAAACTTATTATTTTTCTTTTCTTATATAGATATAAATATATATATATGGTATTTCAAAGACTCGCATATCATATCATATTTATTTTTTTCTATATATTTTTTGTGGGAAAAATTTTTATCTATTAACAAGCTTTTTATAACGTTCTTATTGTTTTACTGATGACAAATCCACTCAAATGAATTTATAATAAATATATTGTATATGTTTATATGATTGTAGATGCTCGTATTAATATGAAAGCAAGCAAGCAAACAATACGAAAATCTCTATAGAATATAAATTTGTAATATGTAGGAAAAACAGAAGAAAAAATTAACAAGGCGGATAAAATAGTTTTGTATTATATGGTATGCGACAAGAAGAGTATTATATGTGTATAGGGTAAAATAATAAATAAATTATATAAGAATCATAAATATATATGTTGTGTAAGTAATAATTTGTTTGGTATATATATATATATATAGGATATAAATAATTCTAAATCTTATTGTATCTGGAATTTAGTTTTTCTTTTAATCCACAAAACAAAAAGTTGATAAATAAACTTTTATATGTTTTTCTTATATTATTTTATATGTATTTTTATATTTCTAATACTGCAAATGAATGGACTTATTTATTTAAAGTCAAAATTTTTTCGTATACTCATAAACATTTCAATAAAATTTATAGACCACATATAATTTTGTTAACCTATTTTTATTTATTTAGTCATAGAGTGCATACACTTTAAATAGTTATTAAAAAAAAAAAAAATATTCATTTATATGTTAATCTGTGTATTTTAAAATTTTTCTATATATATATTTCAGCGTCCGCATATCAAACAACCCGAATACAAATGAAAAGAAAAAAAAAACGCTGTATCATATTTTATTCTATTCAAAATAAAAATCCTTTTTTTTTAATCTCACCAAATCATCATCATCTGTCACATAGATATATCCTTCTTTTTATATACATTATATGCATATTCTATCATATCCAGTACAATATATAACACATATTTAAAAAACATGACACAATATATTGCTGGAATATTCATCATAAAGTTAACCTTTTCTATATGGCTCTTTAAAATATATTATGGTCATTTTTATATACAATATATTTACATTTTTGAACTCAATATATTATCGCAACAATATATAATTTACTCATAAAAGCTCATACCCATTATTTTGTTTTAAATCATAAAAAAAAAAGTGCTTATTTTCCTTTTGACAAAAAAAAAATTGAATACTATCCTTTTTTTTCTATTTATTGAAACTGCTTTCAATATAGAATTTTTTATTTTTATGCGTTATCATATATAGTGCGGTGTATGTGATTATGTGTAGATTATATATTTTTATATACATATATTAAATATCATATAATATATATCATGAGCATATATGGTATATATGACATTATAATTATCAATGTACTATTATAAATGAGAAAAATTTGCATGCTTTTTGATTGGTATGGAAAATAAAAAGCTTTTTTAATTATGTGCAACAAAAACTTCAATGAATTTTTTAATATCTAAAGTATATACACACAGCACACAGATATACCATATATTTATATTTATAATATACAATATATATTCATAGGAGGAAATGAAAAATAACAAAACATGTATAACATATATACTCTATTATTACTCATTCAGTCATATCCATATCTAATATCTATATATAAATCTACATATACATTTTACAAATATTTGTATATGCGAAAATCCTTTATTTTGAATTTGGGAAAATGGGAAGTTTATATCAATAAAATTAATGATATGTATATTAATTTTTGTATGAATGTATAAAATTTATTTTTTGATGATATTTAAAAACATACCTACTACATATATGTGATATAGGGTATATTGTTCCCATAATCATTGACCATTTAATTTATATACACGTTTATTTTATTTGACTTTATATCATCTGTTTAAAATATAATATTATTTTGGTTACATTTAATTATAATATACTGCAATTAATACAGAATGATGATGATCAACAATGGCTATAACAACGAAAACTGAATGCTGAATTTAGCAAACAAATAAACATGATTTTATTTTCGCTTTAGGTCCACAACGTACGTAGAAAATAATATGATATTAACGAATGCAGAAGGCAATACTAAATAAAGAATGGCTATAACAACGAAAACTGATTCTAGCATATCTTATTGTATAGCAAATACATGAACATTATATCCTGTTGGCTATTCTGTCCACAACTCGATAAGTTTAAAGAATATAATGTTTGTGTAATTACTAATTGCTAAGGTATGGTTGGATAATTTATTTTTCGTTGTTATAGCCATTCTTAATTATAGCCTTCTGCATTCGTTAATATCACCTACATAGGTGTCACATTGTGGACCAGAAGCGAAAATAATATCATGTTTGCGTATTTGCTAAATTCAGGTGTGACAGCATCAATTTTCGTTATTATAGCCATACTTGATTTTTATGAAAAATCATTTAATATATTAATTTTAATAAATTTCAATTTTTGTATAAATAATTACAAATTATAATGAATTTCTTATCTTTTATAGAAAAGAATTTTAAAATCGATTCACACGTTCAAAAGATATAGCTGATTTTTGATTCGATGATTTAAACGACATCAAACCGAAAATCGATCTTATGCTTTTGAATGTGTGAAGTGATTTTAAATAACTCGTCTACATGAAAGATTGGAAATTAATTATAATTTATAATTCTTTATACAAAAATTCGTTAAAACTATATGATCCGGTATATCAATTAAAAAAGATGATAATAATTCATAAAACTCAATTTTGTATAGAAAATAAAAAATAAATGATTAAAAATTTGTGTAAAACTTTTGTAATGGTAAAAGTTTGATTACCTAAATTAATTTCAGGTATATAGAGAGTGGCCAAAAACTGGAGATGAGTTGAACGAAGATAGAAGCCACAACTACCCTATACGCAGTCCATAGATATATAATTATATTCATATTGAAATGACATTTAATGAATAATTAATGGAATTACATTCATAAATAATATTTTTCCATACGTATTGATATTATTATATAAAAATTGTTGACACATAATATCCTTTGGCATTTGTTTTTAAAAAAATGCATATAGACAGACAGACACAAACACACACACAAACAATTACTCGATATAATTTGTAGTATATATTCGACAGAATTTAAAATATGAGTATAAATATGGTTTAGTTTAGATAAAGATAAGAATTTATATATATTATTTTTTGTGTTTTTGAACTAGTATATAAAGTGTATTAAAATTTGATATATTCTAATGGTATGCAAATATAGTTTTACTATGGAAAATTACTTTATTCATATATATTTTCAATCGTTTTAATCATGTATATTTAAATATAAATTATATTTAGTTGCATATATGTAATTATTTGAAAATAACATTATATATTAATATACTGTATAAGGAATGTGACTTATTAAATATTGAAATTTAGAAATTATATTATACTATACAATATTTTTATTTTACATAATTTACAAAATTTATGTTTATCTAATCAGATTAAATAAGATATTATTTGTAATATTCTATATATACTGAGTTACAAACATAAAATAACAAAATTTTAATATATATTTTACAAAATATCATCCATATAATACATATTATTAGTAATATATATATATATATATTCAAATTTCTATATATTGTATATATATTGTATACTTTTCATTAATTTTAAATTAGTGTCGTTCTTCTGCAGTTAAACGTAATAAATATTGCTAATTCTTTGTCTAGACACTCGACAACATTTTACAAAAAGAATTATTAATTTTTTATATATTTTTTTTTCCCATGTTCTCTATTTGAAAATAAAAAATTTAATATTTAACATTTCATAAATTATATACAATATTATATACACACAATATATACACATTATATATTTATATATATATTTAATATATAAGAGAAACAAAAGAAAATTTAAAATAATTTTTCATTTGTAAGCAAATAATAGTACACTTTTCTTTTTACATATACATCCATATATATATATACAAATATTTTAAATAAATAAAATGTATTTATAATATGATGAAAAACTATTTCGAATATATTTGTATACGTACAACGTAACGTAAGCGTGTGTAACGTGTACATAGAGAAAAATATTTATGCCAATTAAACTTAATTTGTTAAAAATAAAAATGAAAAATTTCTGATTTATTGTACCATTATTTCTTTTCTACACATTATAATAACAATAATAATAATAGCAATAATAAAGAAAATACTATTTATATTTTATAATAAATGGATAATATTTTATAATATCTTTTAAATATGCTCATTGCATTCGTATATACATAATAATATATATGTATATTGTACAAACAATTACAATGCGAAATAACAATAAATAATAATTAATATTACAATTATAATAAATAATATATGTTAATAATTTTTATGTATAATATATTACATAAATTATAAATTATATATAAATAATTAAATTATAATAAATATATATACATAAACATGTAAATCAGCCCTAAACGCTTCGTATATAAATAGCTAATATATATAACAGCGAATCTATAATTAATGTACACACTTATTTACCTATATACATTTATCTCAAGAAATAGCAGAAACAGCTTTAAGTTGTAAAGAAATTAGTGTAAAAGAAAAAATTAAATAGAAAGATTTTGGCAAAATCTTATATAGGATCAGTCATATAATTTAACTAAATATAAATAAAGTAAATAGTTTCAACTAATTTTCTAATGACGATGATGTCAACTCGCGGTTTTATTCAGTTTTTTACCGATAGACCAAAAATTCTATGAGCACGAAATGAAGATGCTGAACGATGGCAAACATTAATAGATTGTGCATTTTTTTTTTTGTAATAAAAATTAAGAAATAAAAACCAAGGATAAAATCCATGAAAAGTATAGATTTGAGTTGCTGTTTATTTTAAATATTATGAAAATAAATTATGAAGAGTGAGGATTATAGCTATAGATAAGCGAAATATATAAAATTTGAACCACTGTCTTAGATAATTGGTGAAATAAATTATGACTACAATATCGCGGTTGTATGTTGGACATATTACCCTGGCAATCTAAAGATATCAATTGACCTAAATAAAATACTATATTATATTAAGTGAAAAATCTATGGACATTCTTTAAACAAATTCCAATATATCTTTTCCATGGAAAATATGTGGATTTTTTCCACGGTAATTTTTCTCATTTTTCAAAGTACGGACAAATTGTTACTAGGGTTTTAAATCTCATTTATTTTCTCATTTAATAAAAATATAGATAATTTACGACGATTTTCTTTATATAAAATCTCCATATTGGAAATACAATAACAGACTAAAAAATTCTCTACATATAGCCGTTATAAATTTGTATATATTTATTATTTATAGTGTTTTGTATATATTACTTATATACTTATCATATACATATACATATATATATATTATTATATATATATAAAGAAAAACAAACAAAAATGTTAAGACGAAAAAAAAGGAGAAGAAAATCCATTACCTTTTACCATTTATACTATTTTCATTATAAAGACTTTTATATATAGACAGGCAGGAGGAATAGAGCGGCGTTCCTTGTTTTCTTTTTTGGTTAATGAATTTTTTATTATATCCTGAATTGTTCCATATAATTTGCTATATATGCTTTTTCGTATATATATATATATATTGTAAATACTTAATGTGTGTGCATATGAGATTATGTGTGTTTGTTTTTTAACTTCATCTCACCATAATTTGGACAAAAAACACACACAGAAGCATACAATATATATTGTGCGTATACAAATACTTACAAATTTCGTTTTTTCTAATTTTAACACCTTACTACTAAAATTTAACTTGTGATAGACGCGCACATTAAGAAGAAAAAGAAAAAAAAAATAACACATAACGTATTATTTTTATGGGGAAAAAAACATCAAAAGGTATTTCTTATAAGGAAAAAAAAAATATGTATATAATAAAAATAAAAACATTGAATGAGGAAGTATATTAACGTATATATACGTAGTATATATAGGATATATTATATATATATATATAAGCGATTATTTCGTTATACTAATAATATTGTAAATATAAGGTTGTCAAATATCTCCCTTCCGCCTTTTTGTCTTTTTAATTTCGCGGCTATGTACAAAGCGCTACAGAGCTCGTATCTGGCAACACTGTACATAATTTGAAAGCTCTTGACATAACAAACAAAACGACGCTATGTATGATTAGTTTGGATATTGCGTTCAACAGTTATAGACGTGTAAACATGGAGTTCACTAACGCCGAAATTCGCGCTATTTTAAAGTTTTCCTTCGTTAAAGGCAAATCCGCTAGAGAAACGTTCCGTGAGATTAATGGTGTTTTGGGGGATGGTACTCTATCACTTCGAACCGCGGAGGAATGGTTTCGACGATTCAGAGCCGGTGAAAACGACACCATGGATAAGCCAGCCGGCGGAAGACCTGTGACGACAAATACCGATCAAATCATGGAATACATCGAGTTAGACCGGCATGTGGCATCTCGTGACATCGCCCAGGAGATGGGAGTTAGTCACCAAACCATTTTAAACCATCTGCAGAAGGCTGGATACAAAAAAAAGCTTGATGTTTGGGTGCCACATGAATTAACAGTGAAAAATCTAATGGACCGAATTTCCATTTGCGAAATGCTGCTGAAACGGAACGAACTCGACCCATTCTTGAAGCGGATGGTGACTGGCGACGAAAAATGGATCACATACGACAATATCAAGCGAAAACGGTCGTGGTCGCAGGCCGGTGAATCGTCCCAAACAGTGGCCAAGCCGGGATTGACGGCCAGGAAGGTTTTGCTGTGTGTTTGGTGGGATTGGCAGGGAATCATCCACTATGAGCTGCTCCCATATGGCCAGACGCTTAATTCTACCATCTACTGCGAACAACTGGACCGCTTGAAGCAGGCGATCGACCAGAAGCGTTCAGAATTGGCCAAAAGGAAGGGTGTAGTGTTCCACCAGGACAACGCCAGACCACACACTTCGTTTATGACTCGTCAGAAGCTACGGGAGCTCGGATGGGAGGTTTTATCGCATCCACCATATAGCCCGGACATAGCGCCAAGTGATTACCACCTGTTCCTGTCCATGGCGAACGCCCTTGGTGGTGTAAAGTTGATCTCAAAAGAGGCTTGTGAAAAGTGGCTGTCCGAGTTCTTCGCAAATAAGGAGGGGGGCTTCTACGAGGGAGGTATTATGAAGTTGCAGTCTAGATGGAAACAGATTATCGAACAAAACGGCGCATATTTGAACTAAATCCGATTACTGTAACACTTTTTATAAAGCATTGAATAAAGAGCAAAAAGGCGGAAGGGAGATAGTTGACAACCTAATATAATAATGGTTTGCTTAAAAGAAAATAGTATATATATATATAGATGTTTTGTTATGTGAATTTGTATTCATATATTATATATACTTTGAAACACACATATACAAGGTATATATATATAGTAAAAGGAAAGGCTTATGATTATGACATATATATATATATATATGTATAAAAATACTCACCAAATAAAGGGTTGTTATCACGTACATATTATGAAATTTATATTGTAGGTCATAAACTTGCTTCTTGGTTTATTTTATGTATATTCCTTTATTATTAATAATATGTTTTTATATATACTGTATATTATATGAATATATGTATTCATATACAATACATTCTTTATACATTGATATATATAAGTTTAAGACAATATATATATATATATAATGTTTAGTGATAAGTATATACAATCATACCATTTATAAATTCATTTTCTTATAATTCATATATATATATGGTAACACATAACACAACATTTATTTGCATATGGTTCAATGATATGTATATAATTATTATGAAATGAGCTAGAATATTTATTTTAAATAATATACTGATATATATATATATATTCAATGTTCAATGTAAAATATACTTGTTTGTTATTCTGTATGTAAATAATAAGGTTTTTTTTTTCGTGTGGATGAAGGTCTATATAATAATATATACAATTTTAAATATACATTGTATTTATATTAATATATATACTAATAGCTAAAGTAAATGAATGTGAATGTTATATATATATATATCTATGTGAATGTGTATGTTTTACATAATTAGTTCCGTTTACATATCCACAAAATATACACACAGTAACGAAGCATCCCGTTTGAGTATTGCTATTATATCCTTTTTGGTGAATCAATTTAATTTCGCTTTTCTGCTTTTGTTATACAAAACATAAATAGTTCTATATTTTGCATTTTATATGGGTATTTTATTCTTTAGGAAATCGTTTTTTTACAGTATAAGAACGTGTAACTTCAATATTATAGTGTACTATATTTTCTACAAAATAATTACTATAGTAAACACACACATTGTTTAATTGGGATAGTATAAATTCACATTCATTACCATTGCTAAAGTTTTGGCTTAAATAGTATACATTTAACAAACGCATTTGTTTGTGAATAATTCCTTATATATTTATAAGTTTTTACTCTTATCGTTATCACACAAAGTTCGTGTCACTCGATGCAGTTCTAATTGAAATATATAGAACAAATAGAGACTAAAAGAAATATTATACAGGTTAATAAATTTCTAATTCATTATATTTTCTATATATATATATATCTATAATAAATTCAATTAATTACTATGAATTAAAATAATTGTTATTTATCTAGACATTTCTTAAATTTCCCAAAAATTCCAAAACGAACAATAATAAAAAAAAATAGATTGTGTGTATAGAATTAAAATTGAACGTAAACATCAATTTCATAATTAATAATTTTTTCGAAATTTTAACTTTATTATACAGAAGTAATATAGTTGAACAAAATTAATAAATTAAGAAATAATACCCGTGGTAATGTTATTATATTTCTTATCTAAAACGCAATTCAAAATAAATTTTAGATAATGCTATATAGAGATCATCAGTATCATCTGTATCTGTAATGTGTAAACACTGTAGTATATATTAAACAGTCGATTTTTAATTTAATTTATTTAATAATGTGTCTTGTATTTATGCAGACTTTTTTGTGAAAAGATAAAGATAACTAGAAAAGATAATCTTTTTGCATACTAAAATTATCTTATAATATAAATAATTTATATATAATATTTTTGAGATATTTGTTCAATTACAATAGCTGTTAAAATTTACATTGCATATTTGTTATATCATTTCCTGGTTTTTTATATAAGCCACACAGCATATTTAATAGATAATTTGTATATAACACTCTAGTTATGATGAAGAGAAATTACTGATATTTTTTGTGATTATTGTAATTATAAAATATTGTTGATTTCACATATAAATTTCGTTTTTTTTCTCAAACACAATTGTTCTATTTACAATATTATCTATTATAGACGCTTCGTCACTACGTGCTCATGGATATACCCAGTTGGAAAAACAAAAATATATAAAAAAAGCAACGTTGTTCAAAATTTACAATTAATTTTGTTTTTTTTTCTGTTTTCTTTTTTTATTTCGCTTTTTTTTTTTTTCGTGAAAAATTTATACATAATTTGTATGGAAATTATTACGAAAATTTTCCCATAGCGTATATTTTATATTTTACAAAATCATTTATGTAACTAACGTATAAAGAATTATAGATATACTATACTATAGACGATGTGCACGTGCACGTATAAATATATATTATGTATGTGTGTGTGTGTATATATATATATTTAATTTTTGATGTACGTGATAATTGTACAAAAGAAATATAATGGTTTTAACGTTTAAAATAATAATATATCTCTATAATATATACGAGTTTATAATACGAAATGTGCAGAAGTGATTAGAGAAAGAATCAGTAACACAGAATTAATATTTTAACTATGTACAAATGTTATATGTTATATAATGTTCCATATATTGTATATAAGAGAATATTTATATATAAACGAGAATTGGTAAACTTTTCTGTTGAAGATCATTAATTAAATTATACGTATAATATATATGATGACGTTTAGCCGAAGAGTTACTAACTTATATTTTATAAATATTAGAAATTTTTGATTTGTAAATTTCGTATGGATTTTTGTTTTTTATTTAAAATATTCTTTCCGTACATTTTTTTTAATATAAAATTTCCGCGTCAGCAATAAAAGGAGAGGAAAATTTTTACTTACTTTGTCTCCTTTTATACACCGATGTATTACTACCACTTTCATATATATTTAATCCGTATCTAAATCTTATTATTTCCGTGTATCAAAACCCTCCCGGATTACACCAAATAATATAATAATAATAATAATAATAATAAATAATAATATAAAAACAATTACCAAATACTTTCAAGTGTGAAATTAATAAATATATGTTAAACTTTATATGTTTATATCGCAACAATTTAAATTAAATTTAATATATAATACAAAATTAGAAAATGTTGATGGCATTTTCTTTTGTTGGCAAAAAGAAAGAAAAACAAACTTATTGTCATTTTATAAATAATAATAATAATAAGCAACAAGAAACTTTACTATATTATTATATTGTTGTGTATTTTACAAATACATAATACAATAAATAATTTTACAAATAACAACATCGCATAAGTGTACAACTAATAAATACTTAACTAAATAAAAAAGCAACAAAATAAAACAAGCTCAAAAGAACATAAAAGATATTTTATACCCACCATATTCAAAGACAATATAGAACTTTAAATTTAATATAATTTAAAAAATAAAAAAATAAAGATAAACTTTCCTTTCAATGTTTTTTTCACTGTAGAAATTACACGATGTGTTGATGTTTATATACCATATTATATATGCTTTAACAATATACAATATGTAGTATTATCATATATATATTGTATATATTAAATATATATAATAGTACATAAATATATTAAAGTATATATATATATAACTATATCCCTTCTGTAAATTCGAACATATCCGATGATTCTATGTATTCACTTTACAAATTTAGAAAAACTGCTATGAAAACGAAGGCCAACCGACTTTAGCTATTTTATTCATATACATTATCTCAGAAAACAGACGAAATATTTGAATCGAATGCAGACACTTAATGGTTGATCCCTCTATAGATGATATTCTGATATAAAATATTACTTTAATCTGGATATTTTGGAAGTTTTTTTTTTGAGTTAAAAGTAGACTACATTATGAAAAAAAATTGAAATGTTCACTTACAAAATTTTCCGAAAAAACGACTTTTAAGAATTATCATGTTTTTGAATTACGAACCTATAGTCTAAATGGTTTTTCTGTTTTGTATACATAATTTCAAATTATATAATCAATAACCAATATTTCATAGAAGAGATTTTTAAAATCGTTTCACACGTTCCAAAGATATGACCGATTTTCCGTTTGATGTCAGTGAAATTTTCTTTGAAATAATGTTACTGCATAATTTTTTTTGCCCAATTCGATTGTTAACTTTATAAATAGTATCACAAATTTCTTTATATTTTCTCTGCCATCGATTGGAAAATCGGTCATTAAATTGATTATAATTTGTAATTCTGTACACCAAAATGGAAATCCGTTAAAACTATGGGTCACAATTAAAATAGTTGATAATTCATAAAAGTCGATTGTCCTGAAAATATAGTTCACCCAAATTTTTTTGCTTCCAACAATATGGTACTTTGGTTACTTAAAATCCCAGAACTTTGCAAATATTCAGATTATATAGAAATAGTCTATATCTCCGAATGTGAACTAGGGCGTTCAACCTTTCAGTAACTGCTGCGGTTTCCTGTTTCTATCTCGTCTGGTTCCACAGATAATGCATATGTAAAATAGCATACATATCCAGATATATAATAGTATTCACTGCCAGTTTTAACAGAAGTGCTAAAGTTGTTCGTATATATATATATATAAAAATAATGGATATATTTTTTGGTGAAAGATAAATGGATGGAGGATGGTTTGGTATATCCCCATATACAGATACATCTATTATATGTATGTATCTACAGTATTATATGGGTTAGTGTAACACATGTGTATTTTTTTTTTGTTTTATAAAATATATTTTAAAATATGATCTACCAAGAAATAAAACTTTCGCTTATTTTATACTAATCGTTGTAGCATATATAAAACTTACGTTGTATACGAAAAAAAAAATACAACAAACACTCTAATCTTATAATGTGAATGAAACAATTCATGAACATGAACTTTACACAAAACAAAAAAAAAATGAAAAAAGTAATTTTTATTTTCATTGTTATATATATATACTCTGGAAAAGTCTATTGTACAAGTCTTGTATTATATGAATCTAATATATATGTATAAGAATAGAATAGAATTTATTTGTGTCAAATGACCTTTTAACTTTCAATAATCATTAATTATCATATACGAGTACATAACCATAAATAAATATATATATATATATAATATATAGGATATACATTATTCCAAACTCGGATATATTAACCCTCATATACTATATCTTTGGGTGAGATTTTCAGATACACCGAAAAGTTTCTTTTTTAAACTATATAGTTATGTATTTAGATTTTTTTCTTAAATTTTTTGTTAACAAGATTAGGGTGCGTGATCGTAAAATTATTTATCAATGCCCGCATTTGTAATATGTAGTATAATTTTTGTTACAAAATTATGAATGGGAAATATACTATACAATATATTATATAATATATAAGATTGCAATAGCTCAATACCAGTCTACAGATAATTTAGATGTCTTTTTAATATTATCATTTAATAAAAACTCACTTGTTTTGAATTTGAATTTAAAGCACTAAAAAATTATATAGAAAAATATTTTAAAAAATCCTTTGATTGACAAATTCTTCTTATTGACATAATATTTACTAACAATTTAGCGAAAGCTATGAATTTTACCTTTTTAAATGTTATACCAATAAAGGAAATCCTTATGAAATCCCTATATGAAGCTTATAGGCATATTCAAAAGTTTGAGTCTATATGTGGAAAAATGAATTGATCGGTTCAAAGAAAATGCCTCAACGCAAACCCGGAAGGATTTATCTACAACAAAATCTTTATTTATCTAAAACAAAATATTTTGCATAAATTTGAATATATCAACCTTTATCAATATAAGGCAACAGAAAAGTCTGATCGCAACAATAAAACCCATCACATTTGTTAACTTTCCCACACTCCACAAGATCCATAATGTCTGTTTATATTATTCAATACAGATTCATTAAAATATATAGTATATGAATAAGCAAAGTGGTATTTTTTCTGGTAAAAATTAATTATTCACAAGACACCAATTATGAAATACAGTTAATGAGATCTATCAATTTGAAAGCTCTATTAAAAAGAAGATATAAATATTAAGAAATATTGTTAATTTTCCGATAGTTGCATGGGTGTTAATCGTTTTTATATATACATTCTGTATGTAAGTATAATTTCATATATAATATATATATATAATTGGGATCAGAACGTATATAGTAATATTATGTGCATAAATAGGATAAAGTGAGATTTTCTATATGTATAAATTATATTCGTATTGTCGTTATATTATTATCTTGTTATTTAGCTTCAGTAAATATACAATATAATATATAAGTATAATTTTTTAAAATGGAAATATATACCTCTATAACATTTATATTAAGGAAAATCCAATGCATAGATTCAAATAACTATATATATATTAATACATTTAATTTTATTTATATGTTTGAGAGTAAAAAAAGTGTGATTCAATACAAATATTATAAATTATTATACGGTATATATATACAATATATTGCAATCGCCCATTCATACATAATATTATGGCTGCGTTTTTAAAATGATATGAAAATGATATGATTCACATTTTAGTTTATCTTTTATAAATAAAATTTTGGTTTAGATATGAGCACTTTAACCACATTTATATTATATAATGGATATATGCAAAAGTAAGTTCCGTTTTTCTTCTAATAGTATATGTCCATAGAATCTGGTAGTACATGCTCTTGAAAACTCTCTTTATATATAAACTTCAAAACGCGGTAATAATAACATTTGATTGAAGTGTAAATAACATATTTTTTTTATTCACATGAAAAATGGATGTTGTTGTACCAAATATAAACGACAATTGCCGAAAGCATTATTATTTTGTTTTCATTTAATAATAATTTGTTGTTGAAATTTTGATTCGAAATGAAAAATTGATGTGCTATTCAGGGGTGGCTCGTGAAAATAAATTGAAGTTCACATGTAAAAATATATTGTTCGTAAAGTAATTAGTAATACTACATAAATTGTAAAATGTTAGCCCGAAGGTCAATGGAAAATTTTTCGGAAAATCGCATTTCATGAATTTT
Organism: Bibio marci; assembly: GCA_910594885.2. Taxonomy (NCBI): domain Eukaryota; kingdom Metazoa; phylum Arthropoda; class Insecta; order Diptera; family Bibionidae; genus Bibio; species Bibio marci. The sequence goes on along the minus strand of OU343117.1, from coordinate 31,479,796 downwards.
CTAATTGCGAGCCATAGTTTTAACGGATTTCCAATTTTTATTACATAAGTACAAAATTTAATCAATTTCAAGTCTTTTATAGAAGAAATATTTAAAATTGCTTTACACATTCAGGAAATATAGTCGGTTTTCCAAACGATGCATTGAAATTTTGTATGATTGTTTCAAAAGACATCGATTTCTTCTAATGTACCATACTTTTATTTATAAACTTGCTGAATAAAATAAATGTAATTTTAACCAAAAAACGGAACTTACTTTTGCATATAACTAATATTATATCAAATTCATATTAAAATGGTAATGAAGTTCCTTTTCTTTTTTTTTTAATAGATGGTATTAACAACATTCTTTTTTTTTTATCAATTATTCGTATATGTATTGTATAGGTATTGTAAAGGTTTAATTTATATATATTATTGATTAAATAATTTAAAATTGAAAATGCGAGAAATGAATTTAAATTTTAAACGATTATATGTAGCATCATCTATGCTGCAGCATGCGATATACATATTTATACAAACGATGATACACACCATCATAAAAAATGTAAATTTAAATACCTATTTATGTAAATATATATAAAATATATATAAAATATTTAAATAAAGATATACATTTTATACCTATATAGAGATATGTTGATAATATATATATTATTTTAGTATATGTATATAGAAAATATTTCTCACCAAAAATTTTAAATCTTCTTAAATCTCTATAGGCATATAAATATAAAGAAAAAGAAATATATTCCCTTACACACATATTTATAATATTATAATATGTATAGATATGTAGTATATGTACGTACATATATATAATACCATTTTAATATGATGTATATATTGTATATATATCCTATATACCATATATTCTTATATACAACAGCAGGGATTTATATTTATATTATGTATAATACATTTAATACATAAATTATATATATAAATAATATCTATATATGCATAAAATATGCATAATATATGATCAGAGGATTCGTTATTTCTCTCATCACACATATATGGTATATATTCTGTGTCATGTGATTGTATGTATATATAAATATATCAAATTTTTTTTCCTATGAAACTGAAAAGTTATTAAAATGAAGATATTATATTCTGTGTAAATTGTCAAAATAAATATAATTTAAGTAAATATAAATGTACGTATCGTATGTATAGATATTAATATATTAAAAGCAATAATACAATCAGCAAACGCGTCAAGCAAAAATGAAATTGTATTTAATAAAATGAATGAAAATAGAAAATTGAAAATGGAATTTTGTAATAAATATTTTTGTAACAAATATTATTTTATATAAATATATATTTCAGTAAAATATAAATGTTTATTATTATTATTATTATTATATAACATCTATCTCCTACTAAATATATATTATGGATTTATTTTAAAATGAATAGCTCTATATATCTATTCTATATATATATACTAAAATTGAAAAGAATATATAATAATTTCAAATATAATTTAATTCTATTGTACTATCAATATATATATATATATATTATATGGTATATCTATACTCTTATTATTCAATTCATTCATTCAAATAAAGTATATTATATTAGATACAAAACATCCCATATATATATATAGGGTGTTCGTTGCGGGAAGGTTTAATACTTATAGTATAATTCCATTGTAACACATTGGCTGTGTGTGAAATTACACCACAAGTTAATCAAACCCAAAGCATCCAAAATTCCAATATTGTTAAACGGTTATAAAACATTTATCAATAATGTACCTCGAATTGGGTGTCAAATTGACTTTGATGGATTGTTTTGAACAATTTCTACGACAGCAGCAATTTCTTGAAAATATTTCACTAAACGAAATATATAGTGGGTTTTGCTGGTCACAATATTTCTACTCAAAGTTTTACGTAGTTTTCTAGCCATCACAATAATTTATTAAATTTGGTTTATACCATAAATACATATAGTTGATATTTTTCTATAATAAATTTTCCACGTCTATACTCCACATACACTGCCAAATATATATGAATTATTCAAAATCATTCGTTAATCAAAATAGCGATTAAACAAAGTATATAGTAAACATTTCCGGCGAATTCACAGTACTATTATAAACAACGAATGATTGTGAGTTATAGCTATTTTATTTGTGTACATAATATAGTTTTTTAAAAAAAACTAAAAGAAACATCTTTTTACGAATATACCCTTTCCGACTTCCATAAGCATCCGGTTCAGATTCAATTTTTTTTTTTTCATATAATGCTATGTGTATATGGGGAAGCAATAACATAACCTGTATTAATTTAATATATACAACCCTATATACAATTTATTGCAACACAATGTATATATATATATATATCTATATAGTAGGGTATTCATAACAAAAAGGAAATACATAATAATAATATTATTTTATATATTATTTTAAATTTAAATTATAAAATATTAATATTCCATTTAATTTGAAAGCATATAATAATATTATATTATATATCATTTATTTTGTATATATGAACATCACAGACAGATTGCGTCCACCGATATTTATATAAATATAATATTGTAGATTTACCTCTATGATGAACTCATTTTTATGAACGTCTATTTAGGTACACTGCAACACATAATACAGAAGCAATGTTACTGCTGGAAATTTCTTTGTTAAAAATATTATATAACTTTAAACTTAAAATAGAGAGTATCGGAGAAGAATTTTAACACCCTGTGTGTGTGTGTGTGTATACTTGTTCAGAAACATTTAGCATATAAAATAATAATATACTATAATAACAATAAAATAATACGATAATTATATACATAATAAATACGCATATATTACTTATATTAAGCTTTTAAAATCGCTTTTATAACTTCTATTGTGTATATCCTTTTGTGTTTGTATGTATTATATATATAGTTAATAGTTATATTTAATTATAATATTATAATAATTTGTTATACGTATACATACACAATCAAACGAGTTTTAGATAAACATTTTTATATTTTCATAATTATATATTTATTATTAGTGGTTTTACAACAACATTTTTAAACAAATACTATAATTAACAAATAATTTGTCCTTTTTACATTATAATTAACGAACAAATAAAAAAAAAGCTCCTACTGCTACAATATCTAAATCATGCGGCCGCGATTCTATATATTTGCACAGGTTTTAATTATGGTAAATTACTCATATAAATACCAGCTGCAACAGTATTTAACAATTCAATATCAATTTTATTGATATTTATAATTATGCTTTTATAGCAGCAGAGTCCATAAGTGTTGTGTTTGTGTGTGCTGTGTTTGAGTGTAAATACATTGTTAATCTTTGAATAACCATATATAATATTATCATACATTTTCAAAGATATTAACTATTTGATTTCCAATAAACCAATAATTTGATAATATAAATCATTTATGGTAATTTTTTGAAATGAAAAAAATTGAAAACTCTTTCTTTTTTGCAAGGCAACGCCAATTCATATATGATAGCCTATTTCTTTATTTTTGTATTTTTGCCAAAGCTTGCATGTAAGCATTTGGAAACACGCAGCTGCTGCTTCAGTAACTATAAAAGTTCGTCTCCATAAGATTCTTTAACAATTGAGCTAACTTTACGACCATTAATGCTAGCAATACATTGTCGTTAAATTTTTTCAGGTTGTCCAGAGCAGAGTTTGGTTTGTTTCATTGACAAACGTTCACATTTGACAAAAAAAAAACACTTTATCTCACTCAGAATAATAAAAATTTATGTTTACACATAACTGATAACGTTTGGTGACTGAATTTTATTCAGAAATGTCGAAACTATAAAAACAAAAAATATATTCTATATAATACAATTACCTATACTACAAATTACGGACGAAAAAGTTGAGGTCCTATATATCTATATATTATTATTATATTTATATTTATGTAAAGTTCCTTATATAAATATTTATATGTTTATTAAACGTTTAAAAACCAGCTTTACTTTAAGCGAAATTTTCTATTAATTCATGTTGAAATATTTTTTGGAAAAATATCATATAAAATAAAATATAAATTAAAATACCTATTAATTCCTTGTGTATATTTTTAAATTAAACAACTTGCCTTCATATACATTATCTGCATTCGAAATTGCACAAATAAATGCATATATTCGGCGGACAGCGAGCTCTATATATATATTATAACACTACAATACAAGCACATACAATTAGTAAATGTCAAAATAATTATATCTAAAATTTCTAAATTATAATTAATTGCCATTTTATGTATAAATATATACTATAACAAATAAATAAATAAAAATTCCTTATCAAGTTTCTCTTTGATCTTTAAGAACATATGTGGTCTTTCATTTCTGACACTATGTGTTCTATATATTTACAATGTATGTTTTATAATAACTACAATATACTATATTGTTTTTGCATTTACAAATATAGTTCCTTATTATTATGTACTAATACTATATAGGACATCATATATGGTATATGTGCGCGGTATCCACTATATATATCCATACTCATCATTTAGACATCGTGTACACATATTCATTTAAAAAGAACATTCAAGACGACCAAAAACCCAAATTATTATTATTATTATTATTATTATTATTGTATTGGATTTCCGCATCATCATTATCATCATCTCAATCATTGTCAGTGCAGTGGCTGGCATCGCAATAACACATACACACACTACATACTGTCATCGTCATTGAACCACCCCATAAATATATATATATAACGAATATAATGAATATGCACAAATTTATTTGAAATAATTTATAGCAATTTTCTTGTGAGTTGCATATATAGAATTTTCTTACCATTTTCATGCTTTGTTTTATATGGTGTTTAAATGAAATGGAAGCTTTTAAATATAATATATGAACAGAAAGCACATAAATATACTGTCTTCTTATATATTATTATATATTTTATATATAAATATATATAATATATTGTAACAGGTATATTTGTATTAATATATATAGTTATGTATATAATATAATGTATACGTATACCTACATTATTATCATGTGTTAAAATAAAATGTGTATGGATGTATGAATAAGAAAATGTATTTTACGTTGGTTTTTCTCATATAATTTAATATATAAATACATGTTTTTATCTATATATATATATATATATGTATATAATTATATACTATATATAACTAACAATGTGTGTAATATGTGTTGTATGTATGAATGTAGATACAAATAAGTTGAAAACAATGATATAGGAAAATGTTGTAATGAAAATGGTTAAGGAGCGAGTACGAGTATAGTATAGTATAGTTGAAACAAGAAAAAAAAAAAAACGAAAATAAAATGATATGAAATTAATTTGATACTTAATTGTTATTTATTATTGAATATTGTTTATTATGTGTTTTATATAACTCCTTTTTAACCTATATATACGTATATAATTAATTAAGTATTTAAATATATAAAAACATCTGTTTCTGAAGTATATACACACGAATTTATACAAATAAGGATCTCTAAACAAGTTCGGGTATCGTATATATGTATATGTATCTTAGCGCATACAATACATATGTTATGCTGATTAGAGTAGATATGGTATATATATATATATACGGCATAATAACAATTATATCCTTAATTTAAATTTCCTTACAAAGGGATTCACACACAAGTGTGTTACCTCGACGCCGTAGTTAGAGTAGTAATAAATTATTTAAATAAATAACATTTTTTCTATTTTATTTATTATATATTAAATTATTATAATCATATTTTAAATGAAGTATCGCCTCACATCTCGTATCAAAACTAATTTATGATACTTCATATAGTCCCATTGTGTAGGAGTGAGCAAATAATATTATAAAGAAAATAATAAAACAGGATCGAATATAATTTATAAAATCATCCGTTATTTTAATTTTACCAATCAGATACCGTATCTCACATAGATTGTGATCAATATGTATACATTATACGAAAATGAAATTCAGTCACTCCTAGATTTTCACTATAATTTTATGTATCAATTTCACAACACGCATATACATGATCTGATCGTATAAGAGATCCTGCGGACAACGCTCAACAGGAACAAAATTTACGATTTAGGTGGTGCGAGTAAACGTCATCGATTGCGTTAAAAAAAATGGACATAAAATTAAAGAATTTCAAGAAGATCTGCTCACACCATTTTTTAAACTAGACCTATATGATGCAAAAAGTTAAAGAAACTTATAGTACGTGATGTAGGTGTGTAAGACTTTCATATGTAGTATTTAATTATATTTATATAAGCGATAGAGCGAATTTGCTTGGTATACGATGATAATGAATTTATCTTCCTAGCATGAGAAATTTATTTTCTATTGAAGCAATCCAAACAAATAGGATTTATTCGAGATATATATGGCCCAATTTCAATGTGCAGCTACTGTTTTGCAAACGTGGTAGTATGTTACCAATGTCTTATAATAGAAAAAGGTGCTACAATAAGCTCTGAGTAAATTTAAAATGGTAGTTTTGGAGCAGATTTTTAGGCCAACTCTACAAAGTATTTATGACGATGATTATTATAAGAAATATATAGATGCAAAAACAATTTAGGAGATTATTTTCTGACCAAGGGTAAATGGCCTCCCACAGCTCAGTAAAATTGAATCTTATGAAGATTGGACACAATATATAGTATTTTTCCAGAGATGTTGTTATTATGGACAATCGTTATTGTTAAAAGCTAGCTCATTGGCAGAGCTAAACTTATGACTTTGCTGTGAGTGAGATGTCTATGCAGGGTTTTATAGTTCATAGAAGTAATAGTCAACTTAAGCCACTATCTGAGTAAAATTCGAGTACAAAAATGGCAAATGATATTAATCTATTAAATACACTTTGTTTTTGTATCTTTCTTTTTATTTTATTTTAACTGTTATTTAGAGTTAATTATGTTAATAAAATTTCATTCGTTGGAACAATATTCAATATGATATTATAAATTATAAGCATTGTGATTCTACCTTAATTCGACTAAAATTTATGGATAATTCCATTGAATGTATACGTGTAATCACTTTCACTTTTTATGTAAAACATGTAGTTCATAACTTTGCTAATAATTTTCTCGCCTTACGTTATTCATATTTTTTGTGTATAGTTATTTTTTCTTGTAATTTTCAAGACTTATGTTCTATATTTAAAAAAACTGCATATAGATGGAAATGTTGAAAGCTTTATTTTAGAACAATCGTTTTAATACGTATACTGTATGCGTTCCAACGTTCAGTCAATTAACGTATGGTTGTGTGACTTTCTTTTATTTCGCTTTCGTTTTTTCTTTCTATCATTTTAATTCGTACCACGGTTTCGTTTAGATGTGCATTAGAAGTGCTCTAGAGTTAAAAATTAAAAAATTAATTATTGTGGCGTAAAAATATCTAAATTACAATTATTATATTAAAAACATAAAATTTAACTATTCCATATTGGCATAGGCATATTTCGTAATCATAATCATAAAGGTAATTATTTTCCTGGGCAGATTATAAATTTGTAACAACTGGGAATGACGTCATAATAAGGAAGCATTTTTAATGCGAATATAATTATAAAGGCAGAGATTTATATTTAATATTTATATATTGTTTATATTTGTAGTAAATAAATAAAAGAAAAATTAGGTAAATTTGATATATAATAAAAAAAAAAAAACGATTATATTGTAAGCAATTTTAAGCATAAAAAATTACATTCAAGCTGAAAAAATTAGATGACGTAGCATATTGGGTGTGTTTTTTTCTTCGATTTGAGTACATTTCATAAATGTCAGAAAATTTTTTTTCATGACTCATCTAAAACCTTTGTTGGTTTTTCTTTTTTTTTTTTTTATATATAAAATTTGTATGGTTTGACACATTACCATTGCCAATTCATCATTCAACATTGAATCATTTACGTATATTAGTTTGAGAATATTTTAAATAATTTTAAATTACATTAAATAAATACAATATAAATTATATATCTCGACTCAATATAGTTATTTAAATTTATAAAAAAAGAATATAAACTTCTGATGCACATCTATAATATTTATATTCATATTCTTTAGTTGCAGAAGAATGTACAGAAGAAAGTGAAATTTTCTTAGGATATTGTCAATAAAATTAAGAACATTAAAATTAATATATAGTGAAATAATTTAAATTTATTGTGTACAGTGGGGATAACTCCCATACCCATTTTTATATACTTTTATTTACTCATGGATAAAAAATATAGCAAAATTGCTAAAACAAAAACAATATTCCTATAAATATAAAATTCATTTACAAATATAAAAAATGGTGAGTTCAATATTAAAGTTTGTCTTTTTTTTTTTTTTTTTACTTTTTATTTTAGGTTATGTAAAATAAATGAAATAAAATGTCTGCTTAAAGCTAATGTCAATTTATTTTATTCACCATATTTTACGTCATGTACTTTTTTATTTAGGTGAATTTTTTCTTTTTTTTTTTTTTTGTATTAGTCAAAGTCAAATGTCAGATTCAGGCAAATGATTTTTGTTAAACACTTTTAACCAGCTGATTTTATTTTATTTATTTTATATTTAAATATTTTTTAAAATAATTATTAATTTTTTTGAAAGTAACATTTAAATTTTTAATTGCTAGTCTGACAATCTTTTTTGGATAAATTATATTTATTTATTTTGTTTTTATTTACTAATTTAAATTTTATTTAGTGTAATTCGTATGATTTGTAATTTTGTTTGTTTTTATATATAAAAAAAATACTACTGATATCTATTGATAGACGAAGATTTCACTCCTTTCTTTAAATTTTATATATTTAATTATTATGTAGGAGTACTTAGGAAATGCACAAACAAATTATCAAATATTTAAAGCTTGTTCATAATAGTAGTTATTTTTTGCTGAGTTTTAGTTTGTTTTCGTAAAACAAACTGTTATAGATAGAGATATAATTGCTTTATTTATATTTCTGCGTTTAAAATGCAAGTGCCTATTGATTAATTACAGCTAATTGCAAAAACATTTTTCATACTAAAACTTGCTTAAATGAATTATCATTGTAGCATTGAGGGAGACTTTATCGTATTTCTTAGTAATTAATCCACTCCGCAGGATGACGACAAAGGATTGAAATGGCGGTGTTATTAGATATTCCCCGAAGTATTTCAAAAAATTTATATGAATAAATATCTGCAAAAATATAGGCTACATAAAATATTTCATACATGCAATTCAATGATATTTATTCCCACGACACTAAACAAATTTTACTATTTTATATAGTAATTTTTCTACTAGATTTTGAATTATGAAATTCAAATTAGTTCAATAATTATTAATGCAAAACAATAAGCAATTGTTTTAGTGCAAACAATATATGAACAATAATTTACAATTAAAAAGAAAAAGAATTGATTTTAGCCATACCATTGACGTGTTTAGATCCATGGGATGTGGTATGTTGGGCAATTTTTTTTGCATTTCCTTGAAATTATTAAATAGCTTACACTAAATTAATTCTATAAATTGTTTTATTTTCCTTAAAATACTTTTTTATGCCTCATAAAATTGTAAAATACAATGTTAATCAATTTTGTTTCTTACAACTGCATGAAAAAAATACACCACCACTCTCGTTTGTAAACCATTCCTTCACTGTTATGAAATAGACACCTCATATGTGAACAGTTCGGTTATACCACATATAATCATATGTATAAACGACACTAAAATTATGCTTCAACTGAAAAATGCATGTGAGTTAGTGGTATCTAAAATTTGTTTGTTTAACTACAATATGCTTTAGATAATGTTTGTAAAATTGTTAAACTTGTATATTTTATTTTATGTAATATTGAGCCACAATTAATACCATATATTGTCGGCATCTAGGCTGATAAATTTTCCTAATTTTCGGTAACAGTAATATATATTCCAAAATATATAACTTATGGTGTTATATCGGTTTGATTGTAGACATATAGGCTGAATAATATACTTAAACATGACAGGATACATTAATTTGATGAAAAAATCCGTAAAGTTTTCTTGCGTTTTTAGATATTACTATTACTCGGTAAGTTGTATTGAGGGTAATAATGACATTTTTAACCAATCCACCAAATTTAATTAAAATTTATGAAAAATGACCAAATATCATACACTACTCAGGCTTTTAACTAGGTTTAATAATTTCTAGGAATTCTAGATAAATTATTTATATTGATTGATTTTCTTCTAGTATAAAATTAATGACTTTTAAATTGGTTTCGTTCTCGTACGCTTGTAATTTAGTTATGGAACCATATATATTATAAAGTCGAAATTATTTTCTGTTTCTTCAATTCTATATATTATCATAATGCTAATCTAAATTATTTATACGAAATATACCCATTGCCTTAATATTTTCAATATATAAATATTTAGAATAATTAGTAGTTAGTTTTTAGTTTTCTATGGAAATGTACAATTCACATTTCTGCAAAGAAAACTTTGTTGGTTTAGTTTGGATCACACGTACATAATTAGATAAAAAATGTATCTAAATTGAGTGCAGTGGAGTTGATAAATTCTTATCAATGAATTTGTAATAGTTCAAGTAATGAAAAGTATTTATTAAAAAACATAATTTTATTAACTTTAATTTGAGAAAAAAAAATCATAAAATAAATGTTTTGACATATGTAACATTCACAGAAAAAAATATAAATATAAGATACTTCCGTGTATTATAAGAGCTACTGATAACATTGTAATTTTTTTCGAAAAAAAAACTAGTATAATTCATAATACAAGTTAAACTGTAATTTAATATTATTTCTTTTAGTGTAGTACTAGTACATGTTAAGAACGTTAAACTAATGGTGAAACTGTTAAACTATATATAATTTGCAATTCAGACATCAATTTCAATTACTTCTTGACTATATGAATATTTAAATTTAATATTGTTATTTATCTTCACATATAATTTGTTGATATGTTTTAATTTTTAATTCTTTGTTTATAGCAATATTTATTAAAAATATCTTTCAATTAGCTATTGCAATATTTTAGTTGTTCTTTGAGCTTGTATCTTATGTATAATTTATCTTTGATAATACGTATTGTTTTTTTTCATATATTTTTCCGCCCTTGTGTTCATTGTTGACAAATATAATAATGTCTACGATAGTCAAAAAGAGCGAATATAAAATTTCCATTATGCATAATTCATTTAAATCTATTTTAAATTTTTGAATGAATTGCTAATATAATGGAACATTAACCTTCTACAAAAAATAATAAAATACTGTTTTATATTGTTTCTATAATAATTTTATAATTTTTTTTATAGCCACGAATAGATCCACAACAATTATTAACATGTCTTGCCGTATTATTGTCTCGAAATGGTGGAATTCGAAGTGCAAGTGAAGTCCAAAGACTGGCTGAGTAAGTATTTTAATTAATAAATTATTACAGTTATAACTTTTAGTAATTGAATTTTCAAAGGATTGAACCAAAATGTTGGAAATTTATTACTTAATGTTACGTCTGTATTTTTAATTATAATTACAATAATTAATAATAACTTATTTGTGTATATTTAAATTACAGCTTAATGGTAAAATATTCTAAAAAATTAGTATCAAAATGTATTTATATACAAATATTAAAAAATACAGATACTGAACTATTGGGAAAATTTATGGCTGCTGGTGGTTGGGCCCTAACACATATGTGGTTTACCGATGGTATTTTATCGAAAAATTGGCCGTTAGTACAAGAAATACTAGAATTATTATTATTATGTCCAGTGGATGTTAATCGTTTGAAATCAAATTCATCACCAAAACTAGTTAAAGGTTTATCAAAAGATGGTGGAAATGACGGTAATTGTTACTATTTCCTTTTTCGTTTTTGTATATTTTATTGACGTGTTCTGTTTATCTTATTAGGCGTGAGGATTCTTGCAACAAAATTGGTAGAACAATGGCTTAAACTTGTTAAAGGAGAATCAACAACAACGGCAACTACGCAACCATTAAATGCTACATCAGTTATTAAAAGTACAGTTTCCATCGATACTAATAATATACAACAACAGCAACAACTACAGCAACAATTACAGCACCAACAACAACAACAGCAGCAGCAGCAGCAACAACAGCAGCAGCAGCAACAACAACAACAACAGCAGCAACAAGAACAACAGCAGCAGCAGCAACAACAACAACAACAGCAGCAGCAACAACAACAGCAACAACAGCAACATCAACAACAGCAACAACAACAATACCAATATGAACAATATCAGCAATACCAACAACAACAACATGAAGAACAGCAAGAATCTCAGCAGCAACAGGAGGAAGCAGAACAACCAGAAGAACAACAGATTGTTACTTCACCAGCAACCGTATTTATTAATAGCGACGAAAGTAATAGAAATAATGACAATAAGACAATAAATAATGAATTGACTGAAGATCCATTAGCTGTCGAAGAAGATCATGATACTAGAACTAAAAAGGATAAGGATGATATTGTTAATGCTAAAGATAGTAAAGAAATAATTAAATCAGATGCTTTAGTTTATAAAATTACTCTTAGAGATGGTAAACAAATTTTGGCTAAAGTAGAATCATCACCAATAAAGAAAGATAATAGTATGAATAAAGTTGAATATAAAACTGATTCTGATAAAAATAATGTTGATAAAAGAAAAATAAACGATAGCAATATGGAAGGTGAAAAATCTGTACGCCAAAAAGAAAATCTAAATAGTTCAAAATCAGTTGAACGTTCACCGAAAAGTGAAAGTAATAAAACTAAAGATACTGAAGACCAACAAACAAAAAATAAAAAATCAACTGAATCATCATCGTATCGTCGATCTTCGCATTCTTCATCATCAAAACATAGTAGTAGCAGTTCCAAGTCAAAAAGTAGTAGTAGTAGTAGTAGCAATAAAAGTTCCAGTAGTTCAAGTAAAGATAAATATCGCGATAAAGATAAGGATAAAAGTAGGGATAAATATAAAGATAGCATTAGAGATAAAGACAAATATAAATCAAATTCTTCGAAGAGTAGCAGTAACAATAATACAAGTAGTAGTAGCAGTAACAGTAGTAGTAACCGAGATAAAGCAAGAAATAAAAGTGAGGAAAAACTATTACAAACTGAAAAAGATAAAGAATCATTATCGAAAATTACTTCTTCTACGACACAATCCAGTTCATTACATAGATTAGGTAAAATACCTAAAAAAATACATAATGATTCATCATCAGATGATGCATCGAAATCATCATCATCGTCACAAGTACCATCGAGTAAAAAACAAACAATGTCAATTGAGGTTCGAAAAGATTCTGAAAAACGACCGAAAACGGCTAAAACTTTTCATTCCCAATTTCGTAATCATGGGTTAGCTGAAGAAGCTCCGCCGCCACCATCAAGACGTGGTCTTAAAAAACCAGTATCAACAACTATACCTGGAACATCAATACCATCAAATTTATTATTGAAGCGTTCGTCGCCTCCTCCATTGTTAATAAATAAAGATGGTGCATCATCTATAGAAAAGAAAATTAAATTAGATTCACCAACATTTGAAAAACCTGGTGCTATTAAATTAATACCACCAAAGCCAAAGCGTAAGTATTTATTGTATATTAATTTATTAATGCAATTTTCTGAGTATTTTCAGACTTTAATGTATTTTATTTGTAACAAAAAAATAATGTTGTTTGATTGATGAGACGAGGATGGATTGGATAACATAAAATTCAGAGGTATTTTTCTTTTTTTTTTTCTTTTTCGTTAATATATTAACATTTAATAAATATACAGATTTGTTTAACAATATTTTAGGGAAATTATATATTAAATAATTTTTTTATTTTAGCAGTTTTTTTTTTATGTTTGCAAATATTTACAAGAAATATATTTTTTATTTATATATTTGCAAAATATGAAATAAATACATTTTTAAAGAAAATTTAAATTCTATAAAACCTATAAAAGCTAGGATTGTAACAATGTTAGAGCAACGGTTTTTACATCCTGTTCAAATTTTTCAAATTGTAATTTACTTTTGTGCACCAAAAATTAAAAAAAAATGCGTAAGTTGCGAATTTTTCTTAAAATTGCGAATAAAATTAATCATTCTAAATTAATATTGAAATTTTTTTTTTTAATTCATAATGATAATGATAATTTTATGAATGTATAAATAAGAGTTGTGCTCTAAGTTGTCGCAACCCTCGTTTAAAGGTAATATTTTATTTCATATAATTAAAATAAACCCATACATGTGTTTTTTTTCCTATGCGATATGTAATGTAAAAAGTGATTTTTATCTTATGAACAATTATTATCTTGTCAAATTACAAGAATTTATGTAAAAGCTTCCACCAACTTTATGGTGTAAAATTTAACTATAGCATTGAAGATATATTCAAAACACTTGTATGCATTTTATATTGGTTTAAATTAATTGAAAAACAGAAGAAAAAAACATATCATATCAAAGAAATTATGTAAATTTATTATTTGTTTTATTTAATAGTTTTTGATATCCCACGACTTATATAAATAAACAAAATATGTGGTTATAAATTTAAATATTATTACATTAGTATATGAATTTTACGTTCATTCACATTTGCCGTGTCCCGGCGAACTATAATTTATGTTTTAAAACAATAACAAACCAACGGAAATAATTTTCTTTCATCTGTATTTTACTTCTTGATGTAAGAATCTTCATTAGTATCAGCCGGTCCAAGAAATATACATAATAATAAAAATAAGAAATTTTTAATAAAAAACGAAGACATCAGAGCTGCCAAAAATGAATTGTCAAAACGCACATTTTGGCTGATATATGTAAACATAATATATAAAAAAATTTAAACCAAATCGTATCTATAATAACTAATAATAGATATTATATATTTTATGATTTTTTATATGCACTGGTATTCGAAAATATATAATATGGTTTTAACAAATAATAACATAATTACGTCTTAAAATATGTTCTATGAAAAATAAATAGAAATAGAAAATGGAATTAAAAAATCATTTTTCGCTATATTGATTGATTACATTTGTACGGTTTACGTACATCAGAACGCGTCCTTCTGCAGCAAGGACTGGTAATAAACTTCGCCACTCAAATGGAAATTATTATAAGCTTATTTAATATTTACTTATATTGAACGTTCTTTATTTATAAGCAAGACAGCAATACACAAAAGTTTCTACAAAATTCATATAGACACCAAGAATCACTTTATTTCTCACTGAAACACAAATTAATGAATATAATTCTAGTGTTATTTTAGCTTAATATTTATTTGACTTTATGAAATTTGTATTTCATTCACTTGTATTTGGAAATAACACTATTTTATGTAACTACTATCTGAAATTTCATAATGAGCAAATTTTATACTGTGCTCGGTTTATCCGAATCTTTCATGGAATTATAGTTGAACAGAACTTAGTTGATGCATGGTTAAAGTTTGGCCCAATTAATAATTTTTATTATAACATCTCATATATATTATCAAAATCGATAAATTTAATTAATAACATTTGTTTTACCTAAAAACCAAATATAAAATAAAAACAAAATATACATAAAAGCAAAAAATACTTAAACTAATTAAATCATTGTTAAGCGAAAGTTACGACATCTACCGCGTTTTTTTTTATTTTAAAAGAGCTAATCGTTATATAATGTGTTCAAATATTTCTTTAATTTATTTGTAGTATTAATTGTAGGGTATGCAGTAGTCATAGTCATTAGAAAAACCAGTTGCAATATGATTGTGATTGCTTAATGTAAAAAAAAAATATATATGACTCTTTCCCTAAGTAACATAACTAAAAAGCAACAGAATTAGTTAATTATCGCAATTATCAAGTATACGACTATACAATGTCAATAATATCATAAAAATAAACTGCTAACAAAATTTAAGATTAGGGACGTTGTTAGTATAACGTCAGTTTTCCACAGTATTTATGTATTTGATTATGAATATATTTGAGAAATTGTACAGTCACTCAAAGTCAAACATTACTATACTTTATATGTATATATATATATATGTATGTATAAAAGATTAGATGATGACGACTTAAAGGTAAGCTTGTTTGATGTGAGCTCATGTAAATATTTTAATTTTGTATTTATTTGATCATTTAAAAATTAACTAAATGCTAACTACTGTAGCAATATAATCTAACTCTGGCAAACATAAATTACAAATGAAAAATCTTTTATATTTAAAATAATAAATAATAAATATAAGAGATTTTATCATTTGTCATAAAACAAATCTATATTAAAATTAATATAAATAAAGATTACTAACTTGAAATAAGTTAGTAATTTTTAAATAATACGCGTTTTTTACTAATAGAAACTATATCATGTGATCGATAATCGTTACATCTCAGATATCTCAGATATAGTTGAGTTACACGTGCGATATCTGTAAATTGACGACTGTCGCAAAGAATGTATGCGCTATATTGAACTAGTACAATATTTTTATAGGATTATTATTACAATGTATTTAGTACATTTTTTAAAATATGTTTATATGATTTGATAAATCTCCGTTTGCAAAACATTCATAATAATAATCGAAATGTGTTAACATCCACCAAATATACGACTGCCTATGACCTATGCTCTATCTTACTTACTTACTTCATGGCATTAAAACCCAGGTGCGGTTTTAGCCTTCTCCAACACCCTTTTCCAACCTGACCTACCTGCAGCTAACGTCTTCCAATCTCGAATTTTAAGAATCCTAATATCACAGTTCACTGCATCTGGTCAAACGGCTCTATCTATTGTATATTTATTATCAATTATAAACCTTTAATTAATACGATAGACAAAATTTTAGCTGTTATTTAACTTTAAATTATACAATATTATTAATTTTGCATCGTAAACCGTAGAGAAAAAGATTATATGTGTGTGTGTGACTTTAACTTTAACAAATACGATTGATTGCTGAATATTATCTAAAATCCATCCTTAAATACATATATATGCGTATACACATATGAAATATCATTCATCGAATTTTCATTGTGATTTTAACAAATACAATTGATTGCTGAATACTATCAAAAATTCATCCTTAAATACATTTATGCGTATTTTAATTGTGATTGGTTGAAGAATGCCATACGAAAACCTTTTATAACATTAATGGTTAGATTCTATAATCTTGTATCATAATTTTTAACGATAACAAAAATATAAATTGAACCAATTACAGTGAAAAAAACAAAATTTTAAATTTGTATTATAAACTAAAATAAAATATTACAACAATATTTAACCCACATGAAATATTATCTTAAATTGTCCTTATTTATACCCTGGTAAAGCACCGGTTAATTATTTTAAATGAATATTATTCCCCTATTATGTAATTTAAATATTTACATTTATACCATATTCAACTTCACACAAAGTTCTGTATATTTTCTATTATATATAACCTAACTTTATAGTTAGCGACATAAAAATGCATTGTGTTTGATTATTACTATAATTATCTATTTTATATATATATATTAAACATGTGTAATTACTATGAGCAACTAATAAATAAATTTTCCGATTTCCAAAACTACTTAATATATAAAGAAATTGATATTTTTTTTTGTGTAAATACAATTAAAATTGTAAGGACTACTCATTCATGTAAAGTACCGCCTTTAAAAAGGAGGGAATGAAAATATTTTAAACTTATTTTTTTTTATTATAAAATGAACATTAGGAATATTTGATTTTTAATTGTATTTACTTAATTCACTGAATTTATGTTAATTTTAATTAATATAATTTTTTTTTATACGATTTTATACAATTAATTACAACATCGCTGTAAACATAAAATCTATTTATATATAATTTTTGTCTGTTGGTTTGTTAATCTGTTACAAGGTAAAAAAAAAAATACCAATGCCAACAATGTTATGAATCAAAAAATAAAGCAACAGATGAACAATTCGAAGTAATTCTTAATAATTATATTATTATATGAATTGATATACAGAAAAATAGTTGTTATCTACTTGTTATTTTGACTATTGCATTGAACATCTGTCATCACACACAGTAGGCGGATGTGTGATAATATTATTCATATATTTTTTACGAAAACAAGATAAATTTAAATTATATTATTTTGTATTAAAGTTAAATTTTGCAATTCCACTAATTACCATAACTTTTTGCATGAAAGAGAAACTACTGCATTAGAGTAAAAAAATCTAAGCTGTAACTTTACATATCCATTATTAAAATTGTGTAATAGGAAATAAATTCAAATTTAAATTTGAATAATGTATTAGTAAAAAAAAATATAAAATATAAAATATGACCTTACTTTTTCTTGACCTGATTATTTTTTTTTTTTTTTTGTATGAATTAAATATCTCTTCTCTATTCAATTATACTAACTGCGCATATTTCAACGAAAGTATATGTGTAATTATATATATGCAAATTAATCCTATTTTGCAATGATAGAAATTTAAATTACGTATACAAATATGTTAAGTTATTTAATAATTATAGAATTATTGATTATTGTGCGTATTATTTATTATTTTTTTTTTATAACAACGTAAAAAGAAAATATTAATTCATCACAATTTTTATTTATACTATAAATATAAACTGATGGGTAATATATGTGATTGAATATATTCGTATAAGACGTTGTCTTATGCATTTCAACAAATTAATTATTAATTAAATACCACATGCAAACTAATGTTATAGACAATTTTCTAATCTTATAATTAATTTTCTGCATCCTTTCGCATCCGCCATTATAATTGGGGTTAAAAATGAACCCCTATTTGTATATGTACATGCACGCTGTAAAAAAAACCAATTTGCTTATTTACTTTTTTTTAAAATTTTTTACTAAAAACCTTTGCAACACTATGTTAATGATTTCGTATAGCTTACACAACTGAATAATTGTTATGCTATAAATTATTAAGAGTGGATACAAAGTTCCTTGGTTTTATAAATACTATATAAGGCTAAAATCTTAGTTCAAAACTATTTGCCATATCTAAATTAGTTTCTTTGAATTTTTTTTTTATTAAACATTTATGTGAAACCAAATCCAATATCATTTATTTATTAACCCCCCTTTGTGTGGGTACACTCACATTTGTTTGAAATAGTTTTATAATTTATTTATTTGAATGATCGCGTTAAATATTGCCTCAATTTAAAATGATTTATCAGATTGTAATGTGCAATTTTTTCCAATTTATATACATTTACACATATCATTTAAATTACTGATTTCCTTAGAATTAAATATAGAATATTTATTATTTAAAAATTATGCTTATGTTTATTTTTTTTTTTTTTTTAATTATGATTTTTATATTATATTTTATTAAATGACTGATTATTTTATTTGATATGATAATTAAAAAATTCAATTAATTAAACCAATATTTTGTGTACACTGTATAAAAACCAACTTATAGTTGATTTTTCTGCATGAGAACAATAAAAATAAATGCATATCGGAATTGGTTTTTGTGGACAGATAGAGAGAGGAATAATACAATTTTTATTCCATCAGTTACTATTTAATTTGAATATTTTTATTCTTTATAATGAATGGGATATGTTAAATTTGATTTGATAGCATCGATATTTTGAAGTAAATGAATAAAAACGTATTATACGATTAAAAGATTAAAATGAATAAATGAATAAAAATTATATTATTATGTGCGTGTGGATGATAATTAAATTATTAAATCAATAAGTTATAGATAAAAATTATATAATAATATTATGTAATATATTAAAAGGAAAATAAAGACCAGCTAAATAATAATAATAATAATAATAATAATAATAACAAATGACAGAATTATAGAATTATTAGATAATTTATGGTTCTATAATTTATTTTTAATTATATTTACATAAAATAATGGAATCAATTTTAATGTGAAAATTTTTAAAAATTTGTAAAAATATTCTTTGTAAGAATTTCATATAGTGAAATATTTAGTATGTATTGAAATGAATTTTTGTAGCATTTATAAATTTCATTTTAAACATATTTTAGAATAATTTATAATTGTATTTTATTTATGTTATCGTAGGAGTAAAGGAAAATGTTTTTTTTGCTATGTGTTTTCGTACATAAATCATAGCAATGGTGTATAAGAATAGTGAATATATACGTATACATACATATATATAGGGTGTTCGCCGACGAAAAGGTTTACAATTTTATTTTTGTATAACTGAAACTGAAACGGAAAATGAAAACAAAATAGTACAATGTTAGCTGATAAATGCCCATCTCTGCTCATGATTTAAATGGATACGTTAATATTCAGTTTTGGTCAGATTATTTAGAAGATGAACGTGGAATTATTAAGATATTTGTTTCCATAACAAATTAGCTCAAGAAATGGTGATCTCCGCGATCGCTAAATTAAACAGTCGCGTACTTGCTTTTGTTGGGATATCTAAACACATCAGTAACTTATATAAAATATTGACGCAATTAATAAAATATCATCTGAAATTTGTAAAAATGCGATGAAAAATGTTATAAAAAGAGCCAGCGTTTGTCAGGTTTACAGAGGCGGACAATTAGCTGATATTGATTTAATTTTCCATAAAGTTTAACAACAATAAAATAGTAAACCTTCCCGGCGAGCACCCTGTGTGTACTATATATATGTGAAATAAATTCAAGCATTCTAAATACACATGTGCATTGTATTAAAAATTTATATAGACATTCGTCGAATTACATATATGTATATATGCAACTTTAATATTGACACAATAGTAATAAAAGTATTTACTCTCTTTAAAAATAAAATACATATTTAAAATTAGATATGCTAATTATATTTAAATAATAACTGGATGACATCATATCTGATAAGCAGATGCCTAAAATGAAATTGGAATGCAGTGACAACATAATTATACATTGTTTTGTAAATTGAATTAACAGAATTAATACAAAAAAAAAAAAAAAAAACTGCTTCCTTATAAAAAATGTTCAACGAATTTTTAATTGGATGTTGATGGATTAATTGGTTTTATTTCTGCGTGCAAGCATAGTATGTGTGTGTATTAAAATTAAGTATTGGAATTTGTTGCGATGCAGTATATATATATAGCGTTTAAATGTATAAACTGGGGTCAGAATTGTTTCTTGATATTTTTGATACGTTTATGCAAAACGAAGGAAGAATATAAAGATAAAAAAAAAATCAATTGAATCGTTAATTAGAAATTACAAAAATTAATAGAAAATTATATAGATTTTGTAATGGATTAATCAATCGATAAAAGTTATTGAATAAAACAGCTTTATATACTACCAATATTAAAATAATAATGGATTAGCTGAAGAAAAAGTAATAAAATTTACATTTATTTTGGTATGATCATGAAGGTGTAATGCATAAATAAGAAATTCATCAATAAACAATGCAAAATAAATACTAATTATTACATTGATACATTGTCTGTATCAATCAATACTATGTGATAATTAATTAATAAGTTTTTTTTTTTTTTTTATTTTAAAATTAGTTTGCGCTGTATAATTTTCAAATTATAAAATGACATATTTGACTAGAAATTACTATATTATTTATGTTTGTCCTTATGAAATTTGCAACTCGAGTTTCGTATTTTTAATCATATGAAGCAACCTATAACAAAAAAAGACGTTAATAATGAAGAGAACGATTATCAAGAAAATTATTGAATTGGACAACGAAGATGTTGAACCATAGGATGGTTATTGATTCAAACTTTAAAAGAAAGTGTCTGACGCCGGTCAGAAGTAATAAGAATTTAAGTAAAGCGTGTGTAGATGTTAACGTCGTGTTTATTTGTAAAATTCCATGCTTTTATTTGCATTTATTTATTTTATTTTGAAAGAAATATTTATATATTTATTTATAATGCATGTTATTTACGAAATATTGAACGAATTAATTTTTTATATTAATAAGTGGCGGCAAATACTATTAAAATAGATTACTTCATCTAATTATAATACACCAATAATTTAAAAAAAATTGCTAGTTGTTGTATTGTTTGTGTTTCGATTAATTCATTAAAATCAATATTATTTAAACTTTGGATTATGAACCGCTTTGTAGATATTTTCATAAAAAAAAATTACCATGATTGTGTCTTTTATATGGAAATATCTGTAGCAAAAAGTTTTTTCCGATGGATAAATAATCTTCTTGTTTTAAAATCATTTAAAAACGAAACAAACTTAAAAACATACATTTTAAATACAATTACTCCAATATAACTGATTTTTTTTTTATTGAAACAAACGTCGTTTTTTTTTTTTTTTATACATTAAATATTTCTCTGGAGCCACAAATACAATAATTGAAAATAAACATTTGTGGGCTGTGCGATAACATTGATGGGTGGATAGCATGTTTATGTCTTGTATCATAACGCAAAATAGACATTAAGCAAAAGTACAATCCTTTTTTTTTATTTATTTAGAAACAATTGTATTTTGATATCCACCTAAACACTTAAACAAACACATGGCTTTAAATAGAATAATTTTTGTTGTGCTGATTTGTATACACACACACTTCTTCACAAATGTTAAAATACAAATATAAACAAACACCCACCCATATTCAAAGTATTTGTAAAACAAATGTAAAATGTCAAAATAACAATAATAGCATATGCTCCAATACAACGTTCGACTGCTGTTATTACTTTTGGAAATCTAAAAATACCACCTCATCGAGGTAGTTAAAAAGTGATTAGACAATAACAGAAATGTGTTAAGAAACAGATTAATGGCTCAGTGGGGACAGTGTTTATAGAGCCATGTCATTCAAGAAAGAATTTTTGTTAGTATTTTACATACTAAAAATTACTCTACGGAATTATCATTTGTTTCTTTTATGAAATCAAAAAGTTTATATGGTGTTGAGCGCTATTCGGAGATTAACATACAACACAACACTTTGGGAGATTCACTCAAGAATAAATGAATTATTCAATCATCCATCGAAGCATAAATGCATACCAGTTGGTGAATTGTTATATGCTCACATACGGATTAATTTAACAACTTGACTGCAATGTTAAATAATTATGTTGTAAAACGACAGACACTTTTGCTGCAGGATGAGTTGGCGCATGTTTGAGCAATCAACCCATATAGTCGACATGGCAGGGGAACGAAAAGAGACTAATGCGACGATATCCCGCGAAATATTTATATTATAAATTATATATATATATATATATATATATAAATAATATATAGTTTAATATATGTTGAGATTTGAGTAGTATACATTTTTGTAATCATCTATTTCTTTTATTGCATTGGAAATAAAAAAATTGTAGAAAAGAACATATTTGTAGGAAGTTTTACATCTATATTTATAAAGAAAAATACCGCTCAATGTCATCGATTACTTGCGACCGTTGTGTAAACATGCTGCAACTATTAATAAACTAAATATTGGTATATCAACAATAATTAATCAATTTAAACGCACTTGAAGAAAAAATGAAAGCAGGAATAAGAGTTAAGCAATTCAAAGACTGGCAAGAAAAGAAAAACAGTTGGGAAGTTTTACGCCAGCGGACATTTATCCTTCAGGCTATCATTTGCTTTGATCGAGACAGCACGGCCCTCAGGAACATCATTTCAATTCTATTGAATCAGTTGAAAAATTATTACTTAATGATCATATTAGATCGCTTCAAAAGAATCGGATTGCATGTGCTGTCCGAAAAATAGTCAAAAGTTGTGTAGCATTCGAATTTTTTATTATTTTATGCTTTATTCGACACAAACAATTAATTATAATTTTACCAAGTTAGAAACTCGTATATAAAATGTTGCCACAAAATATAGGGTAGGTCATACATTTCGAAACACATATCAAACATCGATAATTTAATGCCGCCCCCATATATATGCACATTAAATATATAATTTGCTTATATTTTTTTAAAAATTGCAAGTTTTAACAATATATACATTTCGATTCAAATTATATCGATCGGTTGGCCCCTTTGATTCATTATAATATATATTAATAGATTAATAATAGCAAATCCTTTCTCATACCAAAAATCAGTTGACTGATGAATGCAAATTATAATTATACTATAGAAACTTAATAACTTTGTGAAAACAACTGCGCAAATATGTCGTTTCGTAAATACATTCTCTTTCCTATAAATAAGATTATCTACCGAAAAAAAATGCAATTCATCAAATTCGAAATTATCGCGAATATAATGAAATTAGCAATAAGAATTGTTAGAATAGATTTATTTTTAAAAACTTAGTTATAATTTGAAATTTCTATAATTTGTTCCGCGTATAAGGTTGAATTCTATCTTATTGGAATGATAATTTATATTTTAATAAATATTTTGTACTCGTAAAATAATTACATCTAAAATTGTGTGAAATTTCCATTTGTGTCAAATATATATCTGAAACAATATTTAAATGATCATATAAATTAGGCTCTCTCAATCCTATCCCGTTATCGTATATTAACAATAATTTTAACTATAATTAACGTATATAGTATAAAGTGTCCTTTTTTGTTTATATAACAAATATTACAATATCCATTAAAATGCATTTAGAATTATAAAGATTAAATTGTTTAATATTTGAGAAAAAATTATATAATATTGGATAAAAAGCGATAATGAATCGATCACTCCTACCAATAAACCACGTCCTTGATCGCATTCTATTCATAAGGTGTATACTCTCTATAGCTATACTATAGTATTAACTTGACCTCGCTTATCAAACGTTGCATTATTTGCAATACGGTATATCTTCCTATCGTTATATTGATAATTGTAATTGTTATATATATTATTATAATATAATACGCAGATAATGTAAACTCAATATTTCACATTGAATTTGAAATCGTGTTTCTATTGGCGTAGTTTATACGTTTGTTTCGTTTAATTTAAAGGATTTAAAATAATTACTAATCCAGATGTTCTGTAAATATTTCTATGTAAAAAACATTTCATTTTTATAATAAGATGTAATAATAAGTTGTATAATTCCAAATATACGCTATTTATATTGCATTTTATTACGAAAAAAACAGGAAATAAAAGATCCGTGGAAATTATTTTATAAAGAAATATCTGCAGAACGGTTGACTTATGGTCAATGGTTAAAAAGGTCAAATATTATTTTTGAATACTCCAAACGATGCTGTTTACATAACCATAATAATAACCGATTATTTTGTTCAATATTACAAATTGAGATCACGCTTAAATACATGTACGTACACTTAAATCCAAATTGCGCACAAGCGCTCTTATGATAGAATTCAAAAGTCTACGTGCATCATCCCAAATTATTTGGTCATATCAATATCCATAATTTATATCTTATTCATTATAATAGCTATATATTTGGGTCTTTGGGTTTTCAAACAAACAATTTCTGCCTTCGACAATATTAAACATAGTTAAAAAATACATTATTTCATGTATATATGAAAATTTAAATGTAATTAGTGCTATATTGAATGTAAATATGCGTACGACTTTGCGGTATATACAACATCTACTGTCTACCTCTGTTCTTAATTAATTATTATGTGTTGTAATTATAGTTGAAACAAAATAATATATATGTAAATAATTAGTGTGGTGTATTAATAAAAGTGTTGATGAGTATTACGTCACCATCCGCATATCATCGTCATCATTATCATTAATTGAACTATTTATAATTAATTATTAGTTATACTACAATATATTGTATTATTTAAAATAAAATAAAAACTAAATTGTAACACAAATATATTATTATAGTATTTAATTATATTATTTTAATTAACAATTCATTAAAATTGTAACTAAGTCTATTTTGATATTTTAATTTTACAAATTTTTACAATACAACACAAAAATGGTAATGAGATACGATGAAATTCAAATAATTATAAAATTATTTTCTTCCTCTCAACTAAATATGAGACGTTCACAATGTCACGTAACTTAAACTTACGATTAATCTGATATTTGTTCAAATATTTAAATCAGATTATCGATCAAATCAAATCGATTGACATAACGGCTTATTGTTAAATAATGGAGAAAATGTTAGATTAAATATTTTTTTAAAATAAATTTAATATGAATGCTGTAATAATTAAACACATGACATGACTCGGCTGCTGTATGTTTGCGTAAATGAAAATATCTGAAATGCAACAAAAATGTTCTTAATTTTCCTGAAAAACATGTAGTTTTAATTAACGGTTATTGAATTTGTAAATTCGATGTTCTATATGCAAATATATTGGGCGTATATTTCTTGCATAAACATATATAAGATGCAAGAAGTATATATACATATTTACCAGTAGTATTTATTACCTGTATGCGTATGTGTGCGTATATGTGAATTTTTATTTAAATGTTATTAACGCCTATTCTTATCAGATTTTTTTTTAAAATGTATATATGATTCATAAATATAAATCTTTGTTCATAATTAATTGAAAATATATAAACTATTTAGCTATAAAATTAAATTACATTATTTTATTACAGAATTTTTCTTTTGCAGTTTTTTGTCCCAGTCGTTCAATCAATAAACATTTTGTTACAAATAAAATACAAATAAT
The DNA here is from genome assembly GCA_910594885.2 of Bibio marci. Taxonomy (NCBI): domain Eukaryota; kingdom Metazoa; phylum Arthropoda; class Insecta; order Diptera; family Bibionidae; genus Bibio; species Bibio marci. The sequence continues at coordinate 31,452,977 of OU343117.1, read as the reverse complement.
AAATTATTCAAGAAAAAAATATTTTTCCAATTATTATAATTTATAAAATTAATTTAATTGTTATTTATTTATCTATTTTTTTTTTCTATTTTAATTTTAGCATCCGTTCTTGTTGAATCTGATATGTTTATGGATGCACTTTCGGCAGCTACAACTAAATTAGATGTAAATAGAAAACGTAAACGATTACCTAGTATAAGTAAGGAATCACCAACATTAACAACAACTACAAAAACATCAGCTGGATCAACAAATGGTTCATCTTCTACAATAGCAACAACAACAACAACAACGACAACAACTACTATTGGTGTGAATTTAGATCAATCTGCAAAAGAACAAAAACTTGTTGGAGCACCAATGAAATTCTATCAAGACACATTAGACGATAATGATACTAATGCAAAAGATGAAAATAAACTTAATGTAAATGATGATAAAGCTGATGCTGCCGATGATGATGATGAAAATAATGATAATAAAGATATTGATATAATAGATGATGATGATAATGGTGAACCATTAAATAAACGTACAAAAAGTCCAGATAATGAAAATAAAGATGAAACTAATTCAAATGATTCGGGTGCATCGGTAAAAGAACCAATTGAAATTGATGAAAATAATGACAAAGAAAATGAAGAGATTGCGATTGATGCTAAAGAAACGATTGCTGGTAATGATGCTGATGATAAAATTATTGTTGAAAATGTAAAACGACCACCGGGTCCTGGTTGTGGACCAAATGGTCCACCCGGTGTATTAGTTATTCATCGGCGAAAAGATAAACCAAAAAAACAAATACAATGGAAAGAGGCATTAGAAGAAATACGTTTCTTTGAATTAGATGAAAATGAACGCGTTAATGTTACAAAAACATTTGTTGATATGAAACAAATGGAACGGTGTAATGAACGTGAATCATTTTTATTGGCCAGAAAATTAAATGCCGATGATACAATGGTTGAACAAACTATATGGGCCCCATTAATGTTAGTTGATGATGTACCACCGCATCCATTGGGCGCCAATAGCAGAGAAAAGAAAATTCAACTAGACCGTGAAAAAACATGTTTAAAAGCATTATATTTTAATCGGTTAATGATACCATATGCACCAGCTGAACCAGATATGGAACAATATCAAATAACTGAGCCACAAATTATACCATTAGATGATATAACTGGAAACGCAGATGCTGTTAATGATTTTACAAATGTGCCTTGGCCAGATTCAAAGGGTTCGCCACCAGCTCACATTCCAATGGAATTTACCGATGACCATATGAAATTGTTACATTCACAATTTAATAATAATAATTTGAATTCAAATAGTATTTATCCATATAATGGACCACCACAATTGGGCGGATTATTACCGGGCCAATGGAATAATATTGGTGCACCACAAATGAACAATGCACTATTGCCGTCAACAAATAATATTTCATCATTTTCAATGGGAAATAATTTTAATGGACCACCACCAGATTTAATGAATCAAATGATTTCACCACCACCAATAAATTCTTCATGGGTAGGACCAGCTCCACCATCGATTTTGTCATCGCCACCGAATTTTAATACTGGTCAAACAAATAATTCTTTTAATAATTTTATGCATTCCACAAATAATAGTAGAGATAATAATAGTAATACTAATAGTAATAGTAATAATAGTGGTTCATGGAATCGTTTTAATAATAATACCAATAGAGATTCATCAAATAATTGGCGAAGTGGCGGCGGTGGCGGTGGTGGTGGTGGTGATAGATATAGAAAACGTTTATGTAAATCATTTCAAAAGGGTTATTGTCGACACGGTGATAAATGTAATTTTTTACATCCGGGTATAAATTGTCCATCATTTTAATGTTCATATGTTTAAATTCACATGAGAGAAATTTACCAATTTTTACCTATTAAATGTTAAATCATCATATAACATCAATAATTATTTGTGATATAGAATTTATGTATGTTTAAGTCAATCTTCGTACTTTTTTAATTGTATTCAAAAAAAAAAAAAAAAAAAAAAAAAAAAAACGAAAAAACAACAAAAAAATCAAATGAGTTTTTATAAATTAAGGAAAATTCAAAATGAAAACAATTAATAAAAGTTTTGTATACAAATTAATTGTAATGATTTATATGGAGAAGATTGATAGTTAAAACTGTCTCACAGTAATACAATTAGAGCACATTGCACTTGGAAAGTGCAGTAAATTATGGAAGAAGAAAATGAATTAAAGAAAATCTCACGACTTTTTCGTTTTTTTACATATTTAAATAATGAAGAAAAAAAAAATAAGACGTTGTAAAAATGATGTAAAAATTACATTTATATAAAAGTTGAAAGACTGATAGATTTATCAAAATTATCAAATATGCAGTTATAACACATTTTAGTTATCCGTAAATATAATTATATAAATGTGACTGTATCTTTGATAATAATTATTAAGAGGAATAGCATTACTGTGCATAATTAGTTTACGGTGTTTATTAAACACGTAATATTAAGTTGTTTTTTTTTTTTTTTATTTATAAATGTAAAAATATTGTCTTAAGTATTTTTTATTTTATTATAAAAATCCATCTAATTTAGAATAAAATAAATCGAATTTTTTCTTTATGCAATGGATTGGATTATGAATTATATTATTTTTATAATTTGATTGTCGTCTCTTTTTTTTTTTTTGTTTGCATGATAATTAATAAAAATTATCCTTAATTTTATTATTTAAAAAAGTAGAAACTATTATCGTTGAATTTTATTTTTTTTTAATGCCAAATTTTATGATTATAATTATTATGAATTAAAAATTATATTAAAAATGATTTATAAATAAAGAAAAAAAAACAGGAAACAAAATTTAAAAATAATAGCATAAAAATTGTATTTATAAATGGTCGATACTAAAATATCCTTAAAAAACCATATAAATGTTTATTATTGCAAAACAATTTAAATGTTTTTATCTGTAAATCCTTGTATAATAATTTTATTTGAATATTGGTTTGGTACTCAGGTGTTTGTGTTTTCATATACGTGGGTAATAATTTGTAATTTGGGTACCATCGATAAATGGCGGCTTTATTGGTTCAGTGCTAGACACAAAGTTATAATATATTTTGCTATAATTTATGTTTTTTTGTTATCGGAAAGGTTTTTTTACCTTAAGGTAAAATAATATTATTGCGAGTGGATGTGTATTATGACTATTGAAGTTATTCAATACATGAATTGTATATACATATAACAATTTACAAGACTGTTGATTGTATTTAACTATACAAATTTTACCTACTATAATATTATATTATTGATTTTAATGTTTTGTAGGTTTTTCAGTGAAAAAATAAAAAACTACGGCATAATGAGTAACGACACTTTTAAGGTATCATTTCATTTTGGTTTAAAAATAATAATAATAATACATGTTAACGTGGCTGTTGTTTCATTAACTGAGACAGCAAACTCATTGATTTGCTTATTTAAATTTTGTATCATATTAGTTATAATATATTTTTCCAATTATAGTTATATTTAAAATCACCGGATTGCCATTATATACCACCACTGGATTTTTTTTTTAATCTAATTTATCGTATTATTAAAATTTATATGTTTCTATTATACACAATTTTTCATTTATCAATTACTTAAATTTTTTCGTTATAGTTGATATAATTATAGGTCAAAAAAGAAGTGTATTTTTAAAAAAAAAAAGAAAAAAATAAGTATTTAATTTAAAATGTATTTTAAATATAAATTTAAAAATATAATTTTATTATTGTTATCAATATTAATTTCAATTGTAAGTTTTATAACAATAGTGTGTGATGATTATGTAAAGAAAATCAATTAATATATTAATTATGATTTTCATTTCAGGCAAATGCACGTAATTACTTTAAAGTTACATCACAAATTTATTTAGATGTTGCCCATGATGATAAATTTATTGGACGTATGGTATTCGGTTTATTTGGTGAAGTAGCACCAATTACCGTAGAAAATTTCCGTACAATTTGTATGGATGGTATTGATGGAAAAACTTATGCTGGAAGTATATTTCATCGGGTTATCGATCGATTTATTATTCAAGGTAATTTTTATGTTTATATACATATTACAATTATTACGTTCCCAGATAATAATTTTTTATTCTTGTGTGCTTGTTTTTTTTTTTTTATCTTTATTAATACAGGCGGTGATATTGTGTCTGGTGATGGGCATGGTGCAATTAGTATTTATGGAAAATATTTCAATGATGAAAATGTAGATAAAGTAAATCATACACGTGCTGGTTTTATTGGAATGGCAAATCGTGGTCCAAATACAAATGGTTGTCAATTTTATATAACAACAATGGCAGCACCATGGTTAAATGGTAAACATACAATATTCGGTATTGTTTTGGAGGGACACAGTTATATACATGTTATTGAAAAGGTAAATAGAATTTTAAGAACAGCGATATATTAGTAGGAATTATAATAAGTATTATATTGTTTTTTTATTTTTTCGAAATATATATTAATTATCGATGGGTTGCTTTATATAACATTTAAAAAAAAAAAAGGTAAAAACTGATACTGATGATTTTCCAGTGAAAACTGTTCGAATTATTGATTGTGGTGATGTTCCAATTGATGAACCCTTTGAAGTTTCTGATCATCTTTTTGAGTAATATTATTTTATCATTATTATTTTTATACATAAAAAAATAATATATAAATTATAAATAAATTTTCTAGTGTATGGGGATGGTTAAAAGCTTCAATAATACCATTAGGAATGAGTTTTTGTATACTCGGTTTATTTCAATGGATGATTTATAAATTATAAAATAGATAATAAATATATTTTTATCGTATAAAAAAAGTAATTTCTTTTTAATATTATTTATATTTTTAATTGTCAATGGTACCAGAAAATATAATTGGAATGTTTGGTGCTAAATGAATCTAATGACTAAAGAATGCACATAAGATATAAGTATATTTTCTTACATATAAATAATTAATATTTTATTGAAACATAGATCAATTAACATGAATTCATTAAAAATTTTTGAATTCTTATAAAACATTTCATTTGATTTAAATATAATTTTTATTTCAATTGATTGTTTTTGTATTTGCTGATATGGTGGTGCAATTGTGATGAATTCGATATTAATTGATAAATTTCTGAATGAATATTATTTTTATTTTCATTAAATTTTTATTATAATGTTGACTAATTAATTTTCGATCAATTTCAGTTGGACGTTTATGAACTCGATTTATATAAAAATTAAAAGAATGTGGATGTGGTTGCGATAATATATCATAATCATCATCATAATCATTATAATCATCAATTGCTTCTTCACCATTAAGAATTGTTGCATTCATAACTATATTTATTATCATCATCATTATCATATTGTAAGCGGCGCCGTTTAAATCTATATGTATATTTTTTATTTGATGTCACAGGTATTTTTAATTGATAATTTTTAATTCTATAAGATGTATTCTTTAATGGAATACTATAATTTCTGTGTGCATATATGAGAAATATAAAAATGATTCTTAAGAAATACTATTATAACCATCAAAATCACACATTAAATAACTTAAAAATTCTTTGTTTTGCAATTAATCGTTGTTGTCTCTGTTGTTGTATTTGTATCATTATTATTAATTGTAAATTCGGTATTTTTATTTCGTTTTAATATTGTCTTTGTATATTCTTGATAAATATAAATTTTACCAAAATTAATTCCATATATAATTTGATATTGATTTAATATTAATATTATTAAAATTTATTTCTTCATTTGTTAAATTTGATTTTTGTCATAATTGTAATTGTAATTCATTAAAAATATATATTTTGAACATAATTGTTGAAAATCTATTGAAAATGTTTGTGATGTTTGTAATAATGTTTCAAAATATGAACGTTTTAAATAATTTATTATTGATATTCAGATATTCGAATCGATTTTTGGTAATATGAATTTTTGTTCAACATTTAAAATATGTAATTGAACAAATTTTGTATTTCTACCACCTATTACTTACTTCCATTGGTTGTTATACACCAGATTGTTGATCAATTAAAAATTATATGATTTTTGCACAGGTGATGATGATTAATTTTGTAATTTTGTAATACCTTTCGATTGTGGTTCAATAGCATTTTATAAATTTTATCATTTCATTATTGTTCATTTTTTCATCCGACAAATAATTTACTTCATCGTTTTCCAAGTTGATCAGATTTTACCAAATATCTATAGATTGTAAATAAAACATTGCATATACAATATGTTATAAAGTAATATAATTAATTAAAACGTTAAATTTAGTATTTAGATAAATTATTCTATACATATTATTTATATTTAAGAAAAAAAGAGCCGAAAGATAAATGATTAATTTAATAGTGGGAATTTTTTTTTCTTGTTTATTTGTATAATTACAAATATTATGTACACATGAAAATATATCATAATATGTGTAATTAAATCAAACAATCGTGATTAATTTATAAATCTCAATAGACTATGTTATTTGCAAATTCTTTCATTCACCTGCTCAAATATTATTCAAATTAAATACTCGCATATGCATGGAACACAATGAATATAATATAATAAAAGTGTATCTCTGATATAGTATAATTTAATTGAAAATAAAAACAAGTGTGTTCGTCTGTATATGTATGAATTATATACCACAACATTAAAATAATATTCTTGTTAAGGTCATTTTACGGAAAAAATAATACAAATTCAGACATAATAATAAATTTGGTTTTTTTTTTGTTCTGTTGTGGATTTATTTAATTAACATTAATTATATACAGAGAAAAATGTATGTTGTTTTTGGACATTTATATATGTTTTTTTTTTTATTCTTATTTTTAAATTCTTTTTACTCCACACAGGTGTGTCGTCGATAATTAAAGCTTATTGATCACGACATACATATAATTTACAATTCAATAGAATTATTTATGCCAGAAAAATGTCTATAATAGCGGATTCATATAGAAAAAAAACTAGTTTTTATAAATTTAAATATTGTAAATTATATATAATAGCGAACATAATAATAACATTTGAAACGAACTATAATTAAAATTCTAAAGTTTATATAAAAATATCATATTAAAAGCAGCATGTAGGTATTTTTAATAATATTAATGATTTATACTCATATAACACCAGGTTTGTACTGCTTCTAGATAGGTCTCTGCTATATTACGTTCAGTTTTACTGCCTCTAGACATTTGCTGTCGGTGGTGTTTAGTGAAACGAAATAAAGCCAATTATATAACAAACACTGTAGCATTATTATTAGGAAAAAATTAAGTAAAATAATTCAATTCCTAACTATGAGAGATAACGTAGATTTTAAATTTAAATAAATTATTTGTGAAATTTCCTTTATATGGTCCAAAATATGATTATAAAAAAAAATTAATATATAAGATTTCGACATATTCTTAATATAAAATTGTTAATAAGTAATAATAAAATAAAATCCATATTAGTATTTAGTTTAAGAATATCAGTATTGTGATGAATATACGTGTTTTATAGTTAATTAGTTTGTGGTGTTTACGTGCGGCGGTATATTGTGGTGTTATTCGTGGTTTTTCCCATTAAATTAGTTTCGCACAGTGTGTGAGACACGGAAGAATAAAAAAGAAAAGAAAATGCTACAATATTTTTATAATAAAATGTAAATACAATTTTTTAAATATGTTACAAATTTAAATTTAATTTAATTTTCTGTTTTCTGTTTTCTGTTTTTTTTTCCAATTTTACCATTATTTTTAGAAAATATATTTCTTTCTATCAACTATTATTTGTAATAATATTATTATTGTTTAATAAAAAAATGGTGATTAGTGCAGTTTATGTTGATTGTGATTGTCCGCCGAAAGCAATAATTAACATAAATGATGATAATAATACTAATATAATAATATACGATGTAAATGCTATCGCACCGACAGATGATATAACAAATAATACAATAGATATAATCGGCTGGACATCATCAGATGGTACTGTTTTTGATGCTGAACATTCAAATCCAATTACAACAATGTTAAATGAAAATAAAAAAGTTACGTGTAATATAAAAAATTTAACCGATTTAAATCCAACATTTCATTTACCATCAAATTGTATAGATTCACAAATAAAAATATTACTAATTGGTTTTTCAAATTTAACAATTATGCCAATGAATTTATTTCAAAATTATGAAAATCTAAATACATTAACAATTTATAGTGGTTTAATAAATATAACAAAAAATAATTTTTTGAATGCAAAAAATTTAATAAAATTAGATTTAGGTGTTGCCAATAATATCATTGAATTAGAATCGAATATATTTGAAGAGATGTTAAATTTAGAAATTTTAGATTTATCATACAATCAAATAGTTAATATAAATGAAACAATATTTACGAAAAATTTATTCAAATTAAATTTATTATATTTAGAGGCCAATTCGATAGAAATATTACAAAATAATACATTTAATAATTTGGAAAATTTACAAATATTAGATTTGTCACGGAATGCAATCAGTGAAATTGAAGATTATGCATTCCGAAATTTATTTAATTTAAAAAAGTTATATTTATATCGCAATGAGATACGCATATTACAAACCACAATATTTTCGGATTTAATAAGTTTAGAACGCATCGATTTATCAATAAATCAAATTGAAACAATTGAAGAAAATGTATTTGAAAATTTAATAAATTTAGTATCATTAGAGTTGGCTTTTAATCAATTGACAACATTTGTTAGCGGACAATTTTTGGGTGCTATAAATTTACAAAATTTATATTTATCATGGAATCGTTTACAATTTTTTAATCCTAATGATATGGTTGATAATGATGATGATGATGATGATGATAATAATGATAATGATGCGGACATTATTGATGTATTTAATGGTATTGAAAATTTACTAATATTAGATTTATCATTCAATGCATTACAAATGTTAAATGGAAGAATTTTTGAAAATTTAACAATGTTAGAAACATTAGAATTACGAGATACTGGTCTAAATACTTTATTAAATGGAACTTTATTTTCAAATATGTATAATTTAAAAGTTCTTGATTTATCATTTAATCCATTGGAAACCGTTGATTTACACATATTTGCAACACTTCGAAATTTAGAAACATTAAAATTACAATCAACGGGTTTAACAAATTTAGATGTTAATGGTATTCATGAAATATTACCATCATTATATTTTATGGATTTGTCGGATAATAATTGGGGCGCATTGGAGTGTGACGATGTAACAGATATGGTTAATTATTTACGAAACGCAACAATTGAATATGAATTAGATTTTAATTTAAATCAACTTTGTGAACTAATACCATTTGATAGTGAATATTTACAATTTTTTAAATTAACACCACAAGTGAATGTTCTTAATTATTCATAAGAATAAGAATAAGAAAAAAAAAGTAAAAAAAAAAAAAACAATTCAAAATAAAAAATAAAAAATTTAATAAGGAAATAAATAAAGTAAATGTACAATTATAATAAAAAAAAATATACACATATAAAGTACCGGGTGAATTGATTAAATGCCAATATACCAATACCTTGAATTGCGTGCGTATTTATATATTTTTTTTTTTTGTTTAAATCATATGTGTAATTTCTTACAATTTATTTAATTATTCTATAGTTTTATTCCATTCACCGGAATAAACGCATTTTATTTATATTTGTCCAAGACAAGACAATGTTTCTAGTAGGAAACATTATTCTTAGATCATGTCATCTTAATTATTTCATATGCACGTGACCGCAATCGAGGTATAAGTGTATAAATTATTTTGGCAAAATTTTTATATTAAATATTAAGAAGAAGAAATAATATTAATAATAATCAGTAACAGTAAATTTGTAATGTACTTTTTAATTTTGTCATATTCTCGTTTTTTTTTCCATCATTAATTTTACTTTAGTTTGCCAAAAAACATAAAGTTATTGTGTTAGTTTTTATGAAAAAAAAAAAACAAAAAAATTGTGTAATCAATTTTTTGTCAAATATTTACATGCGTGTGCTTTTATGATCACTGTAATATTTCAATAAGTCATCGTTGTAAAAGTGTCCTGTTAATAATTATATTTTCGATTGTGTATTTGTTGGTTTGCTACTGATTTCAATAAAAAACAATTTGCAAACACAGATAGAATGCTCCTTTCATATTTTAATGTTGATGAGCTATACGCTATATATATATTCAAATATTAATATGATTTATTGTTATCAATATTGCGATAACCCATTACAATTATCAATTAGAACTTAATGGTTTGAAAATAATTTAAACCTTGCTTCTCCTTTATACGCATCGCATACCACAAGCCAATTAGTTATTGAAATTATAATATGTGCCTTATTGGTCACACCTGATTTATTTATCCAATTTATTTTATAAATTCATGATATTTTTTTTTTATTAATTATATAGTAACTTTTAAATTAAGTAGATTTCTGACCTTATGTTCTTTTTCATACGTACAAATCTTTGAAAATATAAAAAATTAAAAACATACAATACGAGTATATGTGAATGAATATGTTAAATATGTTAATGAATTTCGACTTTCATATTTATTTCTAAAGATAAAAATCTGAACTTTAGGCGATCCGGCGTATGTTTTTCTTATTATTAACCAGGACAAAATGTATATATATTTTGTAAAATAGTTCTTTTTTCCTTATATATATATTAATAAATAAATTTTTAATAATTTTAATTCACCTCATGATTTCTTTATATATTATTAAATATATTAATATATCATTTTATGACACGCAAAAAATAACATAAATAAATAAATAAAAAAAACAGAATACAAAAAATTTCCCGAAAACATGCGGAACTCACAATAAACAGTATATATAATTATCACCATGAATGAATGAATTTATGGAGAGTGAATCATATGGTAAACAATAATTAAATTATCTACTCCTGTTTGTATAACATATAAGCTATTTAAATGTGTGTGTGTGTGTACCGAGACGTATTAGATGATTATTTCTATTCATAAAATGCAATAGAAATATAGAATTATTTTTTAACTTTTCAATAAAAAAATTTATATCCGTAAAATTAATTTTTTTTCGTAAATAAGTGTTTATAACATTTATTTATTTAATAATAATTTCATAATTTGTGTGTTTTTTTTTTTTTTTTTGTTAATTTAATAAGAACCATTTAATAATTTAAAATAAAATAAATTAATAAATTAAATAAAAATAACAATTAGAACTATATAAATAATATTGTGTCTGTCGATAAGTTTAAATTATTCCATCGAAGAAATGGTTGGAAAATGGTAAAAAAAAATTGTAGAAATTTTTTATAAGATATCACCAAAACAATTTTCAAACTAAATAAAAGGTGGATAAGTCTTCAAATTGACTGGGAGAAAGACCTTATAAAATATTATATTAAAATAAGATTGATTATTGAATTATATACATAGCCAAGTATCATATTTCACGAAAAGATTTATTATCTAAATATCAAGAAAATTGATATATGAATTAATCAAATCATATTAATATCATCTTTAGTTTATAAATGCTTCTATTAAATTTAGTAAATTAAGATTTTAAGTCTTTAGATAAAATGAAATAACAATAGTTTAAATCAAGAAATGAATTTCCAAATTACTGAATAATAAATCATTTAATTCCGCTATTTACTTTTAGAATTTTAGTATTAAATCAATAAATAAAATTTAGAATTAAAACTATAAAATTGAAATTTTACATGAACTTAATAGTTTCATTATTATATCGTAAGTTAAAGATAACGTCAAATGAATGATTTATTAATTTCATCACAGATATACTTATTTCTAAAACATCACAAGATAATTTATTCAGTGGTGATATTGATTTACTGAAATACTACATTATTAAATTTAAATGTATATTCTTAAATCTAATAACTCCCATTAATATTGTATAAAACAATTAAAATGCAAATTGTTTGTATGTTGACTATATTTGAAAATGAATTGTTTAAAATTACTAATTTAATTCAAAATAATTTGAAAGTAAAATTTACAAAATATTTAATCATTTAAAAAAATAGAATGTGTATTTTTAAATTAAATTGATCAAAAATATTCTCAATTTATTACAAATAATAAATTGCATCATTTACATTTATATTATTGACTTCACCAAAGTCGTAGAAACCTTTTTTATACCATTAAAAAAGTCTATAAAAGTTTTCTACGATTTTGGTGAAGGCAATAAGGTGGTAAAAATATATTATTGCATTCTAAATAATTAAATTCGATTTATATGATTGCATTCATTCATTTTTTGTACAATAAGAACTTTGTCAATGATGGAGTTGTATTCGACTTGATGACAAATTGTTTTCATTTTGTGTGTGTTAAATAAAACATAACAATTTAAATATTTTCATATTTAAAATATGTATAATTAATTGCTAGAAATACTCAGTAGCGCAGTTACATAGCGCCGAAATATATATTATTAATCATGAAATATGGCGTGTTCAAATTCGCTATTTTTCATAGGAAATTTTTCGGTATTTATTTTAATACTAAAATTTTTCTGCTGGGTGACCATTTGTTCGTTGATGGAATAAAAAGAAAAACGGATATCTTTGAAAATATGGTGTTGGACGCTATTCAAAGATTAACAATGTCTGCACACACATAACTATGGGGTAATCACCTATATAAAAATAATAGTATTTGGAAAACATCTATATTTCGTTAATTGCAGTGCAATTGGTAAATTGTTATATACTCCCATGCGGAGTCATTTACCAACTTGGTTGTAATGAAGGGTTTATTAGATGACATAAAGCTCCACTTGGAGCAAAATATGACTTAAGAAGATCATTAATTGCTATTACATTATGTAAAAAATGGCAAAATTCAATGAATCTAAACTGATTGGAAAACTTATGAATGTTTGGTTATTAATACAAAAAAATTCAAGAAAAATAGTTTCATCATTTTATAGAATTATTTCATTTTTTATATTAATTTGGAAGTGAAACATTTGTAATAAGATTATTAATTATTTGTAATTAAATTTATTTGAATAACAAATTACTGAATATTATAATTATTTTTTCGATCAGATTTTTTGTGTAACATATATATAAATTTAAAAATGAATTTAATATTGATCATCATTTTTTTTATTTAATTAATACAACAAATGTAAATTTAATATCATTTATTACTACGACAATCTTAAAACTATATCATTCATAAATTTTTTCCAGAATATTAACACAATTCTAATATGATAATTTCGGGAATTGTGTCTGGTATTTCAGGATTGATAATAATGAAAGCTATCGACTGAATTATTATATATTTAGAGTATGCACATAATTAAATATATAAATACTTTTTATTAAATTTATGGTATGCACTATGAAAAAAATAAAAACTACTATAGATTTATATTATAAATTCTAATTATTTTACATTTTTTTTCATATCTTTTAGACACAACAAATTTACATTTACATATATTCGATGCAGTTTATATTTGTGTCGATGTATAAAAAGATACAGGAAATGATGCAGAATATATCAGAGGAGCAATTTGTGCTATTGATGGTTGTGATATATTTAAAAGCTACGTGTATATGAAAAACATAGATTACTGTAATGACATATGCATGAAATATTAACCAAATAATGATCCAAAATATAATCAAGATTGGTATATAGATGTACTATTATGGGAACGTTTATTAAAGGAACATTGTGCTTGAGGCTATGCAATTGGAAAATATTCAGGTGAAGATGTATTTTTATAATTGTATAATAATTGCTGCTGATTTCATGTCACTAGAAAATGTTTTCTAGTTTTCGTTTAATACAAGAATTGTGTACAATGTCCGATACATATATGGATTATGAAGATAAATATATGCCATGCTGTTCAAGATATAATGTTTATCGAAAAATGTTAAAAAAATTTGTTAATAATATAATAATAATGATAATGGGAACAAATGAAAAGAGAAAAGAAAATGATACTATTAACACCGCTAGTGTAATAATCATGTAAGAAAGCTCAGTGGTGAAAATATAGATGGTTATACATAAGATAGGTTGGCTAAGTATATAAATATCTTTATTTATACTGGAGCCATCTATATTCAAAATAGAATAGAAAATTTTTGCTGAGAGAAATTTTGACATTTCGATTATTTCTTTTTTTTTTTATAAAATAAAAGTCATCACTCAATTCAACACTCAACACTCGTCAAGAAAGCTGGTTAAAAAAAAAATTAAAATATCGGTCGACTCAAGCCGGAGGGAAATAGACAATATTGTAAGTATAAATTTTAATTAATAGAAAAAATGATATTAATATTATATTTTAGTAAAGCATTATATGAATAAGTGAAAAAAAATAAGTTTTTATAAATATTTAATAGGCTGGACCAACATTAGAGATAAATTCTGTGAAAATATATTTTTAACCTATAAAATATGGATGCGTTTATGTACCACATGTGTGTTTGTTTAGTGGATTGCCAAAGATTTATCACAGAACAAAAACTGAATTATGAGAACGTACAAATAATACAACAAATTCAATATTTTATTGCTGCATTAAATTGTAAGTATAATTTATATAATTTTCCAAAAACAAAACATTTTTTAGTTTAATCACCTGATGTATAATTGATTTTATATTCGAAGTACATAATGATTGTCAATCATTTCCTACAACATCAGACATTATTTTAAAATACAACTGCTTTAATAAATTAATTAGTAAATCGTTTTTTTTTTGTTCATTTATTGATAACAATCCTTATGTATTTATTGTTTTGTGTAACATGAGTTTTATCTCCATTTGATTACAATAATAAAGCAATTGATACTTCAATCCAAATGCTTCATGTATATCGATTACAAAATACGTTCCCTCTGTTTCAATTAAATTTCATAAAACGTGCTTTCGTTGTAATTTTTTAGTCAATATTTAAATCATTATATATATATATATATATCAAATATGTGTCGTTTTTGTCATCTGCAAATGATGATTTGTTCTTCTGAATTTTAGCCGATAATATGGATCTAAAATGCTGAATTTGCTTACAGTATATGAATGATAATGTGAAAATTTTTAATATTTACAGAAGGTGTGATTTTAAAATCTAGAAATTTGAATCAATATACTAAGTTTGATAAAAATTTGATGAAATATGGCTAAGTTAACCAGATTTCCAGAATCTGTATCTGAAACTAGTATAAGGTATCGTTTTGTAGGAACATTATACAAATGAATCGTATATTCCCAGTCGCAAGCTACATACCAAATTTGGATGAGAATTTACAAAATTACAATTATGCAAGCAAATATTCAAGAAAATCCAGCAGAATAATAATCCCAGCTTATTCAGATATTTGTAATTATACGTCAGAAGAGGGAATTTCATCGGGAGATGTAAATCAGATTTATTTAAAATAAATTCTATCCAGTCCCAATTGCATATGGTCACATTTTGCAGCAGCTACTATATTACCGCGCAAACAACCAACTATTAATTTAGATATGGATGACATTTTATATTATTTCGCACTTCAGCAGTTGTGTCACCATTAAAACAATATAACAAATGGAATTTTATTTCATCTAGCGATGTTTTCATTAATTTACAACTACAATCGAATTTATATTGAATTCTTACACACACCATCTTCAATTACAATATTTTCATAACAAAATCAACAAAGTATTACTTTTATCAGAAGCAAAGGTAAATTAATTAATTTTGTATTTAATCCATATTTATATTTAATATTTAATACTATTTAATTCAGTATTATTATTTATATTTCAGAATACAACTTTATGAATGTTTATGAATATTGTTGAAGACTTAGAAAACAATAATAAAAGATATTTACATCAGTTGCAGTACACAATCAATATAGGAGACAGGAGATCTGCATTCGTCATCGAACCACACACCATTTTTTTTTATTATTCGATTGAATCTATCTACAATTTCATTTTGCTGCGGTGAATATGGAAATACAGCCTTTCACGCTATACATAAATGCATATTGGTTCTACACACGCCAACACCATAAGAATATATTATTATTAAGTATCGAAACATAATTTCAGAGCAATTGGTAAATTATTATACACACATTCGGATTAATTTACCAAAATTGACTGTTATGTTAAATAGATACCTGATTACGACTTCAAGTTCTCACACCGCACGGCAAGGTGAATTTCATGTTATTATTTTTTATATAATTTGTAATATTTAAAAATGTATTTACTTATAATTACATTTATTTGATTTCCTATAGCAAATGGTTATTCAGTTGAAACTAACAAAAATTCAACAAATTTACAGACTCAAACAAAAACGAACAACGAACATATTTGCTGATATAAAGAAAATAGTATTTACCATAAAGTGTAATTTAAGATTTTATTTTATAAGTTATATTTAATAAGTTTATAGTTAAGTTAATTTAAGTTTAATTAATAAGACAAATTTTAACCTTTGTGAATATTGGTCGATAAATAATAAAACTGCAGATTGTAGTTATACACAGTTACATAACACCAAGCCATCCGTCTATCTTGAGCAGTCTGTAAATGTGTCATTCGATCGGATTCTCGTTCGTTTCAACTTATATCCGAAACACCATGTCTCGTAACAATTTACACCAATTTCCTAAGGATTTCTCGTTTCATACTTGATTGAAAAGAAATCGTTGCTGTTCAAACCTGTCGAAATCCTAAGCGATAATCTAGATTAGCAACATTTAATTAAGTTATCGCAATTGATCCCTGTCACCGTACCCCTCGCAATAGTGAAAGACAAATCTTTTCATTTCAATCGATCCAAATGAGTTCTCTTAGCCAAACTTATGATGCTGGGTGAGCTCATTCTGAAATTTAATACACATGTTAAAGGTAAAAGATGCATCCTTTATTTTCCTTTCCATGCTTCTAATCGCCGCTGTCTTATCTAGTGCAATAAAATCTACTTCGTTACACACGATCTATAGTTTTTATTAAAGCCAACAACTCGAGTTGATTTTCTGAGGTGTGTTTCTCCAGGAGAATATGGTACGACTGGTTTAATATCCCAGAATAAAATCTAAATCTCATCTAATAACATTTACAGTTACTAATATCAATTTTCAAATATTTAAGACCATTCTATTCCTATATAGATTATTTTCATTTGGTGTTGTGTACCTTCATGTACTATCCTGATCTCATTGGTTATCGCTGTCTTTGTAATTCTATAAGTCTTGAATATCAGTCGACTAAGTGTTTGTAAAACTAGGCCGTTGTAAAGTTAATTATGTACCGATTCATTTATTGAATAAGTAAATTTCAAATTATACAATACAATCAGTTTAATTTATATTTATAATTAAAAAGAAAAGCACAAACAAAAATATTAAAAAATGTATGTATAAAATCACAAAACGACTTATTATTATCAAAATTTATCACGTACAAAATATATGTGTACAATAACAACAAAAGTCTAATTTATTGTAGAAGAGAAAAGAAACTTTGTTATTATATTATCTTTCAATATGAAATGATGAAAAAATGTTTAATGTAGCAAAGACAACAACCACATATTGAGCAACACTTATATGTAAATTCGTGTCGAAATTATTTAAAATAATACATTTTTAACTACTTTTTTTATAATTCGCAAATGCAATAGATCGATATGGTATATATAGCAAGAACTATAATTTTATAGTATTTGATGTAAATTAATAGTTTACATCCATAGTTCTGACCGAATAGGGTATGGGTCGAACTCAAAGCATAAGTAATTATGTACAAGGGGGTATATAATTGCTTATAGCTATTTTTGACTTGAGGTTGAAGAAACTATTTATATAGGAGTATTTAACCTCAAACCATCCGGGGAAGTTTGTTGCTTGTCTAGGAAATAGATTAGCTGATACATATATCACAATTTATTTCCATTCAGGTTGACATACTTCTCTAAAGCATCCATTGCTTTGCTATGGCATGTGTGGGTAGTTGTATTCACATCATACTATGGCGCAAGCAATAAATTGGATGAACACACATGTGATATGTATGTGTAGGCTTGACACAGGGAGTGCGTTGCTTGTGTAGGAAATAGATTGGTTGGCAGAGATGTATGACTATTTATTTCCTTGCAAATTTGACCCTCTCAAGAAACACATCCAATGCTTGGTGATGGTGAGGTACGGGGTACTCATCATACTACGATGCCAAGCAAATATTTGGATGAGTGTCGCCACGCACACGTGCTTACTTGGAAGTACGTGCAAAGCAAATGCTTTGTGCTGACTTTAAAGTACGTGCGAAGCAATTGCTCTGTACTTACTTTCAAAGTACGTGCAAGGCAAATGCTTTGTGCTTACTTTCAAAGTACGTGCAAGGCAAATGCTTTGTGCTGATTTTAAAGTACGTGCGAAGCAATTGCTCTGTACTTACTTTCAAAGTACGTGCAAGGCAAATGCTTTGTGCTTACTTTCAAAGTACGTGCAAAGCAAATGCTTTGTGCTTACTGAAAGTACGTGCAAAGCAAATGCTTTGTGCTTACTGAAAGTACGTGCAAAGCAAATGCTTTGTGCCTACTTCCAAAGTACGTGCAAGGCAAATGCTTTGTGCTTACTGAAAGTACGTGCAAAGCAAATGCTTTGTGCCTACTTCCAAAGTACGTGCAAGGCAAATGCTTTGTGCTTACTGAAAGTACGTGCAAAGCAAATGCTTTGTGCTTACTGAAAGTACGTGCAAAGCAAATGCTTTGTGCTTACTGAAAGTACGTGCAAAGCAAATGCTTTGTGCCTACTTCCAAAGTACGTGCAGTCTAGTCTGGTTCAGAATCCCAAATAATTATTAGGAAAAACTATTTTTTATTTGGAAAAATTCTGGATAATATTCTAGCCTGGTTCAAATCTCAAAAATTCGTATGGAAAAAAATATTTTTTTAGAAAAATTCTTGATAATTATACTATCCTGGTTCAAAACCCAAAAATTCGTATGGAAAAACATATTTTTTGACAAAAATCATGGATACTATGCTCTTCTGGGTCGAAATCCAATAATTTACACCAAAAAAAATATTTTTTGGGAAAAACCATGAGTATTATGCTCTTCTGGGTCAAAATCCAATAATTTGTACGAAAAAAAATATTTTTTGGGAAAAACCATGAGTATTATGCTATTCTGTGTCAAAATCCAAAAATTTGCAAGAAAAAAAATATTTTTTGAGATAATCACGAATATTATGCTCTTCTGTTCCAAAAAAAATTTTTTTTGAGAAAAATCCTTAATATTATACTCTTCTGTTACAAAAAATATTTTTTTTCATATTTTTTCATTAAAATTTTCGAATTTTGTAACAGAAGAGTATAATATTAAGGATTTTTCTCAAAAAAAATTTTTTTGGGAACAGAAGAGCATATATCCATGGTTTTTCTCAAAAAATATTTTTTTTCGTACAAATTATTGGATTTTGACCCAGAATAGCATAATACTCATGGTTTTTCCCAAAAAATATTTTTTTTCGTACAAATTATTGGATTTTGACCCAGAAGAGCATAATACTCATGGTTTTTCCCAAAAAATATTTTTTTTGGTGTAAATTATTGGATTTCGACCCAGAAGAGCATAATACTCATGGTTTTTCCCAAAAAATATTTTTTTTGGTGTAAATTATTGGATTTCGACCCAGAAGAGCATAGTATCCATGATTTTTGTCAAAAAATATGTTTTTCCATACGAATTTTTGGGTTTTGAACCAGGATAGTATAATTATCAAGAATTTTTCTAAAAAAATATTTTTTTCCATACGAATTTTTGAGATTTGAACCAGGCTAGAATATTATCCAGAATTTTTCCAAATAAAAAATAGTTTTTCCTAATAATTATTTGGGATTCTGAACCAGACTAGACTGCACGTACTTTCAGTAAGCACAAAGCATTTGCTTTGCACGTACTTTCAGTAAGCACAAAGCATTTGCTTTGCACGTACTTTCAGTAAGCACAAAGCATTTGCTTTGCACGTACTTTCAGTAAGCACAAAGCATTTGCTTTGCACGTACTTTCAGTAAGCACAAAGCATTTGCTTCGCACGTACTTTGAAAGTAAGTACAGAGCAATTGCTTCGCACGTACTTTGAAAGTAAGTACAGAGCAATTGCTTCGCACGTACTTTGAAAGTAAGCACAAAGCAATCTGCCTTGCACGTACTTTGAAAGTAGGTACAAAGCATTTGCCTTGCACGTACTTTGAAAGTAAGTACAGAGCAATTGCTTCGCACGTACTTTAAAGTCAGCACAAAGCATTTGCCTTGCACGTACTTTGAAAGTAAGTACAGAGCAATTGCTTCGCACGTACTTTGAAAGTAAGTACAGAGCAATTGCTTCGCACGTACTTTAAAGTCAGCACAAAGCATTTGCCTTGCACGTACTTTGAAAGTAAGTACAGAGCAATTGCTTCGCACGTACTTTGAAAGTAAGTACAGAGCAATTGCTTCGCACGTACTTTGAAAGTAAGTACAGAGCAATTGCTTCGCACGTACTTTGAAAGTAAGCACAAAGCAATCTGCCTTGCACGTACTTTGAAAGTAGGTACAAAGCATTTGCCTTGCACGTACTTTGAAAGTAAGTACAGAGCAATTGCTTCGCACGTACTTTAAAGTCAGCACAAAGCATTTGCTTTGCACGTACTTCCAAGTAAGCACATGTGCGTGGCGACACTCATCCAAATATTTGCTTGGCATCGTAGTATGATGAGTACCCCGTACCTCACCATCACCAAGCATTGGATGTGTTTCTTGAGAGGGTCAAATTTGCAAGGAAATAAATAGTCATACATCTCTGCCAACCAATCTATTTCCTACACAAGCAACGCACTCCCTGTGTCAAGCCTACACATACATATCACATGTGTGTTCATCCAATTTATTGCTTGCGCCATAGTATGATGTGAATACAACTACCCACACATACCATAGCAAAGCAATGGATGCTTTAGAGAAGTATGTCAACCTGAATGGAAATAAATTGTGATATATGTATCAGCTAATCTATTTCCTAGACAAGCAACAAACTTCCCCGGATGGTTTGAGGTTAAATACTCCTATATAAATAGTTTCTTCAACCTCAAGTCAAAAATAGCTATAAGCAATTATATACCCCCTTGTACATAATTACTTATGCTTTGAGTTCGACCCATACCCTATTCGGTCAGAACTATGGATGTAAACTATTAATTTACATCAAATACTATAAAATTATAGTTCTTGCTATATATACCATATCGATCTATTGCATTTGCGAATTATAAAAAAAGTAGTTAAAAATGTATTATTTTAAATAATTTCGACACGAATTTACATATAAGTGTTGCTCAATATGTGGTTGTTGTCTTTGCTACATTAAACATTTTTTCATCATTTCATATTGAAAGATAATATAATAACAAAGTTTCTTTTCTCTTCTACAATAAATTAGACTTTTGTTGTTATTGTACACATATATTTTGTACGTGATAAATTTTGATAATAATAAAAGTCGTTTTGTGATTTTATACATACATTTTTTAATATTTTTGTTTGTGCTTTTCTTTTTAATTATAAATATAAATTAAACTGATTGTATTGTATAATTTGAAATTTACTTATTCAATAAATGAATCGGTACATAATTAACTTTACAACGGCCTAGTTTTACAAACACTTAGTCGACTGATATTCAAGACTTATAGAATTACAAAGACAGCGATAACCAATGAGATCAGGATAGTACATGAAGGTACACAACACCAAATGAAAATAATCTATATAGGAATAGAATGGTCTTAAATATTTGAAAATTGATATTAGTAACTGTAAATGTTATTAGATGAGATTTAGATTTTATTCTGGGATATTAAACCAGTCGTACCATATTCTCCTGGAGAAACACACCTCAGAAAATCAACTCGAGTTGTTGGCTTTAATAAAAACTATAGATCGTGTGTAACGAAGTAGATTTTATTGCACTAGATAAGACAGCGGCGATTAGAAGCATGGAAAGGAAAATAAAGGATGCATCTTTTACCTTTAACATGTGTATTAAATTTCAGAATGAGCTCACCCAGCATCATAAGTTTGGCTAAGAGAACTCATTTGGATCGATTGAAATGAAAAGATTTGTCTTTCACTATTGCGAGGGGTACGGTGACAGGGATCAATTGCGATAACTTAATTAAATGTTGCTAATCTAGATTATCGCTTAGGATTTCGACAGGTTTGAACAGCAACGATTTCTTTTCAATCAAGTATGAAACGAGAAATCCTTAGGAAATTGGTGTAAATTGTTACGAGACATGGTGTTTCGGATATAAGTTGAAACGAACGAGAATCCGATCGAATGACACATTTACAGACTGCTCAAGATAGACGGATGGCTTGGTGTTATGTAACTGTGTATAACTACAATCTGCAGTTTTATTATTTATCGACCAATATTCACAAAGGTTAAAATTTGTCTTATTAATTAAACTTAAATTAACTTAACTATAAACTTATTAAATATAACTTATAAAATAAAATCTTAAATTACACTTTATGGTAAATACTATTTTCTTTATATCAGCAAATATGTTCGTTGTTCGTTTTTGTTTGAGTCTGTAAATTTGTTGAATTTTTGTTAGTTTCAACTGAATAACCATTTGCTATAGGAAATCAAATAAATGTAATTATAAGTAAATACATTTTTAAATATTACAAATTATATAAAAAATAATAACATGAAATTCACCTTGCCGTGCGGTGTGAGAACTTGAAGTCGTAATCAGGTATCTATTTAACATAACAGTCAATTTTGGTAAATTAATCCGAATGTGTGTATAATAATTTACCAATTGCTCTGAAATTATGTTTCGATACTTAATAATAATATATTCTTATGGTGTTGGAGTGTGTAGAACCAATATGCATTTATGTATAGCGTGAAAGGCTGTATTTCCATATTCACCGCAGCAAAATGAAATTGTAGATAGATTCAATCGAATAATAAAAAAAAATGGTGTGTGGTTCGATGACGAATGCAGATCTCCTGTCTCCTATATTGATTGTGTACTGCAACTGATGTAAATATCTTTTATTATTGTTTTCTAAGTCTTCAACAATATTCATAAACATTCATAAAGTTGTATTCTGAAATATAAATAATAATACTGAATTAAATAGTATTAAATATTAAATATAAATATGGATTAAATACAAAATTAATTAATTTACCTTTGCTTCTGATAAAAGTAATACTTTGTTGATTTTGTTATGAAAATATTGTAATTGAAGATGGTGTGTGTAAGAATTCAATATAAATTCGATTGTAGTTGTAAATTAATGAAAACATCGCTAGATGAAATAAAATTCCATTTGTTATATTGTTTTAATGGTGACACAACTGCTGAAGTGCGAAATAATATAAAATGTCATCCATATCTAAATTAATAGTTGGTTGTTTGCGCGGTAATATAGTAGCTGCTGCAAAATGTGACCATATGCAATTGGGACTGGATAGAATTTATTTTAAATAAATCTGATTTACATCTCCCGATGAAATTCCCTCTTCTGACGTATAATTACAAATATCTGAATAAGCTGGGATTATTATTCTGCTGGATTTTCTTGAATATTTGCTTGCATAATTGTAATTTTGTAAATTCTCATCCAAATTTGGTATGTAGCTTGCGACTGGGAATATACGATTCATTTGTATAATGTTCCTACAAAACGATACCTTATACTAGTTTCAGATACAGATTCTGGAAATCTGGTTAACTTAGCCATATTTCATCAAATTTTTATCAAACTTAGTATATTGATTCAAATTTCTAGATTTTAAAATCACACCTTCTGTAAATATTAAAAATTTTCACATTATCATTCATATACTGTAAGCAAATGCAGCATTTTAGATCCATATTATCGGCTAAAATTCAGAAGAACAAATCATCATTTGCAGATGACAAAAACGACACATATTTGATATATATATATATATATATATATAATGATTTAAATATTGACTAAAAAATTACAACGAAAGCACGTTTTATGAAATTTAATTGAAACAAAGGGAACGTATTTTGTAATCGATATACATGAAGCATTTGGATTGAAGTATCAATTGCTTTATTATTGTAATCAAATGGAGATAAAACTCATGTTACACAAAACAATAAATACATAAGGATTGTTATCAATAAATGAACAAAAAAAAAACGATTTACTAATTAATTTATTAAAGCAGTTGTATTTTAAAATAATGTCTGATGTTGTAGGAAATGATTGACAATCATTATGTACTTCGAATATAAAATCAATTATACATCAGGTGATTAAACTAAAAAATGTTTTGTGTTTGGAAAATTATATAAATTATACTTACAATTTTATGCAGCACTAAAATATTGAATTTGTATTGAATATATATTGAATTTGTTGTATCATATATAATTTATTGGTATTGGAAAATGCTGTGCCAATCATGTGGATACAATCATTACAATATTTATATTAAAATGAATATTTCAAATGTCAATCTTCATATTTCAACCGATTATACTGACAATGGTAATTTCCAACGATAAGGAAAATTGTTGGTTTGATTAACCCAACATACTGGCTACTAGTTCTGGTACTGGCTATACGTCCACATAACATTTCAGTTTCTAAAAATAGCTTTTTAATTTTTTAACTTATCATATGTTTTGCAAAATAATGGTTTCATATCATAATAAATAAGTTATGGAGTTGTAAATAGATTAATGCTTTTTTCCACCACTTTATGCACATATCATATCATTAATAGACTTTATTATAGATTAATAATAATATTAATATTAGGATATATTTTAATGTGATCCATTACAGAAATACGCTAATTAATTCAGCAAGAAATTTCTGTTGGACACTATATCGTAAATTAAATATATTATTATTGATATACATATTTATAATATACAATATATTACTTAATAAATTGCATATAAAAGTTGTATATAAACTTAAAATTAATTGTATGTTGTATCGCTGATTTGATTTTCATTTGGCAATGAAATTGTTGATGATGATCCAGTGGCATATTTCCCGTACAAACATATTTAAAATAAAATAATTAGATATATATTAATAAATTATGTTACATATATATAAAAATTAAAATATTATATTTTAAATTACATACTTGTAATTGCTATATCAATTTTATAATTTTCATTGGTATTAATAATATGCGACCACATGATAACGAAGATCATAAATTTCATAGCATTCATTTTGTGTAGTAAATGGTTTATGGTGATTATTATAAATGAATCCGGTAATAATTGAATATGTCCAATTAATCAGATTGATAATTCATTATCAATACTCGGCAATTATTATCCAACTTATAATCAATTGTATGTATATAATCTAATTTAATTAGGTAACAGTATATTGATTAAAATATTAAATAAATATTCACAGTATAGCAATTTACATATAGTACGCATATTTTCTGTATTTATAATTTCCATAATTCCATCAGTTAAAAAAATTCCTTTATTATAATATTTAAATTGCATAAGATTTGGTTGTATTTCAAATTTTGATGGTATTATTATTATTATTGGTGTTTTATTATCATTATTTGACGGTTTCTTTCATTGTTTGTTTTGTATGCCATATCATTTCCCTATATTATTTTGGCAACAGTCAATTAATTTTGTTAATATATAAATGTTATTTTTTAAAATGAGTCAGTAATTTATTAAAACGAACAGTTAACTATAATCTTATGGGTAGTTCATTTTGCTATAGCCACTACAATGGCAATTGTTTTCATAGATTCATTGGTAAATTAAAATATATATAATTAATCTAGTATGACAAAGAAAAATCTAGTTTTGACACAAAAAATAAATAATTTTTATCATCAAACTATTATTTATTTTAAAAAATAAATTATTTGTAATTAAATTAGTTAACTATAAAAAAAAAAAAACTAAAAAATGTAAAATTAATAACCATACAATAAAAATCAATTATATTTTGAACAAAATGATAAAAATTTGCTATTAGCTATTACAGCTATTACTTAAATAATTGTATACCACCTCTTTATCTTTATATATATATTGTAATGTAATAGAATTATACAAGACACAGTTTAGAGGATAATATTAAATTATGGTGCAACATAAAAAATACGCAAGCATATTATAATCACCGTAATAACATTTTATATAAATCTCGGACTCAATATAAAATTTAATTAATTATATTAACAAAATTAAACATTTGGAATGCAATATTATGTGATGTGTGTTATATATATTTACATATTGTCATTATATAATAGTTTATTTCATCCCAAATTATTTATATTATATTATTATTATTATTATTATTATTATTATTATTATTATTATTATTATTATTAACAATAATATTATTTATCATTCGATTTCGATAATTTCCAGCCAAACTTGTTAATGCTTCGGCAGCATCAAGTTCTTCTTTTTGATGTATGCTAATATCCATTAAATTTTCAATACATTCATCTGGTTTTTGATGTTGTAAACGATTTTTATTAATTTTATTTCTAAATATAAATAAATTATAAATTAATATATATGCTATTCAATATATGTTATTATGTGCGTAAGATATCTATGTCATTACCTAGTTGTATCCCATTCAATATAATTATTTTTATTTGGTGTAAAATTTGCTGCACTTTCTAACCATTTCGATAGTTCTGGTTCAGAATTTATTAAATTTGGATTATTATCAATAATTTTTGCCATTGTATTATTATTATTATTATTAATTGTTACATTTTCCGTTGATGAAGTCGTGTTATCTAAACCACGTAAATATTTTTCCATAATATGATTTTTATATTTAGCATTTGATAAATAACCACTAATTGCTGTTTTATCATCACATAATTGTTGTTGTTGTTGTTGTTGTTGTTGTTGTATGGCATTATTATTATCAGTTTGATTAAGTTTAAATATTAATAAATTATTATTAATATTTTTATTATTATTATTAGTACTGTTATTATTATTATTATTATTATTATTATTATTATTATTATTATTATTATTATTATTATTAATGATGTTTATAGCGGCGGTTGATGGTAGTACGGCTGTAGTAGAGCTTATCTAATTAAATATATAAAAATACACATATATATTAAAAATTTATTAAATACTATTATTTATTCATATATATATTATGATATTTATAAAATATATTATAATTATATATACCTGAAAACATTGCTCTTGATCCAATTGTAATGCTATTGCTTTTCTTGATGTATACGAATGATTATTAATTAAAAATTCAGTTGGTATATAATTTTGTGATTGTTTATCATCCGACATTGTATTATGTAAATATTGCATATTTTTATATTTATTTAATTGTTTATATGTTGTTGTGGATGTTGTATTGTCCTTAGAAGATGACCCGTTATTATTATTTAGATATTCATTTTTATTTGGATATTGTTTATTGGGTTGCGAAACATTTGATTGTTGATGCAAATGATGGTGCTGTTGATGTTGCTGTTGATATTGTTGATGTTGATGCTGCTGCTGTTGCTGCTGCTGCTGATGATGATGATGATGATGATTAGGTACCATTTGATGATTTTGATTGTAATTATGTTTATTATAATTTATTGAATTTTGTTCATAATAATCTTGATAATCCGTTATAGTATTTTGTTCAAAATAACCACGTTCTTCATCACCCCAAATACTATCATTTGAACAAATACTAAATTGTTCAACATTACCATGTGCACTGGTATTATAATTTTTTATTAAATGACCCCAAGTTTTTTTTAATGGTTCTTTACCAGCATTTTTTAATTTTCTTCGCCAATTAGCAAACCAATTACAAATCTATAGATTTTCATATAATAAAAAATAAGAAAAAAAATAATAATATATATATAAGAAGAAAAAATATATATTCATTATATTCTTGTAAATTTTTGCCATTTTTATACTTTTAATTTTTCCATTAAAAATTTAATAAATTTATTTTTACCTGTGTATACGTTAAACCAGTCTTAATTGCTAATGCTTTTTTCTCTTCACGACTCGGATACGGATTGTCACGGCGTCGTACTAACCAATCTTTTAACATACGTTTAATTTCTGGTGTAAAAAGTCTTTTTACTGGACGATGAATATCACCGGGTGGCCATGCTCGTCTATATAAATTTACGGTATAAATATACATTTATTATTAACAAATATAGTTATTGAATTTCAAATAGTTAATATATAAAATATAATAAATAAATTGTAAATAAAATTAAAACTTAATAATATAATATGTCAGCATAATTTTATTAAAATATATATATATAGATATATATGTGTATATAAAGAGGGGGGAAGAGGGGCTTTGAGAATGGAATATATAACATTTCTTTTATCTGGTTTTTTTGATCTTCACAGTCACACACGTATAATATTATTTATGTACATTATGTAAAATTTAGGTTAAATAATAAATAAATTAATTATATTAAAGCTTTCAAAATCAAGTGGGTATATTTTTAATTTTATATAATATGGAAAGCGTTATCTTTATTTCTATATACTCTAAAATTGTAGAATGATATAAAATTATATTGATTGGTGCATTGGTATTGAATTAACGTCTCTCTATTGTTATACAAGTTAACAGTAATCTATATATATATATTTTATTTAATAATATATAGTTAACCAAAAATTTTATTTAAGAATTTATAAATATATTTAATTTTACAAATGCAATCTTTGTTTTTACATTGGTATAATAAGAATTATATATACAAATATAAAAGATATTGGGAACATAATATATAAACGCTGGGCGAGAAGTTTCAATGGGGAAAAAAAAAACACATGCAATATAAAAAATAATAAAAACTAAATAAGCAAAAAATAACTAAATAATATTAAGAAAAAAAAAATAAAAAAAAAAAACACTTATAAAAATTAATTAAGATAAAAAAAAAAAATAAAAAAAAGAAAAAAGGAAAAAAAAACAGACACACGAAAAATCACGATTTGCAAAAATTATAACGAACCTACTATGCCTTCGATTTCGTACAGGACGAGAAGTTTTATCCATTTTTATATATTATTTATTTATTTATTGAATTATTTTTATTTTTTAAAATTATATATTTATTATCTCTATATAAATATTTATTTTTTTTTTTTATTCTACAAATACAAATATAAATTATTTATTTATTTTTTTTGTTTTTTTCTTTTTTATTATATTTATTCATAAATAAAAAAAAATAAAAAATAAAATTTACCGCGATTAAAACACATATATAAAAATTTAAAAATATTTAATACAAATAATTAAATTTTGTTTGTTTGAAAACATTGTGGAAAAAAAAAAAATTGGTGTGTGTTTGTGTGGCATGGTGGATGATACACTCGCATACGAGAATATATATATGAGTATTTTTTATGTGTTTAATATTACTTTATTAATAACTCAATCGGCACACATTAGTGCCCCCCGCGATTGCCCATATTTTTATATGTAATTATATTTTATTTGAAATTTGATATATTTGATTGCTCAGCCTCCATATAATATAAATCATATAATCAATTGATAAAATTATTAAACAAACGAAATTATATTGTAATGTTAATTTTTATTTAATAAACATTCGTTATTTAATTTACTTAAATGCAATGATTTACACTATTTTTAATAATAGAATGTTTTTATAATCACTTAATATAATTAATACTATATATTTACGTGCATTGTTGTTTATTGTCTTTATATACGCTAGTAACACTGGTTGTCCGCATACTTTGAGGAAAATCAGGACAATTTTTGGTGGAAAAAATCCACATATTTTTCATGGAAAAGATATATTGAAATTTGTCCAAAAAGAATGTCCATATAGATTTTCTATATAATTTAGTAGTATTTTATTTAGGTAAATTGAAATTTTTAGATTTTCAGGGTAATCATCAATCCGCGAGGTATTGTATTCATAATTTAAATTTCATCAATTATCCAAAACAGTGGGTTCAAATTTTGTATATATCTCTTATCTATAAATATAATCCTTACTCTTTTAAATTAATTTTTATAATTTTTAAAACAACCAGCAACTTAAATCTATATATTTCGTAAGAATTTTCATGGATTTTATCAGCGGTTATTTAATTCCTTGTTTATTCCAACAAAAAAATGCACAATCAATGAATTTTTGCCATCGTTCAGCAACTTCAATCTGTGCTCATATAGAACTTCTGGTCTATCGGTAAAAAAAAAACTAAATCAAACCACAATTTGGCATCATCGTCATAAGAAAATTATTCTGCAAAATACGAACAATCCACAGGTATTACTTGCTAAAATACATGGTACAATCCAAAGATTTTTTTTTGTCCGTGGATCTGTTCACAAAAAATATGAATATAAATTCTATGGATATTCTGTAGAATAATAGTAACGAGAAATAATTCCAAGAAGAATCCGTAGAAATTATCATCGGAAATATACGAGGATAATCCAAGGACATTTTTTTTATAAAAACCCATGGAAAGCGTTGCACACTCATCATATAAAATTACAGCTGACATCCGTGTAAAAAAATCCATAGATATATTTCCTCGGATTGAAACTACTACATATAATGCGGGAATTTTGATGGACAAACAACGGACAGTGTTACTAGGGTATATAAAAAGTGTTTATAAAAAATAATAACATTATATACGCAAATATCGCATTAAATACGAGGATAAATACCGAAAATTTAGCCATGATGATGATTTTTAAAATTATTAAATAATTATAGTAATTATATAGCAAAACCGCACTTAGCTAATATAAATGTATCTTAAGTATACTGTCTTTATATATATGAAGTGTGCGTTATAGAAAACTTAAAGGTGAAACGACGACAACATCTGAAACAAAGAAAATCTCACCTGTGCTGTAATTCTTTGTATAACAAAGATTACATTTAAAATAAATACAATAAGATTTCTCATTATTAATATTATCAAATTAAAATGATGACTTTTTGTCTATGATAAATAATAAATTTATATATTTATGGTGTGTGTGTGTGTGTGTGTGAGTTTTCTGTTTTATGAATGCGAAAAGCGTATACATAACACTACCACCACCACCGCCACCACCACCACCACCATGAAAATTGTGTGAAAATAAAAAACAATAAAGAATTCAAAATGGTTGCCGTAAGTGAAAATGTATATAATAATTTTTCAGACAAAACTATTATATATTATAAATATAGCATTGAAAAATTTTCTTGTAATATAAAAATTTACAAATTATATTTATTTGAAATTAATCAATGACTATAGAAATTAATTAATTTCATTATCGCATCAATAGTTGAATTAAAAACATATAACAACATTTTCAATTTACATAATAATATTTGAAAAACATTAAATTTAATAAACACGTTTTTTCATAAAATTCAATAAATTTGGATGAATTTCAATAAAATTATTCATTGAAATAATTCAAAATTAATGTTAAATTGAAATTTTTAATTAAATTTTAATTATCTAATAATATTTACTTACATTATTTGTGATTACAACATAACATTGTACTTACTTAAACAATTTATTTTTGGTTTTTTTTATTTTTTTATTTTTTTTTTTTATTTTTTATATGAATGGATTGGATGGCTATATTTGTTTTGTGCTACACAAAAATGAATATACGATACGATTTTAATTGTTCATTTAAAATACAATAAAATATATAGAGGAGCGAGTATTATAAATAAATAAAATGTCAAAGGCAACACCACGGAGTAAATGTTTTAATTAATTTTATAAAAATAATTAGAAAAAAAAATCGATATAAAAAAAAGCGAAAAAAAAAGGAAAATAATCTTTTTAATTTATTTTAATAAATTATTACACTTATTTGCGCACACTATAATATGTAGTCGACGAAAACACATTTTCATTTGCGCAATGATTTTATTTTCTATTTGATATTTAGATGCGAAAATGAATTTGGTTTTTTTTTTTTTTATTTATTTATATGCGCGAGAGACTTTTCCCAACTACATAGAAACAAAAAAAAAAAAAAAAACTGAGTCAAATGTATATGATTAATTTTCTATACTTGAATTCATTGTTAATTAAATAATATCGGAAAATTTTAATATATATTTTCATCAAACAATCAATGGGCACTAAACCAATTTTTTATATTAATATAATTAAAATTGAATTTTTTAATAAGTATATTGTTAAAAAGAAGTATTTAGAACTTTTTAATTTGTTTTTTTTTTAACATTTACAATTAATAATGAAAACGAATTTTATAAAACTTCTATGTATCTGCTAATAATGAAATCGAATAAAAAGAAAATGAGAAGAAAATTATTTATTTTTGTCTCAATGTCTCCTGCAGCTTCATTTACTCTCTCCAAACACACACACACACACACATATACATTAACTCATCATATTATACTAAATAATATATCAACATTTTCATTTCTAAATATAAAAATCATGTTTATAGTCATGTTTTGTTGTGCGCAAGTGGTTTTTCACTTAATATTATTCTGTTTTTATTTTATTCGTGTTTTCTTTTCTCGTGTTTTTTAGTTTTTCATTTAAGTTATGTTATGTGTGTGTGTGTGTGTATGTACGTTTTTCTTTTATATATTATATATATATGACAAAATAACTTAAAGGTTTAAAACGAAAATAAAAATATAATATGATGTGGTTGTTGTTGTTGTTATTGTACATTTTGCTAAAATTAGAAATTATTATTTAAATTTCAATATGACTTACTAATGGAAGTTATTTATTATTTATTTTTTTTTTCTGTGTTTTTTCTTTCTGTTTTCAACTATATTCCCAATGGGACGTTTTGTATGTAGTTCCGATTTCTTCAATGAATGCATACACAAAATTGTAAGTACTTCTAAATTTATGAATGAATTCACCCACCAAAATAAACTCATCAATTAATTCATTAAAAGAATTTATCGGTGAATTTATCTGTGAGTTCTAATTTCATAAATTGATTCATCACAGCGAATTCATTAACTAGTTCAACAAATAATTTACCGATGAATGTGTTTTAAACAAGCTTAAGCACCCAGAAGATCTCAACATGATGATAAAAATTTCGATCAAAATCAAAAAATTAATCGGATAAATGGTAGATGGCTATATCTTCAGCTATACTGTTATGGTTTTCGGAGTTGTGAGCAACGAAAGTTATGTTATGCTACCTTACATCTTTTCCCAGGTGCTTCGAGTTAATGCTGCCGCTTACATCGAGGTTTTAGAAAGTGTTGTGAAATCCTGGATTGATAGTGTATGGTATGTGTGAACATAAAAAATAGTCCATTGCGAACAAATGAATATTTCATCCATTCCGAACCCAAGAAAAACTCACCCAATCCGATTCCATGAAACATACACTCGTTCTGTACACATGAAAAACCCACCCATTCCGAACCCATAAACAACTCAACAACTAGAGAATAAGTATTCATCACCAATAACATCTCTGCACAAAAGTAATCTAGAAAGTATTGTAAGAATGAGGTAGTGCTGACAAGAAGTAAGTAGGCAATCATCGATGTTATCTTACATACCGCGATCCCATTGGGTTATAAAGAAATCAAATCATATGATATATTTTCTTTGTAAATATATATTTTATACATTTTCTTAAGTACTCTGTCTCTATTCTATTTATTGTTATATATTGTATTTTATGCACACAAATGAATGATCATCACAGTCATATCTGTCTCTAAGCATATATATTGATACAGCTAGATCTACTATTACACACATATTTGTTGATATAAAAAATACAATAGGTTACAATTACAATGACTATGAAATATATTTATATGCACAATATTGACGTATCTATCTACAGAACTTAAAAAATATCAAGATTCTTGAATTTCTGTTTGTCTTTTTGCACGTTTTTAGTTCATTCAGATTGGATATAGTTTGATTTATAAATAAACAGAAATACGAAATGTACACAGTCCATTGTTCGAATTATCTAGCTATTAATATTAATCAGTCATCTATAGATGATCATGTATATATAGATAACATCTTTCGTTTGATCATTATTTTTATCTGTTATATTTAGATAATATTTTGTTAAATCAATTTATAATATATAATATATATATTATATATCTATTTTGAACAGTTGCAATTTCTGAATATTTCTATTTATATAATAATAAACAAATTGTATCCCGGATGCAAATAATTAAAATAATCGGAGTTGTTTTGAATTACAATTTGTATGTAATTAAACTAATAAATTGCATAAGAAAAAAATTGTATAGCTATCGCACGCAGCATTAAGTAATAAATATAATTTGAATCCGTATAATTGTTGGAATTAACAAATTATTTTTCAATATATCCTTTAAATTAGTTAAATATTGCAACCAAATCATCTGAACGCGGCTGCATATGTTATGGTGAGAACACACAAAATATTCAAATACTAATCAGTCTGCTTAATATATGTATAGGTGTTTTTATATAATAGTTATTGAATTTAATTTAAGAAATGCAAATAAATAGTAAAATAAAATAATATTAAATTATGTTGTGCAATGGTCTTGTTGTTTAGTTGAATTTTCTTACCATACACATTGAATTATTAATTAAATACTAAAACTTAATCCAAAAATATTTCTGTTTGATATTTTATCCATTTACTTGTTATTTCCATAGTCACAACGATGATATATTTTTATTTTTATTTATGTTTCTAAATCTATTTCTCTTGTATAAATATCATAAATTTCTTCATATTAAAATAATTTACAATAACTAATCTCTAAATTATTTCATAATATTCACCGATTAAATAAATTCATCTGTATATATAGAAAAAGGACACGAAAAAATCTATTTATTTAATCCTTAATGTAGATAACAAAAGCAAAATAATTATTTTCATCAATCCGATTGATCTGATCATAGAAAACGAACTCACTTATCATTTACAATAATAAAAATAATAATAATAATGTATTTTCCAAAAAAATAATTACTATAATTGCAAACAATGTGCTATAAATTAGGATGAAGCTACACGAAATATAGCTTGACGTGTATCGATTTTTGGCCCCCATCAATTTCAAGATCTCATTGTGAAAATAGCATAGAAGAATTTATAACACGTATTGTTTCTTCATTTGTACAAAAACAAAAAATTATACAAATAAAAAATTATGTACAAAAAATATAAGAGATTGGGTAAAAAAACAAAATAGCACAAAAACGGCACAAAAACAGCACACAGCATGAAAAATAATAGGTCAGCAGAATTAATAGTTTGCATCATTTTTTCAATTGAAAATATTCGTTATTTTTCATAGTTTATGAGCGCACGTAGCCATTATGTATTTATTTTATATTTTATTGTATGTGGACGGACGTAAGTTCACCGTACACAATTGATATAATAGGCAATCAGAAATTGTTGTATGAATTATTTTACAATTCAAAATTAATTGATATTTAAACTATATGTAATATTATTTACTCTTAAAATCTACATGCAAGAGTGTTTTTTGTGTTGCGGTATTGTAAAAATGTATATAATACGAAAATTATTTGCACCAAAACGCAAGCCATATCACGTACTCGGAAATAGGACAGCAGAATTTTTAATACATACTGTTTTATTTTATTAATGTTTGAATATGTGAATATTGTATAATAGAATAGCTAGCTCCATATATATATATATATAGTGTAATCGCTTGGATCATTTATATATAGATAGCACAAAACACATTGCTATGTTTCTTTATAATTAATATATTTTTCGTTTTATTTTGTGTATTTCTTATATGCTTTTATTTTATTTTTATTTATATATAATTATTTGTATAATAAACGAAAGGGAACGCTTATACAAAAATATATGTATTATATATATATTGTTAACCTTGATTAACCTCACTCAGAAGGCATACAATTTTCAACAATATTTATCCGGATGACATAATAATGAAGAATATTACAAGAAAATATTGTTTCTGTGAAAACATCTGCCATATAAAATATTATATGTATTAATATTTATGTATAAGATAAAGAGCAAAAACCATCAGTATTCAGTACATCATATAGCTGAACTGTGTGAGAGGAGCTACATTTACTGCGTTCAGTTATCATTATCGCATATACCCACAAATGCAAAAAAGAAACTACACTATATATATGTTTTCTTTATTTATTCATTTATAATAATAAGAACGCAAATTTGCTATTCTTAGAAATCAGATTCGGTTAAATTTAAAATGTATACTAAAAAACGAAGATATACAATATTATACAATACTCACATTTATATTATAATTATATAGTATATCATTTAGTATTTTGTCATAATTTTATGACACGATTATTATGGTTTGATATTGCGCATTAAATGAGTCAATGTGTTGTTGGTAGAGTATAGTGAATCACAACATATATATATATAGAGAAAAAATAATACCATTGTTCGTTGTATTAAATTTTTCACTACAAAGTAAAATGAATTAATTTTTTATTATGTTTTTCAATATTCATTTAATGTTTTAACATATGTTCCAGACATTTTTTTTTATGTTATTAGTATCTAACACTTACTATTCCTTAAATGAAAATTAACACTATTTATCACTTACGTGCGGTTGTTATTTTGATTTTTTTTTATATATAAAATATGATCCAATATTTTTGATTTTTATTTTATATTTTGACAAATATATATGGGATATTTCAAAAATATTCCATTAATGTCTGTGAAATTACAATATCCATATACTGTCCATACGATATTCTCCGTAATAACTCAAATAAAACGTACACGAATATATACAAGGTTTAAATAAAACATACGTTTTGATAATATTTTAATAATTTCCTAATGATATCGAGAGGATATATACCAGATTATGTTAGGTTTGATACAGGCTGTTTACTGAAGATATCAGTATTTCCATGCCCATACTAATATCAACTTTACTGTATGTATCAGTGTGTGCGAATGTAGAAACCCAATCATATTTAACTGTTCTGGTAGTTCTAGTGTTAAAAGAATAAAACACTATTAGTTTTCTGTTTAGAAAACAAAATCCATTGTAATAAGGAAAAATGTACCTTGATATATATCCTTTTTTTATTTTCTTTTTCCCTTTTACCACGTAAGTTTTTTCTCTTTACACACACAAATCAATATTACATATTTTATAATTTTAATGTATATTCACATGCTGCCAATAAGAAAGCATAAGATAAATATATAAATTTTATATGATTGTAATCATTAATTTAAGAAAAAAAAAAAAGAAAAGGATTTGGAATATGTGTGTGCATGCAGGCAGGCAGATTGTGATAGAAGATATAAAACCGTTTAAAAATGATGCAAACGTCAGAACAATGGGACAAACCATATTAGGAGTTCATAAAATTAAATTTTGACAAAAAGAAATTATTTTTAATCTATGGTATAATGTAAAATAAAAATGCACAGCATTTATAATCGAATACATTGTGTTTTCTCTTTTCACTGAAAACCAGCAATAAATATAACCTTTATTTTTTTGTATCTTTGTTGTATATTATTATATTGTCATCACATTCATGTAACAATAGCAACAGCAGCAGCAAGAAAATTTTGTTTTATTATGTTGTTGTCAAGCATGTCACACTGTTGCAGCATTTTTATTGAATAAATACCAAGCCACCATATTATTATTATTAATACAATATATACAATGATGCTCTGTGTATACTGGTTGGTAGTGTATTTCAAAATCAAAAACATTACCACCACCACACATACACCACATATTCAATGGAATAGATTTGTATTGTGTGAATATGGTTTGCTTCTTTTTTTATTATATATTATATCACATATTTTGTTCAACTTGCTATGGTATAACGTTCGACACTACTACCTACACCACTCACATTAAAAGTTCAATAAACTTTATTTATTTTAGTATAACAACGATAAGATAAAAGTGAAACAAGTATCTTACTTTTGTATTGGGTGTACAGAATTTTAAATAAAATACCAAAAATAATATTATTTTATTTTATATTTTATATTTTTACAGAAAAAGAAAGGTATACAAATAGAGATTATTGTGTAAGTTCTGTGTTTCTTCTATTATTTGCTCATGGTTTGTTGCCAGCTGCTGGCTTTTATATATTTTTGTATATAATGCGCATTGTATTTGTTATTTTAGTATTTGTATTACTTAATGTTAATGTGTTTGTGGTGTATAATATAAATTTAGGGAATTTTAGTTAATTTATATTTTATTTATATACTCCTTTAAAACATAGCATTAATTTCTGATAAATAAAATAACAATAAATGCTATTCAAATTGGATAGAATGTTTTCCTTAACTTAAAAAGTTATTTTTTTATATTAATTGGTTATTTTTTAAAATAAAATCTATTTTGATATGCGAATTTCAAGTAGATTTTAAAAACAAATTGTTGTATATAAAAAATAATGTTTTTATTCAAATGCATATATCAGTTATCCTTTTTATTATATCCTTTTGATGAAAATTTAAAATTTTTTTGAGCATTTCGCAAATAGATTATTAGATACCTTAGAATTATTCATATTGAAAATATATGAATGAGAATATACGCCGCGTTGTATTTGAGTCGGTTTATATATAAGCAACACGTTATATATATGCAATGTTGTTACAAACACATGTGTACGCTCAATGTAAACGCAGTTATAAGGGAAATTCTTTGGAAATGTGTGTGAAATTTATTCTATTAGGAAAACATAATTTCTATAAAATGTTAAATTTTACTAATTTCATATAAATTTATAATTACATGTTAAGCAATGTTATATATATATCGTATGAATAATATTCACATTATATAGATAAATATCTTAGATATTTTACATAATATAAAACATCTGCATAATATATATGGGTAAAACAATATTAAGGTAAGGACGAATGATTAATTTCAATTACAATAGGTACAATTGACTCGTATGTATTCAATTTATGTGATAATAACAATTAGAAATTTGGAAACAATGTTAATGATTTATGTAGTAAAGAGATAAGAGAAATATTTACAGCAATTGCGTTGCTATATTATTGTTAGTACATTTATCTATATTATGTTATGTTTATTTATCAACAACATTTCCTATGTATTTCTTATTTAAGTTTTGCATTACAATAAAGTAATTACATATACAATATATTATCGGATATTATTTAAAAATGAAGATGAAGATTTTGTATTTTTAAATTTTAATTTCTTCTTTACAAAAAATGTATGCCTAAATTTATGCAAGAGTTTTTTACAATGTGGAGCTTATTTCGTTTCTTATTTTGTTATACACTTACACATTGAATTAATATATTTATTTAATAGCATTAAAATTGAATTATTGTTGTATTTTGTGGTGTAGCTGTGTTGGTTTTGTTTATATTTCATTTAAAATTTCTTTAACATTCATACGCAATTTAAAAAAAATAACAACAGCGAACAAAATTGCATCAGAAATGTTGTATGAAATTCATATTTTTAAATGATTACATTAAAATTTAATCTCAAATGTATGTGGATCACACAAAAAATATAATCTAAATCTAAAAAAATTATAGTAATAAATAATAATAACCATTACTGTAACATCCATCAGAAAAAAAAAACATATTTTGTACTTCATTATACGAGATTTGTTTGGCCTTTTATTATTCTATTATTTAGTCATCGCTTTCACAACACTATAAAACAATAATAAAGCCTCGACAAAACGATAAGCGACAATGCATTCATAAATGCCATGATAAATTTTATAATAGAAACAATTTTAGAAGTAAATTATGAAAACCTGGTCATCTTCAATTCAAAAATACACATCAAAGACATAAGTAAGTGCCTATTTACCAAACTAAATATATATAGAAATGAATATGGAATTATAATATAATGGAGTAAGCTATGTGGAATATTTAATCATTAAATTATTAACATTTTGTGGTGTTCGCACTCTATTATGAAAACCTGTTCATCTTCACCATGATGTAGTGTATAATAATATTAACATCAAAGAAGTTAAAATACGTATGTAGTCATCTAATCTAATTTAATATATAAATACAAGCATTCTTTTGTATGAGTTTTTTAGGAGAAGGGGTTTTTACAAACAACAAAACCGTAACAAAAATCAACCTAAATGAAGTTCGATGAGGTAATATTCGACATTCGTATACGGCTTTCATAATTTATAAGATGTTAATTTTATTTCAAAATTATATTGAAATTATTTTATTAGTAAAATAAGTATATATATACTGAAGAAAATAATTGTGGGGAAAAGATAAAGATTATTTAATATTTTTGTAATAGTATTTTGTTTGTCATTAGCATGCATGTAGTCTTCTCTAGTATTGTATATTTTTTTTCTAATATTTATTATTATCAAAATAAAATATGTATAATTTGTAGTACGCGTACTAGTTTTATATATAATTCAAAAAAATTGCGCTATATTGGCCATCTCCAGACTATACTGAATAGGAAAACATAATTTGCAAACAATAAATCATTTTATTATTTTCAAATTTAATGTATATTGTTTTGTTATTATTTTTTGCAAATTTAAATTTTATTTCAATAAAAAAAACTATATATCGTTGTATGTATGAAAAAGAACGATGACGATGATGATATCGAACAAAAAACCAAACACATTACGTGCGCACACAAAATAAATTTAATACCGATTTTAAAAGCTGAAACGCGAAGGTACTGACAAATTAACGACAGACCGAATAGGTTTACAGAATTTAATGGATATATATTTTATTTTTATATAAATTAAATTGAATACTGATAATGACGTCAACATTAGTAGTCTCTCGTATATTCATACATTGTGCGCATACACGTATGTGAACAGCGCCAATATGTGTATATCTTTAGTCGTTCGTATTAGGCTATCAGCTTAGCATACTGATTCATAGAAGAAACATTTATTTGTAAAACGAAAACCAGGCAAAAAAAAAGGTATTGTATATTTGTTTGTACATTATCATGTCATATGCACAAAA
Source organism: Bibio marci (assembly GCA_910594885.2). Lineage (NCBI taxonomy): Eukaryota > Metazoa > Arthropoda > Insecta > Diptera > Bibionidae > Bibio > Bibio marci. The sequence goes on along the minus strand of OU343117.1, from coordinate 31,411,635 downwards.
TCATAACACAACACAACATAAGTTAACATAACATAACATAACATATATATATAAGAGAAGAACGATAGGAATGTTAAAGTTGTTACGTTGCAGATCCAAGGCGCGCGTCATTTAACAGGATAACATAATTTTAGTACACAATATCACTAAATTTATTGAAAATATTTTGTTATATAGAAATCGTTGGAATATTTTCGTTCATTTTATATAAAGAAAAAACACGCAAGTCACACACAGTGTTTGTGTTCACATCTATACACATACGGTTTTGTTTGGTATTATATATATGAATATAATAATATATAACAAAATGTTTATGTGTGTGGTTGGGTGTGAGCGAGTTGAATCCGTGAATATGCGAAAATGTATGTGAAATATTAGGCAAACATGAAACTCTGAAATGTATACAAGAAATTTGAAATATTTTCATTATTTTTTCCATTTATCTTTATATACTTTTAGTTTTATATATAATAATATACATAGAAGAAAAATCGAATATATATTTTAATTTATTTATAAAGTTTTCCTGTTTCTTTCTATCCACGGTAAACACATATTATTATAGTAGAGCAGCACAGTCTGTTAAATTTACTAGTAAACTTACAATATTATTTTTCTAATATTATGATATGAAAATGCGGAAGTAATTTTTTTATCTAATTATTATACGACTAAAGAGTCGATTTCTAATCACTCATATAAAAAAAAGTTTATGTTACAAAAATATTAACATTTCGATATTTGCAGATTAATTGCTTAATGTTATTATGTTAACATGCAGAGAAATTAATCGTATTGAATGTAATGATGTGATCTGAGGTAGATGTTATATGATAAACTTGGAATACCATCAGTTCATGATTATGTTCATAATGGTCAATTGTTGATAGTGTTTGTGAATTATGTGAATAACGTCCGCAACATTAGTATTTTCAAAGAAGTTTGTTTTTTTCAATCTATTAAATTCGAAAAATTTACCGGTACGTAACATAAACTTCATATATTGGATATATAAACAAAACAAATCCATATAATATATGGTATATATAAAACATTGATGATAATCCATAGTCAGAGGGAGTAACATACCCCAGCTGATATCCATGAGACGTTAAAAAAGCGACAACAGCGATTTCCAAAGGATATGCTATAAGGATATACTATTATATATGACGACGTTCGTCAGTTGTTTTATATTGTGTATGAGATGACTCATATAGAAATATCCAGCTTACCCTTGGAATGTCCCATATCATATAAATGATATGTGAAAAAAAAAGTGGTCATATGGACATCCTAGAACTATCCACAGGATGTCAGGAAATATTATTTCAACTTGATATATTTTCAAATAAAAATATACGGCGGTGGTATGCATCAATTAAAGAAATGCAATGATATATATCAAAAAAAATAATAGGAATATATATAAATTGTATTTATGAAGATAAAAAAGTAAATGCACATGTACTCATTCTCATCAAAATACACCTATATAATCCATCATCATCATCATCATCATCATCATCATCAATAACCATATAGTTATAGTATATAAATAAATTAAACTATCGTTTTCATTTAATCATGCTATATATTAAATAATGTATATAGAAAATACCTATATATATTGTATATAATATATATCTTTTTTTGTTATATACATTTCTTATATATACTCTTCGTTTATTTGTGTGTGCACAGCTGTGTTTTCAATTTGTATTATAATACTCACTCTTTGCAATGTGTTTTTCATTTTCAAACAAAAAGGTATAAAAATTAATTTAAGTGGTTTTGTTTTTATTTGCGGTTGTTATATATATAAATATGCGTTGTATTTCGTATATGATGATGATGATATGATGGTGTAAGTATATAATAAAAAAAAAAAAAAAAAAACAGGTGTTTTATTAATTTGATGAAGCAAGGTATTTTCTAACTATATACAACAACAATACACATAAAATAAACTACAATATAAATAAATTTCCTTCCGAATATTATTAACAAACAACAAAAATATAACGCATATATTATATAAGAATTAATATATAAACGCACAGATGATCAGATATTATATTAACGCGCGCGATTTCGTTGTCCATTTGGTGGTGGTGCAATTATCATTAACATTTTTTTTGTTATTTTTCGGGTTTTCATTATTTATTTTTTGTTTAATCAACGTGTAATTTTTTTTTTTTTTTGTCAGCTGTCTACGTAAGCAGTTATTTATACACACACACACACAACTAATATACATATGTGTTAAATACTTTTATTTAACATGTTGTTATACACATTTACGAGTATACGTATATAATGATTTGATGGGAAATAAAGAATTTTTCTTTTATACTAATTCACTTGTTCCATTTAATATGGAATTCATGGTTGAAAAACATCACATAAATATGTATATATTTATAATATACGTAATAATAATAATAATATATATAGATAAATTTATTTGAATAAGATAATTGTTTGTATTTTTAGCGGGCATATAAAGGAAATATAAGTAGGTCAATATAATAGATATAGAAAAAATAGAATAAAAAACCATTTAAATTATGTATATACATTTTACCAGGCATTAAATAAATTTTGTTAAACTATAGCCATATGTATATCGTTTTTTCGTTATTTTTTTTTTTGTCTTTTTGCACATCAAATAATATTAATATTTATATTATAATAGGTGTATGCATATGAAATGTCGCCACTATTACATATGTTTTGTGTCGATAATAATAATTCTGTATAATTGCAGAAATATTAAATGTTTAGTATATATAGTCCAACTATTTCTGCAGACGTTTACAATGGACTGGCAACGGTTCAGAAATAAGGAAAATGGATGAAATTTCATTGCTGTAGCAACACAAAAACCAAAATCTTATTGTTATGTATTTCTATAAAATCCTAAGCGGTGGACCCAAGTCAACCATAAAAATTACAACATGTACGCAATGTATGCTTGAAAAGAAAAGGGTTATGTACGTATTTAATGGGATTAAAAGGAAGCATTGTAATATACCCAAGTAACAATTTTTCCGTATACATATATGATTAGGAAAATTTCCGTGGAAATAATCTACATATTTTTCATGGAAAATTTAATATATTGGAATTTGTCCAAAGAATGTCCATAGATTTTTCACTTAATATAATAGTATTTTATTTAGGTCAATTGAAATCTTTGGATTGTCAGAGTAATATGTTCAATATATATCCGCGGTATTGTATTCATAATTTATTTTACCAATTATCCACAAGACAGTGGGTTCAAATTTTATATATTTCGCTTATTTACATATAATCCTCACTCTTTTTAATTTATTTTACATAAATTTTAAAACAACCAGTAACCTAAATCGATATATTTCCGAGGAATTTTGTAAGACTTTTCATAGATTTTATCTGGGGGTTTTTGATTCTTGTTTATGTAAACTTTTTATCTGCGCCAAATTTCTACAAAATTATACTATATAAATTTATTAATTTAATCTTATAATTAAATTACATTTTAAATAAGAAAATATAAATATCATACTTTGTATTTATTTATTACATTAAATTTTGTTTCAACGAGTTACAACATGTTATAACAAAATGTTTGTGCCAGTGCACTTGTCGCATGACGTATTTTTGTCAAATTTCGTGGATCTACTCACAAAAAATATGAATATAAATTCTATGGATATTCTGTGGAATAATAGTAACGAGAAATACTTCCAAGGAGAATCCGTGGAAAAATATCATCGAAAATATACGGATAATCCAAGGACATTTTTAATAAAAATCCATGAACAGCGATTGCACTCATTATATAAATTCCAGTGAAGATATGAAAGAAATCCATAGATATTTCATCGAATTGAAACTACGGACTACCACATATAATGCGGAAATTTTGCGAACAAACTAAGGACAGTGTTACTAAGGTATGAACTATTTGAAGTTAATGTGGAACGACCAATAGATACGGAAAAGTGACAATATTCGACAGCATGTTTGCAATACAGTTCAGACATATTTTTATATGGGATGTGATACGTCGCGTATTAAATAGACTAGGTAACCCCTTCTGACTAAAAATTGTCAAAAATCGGTGATTTGCAAAAAAACGTTGTCCATAATACTATGATATATTGTTCAAGTAAATGCGGTCGCTTGTCACGAGCGAAAAAAACCGACATTTCATACACATACAATATAATGTTAAATTATAATTATAAATTTTCTAAACAAACGGACATATTATTCAAAAAAAAACAAGACATGTGGTTAATTGTTTTCTTAACAATATATATAATTCTTTCATTTGTACGCATTTACGTAATTTTTTTATATTATACTTTTGTTGTATTTGGTGTTTGTTTTAATCGTTATATAAAAAAAAAATAGAAAAATACACCTGTTTAACATATAAATGATGTAATTATACAATTACAGGTACAAAATATCAAATATAAATATATATATTTTAGATAATTATACAATAATATATATACCATGTATAAGTTTGAGACAGATGTTTATGTGCATATATATATATATATTATATACTTTGAAATTATATACTCATATTTGTTGATACATACTATATATTTTTGTACATAACTATATTTTTATTAAATGGTTAGTTATAGTTAATATAATAATTTGTTAATAATTTCAAAAATTTATTTAATTAATAATATAAACTATTGCTATTGCAAATCTATTTGAAATTTTAATATACTAAAATTCAACAAATTTATTAAATATAGTATATATGTGGTATATTACACGCAGTATACATAAACAATGAGTTCTATATGTGTACAAAGTAAAATAAGTGGGTCAGGTACATGGAATTAAAATTCTAGATAACCAGTCGGTGATTAAATGCATATGACACGGATAAATATGACCACATCTTTGGTTTCAGAATGTATTTGAATGCTAAACCGAGTTGCGACTCGAAATGAGTTCACCTTGGTTTGGGTAACGGGATGCATGGGGTTGGAAATGAAAAAAAAACCTTGCAAAGAGGTTCAGCCAGGATTTTCAAACCATATTCCTCCATTGATGAAGATAAGGTCAATGAGAAAATCGAGAAAAGTGGATCATGTAAGAACATCAGAAAAGTTGGGACAACAAGAGTGATGTAGGCAATCTAAATCAGCTATTACGTTTTGTACAGGATATATCGCTAGAATTGTTGTAAGCATGGAGTTAAGAACCCTTCGAAAATTGGTGGCAATTGTTATGAGACATGATGGTTTCGGGTATGATCTGAGATGGATGAGAATTCTATCGGAAGATACTTGTAAACTGTGTATGTGGAAGACGAAGTGACTGCTGCGCATGTTGTATGTCAATGTCCGACTTTCACAAGTATAGAAAATTGAAGTTTACTTGATTTCATCTGTTCAAGGAGACGGATATGTTTCGGTTCAAATAGAAGCAGGAAATGACGAAAGATTATGCTGTAGCGGGATGACTTGATTTTCATTATGCCAACCAACCGCAGTATAGTTTGCTCGGTAGGGGGACGCAATGGGACCCAAATGATGATCTGATTCGGTATTCCCGGAAACATTTTATATATAACAATGTAAATTACAATTTTTCAATTCATCAGAAAAACCCAAAACACATATACATCACCAAATTAACACGTAACTATAAGTCAACTTATATACTTTATTTTTTTAAATCAATTCAATATCGTATTTTTTCCTATCAATTTGATTATATATATTGAGTTGCCGTATAGCATACATTCAAATGCATATATGTATTGTATATAAAAAAAATGAGATGAACATCTTCTAACAACAACTAAAACTCGTATATTTTAAGTTAGATTTAAAAATAACTCAAAATTTATAAATAAACAGAAAAAAAAAAACATCATCTTGTTCACATTCAATAATTAACAGAATCTGTCAGTTTAAATTAATATTAACGTAATTGATTTGTTTTGATTGTATCGTATAGTATAGGGTGTTTTTTTTTTTTTGGCGTAAATATAACTTTAAATGGGCTATATTAAAACATAAACTATTTAATATAATGTTATCGAATTTATATATTTTAAAAATAATGTTTGGTAAATAATCGATTGGATTTATGTAAAATGGTTGCTGAAACAGTGTTAATGATTATTTGTTAAAATTATTTAATTAAATGAAACCACATTGTATTTTATTGAAATTTAAAATTCTATCAAGCCAAAAATAACACCCTTTTAAAATATGTAAATCTTTTTCTATATGTAATAATATTTTGTATATATTAATAATATTTTTATATCTGTATAAATTATAATAAATATTAATTTTATGAGCAAAACAAAATTCTATAGAGTATTTATAAAATATTTATTTGAACAGATGTTTAAAAGCATTATTATATATATTGTGCGACTAATTTATATAAAAATATATAATTTGACCTTCTCATTTCTATTTATATATATATATATTGTATATAATATATAATAGTATTTGTATATAAATTTATTAACTCATTGCTATTCTTCTTCTTTTCCTATAGCGCTGTACTATACTATTTATCTATTTATCTATCTATTGTATATATCTATCTAAGTATCGATCAATCTATCTGTATATATATCTACGCTATTATATATATAAAAATAATAAGGAATTTTAAATAATTATAGCTAAAACGATGTGTGGTGTATTTATACGTGGTGCTATATTGCTTATATATATTAATATGGCACAATATCATTTTAGTTTAGTTTTTAGTAGAGAGAACAACAAGAATATAACTTATAAGAATATATATTTGATATATAGAGAAAAACCATATAAATATATAAATATTTTAAATATGCATATACCCAAACCAGTACTAATAATAAAAATAATAATAATAATAATTATTATTATTATTAATGTTTCTTTTCACTTTTGTAACATGGTCAAAAATGGCGCCAGTTATAAGAGATGATGTAGCGAGAATAATAATTAACATAAATAAACAATTTAAATAATTTAGTTTAACATTTTAAAGTGTTTGTTTAATATTTTTTTGGTTAACTGAACTAAAACAACAACATTCAACACAAAACAAAAAAAAAAAACATTAAATCGTAAGAAATATCATGGGAAATATTTATTTGTATAAATAAATTAACACAACAACAACAGCAACAAGAAGAACGAATTTAACAGTTTAAGATTTAGTGAAGGAAATATTTATATATATATTTTTTATATGTATTATGTAAAAATGCATAAACCATATTAGATGTACGTGTACAAGTATACTTAAAAATAAACATTATGACTTTAATATATTATCCAATGGATATAAATGTATAGAAAATGTTAAATATATTAATATATGTAAAATATTATGTCGCCGCTTAAATACGACGGCATCTCGTCATTAATTTATGGAGATTTAATTCCAAGATTCACATAAAATAAGAAAACAAATGAAAAATGAGTATATAATATAAAAATTTAAGATATTATCATGATAATTTATAAATGTATACATAGAATTGATGACCTAAATATTATTTATGTAATCCATAAAATTTTTTTTTGATCACAAACTACTCTTAATTAAGGATACATCTGGAAAAAAATGCAATGAATATTGTGCATACAAAAAAAAGTGTTATAAATATGGTTTCAATATATAATAATTTTAAATAATTTTCATGCACACGTAGTTTTTTCTGTAGAATATAACATATTGGAGTCGCGTGCATGTTAACAAGTTAAACAGTATTATTTAGCATAAAAAATGTATAAAAGAAAATTCTTTTTTTGTAGAATAACTTTATACTTTCCATAAACAATTAGAGTCAATAGGAAAGCTATTACAATTAAAATATAATAAATAAAAAAAATGTACTCACCAATATTCACATTTCCCGATAATACTAGCCGCAATAGAAGAGCCGGTAGTCGATGCTGCGTATGTTACAAGTCCATTTTACTCTTACATTTAATATATTTATATACAAATATGATAATATTCAATTTTATTTCACAAATTTTTGGAAGCCAAACCGAAGACACATATTCTAAAAACAAAGAAAAAAATTAATTTTAATATTAGAAAATGATAATTTTTTCGCTGTATGTATTAATTAGATAAATATAAATGTGCCATATAAAACTGTGAATTCAAAGATAAAATCATTGGCATATTCAACTATAAAATTAATTAATAGCACATTTTTTGCAGCAACTATGTTTGACAATACATAGCACATGTTATTGCATACGCATTGCAGGTGTACGTGAATTTAAAATTTGATAATTTTTTTCCAAAACTGGAATTGTACATGAAATTAAAATTATTTCAATGTAATGTGCGATGGAAATGGAGTATGTTTATCAAATTGAAAATTGCTTGCACTATTCGTAGAAGTTTAAATTCTTCTAAAGATTTCCCGTTGAGATGTGCTACAGAATTTTATATTATTGCCGATGGAGAAGTTTTTCATGATGAAAGATATTGTGTTGAATTTATCAGAATTATTTTTATAATTTGTTTATTCTAAATGTTATATATGAACAAAAGACCATTTACTGCACTGTTAAAATAAAAAGATATTAAAATTTATTAATTTAACATATTTTGCAGTAAAAAATCCATACAAAATGTGTGTTTATAGACATGCATATAACACTCTGTGGGGCGGTATAAAGTTTATGCTAATCCCTTGCGAAATATCGGGTTCAATCCCATAAAGTTATATGTGAAATTTTTTTCGATATATTAATAATAATAATAATATTAAAATTAATAAAATATATATACCTTTCGATAATTATTGCCAAAAAACAATGCACTGCTTAATGAATGGTTGGTAGATGCCGCATATATGCGAGTGCCACTTGGTGTGTATACCATGACCTATTAAAAGAAATATAATAAACACAAATTTTAATTTTTATAGTAACACAATATTTTTTATTAATTTGTTGTTATAAATTTAAAATATACGAATAATGATTATCTAATTTTTAACCATATGGTTATTATTAACGAGTACTTTATTTATCTATGCGTATAATACAAAGTGACACGCTATTCACCGGTAACCTGATTATATATAAACCACATTTAAATAATTATCTAAATTGTTTGTGTTTTCAAATATATTTATTTTTATATCATCACACGTACTTTTATTGAATTATTTTATACCACTCTTCTTGAGCAAAACGCAACACACACACACACACACATGGTGAATATTTTTTTTTTTCGTTCTTTAAACATTTAACACACATATTTAATTATACAATATCTACATATATTTTATTTTACTTTAATTATAATTATCATATAATTATTAATAATTTCGTTTTATATTGTGAACTATAGTCTCTAGTACAAAATCTTTTTAACTACTGTCTGTTTTTTTTTCAATTTAATTTTTTCTTCTATCACCACGAGTATATAATTTTAATTTAAAACCGTTTTGATTTAATTTGTTTGTTTGTTTGTTAAACCGGTAGTTAATTAATTAAATAAAATAATAATATTTACTAGGGCTTCAACACTTTAAATATTTCATACACATTGTACCATATTTTATTTATACAAAAATATTGGCAATTAGGTAATACATGTTTTTTAAAGTTTATCATTTTATATTCCAAATATTGGTGTTTTAAAAAATCTAATTCAGTTATTTTAATTCATATCGTAAGAGATAACTTTAAAACCTATATACACATGAATTTCAATATGACCGTACAAATTTTTTGTTAATTGAATTATCCCAACTCTTCAAATATTTTATTGTCTTTATAAATATTATAAGTAAAATATATTGTTTTGTACACATTCGAATGTAAATATAAGTTATGCGTTTATTATTTATTTATAGTGATGCATATATATACTTTTATTTATAGCTTTAATTATATAATTGTCATAATTATGTGTATTGTTATATGCGTTCATTAAATAACTATTGTATATATATTTTATAGTACATTATATAAATTATAACATAACAGTTTTACTAATTATCTTGCATCCTGGATTATTTTTAATGATTGTATAAAACCCACAAACTAAATAAATTGTTTGACGTACTTTTATAAAATATACGTAGACTAGTATTTAGTATTTTGTGTATAACTAAAATAAATATAAATATTGTGAATTCTTTCGGCTGGGTGTGCTGGGGTAACAGGTGCGTGTGTTTAAACATAAACCTTTTATTATTAATATATTTCCCCCTTTTTTTTTTTTTCGTTCCTTCCTATACAAAACAACATTTTTTTTTAATAAATTGGTGCTGGTGTATTTCAACAGTTGTTGTTGCTGGTATTGTTAGATTATATTTCATATATTTAAATTGTCGTGTGATGGCACACGTGTCATGATTAAGAATATATATATATATGTGTTTATTTTTGATGGATATGTTAAAGATGAAATAATATTTATTTTATGAAAAAACTTCTTATTTTCATTTCATATATAAATAATATCTATTAATAAATTTATAAGATAAAATATGTATAATATAAATAAAAATCGATTAACAAAAAGTGTTATCTATATATTATAGTTAGGTGTATAAGTAAGTATAAAAGAAGTAAACCACAAAAAATCTTAAAACATCATATTTCTTTATGTATTTATAGGTAGAGCTATGAAGAGTATATATTTATTATCTATAAATATATTAAAATACATTCTGTTAAAATAAAATTTAGGTTTTTTCTCAAATTTTGTTTGGAATTTTCATTTTGAAATAAACCTTTTTGTCTATTTTTACTAACGCACATTATATGATAACAGACATATGTTTTGAGGTTTTCTTTTACACATACAATTATTTAATGTAAAAGTGTGTACCTCCTGCCGAAATAGCAATGGAAAGTAAAAATATAAATGTTTTATTTTTTTATATTTTTTTTTTGTCATTCTTATCAATGAATTAAATTAAATTAAAATAATGTGCATGTGTTTTTAATACCATATAAATTAATTATTTCTATATATACAATATATAAATTGCTAAATGTAAATGCGGTGTGTAAATTCAGAAATGAAATGACATCTGATATATTAATATAATTAATTCAATTAATTCACATATATTAATTGTGCGAGCAGCTTTTAAAATTTCGGTTAAAAAAAATACAATATAAAATTATCTTATTTATTGTATGATATATAAAAAATACGATAATTATCTTTCTAAATTAGTCAAAATAACGAATACAAACATATTTATATTGGGTGTAATTAGTTCGTATATTATATGCACTTGCTTGGGTACAAACTACTAATAGCGTATACTGTTTAATTAAATGCAAAATATCAGATACACGATAGTTATTTATATTTATTATAATTATTATGGTTTTTTTTTTACCTTTTGGTTATGCAATAATTCAAATGTATATACGAATTATATATATACTCACACACACACACACACACACCACACAATCGATTATATATTTTGTTTATAAGCAGACAAAATATGTATGTTAGATTAATATCAAAAACAGGTGAAATATTTCATGTTCGCATGCATTATTGATTAAAAATTAATTATACCATGGTATTTAATAAATAAATTATTAAATTATATTCATAATATTTTTGTATTTTTTGTAGAATAAATATATGTATAAATATAAAAACGGTTTAAAATTTGTACAGTATATAATTTATAAGCTTTTTTTTCTTCATATTATCCATGTGTATGTTATATTGTCTTTCTTTATATTTAGGAGTGACTGAGGTTATGGCAATTAAATTTGACACCAAAAGCCATCTCTCTAAAAAATTACTCACTAATTTTTAACATATTATATGATTATACCTAGTAACACTGTCCATAGTTTGTCCGTAAAATTTCCACACTATATGTGGTAGTCCGTAGTTTCAATCCGAGGAAATATCTATGGATTTGTTACGAATGTACGCTGGAATTTTATATGATCAGTACAACCCTGTCCATGTATTTTTATAAAAAATGTACTTGAATTATCCGCATATTTTCGTTGATTTGGTATTATTTCACAGAATATCCGTAGAATTTATATTCATATTTTTTGGGAGGCGATCCACGGGTTTTGACAAAAATACGTCATGCGACAAGTGCACTATAGCACAAACATTTTGTTATAACAGGTTATAACTTGTGTTGAAACAAAATTTAATGTAATATTAAATACTCATAATAAATAAATAAAAAGTAAAGTATGATATTTATATTTTACTTAAGTCCAAAAATAATTTTATTGGAAGATTAAATTAATAAATTCTTAGTATAATTTTGTCGAAATTTGGCTCAGATAAAACCGCTTACATAAACAAGAAACAAACAGCTGATAAAATCCATGAAAAGTGTTACAAAATTCCTAGGAAATAAATCGATTTGACTTACTTGTTGTTTTAAAAATTATGAAAATAAATTAATAATAGTAACGATTATATCTATTGTAGATAAGCAAAATATATACAAAATTTGAACCACTGTCTGGGATAATTAGTGAAATGAATTATGAATACAATACCGTGGATATATGTTGGAAATATTACCCTGACAATCCAAAGATTTAAATTGGCCTAAATAAAATGCTATTATATTAAGTGGAAAATCTATGGATATTCTTTGAACCAATTCCAATATATCTTTTCCATTGAAAATATGTGGATTTTTTCCACACGGAATTTCCTCATTTTCGTCAAAGTACGGACAAATTGTTACTAGGGATGTTTCGGAAAGGAAATTTTCTCAGTTGAAATTCGTATACATAGATTTTATATGTTCAACAGAAATTAATACGTTAATTAAATAATTAATTAGGAAACGGGGCGGCTTTCGTGGGCCTAAAAAATAATAAACATGATGACAATTTAAAATCACATGTAATCTGCGTGGATTTTGTTATGGACATTAATTATAATTTATTTTTTAACATTATTATATTATTCAATTTAAATATAAAAACAATATATAGATATTTTTGAAATAAGAAAACAGAAACATTTTAATGAACATTTTTTAATTAAACAATTGATCAAAATTTCGTACAAAAATGAAATTCTATAATGTATGCAATCACTGACCACACTAAAATTTGAAAGGATGTTCTAAGTATTTTTTTTAAACAGATGATTCAAATCACCCCATAGTCACCTCTACATACATACTCGTCTTAACAAAATACTGAATATACATATGTTTTTATATATTAAAAGTTACGACTACTGATAATCTCCTTTCTTTTTTTTTTTTTATTTGTGCATATACATAAATTTTAATCAATTATAAATTATAATTCATATTTATTATTATATTATAATATATGTTATATACAATGTTAAAATTTGCGAATCGAACTGCGATCATGTGTATAATATGAAAAGATAAATAAATTATAATTAATTAAACTGACAAAATCATTTTTAATATTAAATAAAGTTTGGTATTTTTAAGTTATCTATAACATAATATTATAGTTCGATAACAATTTATTAAATCGGAACTGCTCATTAAATAAAATGATGAAACATAATAAAATAATAATGAATCAGTATAGAGATGAAATAAAATTGCCTATCTATATCTTAGATTGTCTCTCCGTATTGTAGTTTTTTCATCGGCTAATACTACAATATAATGTTAAGCAGAAGATATAGATATAGGCATTTACGCAAAATAAAATTTTTTTCCAGAAATTTATAAATTTCTGGTTGATTATTTAATTAGTTATTAAAATCTTCATATGAAATTTTACAGAAATCACTTATTTTTTTGTGGTTAATTTTAGGAACACATTGACATAATTATTTATTTCTTTTAAAATTTGTAAATCAATCTTTACATTTCTATACACTCACTTATTTTTAAAACTTTGAACAATTGTTATTGCATGAAAATGCAAAACAAATATTATTTTAAAATATCATTTGTATAAATTTAACAAATTTTCAAAAACATAGAAATATATAATTAATATTAAATAATTATGGTTAACAAATTTATTATATATATATTATTTGTCTGCGTTTGTCAAATTACCTTACAAAAAAAATTAATATAAATATTAAAATAAATAAATAAATAAATAAAAACATACTTCTTTATTTTTGATTTTAGGCTAATAGCCAAAAAAAAAATTCAAATGAATATACACACATATTTTTAATTCAATAAAATTTAATGGTACCTCTAAGAAAATACATTTTTTTACCATACAATAAAATAGTAATTTATAATCAAAATATTTAATGCACCCACACATCGTTTAAATATTATTATAATATATTCTCTTGCTGGTTTCCGAATATATAAACATGAAAAAAGCGAAAATATTTTGCATCTACGTTTGTTTGTTTGGTTTTTTTTTTTTTTTAAATATTATTGTATAAAATAAAAAGTAAAAAAATAAAAAAAATAGAATATTTGTTCACTTTATTTTTTTTATAAATCTTATGATAATCTTAAATTTTTAAATTTAAAATATAACAACCGAAAGGAATTTGCCATTATCTTACACATCATTTTTACTGTCTTTTCTTCTTTTTGGGTTTTTTTTTTTTTTTTTGCATATACATCTGTATTAAAATTTTTTTTGCTTTATAAAATTGATTTCATAAAGGTGAGATGCACATAATACGATATAAAGTATATATGGCAAAGACAGGTATTTTATGCGTTAAATAAGCCGAAAAAAAAAAATTAATACATACACACCGATACAAAATAAGTTTATTTTATGTGAAAAGATTTTTTTTTTCTGTATATAAATATATATATACGAGCGCTGTCTACTTCTGCTGATGATTTGGTAAAGGATTCTACCAGGGGTTACCATGTATGGTTTTGAAAAATTCTTTGTACCACAAAAATACGTGAGATTAAATTATAAAATGATTTATACAAACATTTGTTTATATAAATAGTTGATCTGCGGACAAACGATGATGGCAAAAAGCATTGCATATATAACCTTCGATTGTATTCCAAAATTTGTGCACAATACTTTACACACACACTTTATGGAGATGTAACATCGAACAAATGAATTAAAAAAAAAATATTATTATATCATTTAACCGAAATAATCCCTTAAGATATTATGTGCGCTAGCCGTGAATAAATTTTTCCAAACATCGTTATTACGTGCAGCAATAAAAAGAAAATTGCAATGCGTTTGTATGAAATAAAGAAAATTGGGGAAAAAAAACAAAGAAGAAGAAAAATTAAATTCAAATGTTAATGTATTTTTTATACAATATTTTGTAAATCTATAATATAAACAATAAATGAAAAACAAACAAGATTGAAGCAATTTGTGGAAATGTCTTGTAAAATATAATTCAAAGTGTCAACAATGGCATTAAATTTTAATTTTCATTTTAATTTTAATTTTAATTTGAATATATAAAAATTTGTGTTGTTATATTATTTTTTTACACATTCATTTTTCGATGATATATGATTATTTTTTTGAGCATCTGGTTGTTTTATTATTATTTTTATTTTTTTTTTATTTGTGTATTAAACATTGTTTGTTTGTTTTTGGTTTTTTTTTCTTGTGTCAGAGTAATATATAATAATGTTTTTCTTTTACATATACAATTTATAATGGAGATAGCCTCATGCAATAATATATATTAATAAAATTAATTGTGTCTTGTGGGAAGAAAATAATATTTTATTTAAACGATTTTTTTCTTTTTTTTATGAAGATTGAAAAATAAAAATGTGGTGTGTGTGTGTGTGACGGCGTCGGTGAGCGAAAAGAGTACGGCGGCTATAACATGATAATGGTACGTATATATATATAAAAAAAATGTTGATGTTGAAAATATTATAATCTTCACTTAATTAGTTTTATATAGATATAAATTATAGAATGAAATTTGAGTATGCTTTTTTTTTTTTTTTTTATTTTAAATAGCTTCAGATTATAAAATTATATAAAAATAAAACAATAATTTATTAACGCAATGAAAAGAAATTATAGTATATTTAAATTATTATAAAATATATTATAGCTTATTTTTTGTTTGGTGTTTTTATATGGGCGATAAAATGATGGATATATATATAAATACGTATCGTATATGTTCAAAAGTGAGTGGATAACTGAAAAATTTAAGATATTTAATCATATATTTAATAAAAAAAAAAATAGTGAATATTGAGATTTTAGGATTATTTTCCATTCAGACGCACCCACTCCTTCAAATGTAATTAATATTTCAGATGACACATGCTAAATTATTTCAGTTGTACACTTAATTTTGATACATATATAATTAATTACCATATATGATTGCGAAATATGTTTGTGTAGTTATTAATAAAAATTGTATCAATACGTCAATTTAATTGTGAAACTGAATGAATTTCTTTAGAAATATAATAATAATAGAATAGTATTTGCAATCAATAGAATCGCACAAATGTTTTAAAAAAAAAGTTAATTTATAAAGGATTAATTTACTAAAATACAATATAGTGTACAATAAAATTTGCTTTATTGTCCTATATTGATATACCAAAATTCATCAAAAAATTGGATAAGAAATGAAGAAATTTTATATAAAATTTATAAAAATCACAGTTAAGTGCTGAGTTTAATTATTTATTTTGTATTTAATTTATTTATATTATTATATTTTTATAATACACTGAACCAAAAAGTTACGTAATATCAATAAAAAAAAATACATTAAAACAATGAAAAAATTCATTGCGCCGATGAACGCGTTAATTGTGATAACGAAAATAGGAATATAAAATTAATGAACAATTCCATTATTATATTTTTCCCAAAATTAATGAAATCGTTCATTAATGCAATGAATGTTTATAACGATTTTATTATTTCGATGAAATTTTAATGAACGGATTTCATGAAGATCACATTTACTATATGCTAATGATTTAAACATTATTGTAATGATGATGATGAATATTGAAAACCATATAATTATGTGTAAATCATTCATTGTTATAATATTATGTTTTCATATTAATTTTCATATTACCATACAAAAATATATTAATGAACACGAATTCGTTCTGTCAACGATACGGCAAAATTTTCAATGTATTTTCATTCATTATAATAATAAATAATTCATTGGGACAACGAAAAAATATTCAATATTCACATTAGATTATTTTTTTCTGTGCACAATTAAGTTTCAATTCATTGTAATTATATTAATTTATAAAAATATATTTATTTTATTGTTAGAGTAATATTTCCAATTTATATCCTCGGTATTGAGTTCAAATTTTGTACATTTCGGTTATTTACATTTAATCCTCTTTTTAATTTATTCTCATAATTTTTAAAACAACCAGTAATTCAAATCGATATATTTCCGAAGAATTTTGTAAGACTTTTCTAGGATTTTTTTAACCGCGGTTTTTGTTTCTTATTTATGTAAACGTTTTCTCTGCCAAATTTCTACAAAATTATACTATGAATTTATTATTTTAATTTTACAATTAAATTAATTTTTACATAACAAAATATAAATATCATACTTTTTATTTATTTATTACATTAAATTTTGTTTCAAATTTTGTTTTTTTGCGAAATAATACCAAATTAGCAAAAATATACGGATAATCCAAGGACATTTTTTTATAAAAATCCGTCAATCAAAACTACTAAATATAATGCGGAAATTTTACAGACAAACTACGGACAATATATACTAAGGTAGGCCGTTTATATAACGATAAATAAATAAATTTGAACATGAACATCAAGCCATAAGTGAAAAACAAAAAACATTTATTTTAATTTATAATACATGAAATTTATATATATACGCTTGAATATTTTCATTCAACAGAGGTCAAATCATATCACATCATAGGTCAATGAATTTATGTTTTGTTTTCATTTGTTGTAGGTATATAGATGAAAATATGTTATACATATGCGTTCATGACATATAGCATTAACCTTTGTGTATAATTTTCACATATATATATATTTTTATCTTGTTGATTTTTCATCGTGTGCGTGTATATGACAAAATTCAAGAAAATATAATACTGAAAAGAAAATTTATTTCCATACAACAATTTTTTTTTTTGTTTCGGTATTCGTTTTGCTTGTTTGTTTGTTATTATTAAATAAATAGTAGCAGCATATAATAGAAGAAAATATGTTATTTATAATGGAAAATAAAAAAAGATTTTTGAGTTGAAATAAGTGAAAAGAATAATAAAAAAAAAAAAAATTGGGAAAAAAGAAAAAAAACTAAACTAAATAAATAAAAATAAATAAAATAAAACAACCATTAAACACGATTTTAAATTAAAATTAATCCGTGACAACCCAATGTTTTGGCATTTTTGAAAGAATTATTGGTGCCATTGGAGTTAAATAAACAAAACAGCTGTTATTATAACAAATATTTTATATTTGGTGGACTTTTAAATGAATTATTTTTATAAACTGAATAATTAATCAGTTTATTTGATATTTCTATATGGATATTTATATGAATGTACATGTGACACCACAAACGTTTTATTTATGAAAGAAAGGAAAAATAGAAAAAAATTTAAAAACGTACAATATGCACGCACTCATAAAATAGATGTAAAATATAACAATTTATAGTCGAATAAAAATATAATAATAACAAAACGCAAAACCGAAAATAATTTGTGAATGATATTTTTAAGAAAATGTGATACGCGTTTTATACAATATATGTAATTTTACATATGGAATTTTTAACACACTTGTTCGATGTTAATCATCATATATAAAACACATTATTATTATTATTATTATTGTAGAATTTAACTTATTTAAAGATAGTGTATATATAATATTGATGATTCCATGCGTAGTTCCGTGTATATAAAATCGTAAACGCATATATAAGACAATGTAGGTTAATTGTTTTTAATTGTTTAATTTTTGCATGGAAAAAATTAAATTTTAGTAACATTTTTGTAAAATTACATATGTTTATTAATATTTATTGAATTTAAATTTGTGTAATCTTATGTTAATAGTGAGTGAGAATATAGGATAGGATAAAAAATGTCATACGACATAATTTCAAGTTATTAAAATAAAATAAATTTTATCATTTTTACAATCTTCCCTAGTAACACTGTCCGTAGTTTGTCCGCAAAATTTCCGCATTATGTGTAGTAGTCCGTAGTTTCAATCCGAGGAAATATCTATGGATTTCTTATCCACTGGAATTTCATATGATAAGTGCAACCCTGTCCATGGATTTTTATAAAAAAATGTCTTTGGATTATCCGTATATTTCCGAATGATAATTTCTACGGATTCTCCTTATACGTATTTCTCGTTGTTATTATTCTACAGAATATCCATAGAATTTATATTCATATTTTTTGTGAACAGATCCACGGATTTTGACAAAAAATATTTTTGGATCGTTCGTGTATATTGGGAAGTAATACCCATATTACAAAATTCCTCGGAAATATATCGATTTGAGTTGGTGGGTGTTTTAAAAATTATGAAAATAAATTAAAAAGAGTGAGGATTATATTTTGATAAGAGAAATATTCAAAATTCAGAACCAGTGTTTTGGATAATTGATGAAATAAATTATTAAAACAATACCGCGCGAATATATGTTGAACATATTACCTAGGCAATCCACAGATTTCAATTGACCTAAATAAAATATTATTATATTAAGTGGGAAATCTATGGACATTCTTTGGACAAATTCCAATATATCTTTACGATGGAAAATATGAAATATTCCTTATTTTTCAAAGTACGGACAAATTGTTACTATAGGGTTTCACATATTGTAGATTGGAAAATAAATTAAAAATATAATACTGTGCGTAAAATGTGTTTCAATTGCTTTTATATTCGGTGAATGTTATTCCATATGTTTTTCTAATAAAGTATAAATTAGAAAGGTATAGTTTTTTTTTTGTTCTTGGTAAATTAACGTGAGAAAATTTTCACACAATTTTATCTAGATATAATAGACAAGAATTTTCACTAAATTATTATCCAAATTGTTATAAGATCAATATTCATATATGATATGTAATTAGTTTCAAAATAATATGATATATAAAAACAAATGGATAATTTTTTTTTACACAACATAAAATAATTACTGTTTTATATTCTCGGTGCGGTGTAATCTTACAATTAGAAATATGCCAAAAGAAATTTCGTCATCGTGACAGCCTACAGCTTCATACCGTGTGTATATTGTAGTAGGATAGGTATGGCCAAACGATTTCTTATATTTTATTTTTCTTTTTATTATTTAAAACAATTTTTTTCACTTAAATGTAATACAATATGTGAAGTAAACATATATTTATCGTATATAAATTTATATAAAGCTCTTCTTCTTAAAAGCACGCGATAAAATATTTAAATACTATATGTTTATGTGTGTACATATGTACAAAATGTGTTTATAATATATAAATATAAATGGTATGTGCTGGCCAGCCTCACATAATCATATATTGTATATAACTTATGCGATTTTTATGCATTCCAGAAGCATGTTTCCCACGCTTTTTCGATAAATTAAATATTTATCATATGTATACACATATCTATACACATAATTACATATACTAATATCTTTATAGCATATAAATGTGGTATAAATAATATTATATATATTAAAATGTGTTCATTGTGCTTTTAATTTTTCAGCATTATATTCGCGTGATTTTATGTATAATTTTTTTTCCGTTTTAACTTATATGTTATGATTTTATGTATTGTAATATACTATCGCGTATAAGAAAAATATGTTGAGATTTAAGTTTATATATATATTTATATTTTTATTATATAGATATAAAGATATAATTAAGGTCGGCGGTGCATATAAATATACATATATTCTTAATACTTATTATATGATCATCATATATATATATATATTTATAGTTTGTGTAGGTGAATCGCTCTTTTTTTTTTTTTTTTTTTTTTAGTTAGCTATCAATAAATTCTATAACTATTTATTTTTATATTTTGTACTTAAAACATAATTTGGTTATGGTTATACATACACTATATAAATATAAAGAAGATGCGTTATATAAAAAAGAGTTACAAATGTAAAATTGGCCTACAGCAGCAAAATATTTTTTCATACATAATACATTAAAGAAAAATTTAACATTTATTATATAAATTCTTACTATAAAATGTTCGTTCATTTCTTGATTGCATATATATATATTGTATATATTTTAGTTAGTTTATATATATATTATGTGTATATTTAATCTAATTAATGAAATATAATAATAAAATAAAAAAATATTGCGTGCAATCATATTTTAAGTCAATTTCAACTCATATAAAAAAAATATATGAATTTGTATATGGACGTGAGAAATAGATCATCATTTTTTAGTTTGATTTGTTTGGATTTCATGAGAATGATTAGTTTTTTTTTATACATATATATATATATAATAGTAATTTATAACAATCGCGCAGTGAGTATAATTTTTTGCATATAGACATATGGTTAAAAATATATAGATATTATTATTTGATCATTGCGAAAATTAATTAAATGGTAAATGAAAAAAAAAATGAAGATAAATTCTCTCTATTGTTTGTCTGTCTGGTGTTTTTGTAACGCCCCATTTATGCTCATTTCAATACGCACATAATATAGATTATATATATATATATCCATGTTTTGTATTATCTATGGAAATTTTAACATGAATTATTTTCCACCAAAATTCGGTGATGATGACCACCACGCTGATGATGATGATGATGATGATATATGTATATACTCTAGTTGAAAAAATTTAAAATTAAATTATACTAACTAAGCCACATACAAGGAATTGAAATATATCAACTTTATGGTATATATATATATAACTAAAAGTATACGCATATATAATAAGTTATAATAATAAAATAATTACTATAAGCAATTTGGTTGAAGAAATAACAAAATCACGAGTGACCTTAGGCTATAATAATAAAAAAAAAAATATATATATATAGGTCCACCATCGCATTATGATTACATGAACATGATATGGTATCATCAGATCAGATATACAATATATATATATATTATATATAGGTAGTTACACATTCACGCATGTATACTTTCAGAAAATAACAATTTTTTTGAAACAACGATAATAAAATACAAAAAAATCTTATATATATATAAAAAAAAAAAAAAATTATAGATTATTGCATCTTTTAAATACGATTTTATTTTTTCTATATACTTAATAAATATTATAAAATATATAGTAAAATTAATTATGGGAAAAAAATATATTTCTCTTATATACTAAATTTATTTAAAAGGTATACATGAAATGAGCGCAACAGTGTTTATAATGTATGCATATAATTATGGAAGAATATAAAAATATTATAAAAACTGAGGGCTGGTTAATTGTCAGACAAATATGGTTGAATGATCAACGGAATTAAGGTTAGGTGCGCCTATTATTATAATATATGTATGTTCGTTGAAGAGCCAGCAACAACAACAACAACAACAAAAAAAAAACCTACATGATATGATTAATTATTATTTAGGAATTTTAAAATAAATGATTTTTTTCTTTTAATAATTGATACATGACACAATAATTATATTGTGTTTACCTTTTTTTTTTCTTATATATGTACACATGTGTGCAGTATTTTCAAAATATGATATTGAGTATGTGTAATTGTATTTTTTTCTTTTATATGAAATAATATTAATTTTTGAATTTATATAAATTTTATCATAATATCTATTTTGAATGTAATTAAAGTTTATGCATTCTTGCTCAAATTTTATAAACAGCTAGTAAATTTTGTAAAACAAAATCTGTTCTATAATAAATAATGTTCCTCACAAAGCTAATGTATAATTTGACTTGAACGTTCTATAATATCGGTGCAGAGAAATTACGGTTACATGTTGTTATAAATAGATTAAACTTCTAATTTTTGTTTGATAGAAGTATGAAAACGTATTTAACTGAAAAGATTGAAAAAATGGTTACACTTTCAATCACTTTATCCAGCAAATTCCCTTCGTATTTGTATACAATAATTTTAATTTAAAATATTTTGATTATATAATTATATTAATTTAATTATATGTAATATTATTATGTTACTTCATTATTATTTTTATTATTATTAATCATATATTTATTATCAATTCAGAAATATTATTATATTTTATTATACCATATTTAATTAATAATTTGATCAAAAGCTGTCGTATCGATTACTAATCTGTTAATTTTCGTATTATATTTTTTGATAATTTAATTTTTTATTGTGTGGTGGTAGAGCATTATTGTGTTTTATTTTGCATAAAAAATAATAGTATTGCGTTTATTTTTAAATTGTAAGTAAATTATAATTATTTATTATAATTTTTAATATACCTTAACGTTGTGATTTCTCATTTTATTTTAATATATCAATCACAGCAATTACTATTTATTAATAAATTATTCTGATTATTTATATTGATTAATTATTATTATTAATTTGTTATTTAACCGGAGGACTAAAAAAAACGGTGGCGGAAGATATTATTATTAAATTTTATGTATAATGGCAACGATATGCCAAAAAATATCGATGCCAACATCTATCTATCATAATTTTAGACGAGAGACTATATTATCGTTATCGAATCCCATAATTCGTGCCCTTCATTTCGTCTTCGATTGAATTGAACCAACAATTAAATTGAAAATTAAATATAACAATATTTCTTTTCAGGGCAGGAATTTTAGTCAATTATGCGCCTATTTTTCTGTTGACAATATTTTAATGGACCACAAAAAAACTTTTACATATAGCATGAAATGAGTGGACATTTTTTAATTCTATCTCATAATATATCATAAAATCTGATAATTTTCTAGCCGAAGATTTTATATAAAACTCATCAAAGAATTTTATTTGCATTAATATTTATATAATCAATTAATCTATACACTAAATGGCATGGAATTCCAATGATCATACACTATATTGAAGGGACATGTTTTGCTATAGGCGTCGTATAGGCTATATATATAACAATAAAACGTTTTATCAATGAATATAGATGTTTTATTCAATAATTTCATATTATTTCCAGCACACAGTTTATAAAATTATATGTTATTTTGTATCCACACATTAAATAATATTATATTGACAGTTTTCCATGACATTTAAATAATTTTATCTAATAAACAAAATAAACAGATGCGTTACACATTATTTTTTTTTTTTTTCCATTTAAAGTTAAACAATAATTTTCTTACATTTACGTTATAATGTTGTGTATATACAACTTTAAAAAAAAAAAAAAAAATACTAAAATAAAATAAACAATAACAAAATATTATACATTCAAAAACCATAATTTTAAATTTATTTATATATTTGCAAATGATTTTTTATATATTTAAAAAATAATATAAACAATAATTTTTAATGGCAGAAAGCAGAAATTATAAATAAATATATTTATTATGAAAACGACAAATTATATTGTAACATAAATGAATATTAAACAAAATGATAAAGTTTTGGTAATTTATAGAGTACAAATTCTATAATTGTATGAATTTTAAAAAGAATATATTTTAAATAATTATAATTAATTGAAAATAAAATCAAAATTATTACAAT
Source organism: Bibio marci (assembly GCA_910594885.2). NCBI lineage: Eukaryota > Metazoa > Arthropoda > Insecta > Diptera > Bibionidae > Bibio > Bibio marci. The sequence goes on along the minus strand of OU343117.1, from coordinate 31,386,949 downwards.
AACAAATTTTTCAGAATACTATATTTTCTGTGTCCAAGAGTAGACGAGTAAAAAAAAAAAAAAAAAAAACTTAAGTCCGTGTCAGTATTTATTTTTATATTTATATATTTTGAATACAACAATAATTTTTGATAAGTTTACAAGTTGGTACAAGGACGAAACAGTTCACTATATCGGACATTTCATATGTTACAACATAAATAAATTCATTCATTCATTAATCTATGCTACATACATTTTAACATTTATAGATCATACCGAATATATAGTCCATATGGTTTTAAATATACATCAAATATTTCTATATATAATCGCATCATTCATTCATCCTTTACCCGAAAAAAATAAAATCTATTTACAAGAGTGTGTATAAATAACTATAAAATATATATATTATTTTCATTGAAAACGAAAAACATTAACCATCTTCTGATATTTTTATTTTTATTTTATATTTTTGCTTTCCAAACCAAAAAAAAAAAAGGGATCTTGTCTTTTTAAAAATTCATCATCTTTTTAAAAATTTTGTTGTTTTAATTGTGTGTTTTTTTTTTTTCTTTTAGAATATATCACATTTCCCCTTTAACTATTTTATTTTTTGTTTTTTATTCTTTTAACAGATTTTCATTTTCAAGGCAATATTATATTGGATATGTATAAAAAGAAAGAAACAAACACACACTCACTAAAACCTCATTGAAATTTTATTTAAGTCAAAAAATTCTTCCTTTTCCATAATAACATAGAAAAAAAAAAAAAACTATACAAGAAATAGATCTCTTTTCTAAAATAATAACAAACATTTATACATGCCATGCCATTCACATTATATAAATGATGCTTCCGCTTTTTTATTCAGCTTAGAAAAACAGTAAACGTAATTTTTATTTGTTAAGTTTTATTAAACATATGTAAAAGAAAAAAAAAAAAAATAGAAAAAATAGAAAATATAAGAAAATAACTACACCAACTGTGTGTCAAAATTTCCAGAATTTTTGAAAAATTCAAAAAACATACGCGCACTTAAAGATTTTAATAATTTTTGTGCAAAACTATAAAAACATGAAATTATTGCAGTGAAGTCAATTAATCTGACTCTATTAATATATATGGTAATAAAATTAAATTAAAATTATTCAGAAATTTAAGTATTCGGCCGACATCATATATTAATATAATTTCTTTTCTATATATATGCGGTCTCTTTAAATCGTTCATGCATGCCGCTGTTTGCGGAATCGTTCAATGAATGCGTCAGAAATATAAAAACAGAATTTACGATAGCTACATATAATTTAATTTTATTTAATACTAAAGTCCTGAAATTTTTGACACAGATCCCTGTATGCTACGCTGTACATAGTATTTTAAAAATACATATCTATTGATATTTATATATAAATAGTAAATTTATAACAACTATGGAAATGGAAATATAGAAAGAAAATGTATTTAGAAAAAAAATTAGATTTTTCTTTTTAAAAATATAATTATATTATTTTATGCTCTCGTATTACTTATAAATTTATTGTACACATAAATAAAAAATGTTTTAACATAAGGAAAAAAAAATAAATATAAAAGTAGTATTGATAGTTTAGAGTGAGTGGGTGAATCCATCCATTAATCCATCCATAGTGCATCGTGCGGTATACACACACACACACACACACACATAATGAACATTATTATATATGATTTGAAAAACAGAAGTTTATTAAATTTTATAAAAATATATATATACCGCATTCATATACGTTATATTTATACACATATATATTTAATATGATTCGGTATAAAGGGTTAAACTTTTAAACATTTGTTGTCATCATCAAAATCTGTTAACAATTTTATGCCTATATATATATATCGTATATAATACTAATAATATGCTCGTAAATATAAAAGATTTTAATGTTCATTGCGGAAAAAAAAGATTATTTTCTGGATCATTAATTTTCTAATTTATAGTATATATACAATTACACGATTATATATTTTAAATAATTATTTTGGGAACATTGTGCTACTGCATGATATTTATATCCACATTATTGTTATCAGTGGCGCAGACTGAGAAGTAGCATTCAGTATTGATATATTTTTCTTATATAAACTGGTTGAAATTATTAATAAATTATGATGGTGGTGTATGTGGTAAATGTGGGTGTTTTCAGCGAATTAAATTTTCCCGGAAAATCGACCTTTATGAATTATCATCTTTTTTAATTACGGCCCATAGTTTTAATGGATTTTCATTTTTGTATATAGAATTTCAAATTATATTCAATTTCCAATCTTTCATAGCGAAGATTTTTAAAATCGATAAACTCGTTCACAAGATATAATCGATTTTCCAATCGATGGCAAAGAAAATTTACAGAAATTTGTGGTACTGTATAAAGTGAACACCTGAAAATGGTACAAAAAATTTATGCAGTACCCCATTATTTCAACAAAATTTCACTGACATCAAATGGAAAATCGGTCATATCTTTTGAACTTGTGAATCGATTTTAAAATTCGCTTCCAAGAAAGATAGGAAATTGATTATAATTTGCAATACTGTATACAAAACTGGAAATCTGTTAAAATTATGGCACGTAATTCAAAAAGCGGATAATTCTTAAAAGTCGATTTGCCGCAAAATTTAGTAAATGGAAATTCCAATAATTTTTTTGCATAATGTAATCTACTTTCAACTCTGCCAGAAAAAATATAGTGATATTGCAATCTGAAAACACTCTTTCACGTTGCGCCACTGCGATTAATATTATTTTCTATATCAAATTATTGTAAATAAGAAGTAATATTTAGCATCTATATATTGATAATTATACTTTGTAATACAATAGTATAACAAATATTCTATCAAAAGTTAAGATATTCAATATTTAAACAGACAATTGATAAACTATCATATATATACAATATATTTATATGGAAAAGATTATTTTTTTCTGAAATAAATATTACAAATACCCAAATAAATAGAAAAAAAACCAAAAATCATATGAGTCAAAATGAAAGAATTTAGCACTTAACTTATTTATGGATATATGGATATACAATAAGATAGATAAGCGACAAAAGTATGTATCACGAAATGAGAAATTTGTCATAAGAAAAGAAGAATTTTGTTTTGTATAATACACGTACCCACATCCTGCCCATCCAAATTTGATTTTTGCCTATATATAAATTTTTTGGTTGAAATTTGTTGGTTCGCGCATTTAAGATAAATGACGCCATTTCATAACATTACTTATTTTTATCTTTTACACTTAATATAATTCTATTTTAAAATATATATATTATTTTTGTTATAATAATATATATAATACAATACAAAGTACACTCTAAAACTATATTTAGTATATATAATCTATATACCTGTGAATCAATAAATCAAAGTACACCTACAAACGAACTATTGTACACCTGCAGTGATGAAGGCGCCATATGATTTAAAATAAAAAAAAATAAGATAAATAAAAGAGAAAAGAAATAAGAAATATTTTATAAGATTTTTTTTCGTTTTATTATTTTCTATCATTTTCTCATATCCTTCCTCTGTTATATTATATATATAAATATATATATATGGTATGTGGTATGGAGTCTGTTAATATGTATTATATGGTAAATTGAAGATAAATATGTGTGGATCGTAGATCGTATAAGCAAATGTTTATCAAAAATATTTAAAATATATTTATTTGGTTATTCTGATTTTGAAATATTGTAGATTTATTAATTTTAATTTAATTTTTTCGTGTTTTCGTTTTGTTTTCGTTTTTTTTTTTGCATTTCAAGTCATTCCTTTGATCGCGTATATCGATCTTTCTTGTTTCTTCTATGTATATATATATATATATAGGGTCTATAATTTATATAGAAAAAAAAGTAAAAAAAATTGGCTAGTCAACGTAAAACAAAAATTATAAAAAAAAAATTTCACTTAAATTTAAAAATATACTTAAGTAGATATAAAAAAATTCACCATAATATAATGTTTTTAATATTTTTTTACCTGATGAACTCCGAAATCGTAGCGATGGCAATTAGTTTTATCATATAATAACCATTAATTTAGTGAAAATAACTATATATAAATGTTTTCTAATATGTTGTAGTCACATAAAAACAAAACATATAATCCTAGATGATTTTTATTTTATTGTAAATTGACCTTCTGCATATACATAGCCAATTCAAAATGGTATTCTACAAAATTGTGTCGCCAAGAAATTTATCAAAATCAGTAATTTTAAATCGTTTTTGAACCGTATTCTGTAATCTTTATATAGCAATTTCAACGTTTTAGATTTTCAATAATATCGCAAATATTTTTTATAGCATCTCAAAAATAAAATACTGAGTATATAAAATATTATATACAAAATTATGCTGCAACAATATAATATTCGTTGAAAACTATAATTCCAACACTTCCCCATACATAAATATATTTTATATATATAGCTGAAGTTATATATATATATATATATATGGAAATTGTTAAAAATAAAATAAAAAAATTAAACAACATACAATAGAAAAAGACCACCAATGTAAAATATATGATAGAACGGCGACTAATACAGCACCTGGCCAATTTTTTATTATTATATAACTATACACTTTATTGATATCATTTTTTCCTATTTATAATAATATATAATAACAATCGAGAATTTTAACAATTGTAAAAATTACAAAATATAATAAAATTGAGATATATGAATATATATTTATTTCATTATGCACCAGTTAAACAGTATGTGTTCTGTGTCGAAAAAGTATGTATTAACTGTACCATTGTAATAAAATAATAATTTCGATAATATATAAATGAATTATATAATATTTGGACTTTGCTTTTTTAATAAAATAAAATAAAATAAATTTTTATTAAATTCCAAAAACATTGTTGAATTATAATATTGTGTTTACGTAGAATATATTAATATATATGTTTATATATATATGTTTTATTATTCCATTTTACATCAAAACAAGATGTTCAAAATTCATATATTGCATTTATTTTAATTTAAAAAAGTTCTACTTTTATTTCACCGAAATTTTGTATCCCCCTCCCACCAATATAAATGTGTATGCAATGTTAATGATAGCAATTATACTAAAAATGTGAATATTTATATTATGCGCAGATAGATCATTACAAATAGCAAATTGATTTTACTTAAAAAATAGAAATTTATCATTTTTTACTCTATTTATATTTCCTTCAATAATATAAATATAAATATTTTTTAAGCATCTGCATTGTTTTATTATGAATATACCATATATATATATAATATATAACATAAAAACATATAAACATAAACATAATAATAATCACATATTCATATACATATAATTGGAGAGGAAATAGAAATAAGATAACATCTAATAATTGTATATAAAAATAGGCAATATGTATAATTTTCTTAAGTGTATATATATATATATTTAACATTCGACCCATATTTAAATTAAATGTTTTCTGTCCTTTTAAATTATATATAATTTTTAACATGTTATATAAAATTTTTAACTATATATTTTTTTTATAATAATTTAACGTAATAATAATAATAATAATATAAATATAAGAAAGATGGGTTGTGATGATGTGCATATAAATATATATATTACATATTAGTTATTATTACATATATAATATACGGATATGTATATGGAAGTAGTTAGTAGCAGATGTCTTATTTATCTATCTACTTATATATATATATAAGAAGATATAAACCATATAATATATAATATAGAAAATATAAGAAATAGATAATGTGACCGGTGTGAATTCAAAATTTATATATTTTATATATATGCATTTTAAAACTATATCATATAAAATATTACAAATAACACAACGACGAACAACTTACAACACAACCACAATAATTAATTTATGATGAACATGGTAAAATTGAAGAAAAAAAAAACCGCAACAAAAAAACTGATATGACACTTGCATTTTGTGTATAACATTAACCAGAGAAACATTTGTTTAAGATATAATATACTAAACTATATTTTTTCCGTTTATATATTTATTTATATACAAAATTTACTTCCGTTTTATAATTTATCAGATGATATGTATGTAACACCTATATATATATATATAATACTAAAATTAATGCATTTACATTATAATAATTATTATTTATATAATTCATATATATCTATGTACTTAAATTAAGCGTAGCTATACTTGAAATTATTACGATTCTTTTAAAAATTATATAAGTGGATTATTATTAATTTCTATAAAAATATAATAAATGCAAGTACAATTACGATTTTAAATGCTTGAAGAAAATTTTTACTATAGAAATTGTTGTTTATATAACTTTTTATTAGATTAAATATCTGGAAAAAAATGAATCAAATAGTTTTTCATGGACTATACTCTGATGATATATGGAAAATTGCAATATTTTGTAAACTATACATATAATACGCAGGATATAAAAAGTAGGATTTATGCGGTCAACGCAGAACCAACACGACGCAGAGTATCTGCGTAGCTGACAAAATCGGTTCTAATCTTTTATTAAATTGCCAAAATTTTGTTCAATTGCAGCTATTTCTGTTATTTATGAAAAAATTACTTCGTTATATGCAGATGTTAGATTAGGTATGTAAAAAGATGATAGGCTAATAGAACAATGTAAAAAAATCAGCTTGTTATTTTTTAAATTTCAAAGGTTTTTAGTTAACAAAGGAGAAATTATTGCGGGGTGTTGGCATGTAACATGAAGTTCTGCTGTGAGATCAAATTCCTGTATTTTCTTATATAAATAATCGTTTTTTATTTTTCATTTGTGCAAAAGTTTTGCTCTATGCGAAGAAATTTCTACCTGTGAAATTTACAATTCTATTTTTTTTTCCCAGTAAAGCACAACGATTTTGTTTTTAATTTCAGTAGGTTATATATGTATATCGGTCGATTCATCATGGCAATTCATTCTTTAAAATCAGTTATATATTTAAAAAAAAAACAACTTGTTTAGTGTAATGCAAATTTAATAATTAATAATATAAAAATTTGAATAATCGCATTATTTAATTTTTGAATTTGATGTGTTTGTGCATTGCATTTTTTTTATATAAAAACAGTAAACATTTTGAAAGGTTTACGATGAGAAACATTCGAGCCATCATATCAATGCAAAAATTGTTGCAGTTGGGCATTTTTTCTCTTAAATGTATAATTAACTTTATATTGAATATAATGGCATATGACATTAATATGAAAATAAATATTTGTATTTTTGAATATTTTATAATATAATTTTTTTATTTTTATGTGTTTAATTTATATTCGGCGAAATTAGTAGAACATTTAATTTTTTGAGAAGAAGTTTCGCAGAAAACAAAGAAAATTCATTATTCTATGAAGTGAGCAGAACATTTATTCTTATAGAAGCAGAAGTTTTCTGCGATGCCGAAGAAAATTCATCTGAATACGAAGACTATTCTGTGTAACCGCAAAGTTTAATTTTTTCACAAACAGCGAAAATGAATCTGTGTTTTAAGCTGATTTATTTTCGGCAGGACATATACGACAGAGAATGTGCGTTCAGAACATAAGATTTTTGCTTATAATCGCATAATAAGTTTTCAATGTGTATGAAGAGTATATTGTTATTGTTATTGGTAACCATCGTATATGATTTTGATTAACGACTTTTCTTTGCAAAGTATAAAAAAAAAAGGCAACTATGTTAATAAATTAAAAAATCAACATAATTCTATTAATTTAATATGTGTGCCATTTGAAATATATTTGCATAAAAATACACATGTGTTTAAAATGTGTTTTTAAAAAAAATAAAAAATAAATAATAAGCATATATCCTTATTTTTCTTATGTTTTTTTTATTCTAGATCCTTATTTATTTAAAAATTGTTAATTTTCTTTTCTTCTATATACATTTCAATACTGCTACTTTTATTATTTTTTTTTTTTTGTTGAAATTGTAAATTCATGAACAACATGTTGAACTTTAAAAATAAAAATAATAAATACTTTTTTTTTTCTTAACTACACACAATAGTTATGATCTGATGGAAGAAAGTAGATGACGGCGGCGCATCAAAAGCGTTTCACAAAAATTTGTAAAATTATAGAATAATGTTGGGTACAAAAAAAAATTATATATATGTTCAATTTTCTTATGAGTTAGTTAATTGATGTACTATATCGAATTTTTGATTTTGTATAGGGTATCGTTGTTCGAGAACCCAAATATTATTAAAAACAAGCATACAGTTTTGTTTTCTATTTTAAACCTTTTGTAGCGTGTAGTTTTTCTGGCATAGGTTTATTTTTATTGTATATATATAATGTAATTTGAGATTGTACTTGGTACGCAGATTTAATATCCTTAAATTTAAATACTCTTATAACACATAAATCTAATTTTTTGGCAAATATTGAAATAAAATATTTATACTAATAAATCAACATCTGGAATGGGGTGGTCCATTCATAAATATTATACGTAATTATATATTGTAATAAAAAAATAAATGTATATATATAAACAACAAATAATATTTGCCTTGAAAATGTCATTTTTAAATTTCAGGTCATACTTTTTTATACTATACGTTTTTTTGTCAATGTGTGTTTGAAGGAAATAATATATATAATTATTATTGAACTATACTAAGAATATTCTATATAATAAGAAATTAATGTTTGGGTGCGCAGATGAGAGGCTATTGTCTGAATAAGGATCAAACAAACAAGGAACAAATAGCTGTTTTGAAATTAATACTATATAAATACTGATAATATGTGTTTGAAAATTTTTAATTAAATAAATTCAATAAGACTGTCTTGTATACATTATTAATTATAGCCCCGAACTATAGATAGGTATTTTATTTTTTTTGAGCGTATTGCAACAAATAAAAAAATATTGTAATTATAGTTTTTTATTTAATAATTTTAAAAACCTAAAAATCAAGTAATTCTATACAAAATTGAATATTATTTATACAAAAGATTGCATATAATGTCCAAGCATTTTGATCTTATTTTTAAAAGAAAAACTCTAAACTCACTATATATTTTATAATATGACATAAAAAATATTAATACATTTTGTTGAATTATATTAAATAAAATAGTAATACAGGATGTCTACGAGCGGTGCGCATTTCGGTGATGCAGAACATAATTCTAAGTCGAAATTACTAAATAATATTTTTCGATTTGGGGCTTTGTTTTCGAGATACAGCCCTAAGAATTTTTACTCGGCAGTCTCAAAATTAATGGACCAATAACTTCGAAAGTAAGGTAAATACAGGAAATTTATTGTAGACCAAATTTGTAGAGAATTAAATTCTGAATTAAATTGTGTTATAAATTTTTTTATAACTTGCTTCAGATTCAAATTATTGAACAATATAATTGAAAAATAACTATGTTTTCTCAAAAATTTCGTACTAAATTGAATTTTTTTAAAAATCTAACGGCGCAACATATTATATTTATATGAAAAAAGTAAAACTAATTTAATTCGCTACAATTTTGTAAAATATTTCATTTAGCTATGACTAACAATTTAAAAGTTATAAATGTTTGAAATAGTGGTGTACATGTAGAAATTAACAAAATACAAAATTAAAATTATAGTTATTTGGAAAATATCATATAACATATTTTTGAATTGTATATTTGGTATATACGAAATTTAATTTATAAATCGATTTTCAATACGGATATGTATTATTTAAAACATAATTTAAAGTAAATTGAAAAAAAAAAAATATAATTCATTCTTACAATTACTTTCTTGTATATAATAAATATAATATTTGTAATTTAATATGTTATTTTTTTATTGTTATATAGCCATATGGTTTACAGGGTGTGTTTGTGATTGCTTTGCCCTATCTAAATATATATTGTTTAACATCATCAAAGAATTTAAAATTTATTGTATATAAATATAAATATACTATAAATATACGACACATATAAAGATCAAATATAATTTTGGTTATTTAATTTTTTGTTAAATTTCATGTTACAGTACATGTTGATATTGTATATTCATATAATATTCAATTCTAAAAATTTTATTTCACAATATATTGATATATACGAAATTTTAAAACATATGCTTAAAGTATTTATTATTTTACTAAAAAATAATTTACAAACTAAAATTTTACATATGGTTTTTTTTTTTATTTTTAAGTGTATAACTTTTCTCTCTCGGTTGTAAAAATATGTACATATAGAAATTGTTACTTTTACAAAGAAATTTACATATTTATAAATTACATGTGCGTCGATATTATATAAATTATTATAGTTTATATAATAAAAGCTAATATTGAGGTTATTTATGAAGAATAATCGTCTCATCAGGTGTTTGTATATGCATATTCTTCATAATTATACATAAAAGCGATATCCATTAATATATGGTTGTCTGTTAATTTTGTCATCATATGACTTATTTCCTAAACATCTTTATAGACTTATATATAATAAAAGAAAAAAACCAATCAAATTAAGATGTGTATAATATGTGAAATTATAATATTTGTTATTTACTAAAGTAAAATATCAAAAATCAAAAATTAAAATAATTGGATTATAAATATAACACGCCACATTTCATATATATATATATATTATAATATAGACTTATGTATATATCAATATGGATGATATAGCAGTTATATATATACAAAGAACAATCAGATATCACAAAAATTCTTTCACGCACATGTATTATTCTTTTTTTTCCTTTCTTTTTTATATATACCATATATTAAAAATATGATTGATAGGTATTAAAAACTTTTACGATTTGATCAAAATATATTAACCAACCACGATCTCATTCGCTTTTTTTTTTCCTTTTCCATATAATATGTATTTACACATTTTTCACATTTTTTAAATATGCGAGAATGAGTGACATCAACTATATATGGTATACATATATAGGTACTTTGTTATTTATATAGTTTGAATGCGACTATATATCATCATCGTATCGTATGAACAGCAAAAAAAAAAAAAATTGAAACAGACGATCAAACAATAATAACATATGATCATATTATACATATATTATTTATAAATATGAAATTAATTGCAATGAACATATGAACAATATATTACTATAAAGAAATTGTCACACAACATTATTTTTATATAAATTTGAAATGTGATTGTTAAAATGAAAAAGTTTTCGTAATTAATATATTATATTAATATTTCATTTTGTATAAATTTACTTTTAATATTCAAAATGTGTTAGTATATCAATATGATGCGTATATATTAATTAATTGATTTAATGAAACATTGATGAATTAGTGAATTTGGTATTTATATATATACTCAGTCAGACAAGAAGTATATACTTTACCAAAACACTAAACACTTAACTGTATAATGATTGATTATATAGATGACTTAAAGGAGGAACGTCATTATATATATATTATATATATTGATCTGTAACCCAATAATTGCGCAGGTACATTTTGTATAAAAAAATCTTGCAACACTTAAGCACTTAAATATATTGTATTACAACGACAATAAAGCATAATATATTCCAATGAAGTGCAAAATAAAAATAAAGTTATTATTGCAATGATTTTTTTCATTATTCAATGCGGAAGTTAATATAAATAATAACATAAACATCCTGTCAAATTATTTTATTGTATATATATATATAAATGAAAAATCTTTAACCCCCGCATATGACTGACAACGAAATAGAATATATATACAGAAATTCGTAGAAATATTATAAGTTTGTTTATGTACACATATTATACAGGGTGTCCACGATCGGTGCGCATTCCGTCAAGGTGGCCATAGATAATTCTATATCGAAATTAATAATAACGTTTTTCCATTTTTAGGCTTTGTTTTCGAGATATGGCCCTAAGAAATTTTTTCGGCAGTCCATCATTAAAGTACCAATAGCTTCGAAAGTATGGTAAATACAGAAAATTTATAGTAAACCGAATTTATAGAGAATTAAATTCTGAATTAAATTGTGTTATAAATTTTTTTATAACTTGCTTCAGTTTCAAGTTATTGAACAATATAATTGAAAAATAACTATGTTTTCTTTTCTCAAAAATTTCGCACATGCATTCCTTTTTTTTAAAAATCTAACGGCGCAACATATTATTTTTATATCAAAATAGTAAAACTAATTTATTTCACTACAATTTTGTAAAATATTTCATTTAGCTATGACTAACAATTTAAAAGATATAAATATTTGAAATAGTGGTGTAATTGTAAAAATAAAAAAATAACAAATTAAAATTATAGCTAGTTGGAACAAAAGAAGAGTATTCGGTATTTACTTATGAATAAACGAAATTTAAACAAGCCTACTATTCTTTTGTTCCAAATAATATATTATATTATTTTTCGAAAACAAAGCCCCAAATCGAAAAATGTTATTTAGTAATTTCGACTTACAATTATGTCGCCCATCACCGGCTTGAAGGAATGCGCACGGCTCGTCGACACCCTGTACATGCGTATATATAAGCGATGAATCCAGATATAAAAAATTATTTCATTGCTATTATTTCAAAAAAATATCCTTAACAAAATTTATATTTGGCACATAGGGATACAGAAAATAATGTCACCGAAATAACAACAAAAAAAATTTATTAACATATGGATAATTTTTGACCGCTATGCGGGCGTCTTAACATAAAATCTATATACATATGCGCGGCAAGTGTTACTTTTATTTTACACTATACAGTTATTCTAATGTCGGATATTCTTAAACAATATTTATTAATATTTATTATTTATTTAATGAAAAAAATTTCAAATAAATAAATAAAGGAACAAAAAAAAAAAAAAATAATAAGAAAACGTAAAAAAATAAATAAATAAATCAGAATGTCTTTCAAGAAATGAAATAGTATGTAACATAAACTAACATATATATTTTTAGTTAAAATCATATAAAATGACACCCAAATAGTTTAATTTTGCAATATGAATAACAATTTTTAAGTGTATACGTACGTATACATATGGTCTTTAACTATAAATATATATATTATATTCTTTATGCATTTAAATATAATGCACATGTGTAAGGATCAACAAATTCAACATATACATGTACACAGTGGTGACCACAGAAATAAAATACTTTATTAATCAATTTATATACACCATAAATATATATAGAGAGAGAGGAAGTATTTTTTTTTCGTTGGTCACTACTGTCCATAATTTTATCTATAAAATATCATATATACAACCAATATACTTATAATATAGATTTTATAACAGAAAATAAATTGTTCAATAAGTTTTAATATACGACAACATATATATGATATAAAAAATGTAAGAAAATTGTAGATAATAATTTATTAAAAAATAATATATAAAAATTATATTAATAATTTATAAAATTAAATATACCAGAAATCTAAACACAACACAACAACAATTAAATTATCCTTTATTGTACGCCGCCGCATAATCGTCAAAGAAATTGTTTCCTTTCCTAACAAACACATCAATAATTTTCGATTTATTAGTATTTTGATATTTTTAAATTAAATTTGGGGTCTATAATGATTGTTAAAAATAAATATATGCCGACTGATCGAAATATCGAATATTATAAATGAGGATTCATTTGAGGTATATATGTAGACTTGCCTTATTTAATTTTATTATTTTTAATATTAATATTGACTATCTATTGAGAAATTTGATATTGTATTTTACATGTTCATAATTGAATGGAAATTCTATCGAATGGCTATAAATTTACAAATAATTTTCAATGTGTACTTAAAAAATATTCGTTTGTAAGGGACATTTTGCTTTAATGGGAATTAAATTTAATAGAGATTTCACATAAAAAGTAAATATATTGTTACACTTTACAATCAGTGGCGCAGTGGCAAATATAGCTGGTTCAATTCTCGCTATTTTTCATAGGAAATGTTTCGGTATTTATTTTAACACTTAAATTTTTCTGCTGCGGCTGACCATTTGTTCGTTTATGGTATAAAAAGAAAAACGGATATCTTTGAAAATATAAGGTGATGGAAGCTATTCAAAGATTAACACTGTCTGCACACACGCACACACATCACTATGGATGGGTTAATCATCCATGTAAAAATAATAGAATATTGAATACATTTATCTTTCGTTAATTACAGTACAATTGGTAAATTGTTATATACTCCCATGCGGCGGAGTAATTTGCCAATTTGGCTGTAATGAAAGGTGTCTATTAGATGACATACAACTACACTTGGAGCAATATATGACTTAAAAAAAAGTTTAAAAAATGTTGTTATATAGTTTTTTTTAAAATTAATTGTATAGTGAAAAACCCTAAAATGAACGACCACCGCCGCCTATACTTAAGACTGACTTTTTTGTTTTTTCCCATTTAAATATATACATTAGTATGTAATTAGTATTTTTATTTATTTATTTTTATTTTTTATAAATGCAGTAAGTGTCATTGACGTCACTGCAGTAAATAAAACTATATACTGTATTTATACATATGCTATGCGTTATATAAAATTTACAATGCATACTATAAATTATTAACTAAATAGTAGTAAATACATGTATTATATAAATAAAATTTATAAATGAATGACGACTGTCTACATTCATAAAACAACACTTATATTCGTCATTATTTAATCTATTTAAATAAAAAAAATATAAGTTGATATGTTCTCTCCTCACAAAAAATGTGTGTTCTTCATATATGGTATATGAATTTTATATAATAATATAATAATGTTATTATATTATATTGTGTATTTATATATTAATATACTACTCGTTTCGTTCATGTACAAATATAATATATATATAATACAAAATATAGTATATATCGGGAATAAGTTAAGTGTTTTCAAATAATATACAGTATCTCTATGGTATATATGGTACATGAATATGCGTGTTTCTTAGAAATTCTATAAACAAATGTCAATATTAAGTAATAAAGAAAATAAAAATATTATCGTTTTCATGCATTTTGATTTTGAAGAGGTTGTTAGATTTCTTTGTTTATATATGTATTATTATTATTATTATTATTATTATTATTATTAAAAATGTATATACGCTTTATGATGGATTTTATATATATTATTTTAATTATTTATATGTTTTATTTTGGAGAAAAAAAGTACCATTAATTCTAATGTAAAACAACGTTACATATAAAAATTCAATTTAAATAATAATTATAATAAACATTTTTCTTTAATTAATTATATATAGATCGTTAGCAACGAGAACAAAAAAGGATAACTAATTAAAAATGAGTAATTACATACAGAAATTATTCAGTACACACATACCAATGTGAATACACATTTTAAAACGTGAATATTATATGAAATGAAGCGGGTGTGTGGTGGGTGGGTGGTTGGTATATTTCGAAGTTAATTTCACAAAAAATATAACTTATTGGAATTTTACCTAATGATTATTATACCCCATATTATCCATATATTAATTATAATAAACATATATAGTCAATATTGTTACACTTTACACTCAGTAGCACAGTTGCATGGCGCCGAAATATATATTATTAATCATGAAATGTAGCTGGTTCAATTCTCGCTATTTTTCTTAGGAAATTTTTCGGTATTTATTTTAATACTGAAATTTTTCTACTGCCGTTGACCATTTGTTCGTTTATGGAATAAAAAGAAAAACAGATATCTTTTAAAATATATGGTGTTGTATGCTATTCAAAGATTAACAATGTCTGCAAGCACACACATCACTATGGGCTAATCACCCACCCTAGTAACAAGTTGTCCGTACTTTCAAAAATGAGGAAAATTGCCATGAAAAAAATCCACATATTTTCCATGTAAAAGATATATTTAAATTTGTTCAAAGTATGTCCATCGATTTTCTTCTTAATATAATAGTATCATATTTTATTTAGGTCAATTGAAATCTTTGGATTGTCTGGGTAATATGTCCAACATATATTCACGGTATTCTATTCATAATTTATTTCACCAATTATCCAAGACAGTGGTACAAATTTTGTATATTTCGCTTATCTTGATATAATCCTCACTCTTTTTAATTTATGTTCATAATGTTTAATTAATTTAATTTAATCAGCAACTCAATTCGATATGTTTCCCAGGAATTTTGTAAAACTTTTCATGGATTTTATCCGCGATTTTTTGTTCTTGTTTATTACAAAAAAAAAATGCACAATCGATTATTTTTTGCCATCGTTCAGCATCTTCATTCCGGTGCTAATAGAACTTCTGGTCTATCGGTAAAAAAAACTGAACCAAAGCAATTTGGCATTTATTTTGCTAATACGGACAATGCACGGCTATTACTTATCAAAATACATGCACGATCCAAAGATATTTTTGTCTAAATCCGTGGATTTGCCCACAAAAAATATGAACATAGATTTTATGGATATTCTGTGGAATAATAGCAACGAGAAATAATTCTAAGGAAAATCTGTAGAAATTATTCGCGGAAATATGCGAATAATCCTTCATTTTTATAAAAATCCATGAACAGTGTTGCACTCATCATATAAAATTCCAGCGGACATCCGTAAGAAATCCATAGATATTTTCACAGATTGAAACTACGGACTTCTACACATTATGCGGAAATTTTGAGGACAAACTACGGACAGTGTTACTAAAAATTATAGTATTTTGAAAACATTTATCTTTCGTTAATTACAGTACAATTGCTATAAATTGTTATATACTCCCATGCGGCAGAGTAATTTACCAACTTGGCTGTAATGAAAGTTTTATTATTAGATGACATAAAGCTTCACTTGGAGCAATATATGACTTAAAAAAAAATAGAGTTATAATATAGATTTTGTTTTGTTTAATGAATTTTTATAATAATATTTATATAATAAGAGACAGTTAAAATCACTTTTTATTTGCATAACTGAAAACCAAAATTTGTATTATATCCTTACACAATTTTACTTAATTACATAATATATATTAGTATAGAGTAAATTTTCTATATTTTATTTAAATTTTTTAAAATACTTAATAATGTATAGTCACCGAATTTGTTGCCAGGCTACTACAAAAATGATTTTCTTATAAAATTACGTGTGAAGCATAATAGATTGTATAATAAAATTGAAATCATTATATATTTTTAACCAGATGTACACATTGAAATAAATTAGGTTAGATATAAAAATATTTTGATCACTAAATTCTCTATATATTAACATAAATATAGTATAATCGCATATATATACCATTTACTAAAAATTATAACAGTATGTATAGGTACTAAATATATATATAGCACATACATTGAATTTAAGTATATTTATTTATAATTAATAAGAACAAAAAAAAAAAAAAAACGTGCATAGAATTATTGGCGCCACGCATAATGAATTAAAAATTCTCATAATAATAATAATAATAATAATTCCTTTTAACATACTAAAATATAAAATTAAAAATAAAAACGATATTAATATATGTACTAAAGATTATGATGATGTGCGATCGACCACTGTGAAAGTCATCTTACATTATAATTTTATATATATTATGTGTTATGTTATACATTTAATAAAATATAAAATATCTTTTAAAAATCATTATAATTTTTTATTATTATCTTATTTTCCATTGATGTTTGTGTCTGATGCTGTTTGTTTGTTATTGTTATGTTGTTGTTGCTGTAACCATTTGATATTATTTATTTTTTTGTATAAATGTTATATGTTATCAAAATATTAATTCTTCTCGCCATCAAATTTACATTAATAATTTCTTTTTCTTATTATTACTATTATGTTTTTTTTTGGGTAAATAATAATACACATATTTTTGTTGTATGTGTATATATGCGAAGTAAGTCGGCGGGCGGCATGTAAAGAAAAAATAATTCATTTTTTATTCTTCTTCTTTAACAACTTCTTAAGGTTTTTTTTTTTTTGTTATGTATTGTTCGTTCATTTGATGGTTTCGGTTTCCATTCTGTATATGTTTGTGTTGATGATGGCGTTATTTTTTTTCTTATTACATATATTTTTATATTTTCATCCAGAAAACTTTTTATATTTTTTTTTTATATATCTGAACACAAACGTTTTTTGATTTTCAAACTTGATTTTAACCGTATATTATATGCAACATACTCTCACATACCCTTCACGTTTTATATATTTTAATATTATAATAATATAAATATATCACATCTTATTATTATGTGCGGTTGTGCGTTCGGGTGTGTGTGTGTGTTTTTATATTATTATTATTATTATTATTTTATTTGGTATGTTGTATGTTTTCAGTATGCATTTATACATAATATATATGTAGATGATGTTGGAATATCAATATACATATAGGCTGGTTTTGTCTGAATAAATATTTTTATTGTATATACCATCATTTATGTATAGAGAGGGTATATGGTATAGTGGTGACTATAAATATAAACCAAAATTTTCTTAATAAATATTACGGAGAGCATATATTAAACATATATTATATGCAAAACATTCATTGTAGTCAAATTTTTTACTATTACTTCACATTATATTTTACAATTATCAAAACAAAGATGTTTCCTTAATTTCTTCTTTTTTGTTTAAGTTACATGCATTGTATAATCTCTGAATAACATCCAACATCATAAATGTATATATAAAAGAACAAACGATAGATAGCTCTCTCAGTATATAGATACTGTATTATTTTTTCTATGGTAATTTTCATAATTGCACCCATTAAGTGTATTAATATAAACGGTTCAATGCAATTAAATTTATAATTTCAGAACTTAAAATACATAATCAATATTTTCGATGAATTTACTATTATAAATAAATTGAATATAATAATATGAACAAAATTAGTATAAAAAAAAAAATTATTTTTCTATATGGTCACCACAGTGTCGCAGTCAGTATATGTATAAAAAGTTAAAAGAATAACAACATAACCAGACAAAAACAAAAATTATGTATCGTTTACATGATTTTAACATGTAAAATAAAACTAACGCCCCCCCATTGGGTCGACGGCGCCAACTAACAAACACTTCGCACTTATCATTAACACCAGATTTTTTATTTCTCTATATATTGTATATACATATAAAAATATATGTATATATATGTTCAATCCAAATCCACGTCGAATATACATAATGATCTTTTACATATACAAAATTTGTATATTACTTATATATATATAGTTATTATAAATATGCATACGAACTACAAGTAAATGTGATAGAATTTATAGAGTTTTGATATAATATAAAGTAAATGCATATACTGACATATAGGGTAAGATTGGGTGTTATAACAAGATAATTTTTTAAAATGAAATTGTTCCTTTGTGGATAGTAGTAACATAGTAAAAAATAAATTGATATATATGACATTTGTTGAAGTCACGAAATAACACCCAACCTTACCCTATATATTTAGGCGCAGGGTGTGTTACTAATAATACACATAAAATATTTAATGTTTTGTTTATTATTTAGAGTTTATAATGTATATAGCAGTACACCTACCTACATATATACCATATATATAGTATTTAATTTAATCACTATCACCATATATATTGTGTGTGTGTGTGTGTGTATATTGTAAATATTAGGTTGTCAAATATCTCCCTTCCGCCTTTTTGTCTTTTTAATTTCGCGGCTATGTACAAAGCGCTACAGAGCTCGTATCTGGCAACACTGTACATAATTTGAAAGCTCTTGACATAACAAACAAAACGACGCTATGTATGATTAGTTTGGATATTGCGTTCAACAGTTATAGACGTGTAAACATGGAGTTCACTAACGCCGAAATTCGCGCTATTTTAAAGTTTTCCTTCGTTAAAGGCAAATCCGCTAGAGAAACGTTCCGTGAGATTAATGGTGTTTTGGGGGATGGTACTCTATCACTTCGAACCGCGGAGGAATGGTTTCGACGATTCAGAGCCGGTGAAAACGACACCATGGATAAGCCAGCCGGCGGAAGACCTGTGACGACAAATACCGATCAAATCATGGAATACATCGAGTTAGACCGGCATGTGGCATCTCGTGACATCGCCCAGGAGATGGGAGTTAGTCACCAAACCATTTTAAACCATCTGCAGAAGGCTAGATACAAAAAAAAGCTTGATGTTTGGGTGCCACATGAATTAACAGTGAAAAATCTAATGGACCGAATTTCCATTTGCGAAATGCTGCTGAAACGGAACGAACTCGACCCATTCTTGAAGCGGATGGTGACTGGCGACGAAAAATGGATCACATACGACAATATCAAGCGAAAACGGTCGTGGTCGCAGGCCGGTGAATCGTCCCAAACAGTGGCCAAGCCGGGATTGACGGCCAGGAAGGTTTTGCTGTGTGTTTGGTGGGATTGGAAGGGAATCATCCACTATGAGCTGCTCCCATATGGCCAGACGCTTAATTCTACCATCTACTGCGAACAACTGGACCGCTTGAAGCAGGCGATCGACCAGAAGCGTCCAGAATTGGCCAAAAGGAAGGGTGTAGTGTTCCACCAGGACAACGCCAGACCACACACTTCGTTGATGACTCGTCAGAAGCTACGGGAGCTCGGATGGGAGGTTTTATCGCATCCACCATATAGCCCGGACATAGCGCCAAGTGATTACCACCTGTTCCTGTCCATGGCGAACGCCCTTGGTGGTGTAAAGTTGATCTCAAAAGAGGCTTGTGAAAAGTGGCTGTCCGAGTTCTTCGCAAATAAGGAGGGGGGCTTCTACGAGGGAGGTATTATGAAGTTGCAGTCTAGATGGAAACAGATTATCGAACAAAACGGCGCATATTTGAACTAAATCCGATTACTGTAACACTTTTTATAAAGCATTGAATAAAGAGCAAAAAGGCGGAAGGGAGATAGTTGACAACCTTATATAAATGCAATGTTATGTTTTTAAAATGTTTACTATTTTTATGTAATTTTAATTTTATTATTTTTAATTTGATTATATAAAATTCGCCCCGAGAAAATTTTAGAATCCATTATGAATGAATAAATTATTTACAGGTATTTCGTCACTCTCTTATATGACTCTGGATAATATACATTATATGTGTAAATTAGATTTATTTATTACTTTATTTGGAAATTGGATGGTGAGTATTGTGAAGGAAAAAAAAAAAAATAAATAAATAAAAATAAATATCACACCAAGTTTTCTTTCGGTGGATTTACATGTTTATGACGGCGACCCCCTCTGATGCAAAGAATAATTTGTTTGGAAAATTTTTTGTTATATACACTGTTTATCTATATCTGGGTGTCTTATTCGATAATTCGATAAAACGGTATACATGGGATTGTGCAGTTGGTATTGAAAAAATACCATCCATATAATTTTTTCTGATTTTTTGTATATTCAATTCAAAAAAATATTGTATTTGATCAAAACTTGTACGTAATTTATGTGACATAACTTTTGCTAATATAAATACCCATTGGGAGTTTTTGTATGTAGTTCCTATTTCTTCAATGAATACATATATTGATTGTACATATTTCCAATATCATGAATGAATTCATCAATAAAACTTATATCGTCAAAATATTCACCAAAGAATTTTTCGGTGATTTTATATGTGAATTTATTAATAGTTCTAATTTCATAAATAAATTCACCAGCGAATTTGTTGTGTACACATGAAAAATCCACCCATTCCGAACCCATAAATAAATAAAAAAGAGTAGTATAATATCGCACTGACCTTATAATTAAGTCATAAACACTTTTTTTAAAGTGAACAGCAATTGTATTTAGGTTAAAATTTGTTTTTTTTTTATTATTTGTGATAATGATGAATAATTTAAAAAATTATAATTTTTATAAATTATTTATAATTGGGAAAGGTATAACTGATGACGCCCAACTGAGCGTGAGGCAATAGTCGAAGCCCAAATAACGTTCACTTCCTTTTTTTTTTTTAGAAAAATAATATATTTTCAATATTTTTCTCTAATATTTTATTTTTGAATTATTTCAAACACATTTTATCCAACTAGAACTATGCTTAAATTCAGGAAAAACTGTGTGGCTAACGTTCACATCCTTTTTTTTTAGAAAAATAAACAATTTTCAATATTTTTATCCAATATTTTATCTTTGAATTATTTCAAACACATTTTATCCAGTTTGAAATATGCTTAAATTATGTAGAAATTGTGTGGGATAATATTGGTATTAAGAAATATTAAAAAATTATTAAATTTCATTCTTAAATTGATAAAAAACTAATTATTTTTAACATGTAGTCTTTATAATTCACTATGCTATAAAATCAATATAAAATATAAAGTAAAAAGTAAAATTTGTTGTATTTTCAGTACAAATCTATAGTTTAAGTTGGTTAAAGTTTGTTTAAGTATACGGAATTATTTGTGTATGTTTATTTTATATAGTTATTTATCCACGTAGGTAGTGGTGCAGCGTTTTTATCATCATATAAAAAATTATTGAAATTGTTGAAAAAAAATTCAAAAATTGTTGTGTCATGTGTATTTTGTTGTCAATACATAATAATATAATGTTATAACATAGGTGTAGAAATATGAAACGATCGTTTATTACGCAATGTCGGTTTCGGCTAAAATTTTTTTTGTGAACGTAGTACTCATTAAATGTCTGTGTCTCTTTATCATTCAGTTTGTGTTTGTTGTTAAGTTTTAGTTTTTATGATCTCATACTCCGCAACTCCCAGACTGCGGAAATACGGATGTCAAAAATGGTTATTCACATTTTATATGTCAATGGTTTTTATAGTTGCGAACTGTGCGGCCATAAAAAAATTCTCTCTTTCGCAACAACATTTTTTCCCCAAAATAATGAAAGTGTTTCATTAAATTCGGTTTGTGGTGGTCTTATATGATATTTTGTTGACAAAATTTATTTGCGGAGTGTGTATAATTAATTGTTATGGTTTTAATTAACTCGCAGGGAAAGAGAACAATTGAAATTGTGGCTTGCGGAATGCGGGATCATAAAAACAAAACCTAAAAAGTGTAAACAACATATTTTTTTCGTCTGTAGAAAATATCGTGTTTTGTACCAGTAAAAAAACTCATTTGCTGAGCTGAACCCAGGAAAAACCCACCAATTCCGAACCCATGAACAACTCATCTAGAGAAGAAGTACTTATCACCAATGACATCTCTGTACAAATGTAATCTAGACAGTATGGAGTAGTGCTGACTAGAATTGTAAGTAGACAATCATCGATGTTATCTTACATACCGCGGTCCCACTGGGTGCATGCAAACCGGAATACACATATTTATAATATATTTGTATGTATATGATAATATACTTTTGAAGTTAGTAATTATATATCCAATTCGTTAGACTAATACTACATCCGAAATAAATACATAATTTATTTCTTGTTAATAATCATTATTTTTATTGTTTCTTTAAACATTATATGTATTTATATACAATCAATGGAATCAATATATAATATATCATATATACAAATACATATATGGGTACAATATATTTGGAAATAAAAAGTGCATATATGGTTTGATGTATATCAAAAGAAAAAAAACATATGACCATATGTTTTTCAGAAGTGTATAGTAAACTAAAATTTATTAATCTAAATTAAACATATACATAAAACAGAGAATATAATTTTATGAAAATTAAACCAACTATATATGGAGGACCAGAAAAAAAAATTAAAATATATGTACGCACGCACACATCAAGCAACCCACACATAATCCGAAAATGCAGAATAAAAAAAAAAGTGACTTATTATTATATAAATTTTCCACTTTTTTCTTATTTTATGCATCTCATAACTACTTATACATATTATTTTTAATACTGTACAACAGATCACGTTCTTACATAAATGTTAAAAATTTCCCAGAACATCAGATGTTTTAAACATAAATTCCATGTAATAAAATTTGCTACCAATTGTTGCCAGCTGAAAATGAAAATCGTTTATTGTTTTTATAGTTTTTTTATTTTTTTTTAATTTTTTTCTCTGTTTGAAACAATAAACACAACGCTTTTTTTTTTTTTTTTTTAACACATACGGCGGATACATTTTTTCCATACTTATTTTATTCCGTTCGTTATTTGTTTTTGGTTTTTATTTATATTTGGATAAATTTTGTTATTTTTCCAAAAATAAGAAAGAAAAAAAAAAAAACGAAAAGTACTTTATTTTAATTACGTCTTGTGTTTTTGAATAAACAAAATGTTCTTTTGTGTGCGATTTAACAAGAAATATAAGGAATGTTTCGTTCAATTGTTTATTGGATTTGTTGGTATATATTATAAAAAAAAAATATTGTTTATTAAATGGATATACCAATGACTTTTGACTTGTTGTTTTAGTTTTGCTAATTTTATTTTTCTGCGATTGTTGTTATTAATTACGTTTTTTTATAATTTTTATATACCAATATTTGTACTATGTTTTTAGTATATTTTTTTTTTTTATGCCATAACTAATCAATTATTACAATTATTATCGATTTAATAAAATACATTTAGTTATTCATATATATTATTTTAATAATATCGAATAATAGAAAGATAAAAATTATAATATATACCATAAATACGCGCATTATATTCGATAATTAAATGTATGTAACTATAATAATAATAATAATAATGTTTAATCTGATACTGCCAATTATGATACGATACTATATACTATTTGTTACGCATTCATTTATTTATAGTATATATACTTGTAATACAATATTTACGATAAGTAATAAAATAATACGTTAATAATTAACTAAATTTTATGATAGTATAATTTATGTAAAGGGTAGTCATTTCAATTTGCGTTCATTTATTATTTTATCTTTGACATAACGTATTATATTTGTTTACATATAATTAAAAATACTGTATTAATAGTTTTCAAACAAAATATACCATTGAATTATTTAGTTTTTTCAATAAAAATATGCAACAATATTTTTCATAAATGTGGTCTAAGACTTAAATAGTTGATAGAAATGACAAATTCTATAAGTCAATATTTAATAGCAGAGTTATTTTATATATATTAAAATTAAACTATATTCCATAGTAACAATTTGTCCGCAAACTTTGAAAAATGAGGAAAATTTCCGTGGAAGAAATCCACATATTTTCAATGGAAAAAATATATTAGAATTTGTCCAAAGAATATCCATAGATTTTCCACTTAATATAATAGTACCATATTTTATTTAGGTGAATTGAAATCTTTGGATAGTCAGGGTAAAATTTCCAATATATATCCGTGGTATTATATTCATAATTTATTTTACCAATTATCCAACACAAATTTGGTTCAAATTTTGTATATTTCACTAATCTATAGATATAATCCTCATTCGTTTTAATTAATTTTCATAAATTTTAAAACAACCAGCAACCTAAATCGATATATTTCCGTAGAATTTTGTAAGACTTTTCATGGATTTTATCATCGGTTTTTGTTTCTTGTTTATGTAAACGTTTTATCTGTCAAATTTATACAAAATTATACTATGAATTTATTAATTTAATTTTACAATTAAATTATTTTTTGCATAAGAAATTATAAATATTTAACTTTTTATTTATTTATTACGTATTTATTACATTAAATTTTGTTTCAACACAAGTTACAACCTGGTTATAACAAAATGTTTGTTCGAGTCCACTTGTCGCATGACGTATTTTTGTCAAAAAATCCGTGGATCTGGCTCACAAAATGAAATATGAATATAAATTCTATGGATATTCGGTGGAATATAATAGCAACGAGAAATAATTCTAAGGAGAATCCGTTGAAATTATCATCGGAAATACAAGCGGATAATTCAAGGACATTTTTTTATTAAAATCCATGCACAGGGTTGCGCTGATCATATAAAATTCCAGCGAGCATCCGTAAGAAATCTATAGATAGTTCGTCGGATTCAAACTACGGGGACTACTACATATAATGCGGAAATTCTGTGGGGACAAACTACGGACAGTATTACTGGGGTTGTTACATTTTGTTAGTACTTTTACATATACACTCTGTTGTATACGTTATAAATAAATATGTATTTTAAATACAAAAGTAAATTAACATAACAAAACATTTTATTTTATATGTACAACTGCATTTATAAATTTATATATATATATATGGTTGGTTGAATTGCATTATTATTTCCTACAAAATATTTTTCCTGCATACCTGAAATGAAAAAAACTAACATTTTGTGTTAAGGGACTTTATTTGAACTTTATATAAATAGATAAAACAGCATGTATAATTTTATATACGCATATATGTAGCTACACTTAAAATTCGTCAAGCAGTATTATAATTTGCATATGCATTTATAGTAAATTCGCTATTAATATAATTATATATGAAAAATATATTGTATGATCAGATAATTTCGAAATTAATTATTTTCTATTCGGAATTTTTATAATCTGAATATTTTTTTTATTTTTTACACTTCAAAAGTAATTTTAAATTCATTCATTTATTGAATATGGTAATTTTTTGATAGATGACACAAATACAATTTTATAAAATGAGAATATATTTAAAGTTTGTTTAAATGAATGGTTAATGTTATGTTGTTATATTTTATGCAGAAATATTTGCATTATTAATTAGAAATAGTATTTTAAATTACAACTAATAATTTACATAACAAAATAAAGATATAAATAGAACAAGTGAAACGATATATTAATATAATTGAATTTTTATCTTTCATTTAAATATATAATGAGCAAAAAACATAATTTTGTACATATATAAAAAAATTAACTAATCTATTTTATAAATTTATATCTTGTTATTTCAATTTGTCAATACGCATTATATGGTGATAGTTCAATTAAAATTATACTAATTTATATCTACGTATATATACGATATATATACAAACATATGTTAAAGATCATATACAATATATATATATATATTATTCGTGCTAATAGATCTTTTAAAATTACATATGTTTTTTTTTTTTTTTTCTTATTTTTAAATTAAATACTTTTTAAATGGATCATATATATTCACGATCCAAACAGAAATGGGAGACGAATAAAAATATTG
The DNA here is from genome assembly GCA_910594885.2 of Bibio marci. Lineage (NCBI taxonomy): Eukaryota > Metazoa > Arthropoda > Insecta > Diptera > Bibionidae > Bibio > Bibio marci. The sequence continues at coordinate 31,359,735 of OU343117.1, read as the reverse complement.
TATGGTAAAATATTTATAATTTTATAAATTTTTTATACAACTGTATGAACATTTTTGCACATATCATTGCAATGTTATTATAATATTATATTTATATACCTCTATCCTCTCTCTATACATGTATACACACAAAAAATATAATAAAATAAATAAATAAATAAATAAAATTGACTACCGCATGTATGTTTATGAGATCACATTATATTGTATATATATATGTTTATATGGTGTATTGTGATCGGTTGATTTGTTTGTTTATTTGTTTGTTTGTTTGTTTGTACGTTGTCTTGTTAAAGATATTGTTGTGTCTTTAACAAAAATATACAATGTGTACGCGACAATGTACGTTCTCACATTGCAATGATGATGAGATAATGATGACACATACCATTTTAAGATATTTCTTAAATTAAATAAACCTGTGTATATACACACAACAATACAAAATATCATGGCATATATAGCAAAAATTTTTTTATATATATATATATATATACTGACTATAGTTAGGAATGGTATATAAACTAAATATATATATAAGAAGTTAAAAAGAAGAAAAAAAATCATTTTTAAAACCGAGTTAAAGAATGCAGTAGCAAAAATTAAATATATACAGATAATAATAATAATATTTAAGAAAGAATAAGGAGTTCAGTAAATTCGTGTATAAGAATAATATATACAATATAATATATATATAATTGGCGCACATTGGCAAGGTACAAATGTGAATTTTGGGAAATTATTTTTATATATATGGGTTGGTTTTCAATAACCAAATTAATACAGAACACGTTTTTGCAATCAATAATCTGAAAAAGTAAATAAACAATTTAAATTCAATTGAATTTAAATCACATATGGTTATATGTATGTAGTATTATATAATATAATATATCTTCTGTTTCTCGCAGTCTCCTATCAGCGATATAATATAAAATAAAAGTAATTATAAAATAAAAAATAAAGTGTACATAAAACCTACATACATATTTAATTACACATCAAATAGGCAGTATAAAGAAATAACAAAATTTATATTTTGTATCATTTACATATGGCCTAATGTTAGAATAACACACATTTTTTTTTATTATTATAAGGTTATTTAGATAATATACAATATATATTTATTATATAATATAAAATATATAGTTGCACCACACATATATCTATTTCTATTTTTATTATAATAATATTACTAATTATATCCATATCATGTATGCACAACAATTATATATACGCCATGTAATAATATGATTTCTATTTATTTCTAAATTCTACTATATAATATACTATATTTTCTCACTCTATATAATATATTTATTATGATAATATATTAAAATATATATATACCAAATCTATATATATATATATATACCAATATTAAACATATGTATATATTAAACGAAGATTATTATATGTACATACAATATATATATATATAAAAAAACAGATAGATAAATATTTAGTGAAAAAGACATTTTGTGGCTGTGGATTGATTGGAATTTAAAACAGCTCTGCTGAACAGCTGAACTAACAAAAAACGATATATTTTTAGTGAATATATTGTATATATACCAACACCTTTTTCATTTTACATATATACTTATATACATAGCAGTATATAGAAATTACTTATGCACGTATATTTTCTTATATACTACATTATATATATATATATATAGATAGTATGTAAAAATATAAATATATGTATATGAAAGACGCAGATGAAATACTGTGTCATGTGTTTGAGACACGGTAGTCGTACGCATAATGAAAATTAAATATATTATATATATATACAATATTATTTTGTGAAAATGTTTATTACAATATAAAATATATAAAATATATAAAATATATATCATATATCTGTTTAGATAATAATGATCACACATAAATTCTATAATATCTTTATTTATATTCAATGATTTTATATATTATTTTTCGTAAATGCTTGTGCATATTTTCATTTTATAAATTTATTTGATATGATTATATAAAAACTATAGTAAATATATATTATATGTTAAATGATATTTATATGTGATGAACGTAACACAAGTATATTTATTTATAGAAAAGAAAAATAGTTTATAACATATTATTTTATATTACACAAATTCTTTCACATATGTACACATAGATAGTATAGTAAAAAATAATATAAAATTATTTTAATAGAAAGAATATTAAAAAAATAATATATTGATATGTTTTATTTTACAGTATAACGTTTTAAAAGAATTTTTTTAGTACCGCATAATTTTATATGGAAAAATATTATTATCAAAATAAACAAAATTCTTTTTAATATATTAATAATTATAATATGTGTGTGTGTGTGTGTATATAATGTATTCTAAGTTTTCTACTAATAATAACGTATAGTTGTTGTACACTTCACATACGTATAGAATAAGAAGATTTCATATACATTAAATATAAAATATAAATTCTATGGATATTCTGTGGAATATAAGTAACGAGAAATACTTCTAAGGAGAATCCGTACAAATTATCATCGGAAATATACGGACAATCCACAAAGACATTTTTTATAAAAATCCATGGACAGGGTTGCACTCATCATATAAAATTCCAGCGAACGAAATTCCATAAGAAATCCATAGATATTTCCTCGGATTAAAATTACGGACTACTACATATAATGCGGAAATTTTGCGGACAAACTATGCGCATCGTTACTAGGATATCAGCAGATTAATATTGAAATTTTCGCTATGTATGTACAAAGAAAGAAATAAATGTGAACTTGATGGTAAAAGATCAGGACTATGTTAGAAAAATAGCAACACATCTCAACATAACTATATTTATACGTGTATAGTATTTTATATTAATTTTTATACATATCTGATCATTTGGTTGCGTTGTATAAAAATTCTAAATAGACATTAGGTGGTTGATTGGTGGTGTGATGACAAATCGATATCAACAATATTTTTGAAAACATATGTATAGTTTAATAATTTATAGAAAAAAATTAAAATATAATGAATAAATTAATAAATCTTAAATATTTTAATATCAAATTATTAATAGATTTCTAAAAATGTTGTTATACACATACTGAAAATATTATCAATTTCCGACATTTCAAAGACGATATTTGTAAAATCGCTATACGAATTCAAAAAAATATTTTGATAGATTTCCCCACCAATCAATCAATCAATCAATCAGTGAAAATTGAAAAGAAAATCGTTAAAAAAATGCGGTATAGCAAAATTATATATAATATTTTAATTTCATATGAAAAAAAATTTTAATGACATCGAATGGAAAATCGGCTACAATTTTTGAATGCGTAAAGCGATTTAGAAAATCTCTTTTATGCAATATTGGAAATTGATTATATTTGTATTTTAACAAAATTATAACAAAATTTAGAAATTCTTTAATAATTTGAGGCGAAATTAAAATATTTCAAAAATTATTACAGGTGATTTTAATGAAAATTTATAGTTCGCTAAAAAAAGTAGATTTTTTTTTCCATATATTATTTATTAAACTATATGCCTTTAAGAATACGTGTGCTCACACAAACATTCGCCTGAATAGATAATTATTCCGTAATAACACCAAAATTATATACATAACAATTCTTTTGATAAATATCAACTTTGGATATTATTGTTTCTCTTTTGATTAAAATTGTTATAAAATAATTCACTTTTTACCACCGCACAGAGTTATGCGACTTGTAAAATAAAATAGATGCCGTTTTTTTTAGTTAATAAAATTCCAAATGTATGTATTGCAATATCATACGTTTATGGAAGTTACATATAATTTCTCCTCATCTAACATTTATATAATATATAATTTTACCACACAAATTATAATCGTATCTTATATTTAATTATACTTAATATTAAATATGGCATTATATATATTCGTATACTATACAATATATATATACACAAAGTTCTGATATAAAATCTTTCTAATTTCTAATCCATATTAAAAAAATTAAATTTTTTTGGTAAAAATGTGTATGTATATAGATAAAATTACTATTAATAAAATGAATTCAACATTTTATTGACAACGATAGGGTTATTATATTATTAATATTTGATCATGCGTTAATAATTTTTCAATCAAATAATAACAATATATATATTTTTTTAGTATATAAATTACATAATTTAAAAATATGCAGATGTGTCGTCGTATATAATAATATAAAAGCACGTATTGATGGTTAATTTTTTTTATATAGGTAATATGTACACACATAAAAGGATATTTGCTGTTGATACAATATGTAATATATATATATTACTTAATGTAAAATATAAACATATATATATATATTTTATAGATAGATATAAGAACCATAGAAGAAAATTGCATATGTCGCTAAGAAATACATCTATATAAAAATATTATATAACATAAATTTATATAATAATAATAATATTAATAATTTTATTTAAATTTTAAACCATCTGCTAATCTAAAACATGTCTGCAATGACCAAATCAACTTTATACAGAAGTTATATATACAATATATATATATATATATATTTGTGTGTGTGTAATGTAATATTAATATTAATATAAATATTTAAGGAAATGCGCTTCGAAAAAACAGAAACATTTTGGAAAGCTGCTTGAACAAATAACCGCATAGAATATAAAATTATATTTATATAATATTAATATTATAATATTATTATTAGAACATATTTTTTATCATTAAATTATTATATAATAAATATATAAACCGATTAGACTATAGTAACAGCAAAATTTATATAAAACTAATAATAATAATAATAATAAAATGCAGCTGATTTTTCATATACATAAAACTTATGATAAAATAAACTATGATCAATTTTATCAGTTATAGTTTTTTTTTTTGTTCTGACTAAAAGAAATATACCTTTCTTTAGCAGGTGTGTAGGCATAGTTAAGTTAGTAACATTTTTTTTTTGTTTTTTATGTGTTACGGTTAGCTCGCCTAGTTGTGTATTTTTTATATTATATTTTTTCTTCCATCATTCAATCCGTGTTTTTTTAGTTACATTCCCAAAAATCATATTTTTTTTTTTCTTTCTTGTTTTTCTTCAGCGTTCAAAATTTTTTGTTCATTAAATTCTCTCTATATACAAATGCACATATAAATCTATCTATATATATATATTTATATATGTGTGTTATTTTATATCAACAAAAAATTTAACCCAAAAGTCATCTTAATGTGTATATTACCTTTTTTCTTATATACATATATATGACGACGAGGTAGTACAAATGTTATATTATACCATATACATATACATTTGTGTGTATTATAATTTTGAAATTAATATACACTTGTTAAGGGATTTCTTTAGAATAAATTTTACAATAAATAATATAAAAACAACAACATCAACTTGTTTGCAGGTTTTCTTTTATATATACACGTATTTCTTATTCTTTTGTATCTCATATTTTTACATATATATATATATGTAACATATAGTAACCAACCACGTACGGTATATATATATATATTAAATTTCAATGCTTTAACTTACATATATTTAGATAGAATGACTTTGCCTGGCATCTCTCCGATTCTTAATATATATATATATATATATATATATGTAATACATAACATTTATGTGTATCTTTATATATAAATGGTACATATATAAATATTATTTTATATTTAATGGTTTTTTATTATATACTAATAATAATAAGATATTTTCATATATTTAAAGGCAATCGTGCTTATTATATGTGTGTGTGATGATGGTAAAAAGAGTCGCATCTGTTTTTTCTTATTAAAAAAATTAAATATATATGTATGTGAAAGAAAGCAAAATAATTATGTTTTTATTCCTGTTTTTTTTTTTTTTTTTTTCAACTCTGATCGGCTTTTTAAATATATTATATAGAAAATAAATTGCATTAATAATTTATTATACGTTTTTTTCATTTTTTTTTCGTTTTTTTATTTGAAGTGTTTCATTGAATTTGTTGTATAATATATATACGCACATATTACATATATTTATAATATTTCATAACATATATATATATATATGTTTAAGTATATTATGAGAAAATTTGTAAATTGTAAAAATTGTGTATCTGTTTTATATATATATATATGTATTTTTTTTTTCTTATATTATTTATTATTAATAAAATTTTTTTTTTTAATTTATACTATAAAAACATATAACTTAACTTGTTCAGCTTGATGATGATGATGATGATGTGTGGGAGAAATATACGTTTGGTTATTAAGTTTTGCGGAAATATATATAATATACCAAATAAATGACAACGCAGATAAATTGTTAATAGAAAACATTTTAAGGACGATGTAATGGATTTATTTTAAATAAAATATAAAAAAAAAAAAAATAGAAATAATTGGTTTTAGTCGTAAATTAATAGCGATATTAATACTATATATAGGAAGAATTATATTATATATTTTATATATATATATACAATAGATGGAAGACTTCTATTCCATAAACATTAATAGTACAAAAATACACATTCTTGGAAAATTTCGATTAAAAAAATTTTAAATAAAAATTTTTCCAGGAAAAAATAATTTCAATTTTATAAATAGCCAATGTAAATATATACGAGTGTAATCTTTTTATGGCATTAGGATCATTTCACTGTGATAATCTAATGTATTTTAGTTTATAGTCGTATATTATACCTCAAATTTATATATAGATACATAAAATACATATAAACCAATATTATTATTATTATTATCTATTTTACTATACCTTACAACAAATATTTATAATTTATCTATACTATTATTTATTATTATATCCTTTTTACAAGACCAATATAATAAAATAAATTTACTAATAAATATAATAAATGATAAAAATAAAATATATTTGTGGTTTATGGTATAATAAAAACAAGGAATGCGCGGAAATATATACAACATTATCATATTTGTATCATTGTGTATTAAAAATTTAAAATTTTTTATTGTCATATGTCATTGTATACGAATCATTGACAATAGCGAGTATATAATAATATAATTGGTAGCTACAATTATCGAAAGGTATATACTATATTAATTTCAAAGATATCAATTTTTATTCAACAATCAAAGAAATGTTAAGATAAATGAAAAATTCCATTAGTAAAATATACATTCACGTTCACATAAAAATTCCGGTGATTAAACCAAAATGACTAGCATTAATGCTAAACCCAGTGAGCTACGAATGGTAATGGAATCTACTTATAGGTGAGTTACATAAATAGATGTTTAAAAAATTGATATTTAAATAAATTTGTAAAAGAAATAGCAAAATACATTTGAAATAATAATAAAGTTAATAATTAAATTTTGTGTAATACTCGTAAAAACAGATAGAAATAATTTTGTAATTTTATATCTATAAATTAAATTGGTTTTTCCTTTTTTTTTCAAAGATAGAATAATTTTGATAGTTAGTGTAAGAATAATAATAATAAATAAATAAATAATTACATAAACACATTTCAATATGACAAAATATAGCAAATTGTTTGTATATCCCTCTTATTTTCTAACATGTCATTTATATAGTACATATTGATACACATAGATATCCCCAAAATAATGTTAATTTCATATTACATCTGATATATATCAAAATTATATATAAAAATGTTGTTATCTATCTTTTTCTTTCTGCATTAACGTTTTGTATATTTATAAAATGCAATGGGCGACAAATAATGGGGACACCCTTTTTCAAACAAAAATTCAATTAAAATAAAACGCAGCCTTCATTGTAGCATCTGTTCTCTATATTTAAACAAGGATTGCCGTATATTATTGATAATGATATGATATATATATTTATATATAATATATACTAATACCCCTTCTTCTGTATTGTGTACCAATTTCTTTATTTAATCAATATATCATGTGCGGACACGTGTACTTTAAATAGTCTTTATCTACTATATACACACTATATACATATAAAATATATTATATAATGTATCAACTTTTATTATAACATACATATTTTTATATATATATAGCATTTTGTATTTAAAAATGAAAATATTATTCTTGGCGCATCTAATAAGTAACTTTCGATAAGATACATATATTTTTATACACGAATAAATGTTAAGTTATTGAAAACACATTTTGTATACATATTTAATAGTCTTTTCTGTTCATACAAATAATTTTAGAAAAAGTATACTTTATATTAGTATATATAATACAAACAGTTTCTATAAACTCCCTTTATTTTTTATGAATTAACCCCTATATATACATAAATATATATATATATATATATGAATGTATGTTATAATCTTTATGTATGCATAACATACGTACGTATGTTTTTTAAATTCAAAAAGGTTGCCAAGGATGAGGTCCACATGTTTTTGAAATGTACAAAATGCATACACAATTTTTCCTTAATACAATATTATGGTATACAAAAAATTTTCAAAATTCATATTATAAACAATATATAAAATATACATACAATCTCACATGTATTTATTTTGTATATTATATATATGTTATACATTAAGAAATAAAATAAACATAATATTTAAATAAAAGATATTACATATAATGATGACAACAGTTGCAGCACGTGACACATGTGACCATGACGTCATTTGATATGGTTATTAAATTTCTTTAAAAAAATATTTATATGTGTACGCGTATGTATAGTATGTGTAACATTAACTTTGATGTATTTTAAAATAATAATTATATATATATATTAAATGCAATGCAATGCAGTCAGTGGTGTTGCGTGCATTTAAACAAGGTAAACAGTGTTTACCATAAGAAAAAAATTTTTCTAACGAATATTTTGTATCAATATTTTTAACACTATCGTTGTATTTTATATACAATTAGTTAAAGATTACTATAGTTTTTTCTTATATTATAAATTAAAATATTGGTAAAATATAGCAAATATAATTTCCATAAACAATTAAAGTCATAAAATATATTTTTTAATAAAATAATATAAACAATAATTAAAATGTAATAAATAAAAGGGTACTCACCAATTCACTTTTCCCCACATTAGCTGCAATAGACAGGAGCCGCCGGTAACAGAAGAATGAATATTCTGCACATACAGTTCAATTATTGCAATTTCATTTCACAAATAACAAAATTGAACCATCAGACACAGTTGCTAAAGCTAAAAAGACAAAAAAAGAAATAAATTAATTTTATTATTATTATTATTATTATTATTAGTTAAATTTAAATAAATGTTGTACCAAATCAAATTAAATATATTTATTTTATTACTTTTTTTTTTCAAAATAATTTAGTACAATAATAAACATAAATATAAAAACAGTAACAACAAGAAACAACAAGAAACAACAACAATAAATGCTATATAAAAATTTATGTTACCGCGGCGTCACACAGAAGCAATCACATTTTTTTTTTTTTCGTATATTCTGCGCATATAGGAAAAAGTCAAAATTAAATTATTAAAAAACTAAAAATTTATACCATCTTTTCCAATAAAATTAATTATTTAATAAATTGATAATTGTTATGAAACAAATAATATAAAAATAATTAAAACAATTATAATATTTAAATATATTAATGTATAAAATATAATAAAATGCGAGGAGCACCACTTACCCATCATTAACACAAGCAGGGGGAAAAGAAAGTTAAAATTTGTTGTAGGCATTTTTTGAACACACAATAACTAATCGCTGTGGTAATTTTTAGCAAATAAAACTTAAATAATATTAAATATTAATATTTGGTTTATAAATTTAAAATAATAGATTATCTACTTTACATTAATTGTTATATATAAATTAATTAAATGATTAATAATGCAATTTTTTTTTTCCTTTCTTTCCATTTACTACGACGTGACGACTGACACAAGAAAAACAAAAAATAGCAATAATAAAAATCGAAATTAATAAATGTGACATAAAAAATAGATGACACATGAGAAAATAAAAAACAAATGAATTTATTTCGCCTATTTAAGAAATTCGAATTTATTTTTTTATTATTTTCGTAATTGTATTTATAATTTAACGAATTTTTAAATTTAAAAATTTGCTCTTTTTTGAAATTTATTCCAATAGATGTTGTCACTTATGCGACTAAGGATGTTTAAAATAATTTGATGTACTTTTTTTATACTAAATCGATTTTTATATTATTTAATATTATTTAAATTTTTGGCATTAGATAATCTTGAGTTTTAGCTTGTTATAATTGAACTGCTGTTCTCGTAATTAATGGTATATGTACCAAGTAATACTATCTGACTTATGCACGATGTCATTATAGAAAAATATCAATGACATGCCGCATAAACATGAATTCAAAGAAATAACCATTGATATCGAAAGGCTGCTAACAAACAAAATTTAAAATTAAATAATAATAACTTTTTAATTTATAGCTCTGCGTAGCTGTTATATATAAATTTATAATTTAATAAATTTTTTTCTAAAATTGTAATTATATTAAATTTTAACGATAACCTATATTTTTATAGGTAAAATAGGATGAAAATAGGATTTTGTGTTAACCTAATTAGAAAAATTCAATCGACGCCGCTGAATATGCTGTGTGTATATAAATCTTTAAATTTATCTATTATTATAATAATAAAATTATTATAAATTGCAATTATAGAATATATATCTTACAACGCTGTGTGTGTGTGTGTGTGTGTGTGATGTGTATTTGTACATAAGTCTTATTTGGAGTTAATAATTTATACTTCCGTTTTCCGTTCACATTTATTATATAATATATTTGCACAACAATTTTCATAATAATATTTATAGTTTTTATGTTGCAGATAAATTACAAAATGTTTTGTATTCAGTATTTTGCTACATATGATAACAATTTATGTAATATAATTAATTTATAAATTTTTCAAATTACTAATAAATTTTCCATATATTTTTCGATCAATAGTTTAAATGAAAATATAAAATTTAAAAATTTGTTACTTCAAATCAAATCAAATAATATAAAATTGACAAAAAAAAAATGCAGTAGTAAATTATGGTACATTTTGTTACACCATCTGTTTTCCTATATTAATTGTAATGTTTCATATAGATCACCGTTTAACTTACAAAAATTATAAAATTTTATTAAATAACAAGGAATAATGATGTGTATAAGTGCATAAAAATAAATATATAAATAAATGTGCGGTAATTTTGTTTTGTACTTAATCACCACACAATATATAGAATTATAGCCTTACTAAAATATTTAATACGATTTAAAATTTTATATTAAAATTATCTCTTCAAAATACTAATTCTCGTCAAAATTTTACTTATACCATAATACACAGATATTATTGTGATATATATATAATTATTCCCATCATAACACTTTTATAATATAACAAAATCGTTTGTGTATGTTGAAAGAAAAAAAAAACGGTGGCGCCAGTTGTGTTATATTAACAATTTTATCTCTTTCATATTAATATATTTTTCTATATATATATATAAGTTAAATCGATCTTATTCATTGATCATTGGACTTTAATATTTATGTATATACCAAAGCATCTCATTCTTAAAATAAATAAAATAAATATGTATTTATTTTGAAAGTATATAGACATTTTCTCTCTGTGAATTTTTAAAGTTAATATAACTATTATCTATATATATTGTACTATGAGCTGGTGGTGTATTATTATTTATATATTTAGTTTAGTTTTGAATAAATATAATTATCTCTTTTTAATTTTTAATGAAAAAAAACAACACGAACAATTCAACAATTTAACAAATATTTGTATCTTTTATAAGTAAAAATATATTTCATATCTTCTTTATTTATACATTTATTTCATTAAATTGCATTTATATAAAGTTGAAATAGCGCATTGGCCTGACACTAATACTATATATATATATATAATTTAAAAAATATATTTTCTCTTCGGTTATTATAGATAATAATAGCATGTAAATACAATATATTTCTTGAGTAATTTTCCCATATATAACTTTTTATTATACCATTATATACACAATATATATGAGTTGGTTATGTACAAGAAGTATATATACCAATTGTTATAAGTTCAGTACATATGTTCATGAGCAACAAATTCTTACTATATTATACTCTTCTCATTATGAGTTCACAAGCACTATAATATATATTTATTTAGTATAAATTATATACTGGCTAGATATACTAATACATATAATCCCACTTGACATTTTCATACATTATATATATAAATATGGGTATACATAGTTATAATAATATGAAAAAATTACTCTAAAATACAGTCATCATCTTCACATAGACTATTTTTCGCATTTATAATATGAGTGAGTGTGCGGTGGATTACCGCAACAACATGTTTTCTTCGGTACAAAAAACTATACAGAGACAGAGGAGTGTATCGCGTCTTGTATTAAATAAAATATTAAAAATATATACACAATATCAAATCGAAAAAATCAGTCACTACAGAGTATCGTTACAATGTGGACGTGTATTTGAAGAGGATTTTTTCTTTTTTTTTTTTTTTTCCCCATCTCAAGAGAAATGTTTTAAATATTGTTTACTTTTTCAAAAATTTATTTAAAGTGTCTAAAAAAAAAAAAAGAAAACCGTGAATAAATAAATAAATAAATAAATAAATAAATAAATAAATAAAAATAAAATGCTGTGCATATTTATGAGTTTTAAAAATTTAAGGTGATTTTTTAAAGAAAAGGAAAAAATACAAATAATAGTGAAAAAAGTATAATTAAATATTTTTTTATGTGAAATTTATATATATATTTTTTTTTTTTTTAAAAATATGGTGTATAAATAAATGTACCTTTTATTTTTAAATAATAAATATTATTGTAAATATAGCGTATAAAGGATATAATAGAAAAATACACATGTGTAATATTTTGTAGAAATAAAATCGAAACAACAAGAATAAAATTAAATAGTTAAAAAATTAAAAATAAGAAAATATTAAAATATTTATATAAAATAAAAACAAAAAAAAGAAAAAAAAATGGAAACACAAACACTTTATTCTCATCTGGGTGTTGTCAGTCAATTTTCATCAATTTTATTTAAAGGTAAATTGTAAAAATTAATATCACTATATTAATTATTATTTTTAATAATAACATTTTAATATATAACAATAAATATCTAGAATAATTTTGTATGAAATTTTTATTACCGGAAGAGAATTTATTATAATATTTATACGTTATTCGTATTTATTATTTATACAAACACAAATATTATATACTTAACAGTTTATCTTTACAAATTGTGTAATAATAAAAATAATAATAATAATAATAATAATATTAAAAATAATAAAGAAGTATGATTTAATGATTATATACTTTTAAAGTTTAAATGTTAACATGTTAATTAATGTGATATTTTTTAAGGTAAATTTAAAAAAAAAATATTTCGAATGGCAAAAATTCACTTATTTTAAAATTACTTATATATATATTTTTTTTTAAATGAGAGACTATTTGCATATTACAGATAAAATAGACAAGAAATAAATATTAATCTGTTAGCTGTGGAATTTAATTAAAAAAAAAAAAACCTTCACACAAAGCGAAATTAAAATCAAACGATCATGTGAATACACTGGCTTGCCACCTTTTAGAAATGCCAGCGGAGGACATTCACAAAATACTAGCAGCGATACTGAATAAATAAGGAATTATGTTAATAATATTGCATACATCCGGAAAATAATTAAATATTTTCATATATATTTTTCGTTGATGTTTGGTTGCTCATCAAGCTTATATGGTATCTACCACAACATACTACTCTGCATCGAAGTATATAATAATTTACCAATTGTACTGTAACCATTATGCGTATTTTTTTTTTCTATTAAATATACTGCTTCAAATAGCATATCCATATTTCGATCACTTATTATTATTTTTAAATTGAGTTCGTCAACAACAACTGCTAGTATATCTTCAAATTTTCATAAATTCTGTATTTAATATGATAATTTCGCGATTTTAAATAATCAATTATTTTCAGAAAATTCGAACCGTTCAGTAATATATTTCAGGGTTATTTTAATAAATTCTGTGAAATCATTTTCGATTTGAGATTTTTCTATTTTAAGTAGTAATTTTTTTTTTTCAATTCTGTCATTAAGTTTGCATTTAAAATCCTTAAAAAATATCGAATAATTCAAACAGCTGCGTACAAACATTAGACTCATGATGTTTTGTAGTTTTCGAATAAAATATTAGGATATGCTACAAAAACTATATATATAATCCTTAAAATCTCGATATTTTAATACACGTGCAGTGTTGGAAAAATGAAAAGAAAAAATACTATGACTGACATTGACGTAATATGTGATTTTTTATTTTTTAGCGTTGTCGTTTTAATAAAAAAAAAAAAAATTTCTTTCTTTAAAAAAAAGTACTAGAAATTTTATAAAATTTACTATAATTTTATAAAATGAATAAACTCGATTTATGCTTTGTGTGGGAGGACATTTTTTGCTTTCGTGGACTACGGAGACATTTTCGTGCTAAAGGAAGACTGTTCTCCCCAAAGGAGGACGAGTGACAAGCCTAGTTGTAAGCGTTACCGATATATATATATATGTACCTCGAATGGTAATTACTTCTGGCTAATTTTATTTATGTAATAGAAACAAAAAACATATTATCAAATAATATTCTTATTACATTTTATTGAAATTTCTACGAGTTTTTATATTCAATGGTAATTTTTAAATTTACCACGACGTGTACACACCACACGTCAACCGCACCACAATAGAGATTTGGATTGACGCGTGTACACACACGACGAACGCAGTTAAGCGGTTTAAATAATTCATTCAAACATATTTGCAAAAAATAATATATTTGTATTTGTATATCTCTAAAAATAGAATAAATACACACTTGGAATTTTAATTTATACCAATTTGAGGTTTATACTTATATTAGTAAAAATTTATTAAAAAATTGATACTAAATAATATTTAACTATAGGAAAAATTACCCTGAATTTATAATTTTTAATTTTTTTATTATTATTCTTCTGACTTCATCTCAAAAAAATTTGTTTACATTTTTTTTAAAACAAGTGCAAAGTAAAGATTTTAAAAACGTAAATAATTCGTTAAAATTTCACGTTTAGACTATCTTGTATTTATATTTTAATTAATTAATAATTAAATAATTTTTTAACAATTATATTATTTAAATAAAACATCGAATTTTGGTCAGTGTGTATGCACAAATAGTGTATATAAAACGATGTCGAAAAATAATAAATAATAAATAATTTTTTAAACTTAATGCATTTTAAAAAAAACTCTATAACAAAATTATATATATTCAGATATGCTAATCGATGGTGAAGTACCGAAATTTACATGATGGTATTTCTATTAATTTAAAAATGTGGTGATAAACGCTATTTATGTAACGCATTCCAAGACTTACAATGTCTGCTCGATGTACGCATACTACATATTATAAGCTCTAATTACCTATATAAAAATAATTGTATTAACAAAAAACATTAATATAATTTCAATAAACCAATTGATGAATTGTTATATATTATATACTCTCATGAGGAGCGACGTAATTTACCAACTTAATATTTCTATATATATATGTATGTAGTGGATATATATATAGCGGAGCACAAGAATCCAATGGGCACATTCAATTCAGAATAGAATAGTTTTATTTATATATTTAATATTTATATATGAATATATTTGTTTATACATAAAATACATAAGAAATTAATATTGTAAATCCTTCAACTTTTAACAAATAAAACAAGGTAATTTTCGTCATTAAAAGATAAATGTTTGCTTGTATATATATGAATTTATTGTATATTTCAAAGATATAATATTTATTTATTTATATTTGCGGAACGGTTCAAATGAATTACTTTAAAAGTTGATCAATTTTTTTATCACTATATATATATGTAAACTATGTATAAATGTATGTTGTGAAAGTGTTTATTATTATTATTATTATTATTATTATTGTTGAAGGATTATATGGCGAATACAATATATAATTATAATCATATAAAAAATATATCTTCCAATTTGTAAATATACCGACGACAACATATAAATAAATTGTAATTTTCATTGAATAACTAATTTCTTTTAATGCATTTTATTATTATGTTAATTTATGTTTTTATTTATTGAATTCATTTCAATATCTATATATTTATATGCACAAACATCCCATTGCGATATATCGCACAACATCATTTATATATATAGAGATATAGATATAGAGATGAAAATAATTACTTTATATTTTATTTTTTTCTCCCAACATATAATATAATTACAATATAATAATAGAAAAAAAAATAGGTACATATATTCATACAAAAACATAAATTAATAAATACACATAACGATAGAGTTTGTGTACATATACACTAATATGAGAATTTAATTATATAATAAATAAATATTTTATATATATTTATATTTATATAAATATAATGTAAGATTATTTCCTTGGAATTTATATAAATTTATTTGTATTTGATTTGTTTTTTATTTTTAATATTTACAATCAATCTATCACATCAAAGAATTTTCATATATGTTATAATGTATTTCAGTATATTAATTATTTTTATACAATATAATAATAACGAATGACCGACAAATTCATTTCTTCCTTCACGCAAAAGAATGTGAGTTATTATTATTATTAATATATTATTCTTATTTTTATTATTTTTTTTCTTCCAACAAATCCAATGTTTTAATATATTTTATATTAAAAAACAAATATAATTATTAAATTATAAAAATTAATTTTTACAATAAATTGTATATAATATAATATTGAATATTTTTCTAAATGAATATAATAATATATTTGTATTCAACCATCAACACAAATGATTTATTATTTATAAATATTATAGAATTGAGTAGAGTATAGCGAACAATTAAATTGTCATTATAAGTTATAGAAAAAAAAATAAACAATTACATTATATTTATAGAAATATATAATTTATTTATATATCAACAATTTATTAATGAAATTATTAATATAATATATAAACAAACAAATAATAATAATAATAATAATAATAGTACAATAAATAGTAATGTAATTGCTACATAAATAATATATTAAAATTGTTATTGAAAATATATGTTATTTTGGAATTATTTAAAACAAAATAATCGTCGGTATATGTGCACACACCCATCACTTACATACATGCGAGATTACAAAATATTTTCGTCATATAGAATATATATATATTTAAATAAGATAAAAACCTTATCGTTGTACCAATTGAGAGTAAAAATAATTTTTAACAATCGTCATATACATAATATAATTTTGTACTATGGTTACACATATTTTAATGACCATATTTAAAAACTATATAAATATTATAAAAAGCAAATATATATTATTATCTAAATCTCAATGTGATACCAAATTCTAATAATTCTAATAATATATGTATTATCAAAATATAGTTTGTATAATACTCATATCCATAAAATATTCTTAAAAATAATAAATCTTGCATACCAATATGCTCAAGTGATTTTTTTTTATATATAATTCTTATAGAAATATCATCGCAATAATTTTATTTTTTTTTCTAACATTGTATTTAAAATATAATCTTCTTTTACAAATTTTTTAATTTATAATTTAGAATATTTTTAAGATGAAAAAGGAAATGAATTATCTATTTAAAATATTTTGGTATATATAATATATAATAAGATTTAAATTCCAATCTATATATAATTGATATAGAAGAAATATTTCGGATTTTATTGCTGAAATTATGTAGAAATTTTGAGAAACGGTCTAACATTGATGTTGGAATTTAATGTTTGTCATCGATTATCATTATCTATTTATTAAAATATTTTATATAAATTGAAAATTTAAAAATAAATTATAAATTTCGTATAGCATAGACAACACTTTTCAATTGAGATAATAAATTTAGTTGGTATTTATAATCAGTAGGTTACAGTGGCGAAGGCTACAGAATAGCATTAAGTTTTCAATATAGCTATCATTTCTTATAATCTGGGTGAAAATAAACTAAATTATGACACAAAACGTTTGGGTGTTTTCAACGAATTAAATTTTCCGGAAAATCGACTTATATGAATTATCATCGTTTTTAATTACGGTCCATACGGATTTTAATTTTTGCTTATACAACATTACAAATTATAATCAATTTCTAATCTTTCATAGAGAATAGATTTTTAAAATCGATTTTCCCATCGATGGCAGACAAAATTTAAAGAAATTTATGGTACTGTATAAAGCTGACAATCGAATGGTACAAAAAATTTATACAGTACCATTATTTCATACAAAATATCAATGACATCAAATGCAAAATCGGTCATATCCTTTGAACGTGTACATCGATTTTAAAAATCTCTTCTCTATGAAAGATTGAAATTTGATTATAATTGGTAATTCTGTATAAAAAACTATAAATTCATTAAAATTTAAAAAAAAAAATAATAATTCATAAAAGACGATTTTCCGGAAAATTTAATAAGTGAACATTCCAATAATTTTTTTTCATAATATAGTCTACTTTCAATTCGTCTACCATTGAAAAATATAGTGCTATTGCAATCTGAAAACATTTTTTCAAGCTACACCACTGCTACGTTAAATATGTAAAATAATATATAAAACATCATGAACGGAAATATGAATGAAATGAAATGTAAATATTTATTGAATATATGCGATAATGCATAAAATTTTTATATGTGAATATGACTATTATTTTTGTGTGATAATAATTGTTAAATATTATTTTAGATAAATTATTTATATATAATTGTAGATTATAGCAAAAACAAACAAAAACTCATAGAAAATCCTATTCCATGTCAGTATAAGTATTATTACGTTTTATGATTTTCATTATAAAAATGTAGTTTTAAATCGGAAATATTTTCATGTTAATCAATATGGTATTAAAATTAATTTTGTTGTATTATATTTCTAACAATAAATAGAAATCTATTAAATGAATTATATTAAATTAAATAAATCTATACAGTATATGCGTATGGTATAATGACGCTGAAGCGATTGGTATAATGACGCTAAAGCGATTGGTTAAATTTTTGTGTTCTCTTAAAAAATTCAATGAAAATGTTGGATGTCACCCAAAGATTTGTTAAAACATTATCACAATGATTGTTCGATTTTAAATCTATATTTACATAGTTTATCACTCGTATTTTAATACGTCCACTAAAACATTACAATTACGTTGATAAATTACTCCACGTATATGTGGTGAATATATTTAACAATTCACCAATTTATATATATGATCTGTTTCAATTTGATTTAATTATTCTTTGTGATTTTTTTTTATCATAACCGAATGTAAATGATGTTCACAGTACATGCATAGAGAGAAAACATGTTAATTAAATTTATTATAGGCTGCAATAATAATTGTAATTGATTGTATTTTTTCCAAGAAATTTGTATTAGTTCGCACATTGACATTTCATATTTGATTTTAACTCAAAATCACTAAATTTTATTATATAGATGGATAATAACTTTCTAAAATTTACATTTACAATATAATTTATTGTTTGTAATCAATAAATGCAGTTAATATAATTTATTAGCTACTGTAATAAATTACTATAGAAACTATTGCTTGAATCTATTGACTCCATATAATTATATAGATTGTAATAACGTGATTGTAATAAATGTTAATTAATTTTATTAAAATTTCATAAAATCTATAACAGATATTTTTAGAATTTTTATGAATCAACAATTAATACTACATTATTCGATCAACAAACATAATAATAATAATAAACGGCCAAAAAAACGTTATAATTGGAAAAATTGTGTTTGTCATATTAAAAATATCCCCCAATATGAGATAGTTAAACCATTTGAAATTCTATTGATTTTATCGTAATATTTTGTAACATCTATAACGTTCTGTTTTATGGCTATTATTGTGCTCATACAATAAATTCTATAGACCATTACAATAATAGTTTCTCTCATTAGAATTAATCATTAATAAGAATAGAAACAGTGTTATATAGCATTAATCACAATCACAATAATAATTAATTATCAACTTTCATTGATTTGAAAGTATACTTTTGTCATTTTATTTATTATTTTCACTATAAATACTATCCAAAATGTAATAGATTTCATACAAGTGATTTATTATAATTGCAAAAATTCGTTATTTTAACTATAATACGATAACGAATCAATTGCTTAAATAATAGAAAATATATATGCGAATTTAATTGATTGATATTGATAATTTTTTCTATACGTAAATAAATAGTTCAGTATAAAATTATTCAAATTAAATATTAATATAAATTATATAAGCCAAAAATTAATTTCTGTTGACAGATCTATAATAAATAATTTGTTTGTTAAAATACAAATCATAAGTGCATCTTAAATATTATATAATTAATTTCGTATATTTATTTATTCAATTATTTATTTATTTATTTATTTATTTATTTATTTATTTATTTATTACGATATATATCCGAAATGTCACAGACCACATATACACCACATAAATAATTAATTTCATTAACACATATCATAAATTTATACGTATCTATATATTATTATAACATACATTTCTGAGATTTTTTTGATTATAAATTTCCTGTAACTATAATATGTTTTCATATATTAATACCTGTGTGTCTTTTCTCATCGTATTTTCGATTTATATATATATTTTTTTATATACAATATATACGTAGCCAGTGTGTATTAATTGTGCAGTACACAAACACATAACTTTTTACGATTTATAAGAACAAAAACCAAAAAAAAAAAAAACCCGGTGAGATAAACATAAAAAAAAAAAACCAAAAATAAAAGAAAAACGTGATTATACACATATATATTTATGTTGAGATATGGTATTTTGTGTGTACCTTTGTGTGTATGTGTGTTATACTTGAATAAATAAGTTTAATAAAAAATCAACAGAAACAAAAAAACGAAAAATCCTCATCTGTAGTTCTGTGCTTGATGGTGGTACTGGTATTATAAATACATAAAAAACAAGTACTAACTCTATATAAATTTATCAATGTTAAGATATACAATTATATATATAAATATACCATATACAAAAAAATATCATAATATTACTTTAGAGAGCATTAGTTCTCTATATATATATATATTTATACATTTATTATATACCAGGTGTACCGGTATGAGATGAGCGTCAAGATACAAATATCTCGAACATTTGTTGTAAACGAGTCTTACATTTTTTTTTTTGTTTAGTTCCTAAGACATCTGTCAAAACATATTTAGTATACATCATTGTCATTGTACAAACAACATCATATTTTTTCCGCATGTTAAAAATGTCGAATTTTGATGACCAGAAAATAATGATTTGCGGAAAGCATTAAATTTTTGTTTTCATTTGAAAAAAAATTGCTGCAGAGTCGTATCGAATGCTTGGCGAGGCATATGGTGATCACTCTCTATCAGCAGCAATATGCAAAATATGGTTTCAACGATTCAAAGATAATGATTTTGATGTGAGAAATAATGAATGTGGAAGACCACAAAAAAAAATTTGAAGCCGCCGAATTGCAAGCAATATTGGATTATGATGACACTTAGAATCAAAATCAAATGGCAGAAATGTTAAATGTTGTACAACAAACCATTTCTGATCGTTTAAAAGCTACGGGAAAGATTCAAAAGTGTGTGGAAAATGGGTGGCTCGCATGAATTGAATGAAAGACAGATGGAAAAAATCGAAAAAACACTTGTGATATTTTGGTTGCCGCAGACACGAACGAAAATTTTGCATCGAATTGTTACTGGCGATGAAAAATGGATTTATTTTATGAATCCTAAACGGAAAAAAATCATGGACAACCACATTAACATAGACTGCAAAAACCAATTCGTTTCGGCAAGAAGACAAGGCTGTGTGTGTCTGCCCTGAAAAAAAAGTACATGGATCCAATTAAAAAGTAACGTCAAAACAATAAAATATTAATTAATTTTCCTCCAAGGAACATGGTTCATTGTTAAAATGAAACAACATTTATTAAATCATCGAATAATTCATTAAAACATAATACCGAAAATGAATGTTTTTCAATGAATCACTGCGTTGGTTTAAAGAATTGAATAATGGTTTGATGAATATTATTCATTTATTTTCAACGTGTTCTGTTTAATAACTTATTATTCTGCGCGCATTAGTTAATTAATGATCGCGAATTCATTCATTCCATGAACAAGTACATTAAGATAATTTTTAAAAATGAAAAATATTAATGAAACAATGAAAAATGGGCTTAAAAAACGCTATTCATTGAAAATATCTATAAATTTATTTTTAGTTCGGTGGGATCAGAAAGGTGTGCTCCTAAAACCTGGTGAAACTGTTAATGCTGATCGCTACACTCACAACAAATGATTAATTTGAACCATGAATTGATCGAAAAACGACCAAAATGGACCAGAAGACACACGACAAGGTAATTTTGCTCATTGACTATGCACCTGCACAAAAAGCAAAACCGATTCTGGATACGGCGTATTCACCAGACTTGGCTTCCACTGACTACCATTTGTTTTCATCGATGGGACACCCATTGGCTGAGCAGCACTTCGATTCCTACGAAGAAGTCGATAATTGGGTGTCTGATTGGGGTTTGTTTCAAAAGACAAACAATTCTATTGACGTGGTATCCACAAATTGCCATAAAGATGGTCAAAATAATAATATTTTTTACTTTCCCATTTAAAATTAATGTTTTATTTTCACAAAAATACACTCACTTGATACCGGTACACCTGATACATATTTGTACATATATATATATATATATAACATAACAATATAAGTGTATCAATGTGTAAATATAAACTTATATATATATATATATACAATATATGGTATCAAGATGAAGAAGTTGTGGAGGATATTATATTGAATCTATATATACCATATATATATATATATATATAGATAGAAGTATATAATATTTATATAAAGAATAGACTCGTTATATGTATGTACGTGTATAAATTATGTATAGTATAACTTATATATAGGTGGTATATATAATATAATAAAATATATATAGAAATTGTTTATACATTGCTGGAATTTCTCTTATATAAATATATATTTGTATGGGTATGGCGCCATCTGTCCGATTATATTATATATTTATATATATATAAATTTAATACTCTGACTCATATTTACTTTTTGTTTACCATTTTTACCCATTCATTTAATGTATATAATATACAATATAACAATATATAACACGTATGGTATATATATATATATAATTTCCTACACATTATATGTTTATAGTACCATACATATCTCGCTCTTTATATGGTTGTCCAGATAAATATTGTGTACAAGCGTATTTATATTATATTTATATATGGTTCTTTTGTATCATATAAATATATATATATTTATTCTTATATGAATACATATATTTAGTTTGTCTTGTGTCTTAAGACTTAAGTATATTTCATTGTTTTTTTTTTTTTTTTTATGTATATATTTAGAGAATTGAGATTTTTATTTCTTTTATTATATCTGGAATTTATATTATGTATATGGTGTGCATATATAAATATTTTGCTATTGTATATTTTGTACAATATATTGCTTTTATTATATATTTTTCATAAACATATCATAAAAGTTATTATTAAGATTTTTATAATACTAAATAAAAGTTAATACGATAATTTATAAAAATATAAATTAAATCTTATTTTGTATATAATATTGTAAATAATAGAAAGAAAGTATGGTATTTAATATAATCGATATTATATAATTTAATTTTAAGTTATTACCTTATGTTAAAAATAATAGAAAATATTTAATTAATTAATTAATTAATTAAAATCAAATGATTTACAGAAGGAAGGAAAAAACTTAAAAAAAAAACCAAACCAAACCAAACCAAATTATCCTAAAAAAAAAAAAACGAAAAAATTGCACATCTGTTATTTTTATGGCAAAAATATATATTCACGCGTCGTATATAAGCGCCTCCGCGCACAAGTAAAAGTACTTAAATATTATTATAATTAGTCTGTATACATTTGAGACGATGCGGGATGTGTTTTATAAATATCTGTAAATGCTCGCATATACAGATATTTAGTGTGTGTATATTAAAAATAGGAAAAGATAGATTATTATTATTATTATTATTATTATACAAATAGAAAGACACACTGTTTTAGAGAGATATGTGCATATATATATATATACACGAGCTTAAGCATATATACAATATATGATTATTATTATTATTATTGAAATAAATGAATATATGCGGTGGCGGTATCGGTAGGTATCGGTTGGTGGCGGCGGTGGCGGCGGCGGCAGCGGCGGCAATACGGTGATGGAATTTTTGTATAAACGTTATTACGTACATAACTATTTGTATATAAATATTGTATACTCTTGCTATTATAATATACACAAAATATATATTATATTTGAATATCTGCTCGCGGTTTATAATATATAATAATAAAATGAATATATATATATATATAGAATGATTTAATAATTTATACACCATATGGTAAATTGTACATATGAGAGTTTACGTTTTTTTTTTTTATATTTCTTCGCTTTATTATTATGTTATTTTTTTTTGTGGGTTTTTAATTTTATTTCAGTCAGTCATCATGCGTTGTTTTATTTCTTTTTTTTTATTATTTATTCATGTACTATGTGAACACATACAAAAAAATAATTTTAATAAATTAGAATAAGATTTATTGACCTCATCTTTTACGTATAATAATATGATTTGGATTTTATTTTTTTTTTAAAGAATTTATTTTATTTATTGCAAACGGAAGATAAATTAAAATTTGTGATTTCTTTTTTTTTGCTAATAAAAATATTAAAAACATTAAATTGGCGATGTCATAGCGCCACATATACTTTAAAATTTGTCGTTATTATTTGTGTCACATAATAATTTATGTACAGATGGAAAAATCATATAAAAAATATAATAGACAGATATAAATGCATGGATAAATGCATGGATAAAGTTTAATAAATGTTTGTATAGGAGAAATTACTAAATATATGATAACAGCTTACTAACGAACGGTTCGCATTCCTTCCAGGGGGGACACAATTCTAAGTCGAAATTACTAAATATCCTTTTTTCGATTTGGAGCTCTGCTTTCTAGATATGACTTTAAGAATTTTTCTCAAGGTAGTCTAATCATTAATAGACCAATAACTTTGAAAGTAAGGTAAATACAGAAAATTTATAATATACCGAATTTGTAGAGAATTAAATTTTGAAAATTAAATTGTATTATAAATTTTTTTATAACTTGCTTCAGTTTCGAGTTATTGAACAATATAATAATTGAAAAATAAATATCTTTTCTTAAAAATTTCGTACTAAAATGAATTTTGTTTAAAAATGTAACGGCGCAATATATTATTTTTATATCAAAAAAGTAAAACTAATTTATTTCGCTACAATTTAGTAAAATATTTCATTTAGCTATCACAAACAATTTAAAAGTTATAAATGTTTGAAAAAATGGTGTAAATGTAATGAAATAAAAAAATAACAAATTAAAATTATAGCTATTTGGAACAAAAGAAGAGTAGGCGGTGTTTGCTTCTGAATAAACGAAATTTAAAAAAGTCTACTAATTTTAGATTGTTATTTTTTAAAATTTAATTCTCTACAAATTCGGTCTATTACAAATTTCCTGTATGTACCTTACTTTCGAAGTTATTGGTACTTTAGTGTTGGACTGCCGAGAAAATTTCTTAAGGACGTTACTCGAAAACAGAGCCGCAAATCGAATCGAATTTTCATTTAGTAATTTCGACTTAGAATTATGTCCCCCATCACCCCGTTGAAGAAATGCGCACCGCTCATAGACACCCTATATATACCGACTATTTTTTTTTCATAAGGATATTTTAGTATAATTTTTCTTTAATCTATTATAAGTTTTTCATTCATTTCAAGTGTCAGACATTAATATATATATATATATAATTATGATATAATTATTACTTTGTTAATATTTTAATATTATTATTATCACCCCCAACATCAATTATTAATATATTAATATAAATAAACGCATATTTTAAACCACATATATATTTAATTATAAACATTTACTACAAAAAATGAAAAGAAAAAAACATGTGAACATTATAATATTTGTATGCCGACAAATAATCAATTTTTTTATTTTTTTTTTAAACCTAATTTAAAAAAATGAACATGTTTTCTAAATGAACAATTTTTATTTTTGATTCTCGCACACATACATATATACAAATATATATAACAACATCACGTATCATCATATAATTTTCATGTATGTAAACAAATGATAATATAACACATAAATAAATATATGGTGTATATTGGTATATGAAATGAACGAATTGCAAAAAAATCAAAAGAAAAAAAAATCGATCAGTTGAAATATCCAGGATATAACACCTGAAATTAGTACCAAAAAACTAGAAAAAAAAAAGAGAGAACACACATGTTCATTTAAAAACATAAAAAATGTGAATACATCATCGGTGCGTTAATCCGAACGTGTATAACATATGTCTCACTCTAAAATTCTCATAATTTTCTTAGTTTAAAAAAATATAAAATCATATGAATAAAATATTTGTCCTAAAAGCTTTTGAGTCTACGAAGCTTTTTAGTTCTGGAAACTAAAAAAAAAAAAAAAATTAATTATCTTAATATCTTAAAAATTCTGCAATTATAATTATGGACCCAGGTTTTTTTTTTTTTATTTGATAATCCTTTAAACTTATATATTTTTCAAATCATAATATTAAAATAGTTGAATTTACTATACAATATATGAATATTGTGAATATCGGACGTAAACCGCATGCACTTCATGATCACTAACATGTAATTTCATCAACATTAACAAATTACCATGTTCCAGGAAGATGGTAGTAAAAACTATACCAGTCGTATTAATTGTTCCGAGTTGATATATAAAAACTATGTGTTTACAGATTTTTAACATGCATAAAAATTTCATTGAAAATACTAAATTACCAGGAACAGTGCTCTCTTTATGCGACTATTAATTTTCCAGAAATCTATTTTTGAGTATCTAATCCCAAATCGTATTGTGTAGATATGTGTAATTGTTCATTGAAATAACTTAAAAAAATAGAATAACTTTTATAAATTTATTTTTATATTATAAAAAAAAAACAACTGCAACTTGGTTCAATCTATATATGAAAACTTCCAATCAAATAATTGATTAGGACAATTAATTTTTTCCGTTATCAAAGAAAGTCGACTCGAATACCCATCAAACAGGTACATTTTATTTCATGATTTTATATCTTTTAATAGAAGAAAATTTTAATATGACTCCATGGTAAAATACAAAATTATATAGCGTTCAGATTAACGCACAATTGGTGTATGTATATTATATGTAGAAAAAGAAAACAGATTAATTGTGTAATAATTACATTTTTTTTTCTTAGATTTTAAAGAAGTTTTGAAATTTTTTTTTTTCTTTTTATTTTACTAATTATAATAAAAATACAATATTAGAAAAATATATCACAAAGAGATTGAAAATCATAAAAATCTATATAAAATTGAGTTATTTATGCGGCGGTTTGTTTTTTTTTTTTGTGAATATATTTCAAAAGAAAATATATATTTTTATATAAATATGTTAAAAAGTTCACATATATACTTTTCAGTATAAAATAATATGATATGGTTATAATAATAATAATAATAATAATAATAATAATAAAAATAAACACTGTACTCCGTATAATAACAATATATACAGGTGTTCATATATAATATACATAAATATGTTGTATATAATAAATTTCTTTTAATAATATTAAAGTACAAACCAAACAAACACACACACACACGGAGATAGAGATATGTGTAAAACAGGTGTTTCTAAAGAATTTTTATGAAACATTCTTTATATAAAATACCTTTTACTTTATTACAAACATTTTTTTTTTAATTTCGTTTTAATGGAAATGTTTTAGTATTAAACAATATCAAAACATAAAAAAAAAAAACAGTTGATATCAAATTTATTCAATGGAAAATGAAAACATATAATTTAAGATTAAATATTTACGTTTGAATAATTCGGAATTTTATTTATGTTATATAAGTAATGTGGTGTAAATGTTTGTGGTTAGGATAAAAAGTTTATATATAAATATCTTAATCTTTTATTATATAATATATATCATTTAATTTTAATGAAAGTATTTCTATTAATTTATTTTAATAAAAATTTGTAGAATTTTTAATGTTCCGATATTTAAATTTTCGAAAAACTAAAAAACTATATATTATTTATACAGAAAAACCTATAGAAATATTGTACATCTCGTAAACATTTGAAGTGAAATTTAGTTCGATCTTCAGCGTTTACCATAAAAAAAAAATTCTTTTTTAACGAATATTTTGTATCAATATTTTTGACACTGACTATTCATTCGACAAAAAAAAGTTTACTATAGTTTTTTATTATGTTATAAATTAAAATATAGCTAAAATATAGCAAATATAATTTCCATAAACAATTAAAGTCATAAAATATATTATATAATAAAATAATATAAACAATAATTAAAATGTAATAAATAAAAGGGTACTCACCAATTTACTTATCCCCAAATTAGCCGCAATAGACATGAGCCGCCGGTAACAGAAGAATGATTATTCTGCACATACAGTTCAATTATTGTAATTTCATTTCACAAATAATAAAATTGAACCACGAAACACATTTGGCATTTAGCTAAAATGACAAAAAAAGTATTAAATTAATTTTAATATTATTATTATTAGATAAATGTAATAAATGTTATATCAAATCAAATTTTATATATTTTATTACTTTTTTCTTTCGAAATAATTTGGTACAATTTTAAACATAAATACAAAAATCGCAATAAGAACAACAAGAAAGAACAACAATAAATGCTATATAAAAATGTATGTTACCGCGGCGTCACACACACACAATCACATTTTTTTTTCGTATACGCTGCGCATATAGGAAAAAGTCAATTATTTAATTATTAAAAAACTAAAAATCTATACCATCTTTTCCAATAAAATTAATTATTTAAT
This sequence comes from Bibio marci, assembly GCA_910594885.2. Lineage (NCBI taxonomy): Eukaryota > Metazoa > Arthropoda > Insecta > Diptera > Bibionidae > Bibio > Bibio marci. The sequence goes on along the minus strand of OU343117.1, from coordinate 31,330,388 downwards.
AAATTGATAATTGTTATGAAACAAATAATATAAAAATAATTAAAACAATTACAATATTTAAATATATTAATGTATAAAATATAAAGAAATGCGAGGAGCACCACTTACCCATCATTAACACAAGCAGGGGGAAAAGAAAGATAAAATTTGTTGTAGGAATTTTTTGAACACACAATAACTAATCGCTGTGGTAATTTTTAGCAAATAAAACTTAAATAATATTAAATATTAATATTTGGTTTATAAATTTAAAATAATAGATTATCTACTTTACATTAATTGTTAAATATAAAATAATTAAATGATTAATAATGCAATTTTTTTTATCCTTTCTTTCCATTTACTACGACGTGACGACTGACACAAGAAAAACAAAAACTATAGCAATAATAAAAATCGAAATTAATAAATGTGACATAAAAAATTGATGACACATGAGAAAGAAAAAACAAATGAATTTATTTCGCCTATATAAGAAATTCGAAATTATTTTTTTATTATTATCGTAATTGTATTTATAATTTAACGAATTTTCAAATTTAAAAATTTGCTCTTTTTTGAAATTTATTCCAAAAGATGTTGTCACTTATGCGTCTAACGATGATTAAAATAATTTGATGTACTTTTATATATTGTAGTAATTTGAAATTTGCTTACAAAATAAATTTATCGATTTTGATATTATTTAATGTTATTTAAATGTTTGGCATTAGATTATTTTGAGTTTTACCTTTGTATAATTGAACCGCTCTTTTCGTAATTAATGGTATATGTACCAGGCAAGACTGTCGGACTTTTGCACGATGTGATTATAGAGAAAAATTAATTATGTGCGACATAAACATGAATTCAAACAAATAATCATTGACATAAACAGGCTACTAATATAACAAACAAACTTTAAAATGAAATAATAATAACTTTTTCGCAGTAAAAACTTTTCAATACATCCGATTTCGTTTATTGAATATACGCATATAACTCGGCATAGCTGTTACATGAATTGTAATTGTATTACATTTTAACGATAAACTATATTTTTATAGATAAAATGGGATGAAAATAGAATTTGTTTAACTATAATCGAAATATTCAAGCGACACCGCTGTATATTTGTTGTAATAGTTATTATTGTTGCAAATTATTTCCACTATTACATCTAGAGTATTGTGAAACCAATCTCAAATATGTAGATAATAAATTTATAATAAAAACTATATATAAAATAATAATCAATAATTAATTCTGCAGTGTATAATATAACATTTTCTCAAATACAGTACAACAAAATTTAACTATTTTATTTATATTTGTATGCGATTGTTATAAGGAAAACATGAAATACTTATATTACGTGTTATATATATATAATTATCACTTTCGTATGTATCAATGCCAACAATATTAAATTGTTTATAAGTATATAAACATACAAATATTTTAACAACTTTATTATAAATATACCATATATAAAATTACATATATAATATTATTATTGTTTTTCTATTTTTACACTTATGTCAAAATGTTATAAGTGTATTAAAAATGAAAAAAATTGTTTAAAAATAATGTAAAAAATAATAAAAGAAATAAATAATATGTGTGTGTGTGTGTGTGTGTGTGTGTATAGATAAAAAAAAAAGATAGAAAATAAATAAATAATATTATTATATAATAAAAAAAACTATAAACAATAATATTATTGTTTATATTTATGCGATTATTACGTATACTAATGTTATGTTATATTTCAATAAAAAATTACTATTCATAATATATGGTAATATATAAAGTTACTTTACGAACACACATCTGTTTCCAGATGATAGTTTTGTTTATAATTTGTAATTTATCTATATATTATGTATAAATCGTTTTTATCATAATTTTTTGTACAATGTATTGTAAATGTATACAAATATATGTATAATTGGCAGAAAAACAAACAATTACACATAAATATGTTTTTCAAATATTATTAGTAAGATAGTTAAAAAATGATGACGCATGAAAACAATATAATTGATTAACAAAAATATATATACTACTACAACCTATCGAAAATACCTGCTGCAATCACCTCCATTTAAACTTGACACGTAACATAAGCATATGTAAGTTTTTTAATCCCATAGGAATAGGTATATACGTATAGGTACACAAAACTTCTGATAATTCTCATTTAAGCTTAATTGTCACTTGTCACCGGTATATAGTGTTCCATGTTATTTTTTTGTTTACATCAACATTTTACGTTTTTATATATAGCTTCAGTGCTACCAAAATGTATTCTATAAAAAGTGACTTCTTGAGTTAGTCTACTGAACATGGGAAATGTCCATTGTTATAGTTTTTAGGCAAACAATTTTTGAATAATCAATGTATGTACAATAATTATAAAATATGTGCTCTTGATTGACCGCATTTCATCTCGTCCGTAAGAAATTAATTAATTAAATTTAAATTTTTTTGTTGATGTTCTCAACCAGTTTTTAAATGGTATTGCTTTATTTTATTTTTTTACATGGGTAGTATATTTCTTTACAATTTATCATATTATAAGTTTGTAGTTACAATAACTAATCGCATAAAATTATAATACTATGGCGATATATGGGTACGTGCGTACCTGTATGTTGTAAGTAAAATTTATATTAGCATCAATTCGTCATCAATATTATATACAAATATATTATGTGTATTCGTATGTGTGTGTGTGTGTGTCTGAAAGTGTGAATCACACAATATATTAAATTATTATATATATGCTGTAACATCTTTTCGTACAAAAATATTTATATTTACCTTCTTAATGCAACATAAATGCATTAGTTTTATTTTTGTTGTTACATTTTCATTATATACACTTTAAGTTTCTTATATATTCGTATGTTTATTTTTTATTCTTAAATTCTTATTATCAAATGCACGTATATTTTACACATTTGTGCATACACATGAAAGAAAAACCATTTGTGTTTTGAATTTTTTTTTTTATTTTCGCACAATAACGAATGGTGTATGTCGAGACGCATTTGTACAATCTGGCGCCATTTAAACATATTTTTCAATATATATATATGCATCGCAACCGACGAACACCATATACTATATAGTCTCTGTGCTTATTATACTATTGCACTATTATTGTATGTTAAAATACTATATATATATAACAGTTTATATACAGGGTGTCCACGAGCGGTGTGCATTCCTTCAAGAGGCTCTGTTTTCGAGATATATAGTTTTAAGAATTTTTCTCAAGATAGTCTTATCATTAATAGACCAATAACTTTGAAAGTAAGGTAAATACAGAAAATTTATTGTAGACCGAAATTGTAGAGAATTAAATTCTGAAAATTAAATTGTAATATAAATTTTTTTATAACTTGCTTCAGTTTCGAGTTATTGAACAATATAATTGAAAAATAAATATCTTTTCTTAAAAATTTCGTACTAAAATGAATTTTTTTAAAAATGTAACGGCGCAACATACTATTTTTATGTCAAAAAAGTAAAACTAATTTATTTCGCTACAATTTTGTAATTTATTTTATTTAGCTATGACTAACAATTTAAAAGTTATAAATGTTTGAAAAAGTGGTGTAGATTGTAGAAACAAAAAAAAAATAACAAACTAAAATTATAGCAATTTGGACAAAATTGTAGAGAAATAAATTAGTTTTAATTATTTGATATAAAAATAATATGTTGCGACGTTAGATTATTAAAGAAATTCATTTTAGTACGAAATTTTTGAGAAAAGATATTTATATTTAAATTATATATTGTTCAATAACTTGAAACTGAAGCAAGTTATAAAAAAATGTATAACACAATTTAATTTTCAGAATTTAATTCTCTACAAATTCGGTCTATTATAAATTTTCTGTATTTACCTTACTTTCGAAGTTATTGGTCCATTAATGATTAGACTACCGAAAAAAATTCTTATAGCCGTATCTCGAAAACAGATCCCCAAATCGAAAAATGTTTTTAGTAATTTCGACTTAGAATTATGTCCCCCATTCACCGTCTTAAAGGAATGCTTACCGCTCGTAGACGCCCTGTATATTAATGATGAAAACAAAGATGATGTTTTCGATTTTGTGTGTATTACAACAACGACGATATTATTATTTTTATTATTATTATTATTATTTATATATTAGAGAGCATAATATACACACAGTGCAATTTTAAATACGATATTCTCGCATTTATACACACGATATATATAAAATAACTCTTGAAAAGCAAAGTCCAAAGCCAAATCTATAAGTTTATTATTTTATTTTATATATTTTTCTTATGCAGGCGGCTACTACTGTCATCATAATAATGTTATATGTGCGATATGTTTTAATAGAATATTTAAATTATTATATATATATATACTAAACATACGCACACACACACACACGCACAGATAGATAAAAAGTAAATATAAATAGGACGAAATTTTCCTAAAAATATTCTACAAAAAAAAATATAAACGATATATATATTATTTATTATCTTTCCAGATAAAATAGTATTTACGAGAAAATTTAATTTAAATTCAATACAATTGGGTCATACACGCATAAAATATTACATCGTATTTAATAAAATCACATTTATTTGTACATTGTGCTGTGATTTGCGCTGTTATTAGAATTTTTTAGTAATTATTTTTTTTAATTATCTGTTAATACTGTGCGATGTTATTTATTGTCATTTTATGCGACATTAGCTTTAGCTTCTCTATATATTTATAATACAATTATTTACTTGATTTTATTATTACGATTAGTATTTATTATTTTTATTTCAATTAATATTGATAATTAAAATTTATAAGAAATAAATATAATCGTATATAAAATATATAAACATTTACATTCTGTAAACAGAGAGTATGGAAAAATATTTTCAAATAATAAAAGCATATTTATCAATTATTCAATCATATTTTTGTGTAAATTTTTTTTGTTTTTATTGATGTATTTTTTTAATTGAGAATGCACGCATTTAAATAACATCGACATAAATATATACTTTATTAATAAATAAATTGTAAAATGTGGTGTATTTGTAAGATAGGCCTTCTGTTAACACAATAATAATAATAATAATAATAATAATAATAACAATTAAAAAAAATTAGGCGCCTAAGTAAATTATTATTATTATTATTATTATTCATATTACGGGGTTATATTATCGTATACATTGTTATTATTACAGATTAGTTCATAGTTATTATTATATACTTGAAAGCACCTGTAAATAATAGTAATCTTTATGAACCGATACTTTTCCAAAACAATTTTAGACACTCCTATACCTTTTAATACAATGTAAAATATTTATTTATTGTTTTCATTATGATGTTTTACATGAATATTTATTATTTTCATAATAAATAAAATGCGACCTACAAAAAATATATTTTTTAGATAATTATATTTTTAGCAAAACATATTTTTATTTATTTTTTAAATTTAATTTTATTTATTTAAGTAAATACTTATATTATTTATTAGTAGCCTATAAATATATATATATTAGGTTGTCAACTATCTCCCTTCCGCCTTTTTGCTCTTTATTCAATGCTTTATAAAAAGTGTTACAGTAATCGGATTTAGTTCAAATATGCGCCGTTTTGTTCGATAATCTGTTTCCATCTAGACTGCAACTTCATAATACCTCCCTCGTAGAAGCCCCCCTCCTTATTTGCGAAGAACTCGGACAGCCACTTTTCACAAGCCTCTTTTGAGATCAACTTTACACCACCAAGGGCGTTCGCCATGGACAGGAACAGGTGGTAATCACCTGGCGCTATGTCCGGGCTATATGGTGGATGCGATAAAACCTCCCATCCGAGCTCCCGTAGCTTCTGACGAGTCATCAACGAAGTGTGTGGTCTGGCGTTGTCCTGGTGGAACACTACACCCTTCCTTTTGGCCAATTCTGGACGCTTCTGGTCGATCGCCTGCTTCAAGCGGTCCAGTTGTTCGCAGTAGATGGTAGAATTAAGCGTCTGGCCATATGGGAGCAGCTCATAGTGGATGATTCCCTTCCAATCCCACCAAACACACAGCAAAACCTTCCTGGTCGTCAATCCCGGCTTGGCCACTGTTTGGGACGATTCACCGGCCTGCGACCACGACCGTTTTAGCTTGATATTGTCGTATGTGATCCATTTTTCGTCGCCAGTCACCATCCGCTTCAAGAATGGGTCGAGTTCGTTCCGTTTCAGCAGCATTTCGCAAATGGAAATTCGGTCCATTAGATTTTTCACTGTTAATTCATGTGGCACCCAAACATCAAGCTTTTTTTTGTATCCAGCCTTCTGCAGATGGTTTAAAATGGTTTGGTGACTAACTCCCATCTCCTGGGCGATGTCACGAGATGCCACATGCCGGTCTAACTCGATGTATTCCATGATTTGATCGGTATTTGTCGTCACAGGTCTTCCGCCGGCTGGCTTATCCATGGTGTCGTTTTCACCGGCTCTGAATCGTCGAAACCATTCCTCCGCGGTTCGAAGTGATAGAGTACCATCCCCCAAAACACCATTAATCTCACGGAACGTTTCTCTAGCGGATTTGCCTTTAACGAAGGAAAACTTTAAAATAGCGCGAATTTCGGCGTTAGTGAACTCCATGTTTACACGTCTATAGCTGTTGAACGCAATATCCAAACTAATCATACATAGCGTCGTTTTGTTTGTTATGTCAAGAGCTTTCAAATTATGTACAGTGTTGCCAGATACGAGCTCTGTAGCGCTTTGTACATAGCCGCGAAATTAAAAAGACAAAAAGGCGGAAGGGAGATATTTGACAACCTTATATTTAGGAAATTGTTTTCTTTTGAATGTGAAATCCAATCATAATCTCTCGCATTGTATTAAAAAAATAATAAATATAATATACCTATTTTATGGATATTTTGTAAGTGCAATGGATTACTTTCTATACAAGAGAAAAACCGATTTCCATATAAGTTTACATAAATCATATTGAATTTCGGTACATATAACTATTTTCAATTCATATATTGCTCCAACAGGAGCTAAAACACCTTTCATTACAGCCAAGTTGGTAAATTACTTCGCCGCACGAGAATATATAACAATTTACCATTATTTGTACTGCAATTAACGAAAGATAGATGTTTTCATAAATCTATTATTTTTATATGGGTGATTAGCCCATCCATAGTGTTGTGTGTGTGATGTGTCTTTGAGTACCGTTCAACACCATATTTTTAAAGATATCAATTTTTCTTTTTATTCCATTAACGAACAATTGGTCAACCGCAGCAGAAAAATTTTAGTGTTAAAATAAATACCGAACAATTTCCTATGAAATATAGTGGGAATTGAACTCACTATATTTCATGATTATAATAATATATATTTCGGTGCTATACCACTGCGCCACCGAGTGTTATGTATAGCTACATTTTTAAAAATCGAAAAAATTAAAGGATTAATTTTAAAAGAGTAAAAAAAAGGATGAATATTATACAAAACAAAATTCATAACTTTTATCTTTTCATAAAGTATGAAATAAAAATGTAATTTCATAATTTAAATTGTATTAATTCTTTACATTTTGAATTGATACAATTAATTATTTTTTTTTATAATGTTTTCGATCGGATATTTGAATGTTTCCTTAAGTATTATATTTTTAGAATTTATTTCATATTTTATAATAGTTAATGAAAAAGTGTTGTGAAACCGCATAATTAATTGCATCAAAATCTCATCTTTTATATAATGTTTAAAAATTGTTAAATTGATTTTAAAAATAATGTTTTACATTTAGTACATTTTGAACCTTTATAAAAGTTTAATTATTTCAAAAAATTTAATTTTATATTAATTCACCCTATTCAAAACGTTGATTTTATGAATTCAAAAAATCCTTTTCAAATTAAACGTGAGACTATATTCGTCATATTATTATTTTATATGTAAAATTGAAACATCACAGCAAAATGAATCAATCAGTCGGTCACGGTCAGTCGGTTTTTGATATTTCAAAATGGTTAGTCACGTTGGACATTACAATTTTATTTGTTTTTTTCTAATTGTAGTAGTTTATTTTATCTTACAATTAATAATAAAATTTTATTTAATTATTATTTTTTATAATTTATATAAGATATTAATTATAAAATATCATTAGGTTATATTAAATTTAATTTTATTTATAAAATATCAATAAAACCAAGTGGAAAAATAAATTACTCTCTGCACAATGGGCTGAAACCACACTTTTAAATTATTAAATTAAATGTATTTAAAAATGTAGACCGCAGATCTGCTGGAAATAGGTAAATAAGATCCTTTGCATTCTTTTAGTTAGTAATATTCTATTAGAAAATGACGATAAAATGTGCATTGAATATTGTTTGAAATATATGTTGATTATATTGATACCTTACAACCACAACAATTCTTTATGCGATGTGATATAAAATATCCTTTTAACAGTTATGAATTGATGCCGAGGAGAAGAATAGAGATTTCGATTCATTGAATACTTAGTTGTAATGTTGTAGGAAATAATCAAATGTTCACCTCGTTTGAAAGTATTACCAGAGGTAAACCAAAAAGAGTTATTTTAACCCTTTTCAATTACTGTCTACATAACTTTTACTGAAAAAATTTATTATTACCTATGAAAAAGATATTTTAATGTTTTCACTAATTGGTTGAAATAACTATATTTCAAATATGATATTAAATATTATGAGTTCAAAAGTTGTAAAATATATTCATTTAAAACTATAGTTTTTATCCTCGAAATTATCATTTTTAATGTTTCATAAAAGGATGAATATAACTGTTTCGAAAAAGTATATTTTTAATACTTTTCTTATTGTTTTGAAATGATAATATTAACTATCGTATTTTAGAGGATGAATCTGAAATCGATTATCGAGAATGATAATTTCAACTCCAAAAAAAAAAAAGGGTGGCAACAGTGTCATCCTTTGAAATAATAAAATTGAAATGTTATTTCAAACATTTTTTCCAATTAAATGTATATTAGATAGATATGGTATAGAAAATTTATTATTAGCAAACATTTACATCTTATTTACATAACATTATATTTTAATTTCAGTTTTTAATAAATTAATTATATAAAACAACTATAAATAATTTACCTTCTTATTTATAAACACATTTTATATATTATAATATATTGTAATTAAATAAAACCAGGTGTTAAAGTTGTTGCGTTGTCAATAATATAGTAGTATCACGTCATCGTATCTTTCACATATTATACTGATTGCTCTTTAGAGGATAAAAAAAGAATTAAAAAAACAGCCGTATTTAGTAGAAAAATTGGCTGATGTAACTTTTATTGAAATTTTCATCATGTTGATTTTAATATTCAATCTTTATTTTTATATATACATTTTTTTTTTTTCTTCATTTTAACACAAAAATAAAATAAAAATTCAAATAAATATATAAATAAATGAATAAATATTAAAATTAAATTATTTAAATGGGAAATTACTAATCAGTTTCAATGCGCGCGAAGTCAGAGTGTATGTATAATTTAATATATATATATATAATATTGTGGATAGATGCAGATGGTAGAGTGAAAAAGATAAACGAAAGGCATAAAAAATTATAATACAATTTTTTTTTTATTTATTAATTAAATAAAATGACGTTTAATACATATTTTTTTATTATTATTTATTTTTATTTAATGTTGTTGCTTTATTTTGTAATTATAATAATATTATTATTATGATGTTTTATAATTTTTTCATTCAAGGAATTTTTTTTTACGAATATTTATGAAAGTTTATTTTAATTTTTTTGTTATTATTTATTATTATTTTTTTTTTTTTTGTTTTATTTTATAAATTATATTCAGATTAAAAAAAAAGGCAAAAAAATATTGAAGCATTATATTTACGACGAGTAATTTTATTTATTGAAATTGATTAATGAGTAAAATGTTCGCATATATACTACGTTACACATACACGCATGTATGCGGCGAGTGTTTGCATAGTATGATAAGAAATTCAATTAATTATATTATGGTTTATTTTTGAATTTAAATGAATTCTGCGTCATTATTAAATACAAATTATGATTAAATTTATTTAAATATGCTATAAATAACTATTAAAAAATAATACACAAAGATATAAATTCTATTGACCCGGAAAATATTTATTTATAATTTAAAAAATATTTATGAATTTAAAAATAGTTTATATTACAATATATTATTACAGTGAAAAAAATATGTATTATAAAGTCAACTAACAAATTGACACACTAGAGAAATTCAAGCTTTTTGTAAAAAATGTACGTATATAATATTCGGTGAAATGAATTTCGCATCATCAAGTTTTCAGATAATTATATTTACCCTTTAAATAATAGAACAAATTGTTTAAAAATTTTGAAATTTAACCGGTTGGAATTGAAAATGATTTTTTTTTTAAATTATGTGAATCTAATTGGATGGCCCGTTACTGTATATCCATATAATATAGATATCAAAGTCTATCATATATTTTCTTATAGAAATATATACGGTATTATAATATAAAATTGAATTAATAAATTATAATAGAATTTTGTGTAAAGTTGTGTCCTTGTTTTGTGTTTTTATTATATAGTCATTTATACTGTAGTTTATTTTATGAATATAAAACTGTGGCGACGCGTTAAAAAATGTTTTCAGATTGCAATAACACTATATTTTTTCTGGCCGACGAGTTGAAAGTAGATTACATTATGAAAAAAAAATTATTGGAATTTCTATTTACTAAATTTTCCGGAAAATCGACTCTTAAGAATTATCATCTTTTTTAATTATGGGCCAGAGTTTTAACGGATTTCCAGTTTTTTTTATACAGAATTGTAAATTATAATCAATTTCCAAACAATTTCATAGCGAAGATTTTTAAAATCGATTCGCACACGTTCAAAAGATATGACCGATTTTCCATAAAAGATTTTCCGGAAAATTTAATTGGCTGAAAACACTCAGATTTTTTAGTTGTAATTTAGTTAAATTTCACCCAGGTTATAAGAAAATGATAGCGATTTTGAAAAATTAATGCTATTCCGTAGCCTTCGCCACTGATATAAAGTATTTAACACATAAAATTTTGTTCTAAAAACTATAAACAATTTTAATCTTTCATATCATATCAAAATTACGCTTATAAGTAAATGTACATGTGATAATGTAATTATAATATCATATGGGTATATTCAATTTTTTAATCATATAATAAATTTAAATATTATCGCTTAACACTTAGGGAATTAATGTATAACTGAAATTTAATGTTGAGGTATATTTCAAATAGTTCTTATATATAATTAAAAATTTATATAAACTCATGAATAAAAATACAATTTGAATAAAGAATTACATTGAAGAAATTCAAGTTTAGCATAGTATTTTGAAATTTTGTAACTATCAATCTATCTATAAAATGTCAATGGTTTTACTTAAAAATTATATAATATATACTGTAGTGTAACAATTTGTCCGTACTTTGAAAAATGAGAAAATTTTGCGTGGATAAAATTCACATATTTTCCATGGAAAAGAAATATTAGAATTTGTCGGAAGAATGTCCATAGATTCTCCATTTAATATAATAGTATTTTAATATTTAGGTAAATGGAAATCTTTGAATTGTCAGGGTAATATGTCCAACATATATCCGCACGGTATTGTATTCATAATTTATTTCAGCAATTATCCAAGACAGTGGTTTTTTAATTTATTTTCATTAATTTTAAAACAAACAATTCACGGATATAACTTGCCAAAATACATGGACTATCCAAAGATATTTTTGTCAAAATTCGTGGATCGGCTCACAAAAAATATATGAATATAAATTCTATGGATATTCTGTGGAATAATAACAACGAGAAATACTTCTAAGGAGAATCCTTAGAAATTATCATCGGAAATATACGCGGATA